>JALPQD010000062.1:2393639-2993639 GCA_023101885.1 Typhlomys cinereus | reverse complement strand
TCTAATGCCATGTAGTTCACAATTATTTGTAAGTTACCCAGGTTTTCCTCTCTGGAGTATTGTGAAATCTTTATCTCTATTCTGAATTTTCACAATGGTTCCCTCCCTTCATCCCTCCCTCTCTCCCTTCCTCTTTTCTTTTATTTCTTACTTCCCTTTTCCTTCCTTCCTTCTTTCTTTTCTTCTGTTGCAGTTTGTCTGCATGGTTGCTGATAATGACCATCAAAGGGCTTAAAGAAACAAGGGATTTATTTTCTTACTTATAATCCGATTACAGTTCATAGTTCAGCCTGACGGGAGAGCATGTGCCAATACCAGGCCGACGGAACTGGCCACACCATCTCTGTGTAATGGCTGAGAGAGAGACGATCCTTACTTGCCAGACCAGCATGTCTAGCCAAGTGTACACAAGGATGCCAACTTTCTCAATCAGCCCTCTGTATTTTATTCACCTGTTCAGGGCCTAGTCCCACCCACCATGGGTTGAGTCTACCCCATCAACTAGACAATCTCCTGCAGATTTGCTATGGGCTTAACTCAACTACTAATTCTCCACAAATGTGCTCAGAGCTCAAAACTACAACCATCAAGTTGACACCTGTGCTTAACTATGACACCTTCCTTCCTTCCTTTCCTCCTTTCCCTCCCTTCCCTCCCTCCCTCTCTCTCTTCCCTCCCTCCCTCCCTTCCTTCTCTCCTCTTTTCCTTCCTTCCTTCTTTCCTCCCTTCCTTCCTCCCTTCCTTCTTTCCTTCCTTCCTTCCTTCCTTCCTTCCTTCCTTCCTTCCTTCCTTCCTTCCTTCCTTCTTTCTCTCCTCCTCTCCTTCCTTCCTCTGTCTCTTGTTTCCTTCCTTCCATTCCCTAGACTCTTACATATTTAATTTCTGATGTATTTTACTTTAAAGAATCTAAACGGGGCTGGAGAGGTGGCGCAGGGATTAAGCCTCTGCCTTGCAGGCGGAAGGTCCTGAGTTTGGATCCTAGACCCCAGCGGAAGCAGGGGCGGCCTGCATTTCTGGTCCTGGTAGGGCGGAGCCTGTGAATCCCAGGGCAGCGTTTGGGAAATCATCCTTTCTTTGGGCCAATCTCCCCTCCCCCATTTCCAGAACCTTCCAGCGTGCTCTGGACATGGAGCACAGAAGCACTCGAGTAAGGAAAGGCCCTGAGTGCAAAACTCGCCAGCCAGAGCTTTCTACTCCTGCCACCCCACGCTCCTCAGCCCACCCGCAGACAGTGGATAAAGGCTTTGGCTGATCTGGGAGCCGACCTCGGACAGCCCTGCCTGTCCTGGGTCTTTACCCCATCCTGTTTCCAACCCTGCACCCCTGATCCTGAACCCAATCCCTAATTCAGCAGCCCCCATTCCTGTTCCTCCCCAGGCCTGGCTGCTGGACGGAGCTTGCCTCCTGTTGATGCCCCTCCTGCACCCCATTTCTTTCTCCCCTGCCCTATAACGCAGGCGCCCTTCATCCATCTGCATGCCGTCTTCCAGCGTCTTGTGGCAGTCCCTGGGCTGTCGTCCTTCTCAATCTCTTTGTTCTTACGAGCACGTAGCCTTAAAAGGATGTTCTTCCCTGTCATTGTGCTAGGTCCAGCAGGAGCCAGAGGCCGGTCGGTCGGTTTCTGTCTGCCCTGCTCACTGAGAGTGTGTGGCGCTTGCCTTTCCTGGCCTGTCTTCTGAGAGACGGCAGCGGGATGCCTCCCTCCACTCAGACACTTCCAGGGGCCGGCACGCAGTCAGCGCTCCCATGAAGGCATGCCAGTGGCATGAATGAGCAGATAAGTAAACTGATGCGCTCTTGGTTGGTTTCACCAACTGCTTGTGTAGTGTTTCTCGATGCAAACTACCCACAGGTGCTAATCTTGCTGCTGCCAACGTCGTAGCGTGGCGGGTCTCCTGCCAGCACAGCTGGGGCTCACCATGCAGGCGGCCCTGTCAATTCCCAGGGGGCGTCGTTAGGCAGGGGATTTTATTAAGTAGCCAGTGATGAATACTCTCCCTCGCTCTTGTTACCAGCCCCTGAAGCACATCCTTGAGCCTCGGCTGGCTGCCTGGCTGGCTGCTCCGAGCTCAGAAGCCCCACACGTGCTTCTGCCTCCCATGGCCCCTTCAAGAGGTGTGAGGACCACTGCTTGTGTCTTGTGACAGGGGAGGTTATAAAGGGAGCGTCCTGGGGGATGTGCATCCCCCCACTCACTCAGATATGTTATAAAAGAAGGAGTTGGGGTTGTCCAGGGTGAGCGTGGGGTGAGGGGAAGGAGGTATGTCTGACCTTCAATCATCAGTCCAGCAAATTCCATTTCATTACACCAAATATTAGTTTTTAAAAAAAAAGATCAGATTCTTGTCTTTTTATAAACTTGTTAAATGCGAATCAAGACCCTGTGCTTCCTGCACAGAATTCAGCTTTTGGAAAACGCACAGCTGCCCACCAAGAGTCATTTCTGCTGGATTGGCGGGAAGCTGGTGCTGTTCGGTTCTCCTTGCCTGGGGGCTCCCTTTCATGCGGAGAGTGTAATGTGGCTCGCACCTTGCTAGGCGACTTCCGTCTCCCCAATATTCTTGCTCCTTCTCTTTCTCTTCCAGCCCAGCCGCTGCAGCCAGCACAGAGAAGAGTCTCCATGCTGGGGACTTGAAGTGTCCTTATTCCCCTCTGTGCTCTCTCATTTCCTCCTGCCGACCCCCCCCCCACTTCTGAACTGTGAGGGTCCATAGAGCACGCCCTGTGGGCATAGCCTGTGCCTACCGCCTGGGCTCAGGATGGGCCTAACTTCCATGTTGGTTAGAAGCTGCAGCGGGGCATGGCTGTGTCCACCACGCCTGAATGGAGCCACTGGCCGTACCCTCCCGTGCTCCCTCTAGCCTGACCCTGCCCTTACCTCCTTTTCCTCACAACGAGTATCACCCACTCCCTTCCTCTGAGGTGTTCCCTGAAACTCTAATTTCTAGCCGGGTCTCTTTGGTTTCATAGTACTTGGAAAGGAACGAGGTGAGCACAGGCCCTTTGCCGTTACAGGAGTTGGCCTAGTTCTTTCCTGTAGGGCCCCCGGCACACAGCCTTGCCAAGGAACATGCCAACGTCCTGAACTCTAGCAACACGTTCCTGATGAAAACCATCTTTGCCCCCTCCCCACGCCCCTGACGCCCTGTGGGCGTAGCCTGTCCACGGACAGCACAACTGTCTTCCAATGGGGAGCTTGTGGGAACTGCTTTCCCAGAGCTTTAGACATGGCAGGCACAAGGGCCAGGCCTAGGCTGGGCACATCCTAAACCCCCCCCCCACACACTGGTATATTTATATATAATCCTCAAATAATGTGCATCTCATATAACACCTATGGGCAGGCTCACAAATGTGAAGATTTCCAAACTTTTTTTTTAATGTCTTGGCAGGAGGGAGTAAAAAAAAAAAAAAAAAAAAAAAAAATTCTTAAGTTTCTCAGAAAACATCAGCACAGCAGAATCGTTGCAGGCTTCTTCCCTCATCTCAGTGAATGTGCGTCCAGGTTGTGACTTGATTTGACGCTAGTCATTCTTATAAGATGTTGCAAGTTAGAAACGTCTGCCTGCGAAGCCTCCTTGAAAATCTTGCTGCAGATGGCATAGCAACTCATCCGTCTAGAGAGATGCCCAGGCCTCCCTCCTGCTTTGTGGGAGATTTTTTGCTACCAGGTAGATCTTGACTTAAGTACTGACCTCGTCTTTGTGGGTTATTGGACTTGGATCAGTGCTGGAATGTTGATCTTTCTCATCTACAAAGGGGGGTAAAGATTCCTACGTGACCCTTGGAAGGCTTGGATGGTCCAAACAAGCATCCAACTCACCATGAGTCATGGACTCTGTGGTGGGCACTTTCCCTGGCTCAGCATCTCTGAGGTCAGGGTGATTCTACATCATTACGCATAGTCACTGTTTAATTGTTTTATTTGTGGCACATGTTGAAAAGTTCTTGTAATTGATGACAACTTTGATTCCATGAATTGCAGCCTATTCTGCTCTCAATGAATAATAGGCTTTTTTTCCCTAAGAAAGACTTTAATCATACCAGAAATAATCAGTATTCTGATTTTCTCAGATTCCCCCTTTGGGTGCCATTATGGGAAGGGGTCCGGCGAGATAGCTCAGTGGATGAGTCACCTGGTCACAAACCTGGTGACCTGAATTGAATCCTTGGTGGAAGGAAAGAATTGACTTCTGAAGTTGTTCTAACCACCACCCATGCATGCAAGTCCTCCCCTTAAATAAATGAATGAATAAAGTAGTTTAAAAATCATCACAGAAAGAATGCTGTATATTAACATATAACAATACCACACAAAATTATCTTTCTCCCATTTAGTCCTCTCATGCCCTAGGTGTGCAAAATGAAGGTAGAAGGGAATAGATTTCAAAGTTTAGCAGAGGGTGACCAGTTGGCTGAGGCATAGGCAGGCAGAATAAGGAGAAAAGTTATGAGGACCCTGAGTTCTGGTGTTTCAGAAGCAGTATTTGTGGGTTCCATCTTCTTCGAGCAAGAAGTTTTATTTTGGTTTGTGATTCTTGGTTATTGTTCTTTGTCCAGCTTGGACGGAGAACCCACACTGACACCAGGGACCAAAGGGAACTACCCACTCGCCATCCATATATCTAGCAGGACGGCTGAGAGAGAGAGACAGTGCTTATTTGCCAGACCAGAATATCTGGCCAAGTGTACCAAAGGATGCCTTAACCAATTCCTTTGTCGTCTTCACCTGCCCCGGGACTAGCCCCACTCACGATGGGCTGGACCTCCCTATCCATCAATCTCCTGCATACATGCTCAGGACTTAACTTACCCACTGATTCCTTACAAATGTACCAGAGCACAAATCTTCAACCCTCAAGTTCATACCCGTATCTAACTGTGGTCTAACTATGACAGTCGGTTAGCATTCAGGGGCAGAGCTCCCGTGGGTGTCAGTGTGCCTGCTGTTTGCCTCAAAACTGAAGGTCGAAATGCTAGCACATGTTGCTTCTGGTACTCTTCTGGGAATGGGGTTCTCTTTTCATATCCCCACGCAGATCCAAAGCGGCTCTCCCAGCTGTGCTCCTCGATCCATGGGCCACTTGGCGTACTAAGGCAACCACAGGCTAGAACATGTCCCTACTTGGTCCATCCCATTCCTTCTCCTCTTACATCAAATAAAAAGAGTCACTTCTCTTCCATTACAGAACATAGTTTCTCTGAAATTTAACCCATTTTTATTCATTTCCATGCCAAACAAGCCTGCCACTGAAAAACAAGTTTTCAATTAACATTTTGAATAATTCGAGTGTATTCATATGTTAAAACTTTTTACCTAGCAGTATGTTTCTTACCAATATGCATATTTTTACAGTGAGCTAAAATTTTTTTTAATAAAACAGTTTAGGATCTAAATTGAAATCTCCATTTTCCTTCAGTGAGCACATTTATGTTCCTTTTTTTAGATCTTTGTATAGCATCTTATTCCTTTGGGGATTTCTAAAAAGGAATATTTATGCGCTTGCGTGCCCAAATAACTCACGTGCCAAAGGAATGGTGTGGCAAATGCCACACGCGGGAAGTGACATTTTCAGATTGCTAATTGATACAATGAGAGAGGGGAGGAGGGCACGAATTGTGCACATTTGCATTCTAAATGAGTGTACAAAGCAGATTAAATTAATATGAATACACGACTTTAAGATGAGTTAATTCCCTCGGTTTTATCGTTGGTTAAGCTTCTCTAATAACAGCTAGCAGTAATTGAATACTTGCTGTGTGCCGGGCACCGTTCCGAGCTCTGTAAATGTGTGGTCATCACAGGACATAAGGGGCACTCTCCAGAAAGACGTGTGCCCCGGGGAGCTCTATCACCGTAGCCCCACGCTGCTAGGTTGGTGTCCCAGCCTTCATTGTTGCTAATAAATTCATAACCAGCTTAAGGGAACAAGAAGTTTTATTTTGGCTTGTGATTCTTGGTTATTGTTCTTTGTCCAGCTCGGACAGAGAATCCACACTGACACCAGGGACCAAAGGGAACTACCCACACCATATCCATATATCCGCAGGACTGCTGAGAGAGAGGAACAGTGCTTATTTGCCAGACCAGAATGACTGGCCAAGTGTACCAAAGGATGCCGACTTCCTTAACTAACTCCCTTGTCTTCTTCACCTGCCCCAGGACTAGCCCCACTCACGATGGGCTGGACCTCCCTATCCATCGATCTCCTGCAGACTTGCTCAGGACTTAACTTACCCACTGATTCCTTACAAATGTGCCTAGAGCTCAAATCTTCATCCATGACAGTCGGTTAGCATTCAGGGGCAGAGCTCTCAGAGTTGTGAAAGAAGTAACTAGATTTTGATTACCGTTACATTTGTCACTATGTCATGGCCTAGGATTTTTGGGGCAGAATAATGAAATGAAAAGAAAAGTAGCTTAAATTTAGTATGCATGAACATTTTATACCTTTGTCTACTGTCTTCACAACAACCATGCAAAGATTATCCTGTCCAACAGACAAGTAGGGAAAAATGAACCAGAAAGATGAAGTCACACGTTTGAGGAGAAAAGCAGTATGTGTTTAAAATACCTGGCAAACCTTGTTGTTAATACTGCCACATTGTTTATTTATTATTGAAAATGCAACTCAGAAACCAACACTAGATGGACTTCATATCTAAGTAATTGGCATTAGAATCGAGATGATTAAATTAAAGGAAACATGATAGTTTCTGGGGCTCGTCATAGGTGACAGGTGAATGCAGGGGCAGATGACCGTTGAGAATGCTGAACTTCTGATCGGTGGTCAAGAGAGAGGCGGATGGCATGTGCTACTCGGATAGTCACAGGTCAGACTCAGCGGTGGGTCCTGACATGAGGGGGCTGTGAAGAGGAGCCATCCTGGGCCCAGGGACCTGGTGCTGGGCTTGCTTCCCTGCCTGATCTTCAGCCAAGATGGTTAACCTCTACCTACAGCTAAAGACACTAAGGGGTTTTAATTGGCAACTGCATTTCAAACTCTACTCTGAGTCCTGTGGGTACCCCAGATTCTCATCAGGGCCACATTAGGGAAAAAATGTGGACCCCAGGGCAAATATACCTGAGCAGCTAGATTTTCCTTTGGTTCATTTTAAGATGGGGGGGTCTCAGTAAATTTCCAAGCTGTTCTCAAGGAAGTAATCCTCCTGCATCAGCCTCTGCCTAGTTAGGCACAGGTGTCAACTTGACAATTTGAGGGTTTGAGCTCTGGGCACATTTGTAGGAATTAGTGGTTGGGTTAAGCCCAGCAGGAGATTGTCTAGCTGATGGGGAAGGCTCACCCATGGTGGGTGGGATTAGGCTCTGGAATAAAATACAGAGAGCTGGTTGAGAAAGTTGGCATCTTTGTGTACACTTAGCCAGACATGCTGGTCTGGCAAGTAAGGATTGTCCCTCTCTCAGCTGTTATGTAGAAATGGTGTGGCCAGTTCCCACGGCCCTGGTATTGGTGTGAACTCTCCCGTCTAGCTGGACTGAGAACTGTAACTAGACAATCATAAGAGAAAATAAACCCCTTGTTCCCTTAAGCCATTTGATGGTGATTTATCAGCAACCATGCAGGCGGACTGCAACGGCCTCCCAAATAGCTGGGACTATAAGTGTGTACTCCATGGCTGTGCTGTTGACCATGTCAATGACACGTGAAATCTGTTTAGGCGAAGGTTGAATCTAGTGGATTAGTGATATGTAAATCCTCGTCCAGTTCTGAAATCTCCGTGTCTCTTGCTCTGAGATCTGGGTTTGGAATCTTAGTAGGGACAGAGGTTGAATCGGCTAGGGCAAGTGGGGTTGGCGATTAGGTCACGTGTCCCTGGATATCTGGAAAGTCATGGATGTTGGATCTCAGCCCCCTTTGTGACCTTGCCTTTATAGTGAGAATGTGCGGACATTCCTTCATGAATTGAAGCAGAAGCTCTGTTGTTCTGGGATCCTTGAAGGTCTTTTTCCATTCAGTGGAAAGTGTTCTTGTTACTTTGTTACCTGCTGGTGTCTACAGATGAGCTGTTCTTTCCTGGACAGGCTTCCTACGTCTCCCCTTCCCTCCCCTTCTCCTCCCCCTCCCCTCCCCGTCCCCTCCCCCCTCCCCTCCCCTTCCCTCCCCTTCCCCTCTTCTCCCCTCCCCTTCCCTCCTCCTCCCCTCCCCCTCCCCTCCCCTCCCCTCCCCTTCCCTCCCCTTCCCTCCTCCTCCCTTCCCCCTCCCCTCTCCTCCCCTCCCTGTCCCCTCCCTTCCCCTCCCCTCCCCTCCCCTCCCCTCCCCCTCCCCTCCCTTCCCCCTCCCTTCCCCTCCCCTCCCCTCCCCTCCCCCTCCCTTCCCGTCCCCTCCCCGTCCCTTCCCCTTCCCCTCCCCCTCCCCTCCTCCTCCCTCTCCCCCTCCCCTCCCCTCCCTCCCCCTCCCTTCCCATCCCCTCCCCGTCCCTTCCCCTTCCCCTCCCCCTCCCCTCCTCCTCCCTCTCCCCCTCCCCCTCCCCTCCCCATCCCCCTCCTTCCTTCCTTCCTTCCTTCCTTCCTTCCTTCCTTCCTTCCTTCCTTCAATGCCTTTTCTGAGTCTCATTTGCGTGCTCATATACACAAGTGTTTTCCCTCTCTCCCTCTGCATTTCTCTTTCGTACCCTGCCCTGCCAAAGCCAGGTTTTATGACTCTGTATAAATACTGTCTTCCAAGGGCGATTGGCTACGTTCCAACCCTTACAGAGCAACTTTTTATAGCGCACTGAAATATGGAGTGGCTGGCCAGGGGCGGGGGTGGCTGAAACAGCATCTCAGTGTGCACATCCTAGCCCAGGCATGTGACTGAACTGGGTCCTGGGAAAGTCACGTGAGATAGGATGTCTGTCTTGCAGGCAATAAATGAAACGTGGACAAAACCAAAGTGAGAAATAACCCTCAAATAATCTTTTAAAATTTTTTATTATCACTTTATATTTCCATCCGTGCAATGAAGCTCAATTGGCTTTGATACATATCCTAACATGTACAAAAAATGCAAAAGCAGTAAAGCAGCCCCATATAGTTGTTTCCAATGGATAGGGAGCTCAACCCTCTCAGAGAACATCCACAACGCCAGCCTGTCTGCTTTGACCATCTCTGTGGCCAAAGAGCTGGGCTCTTCGATACTCTGTGATACAGAGTAAGGCTTTTGTGCAGATCCTTGGGGGGGGGGAGGGGAAGAGTGGCCTCCTGGAGGATGCCAGGACATGGGAGAGGGAGGAGTCGCCTGGGAGTCAGGGCCGGGCCCTGCAGCCAGGCCCCACCCCGCTGTTGGTCCTTCCAGGCCCCGCCTCCCTCCGTGATGTTCTATCCCACGTCTGCAACACAGCCGTTTTCTGCCGTAGTGCATCAAGTTTACACGGGGTATCCAGTTTTCTAAAAAATGGAATCATTATGAATTCTGGCAGTTTTTATGGCATAATTAAAATGTCGAACGGGATACCTCTGGGAAACCAAATGCAGTCTTACTATTTATAGAGCCAGCAAGAGGTGGTGTTTCTTGCCAACTTTCATATCTTATGACCTATAAATTGCTCTTAATAGCTAATCTGTCATCCCAGCTCCTCACACCAGAAAGCTTGTTTCCTTATTAATCTGTTAATTTGCATCTGCAAAGGACATTTACAAATCCTCGGTTTGAAAACATTGCAGAATTAATGCTGGGCATTATAAATAATTTATCACCTGTGATGGTAGCCCTTGGGTCTAGGTAATAGATCTTTCCGACATTCTATTATTCTTCCAACCCTAATATAATTTTGATAAAAATAATTTTTGCGAATGCTTCTCTGGCCCGGCAGTGTTGGGAAAGGCTGACAGGTTACCACGGAGAAGCTATAACTGTTACTAATGGCGCTGCCAGCTCAAGGCAATAGATTACAACCCACCATCGGACTATTATGGTAAAAAGGGTTCAGATGCGCATGTCGTTTCACGCAATAATTGCATTGTTTCCATCCAGAGCCTGGGCTTAGATGCTGGGACAAACTGGTTGGATTGATGATGAGAATCTTGACACCAATCAGCATGGACAGTATGGAAGTCATCTCTGGTTGCTGAGGCCGTGTAATTAATTAAACGCCTCCCTGTTCTGAGGTAGTTAAACCTGTTCTTTCTCATTCATGTTTCTTAGAGACCCCAGTTAAGATCGTTGCAATGTAGCCACCTTTGTTTGTGTTTGACCAATGAGTCCACTTAGATCCCAGAAGCCTGTGCGACAATAGGAAGCGGAATATGAAAGCGAGCCGCCAGCAGAATGAGGGGCCAGGGCCCCGTTTATATTCTCAGATCCTAGCTGACTATTAAGGGGGTGGCCCAGGGTCTGCCATCAGCTTCCCAACGGACCAAACAAAGAAGCCAGGAGGGACTGTCTGCTTCCCTTATGGCAGCGCCTCAGCGGCCACTTGGTAGAAGCATTGATTGACATCTACAGGAGTCTCGTGATCCTTCCAGAGATGACGTTGGGCAGTAATAACCACAGGCAAAGTTCTGGGCAGTAAGGTTATAAAACTTCCTTATTATTTTTGTTCAAGTGGTGTTATGTGACTATTGAATAAGCAATTCCAGGAGTTTCACCCTTTATAAGGGTAACTATCAGCTCAGTTGCTGATTCTGAACAGACTTCAGGCTGCAAGCTACCCATTAAATAAGAGGCATGTGTCACTTAAGACAGCCCCTCCCCCTTTGAATTTGATTCACTCTCCCATCTCTACAGGTTTATATTCATGTGACTATTGACTCTCCCCTAGGTAGACCTGTGACTTGGGTAAATTGCTTATGAAGTTGATCTCCTTGATTAATACAGGGATTTAAAGATTAGCAATGACCAACTTTAGTGCCCATTTCTCCTCAAATGCATTTTTTCTATAGAAATGCTTAAGATTTTTCTCTAAAATGCCTAAAGTTTCGTCATCCAGAAATTTCTGTAACCTGCACATAATTGGACCACTAGGTAGTTCACTAGCATAGTTACCTCTAACTAGATGAATGGAGTTTATTCTTCTGGGCTCAGCGCAATACGGGTTAGGATCGGCTGGCTTGTGCTGTAATCACAGCCAACCTCCCAATCTCAGTGGCTTTCAGGTTTATGTCTTGTGCTTGCTCTGTGTTCATTACAGACCAGCCAGGGAGCCTGTGGACTCTGACATACTACTCACTTGCAGATCAATCTGCAGCAAGAGAGGAAAGGATGCGGGGACTCATGCCCTGGCTCCTACAATGCGTGCTGTGTTCCAGGCAACAGCTACATTGATCAACGGAGGCAGGGGGCACAGGCACCCCCAGCTGGCTTCATGTAGGCAGGGATGCGTGCTCTGACCTTGCAGGGAGGAGAGAAGCCCTAGACACTCCCCTTATTACCACTGGTGCTTGAAATACACCTGGGTGTATCCTCAGCAGTCAGCACTGCAGCCAAGTGTCTTCCATTCTGTCCGAGGCTCTCCCTAGCAGCCTGACAGGGTCTTATTGCCTCTGCCTGGCCTCGTATGCCAGCTGTGAGTTTATCAGCCACCTGAACTCTGTGCCACACGGCATCCGCTGCCTGTGGCTCTGCCCGGCATTGTTATCCATGTGGATTCCAGCACATCGCTTCATCACTTCTTGTGTGTGCCTCTTTGAGCGAAGCTTTATGTCACAATCGGGTATTATCCTAGCGCGCGCTCATGAGGGTTACCGTGATGATCAAGTGAAATTGTGCGGGTGGAAAAACCCAACTTGCACTCCCAGGCTCCTCTGCGGTCGCCACAAGCTTCCTTCCAGGTGACCAGTTCTTACCAATCTCAGCCTTCCCCGGGCCTTCGCTGTTTCCATTTCTTAGAACTGCCCACTGCCCCCAGGAGAGACCTCCAACTTATTTACTTATTTTGCAATAGAAAGGATCTTCTCTGCAGAGCAGACCCATGGAGAGCCGCTTTCCCACAGTCCCTTCCTCTACTCCATCTTACGTATGGCATGTGTGTCCTCAAATGACAAAGCCATATTGATGTACTGTTTCAGCTGGAGCTCATGGTTACATTAGGGTTCGCTCTGTAATGTAAAGATCTGTGGGCTTCCACAGATGTAGGATGTCATGTGACTGCGGCTGTGGAGAATGATGTAGGATCCCTTCACTGACCTCGAAGCTCCCAGGCTCCCACCCCAAAATCCCCTGTGTCTACTGGTTATCTTTCCTGAGTGTCACACGGTGTAGCTACTTCAGACTGGCTTCTTTTACTAAACAATATGCACTCGGAGGTTCTGTTAGTCTTTTGAGGCTTGACAGATGATTTCTTTTTTAAAAAATTATTTACTCAGTGTGTGTGTGTGTGTGTGTGTGTGTGTGTGTGTGTGTGTGTATCAGAGGGCACTGTATGTCTCTGTGGGGGACTAGGGTGACTTCGGGAATCATCCTGGATTGCTTCTACCTCCTTCTTGCTTTGCTCTGATTTCCCAGGCTCTGCCCACCAGAGCCCAAAATGCAGGCTGCCGATTTGGTTTGGCATTTATTATGCAGGACTTGGATCCGAACTCAGGACCTTCTACTCGTGACACAGTGTCTTAACCCTGAGCCATCTTTCCAGCCTCAGATTATTTCTTTTTTACCACTGAGTGGTATTGCCTAGAACAAACATCCACAGTTTACCCATTCATCTGTTAAATGCTCTTGACTGTTTTTCATTGTTTTGTTTTATTTTGTTTTGTTTTGTTTTAAGGCAGAGTCTTGCTGTGCAGTTCAGGCTGGCCTCAAACTTTCAAGTCTCCTGTCTCAGTCACCTGTGTGCTAGGATTGTATGGATGTACTGCCACGTCTGGCAGTTTTGAGTTTTTTTAGCAGTTGTCAGTAAAGCTGTTGAAAAGATTCGTGTGTGTGTGTGTGTGTGTGTGTGTGTGTGTGTGTGTGTGTGTGTGTGTGTAGGTCCGTGTCTGGTTCACTCAGGTAAATACCCATAAGCAGGGCTGTTGAGTCTTACATTTAATTACAGAACAGTGAGAATTTCTTGTTTCTTTTCTTTTCTTTCTTGCTTTTCCTTCCCTCCCTTCCTCTTTTCCTTCCTTCCTTCCTTCTTTCCTTTCTTCCTTCCTTCCTTCCTTCTTTCTTTCTTTCCTTCCTTCCTTCCTTCCTTCCTTCCTTCCTTCTTTCTTTCTTTCCTTCCTTCCTTCCTTCCTTCCTTCCTTCTTTCTTTCCTTCCTTCCTTCCTTCCTTCCTTCCTTCCTTCCTTCCTTCCTTCCTTCCTTCCTTCTTTCTTTCTTTGTTTATTTCTTTCTTTCTCTCTTTCTTTTCTTTATCTCTTGTAATCCACACAATCTCAAACTCACTATGTAGCTGGGGCTGGATTTGAACTCCTGATCCACCTGCCCCGTACCTCCCAAAGTCTGGGGGTCACATGAGCTCACTACTATGGCCAGTTCAGAATGAGAATTTTCACTGCTACAAACCCTTATCTGCATTGGACTTTGGAGTGCATTTTAGTTTTAGCCATTGTAGCATGAGCATAGTATTTCACTTTTGTTCGTTTGTTTTGCAATTTCTTAAAGAAATATCCTGCTCTGTATGTCTTCCTATCTTTCGTTCTTTTTTAATTGAGTTATTTCTTTTGTTGGTTTTTGGACACAAGAATTTCAGTTTTGTTTTATTTTCTTCAGCAGGTATGTGTTTTGAAAAAACCTTTCCTCCCTGTGGCTTATCTTTTCATGTTCTCTTTTTTTAAAAAAAAATTTCATTTATTTGAGAAAGAGGAGGGAGACAACATGCATGCATGCCATGGGTAGAGTCAGAGGACAACTTTCAGAAGTCATTTCTCTCCTTTCACCATGGGGGCTTCTAGAAGTCAAACTCAGGTCAGTAAGTTTGCAGACAAGTCCCTTATCCTCTGAGCCGTCTCATCGCCCTGTCTTTTCATGCACTCAACAGTATCTTTGCAGAGCATAAATGTTAAATTTTAATGATGTCATAAATGTTACCAATTTTTCTTTCATGGATCATACTTTGAACAGTGTATCTAAAAATCTCATTGCCAAGCCAAGATCCCCTAGGGTTTTTTTTCCCCCCGGTCATTTCTGGTTTTGCGTCTCAAATGCAGATCTGTGATCCTCTTCCAGTTAATTGTTGTGAAAGACCTGTGCCCAAATTCTCTTTCTGGTGTCCAGTTGTTCTTGCTCCCTGCATTAAGAAGACTTGTCTTTTCTCAAAGAAACTGTTCCTTGTCCAAAGATTAGTTGACTTTCTTCGTGTAAATCTACACGACTTCCTGAGTGCAGGGATGAGGTTAAAAAACTGAACCAACCAACCAGCCCACCCTAAACACTTCAGAACTTTAGTGATGGTTGGATTAAAATTCACTCAGCAGGTTTATGTGTGTGTGCTGTACCTGTGACACTAACACCGCCCACTGTGGTTTGAACGTGACGGCCCCTATAGGCTCATGTGTTTTGACACTCGGTCTCCAGCTGGAGGTGTAGACTTGGAAGACTGTGGAATCTTCGGGAGGTGGCACTTCACTGGAGGAAGTAGATCACTGAGGGAAAAAGACTTGAGGTTTGACAGCCTGGCCCCTTCCTCGTCTCTCTCTGCTTCCTGGCCATCTTACATTCCACCCACCATGCGGTCCCCACCGTAATGGACCATGATCTCCTGAGCTATAGTCTCTCAAACATGAGCCATGTACTTTTCAGCCACAACAGTGAGAAAAGTAGGTAACTCAATTCCTGAGTGAAGAGCACATTAGTGACATGATTAATATACAGCCTCTGGCACATGAAGATGAGGATGAAGCTTCTGCTCTAGAGGTGCAAGTGTCGGTTGTCATTTTAGTTGTGGCGACATCATTGCGCATCTCCTGGTCAGCCGTTACCACATCTCTGAAATGATTACAGCTAAGTGCATCGGGAAGGAGAAAAACCCCAGATCTGTGGTTTTGAATATCTTCTGTGTGTCAGGTCCTGAAACAGGCTCATCAGAGCCCCATGAGGTGTTCTTCTTCCTATTTTACAAGTGAGGGAGCCAAGGTTCAGAAACCATCTGTAATGCGCATTCTCACACTCCTGCACTTTGCTACTTAAATCTGTGTATGCCTGATTCCCACGACCAGGTGTGTTTCCATGATCCTCGGTCTGCTGGGCTGCTGAGCCTTAGGATTGTGGGTGTGTAGACACTGAGCTGGCAGAAGACGCATCAGATGCACGGATGAAGGAAGTCGGTATTTCTGCTACTGGTTTGCAGATACCTTCCCATCCTCCCATCCATACAAACCATCAGTTGCAAGTTGCAGCCAGCGTTCCTTATGTGCACAGCCAAGTACAACCCTATGTGTCTAGTGTGGAAAGCATGCGTTGAGTCGGGGACCATGTCAGGCTTTAACACTACGCTTAACAGAAGCGTGGTCAGCGTGGCTCTAGCTTGGGTGGCTTAAACTTTATTTCTCCAACTTACAATCCTTGCCAATGATTTTTAAGAAATATGAGTTTCCCATGAAGCTAACTCATCAGAGTCGGATCTTCTCCAAATGTCCAGGCCCCAGAGTGAGGGGCACCAGCCCCCCTCCCCACACCATGTGCTTCAGCCTGCAGCTGGGGATTGTTTTGGCAAGAACATGAGTAATTTCTAGCTTGTAGAGAGAACTATTGTCTTGTTCCAGTCCAGCTAGTTGGTTAGCGTAACTGTGTGCATTTTAGTATTCAAATACAGATGTTCCCAAATGTTTCCTCTGTGAGAAGCAACTGCTGTCTTCTAGCTCTGAAATCTCAGAGATTAATATACAAAGGCTGCAGAGGCAACTCTGCGTCTGCTCGGGGCAGCTTGTGATTCCTGAGTTCTTCGGATCTCCTTTCAATCCTCCTGAATCCCACTGAAACTTTAACTCTTGGGAGCAGGACAAAGACAAGTGGTTAATGTGGAATACATACTGATAAATACCGTCATATGTTGCCCCGGGGGATGGAGGCGGAAAGCACTGGACTTCGGGTCCGGTGTCAACTGACAGGACTGTACATGTTGGGTCGCTTCAGTGGCTAAGGCTGCACCAGAGTCTATCTGGTCGCAGCCCAGCCCTAGGAGCTTGCAGCCATCAGCACCGGACACACCTTAGTCGTGCATTTGCAGAACACTGCGCATGGTGTACTAAGGCACTCGGGGGCTCTCATCTGACGCCCGCCCAGCCCTGCGAAGCATGTACGGCATTGTTATTAGCATCAGTCTTGTAAATGAAGAAGTCAGGTGACTTACCAGGGCTCCAGGGCACTGCCTCTGAGGCCAGGTCCTCGTCCTCCTCTGCCAAGCTTCCTCCCTGAGCTCAGAACTGCGATGTTTGCTTTGTAAACGACGGAGTCTTTCCCAGAGATGCAGGCTGGCAGGACGCTGCTGTGAAGGCTCCCTGCCTGACAGCATCGCCAGCTCACGGGAGGACGGCAGGAAAGAGCTGATGTACCGGTCCCTCCTCCACACGCCCCAGGAGGAAGACGCCCCAGAATTCCCTGTCCTTATGTTCAGGGAGCCTTGGGCAAGGCAGCTTCTGTGCCTCCCTGGCACTTAGAGACACGAAGCACCCAGCAGAGGATCCCAGAGCCGTCATTTGGAGTTGCCGTAAACCAGAAGTTTCCAAGCACAGTAGCTTCTGAGCTTCGTAAATCTGTCCCCCTGCGGTGTTCAAGGGCTCATCACCACCAACCAGATCCACTCTGTGGAGCTGCCCAGTGAATTATTTATGGTTTCATACACTTGACAAGGGCCCAGGGTGGAGTTTGAAAATGCTCAGCTCTTGGCTTGCTGCTGGGGCCTAGAAGTGCTGGCCGGGAGACCAAGGCTCAGAGATGCTCTGTTGCTAGTGGTCCCCAAGGCAGGGATGATCCTGCATCCCTGAACCCAGCTTTCAGACCCTGGGCTGCCCTGCTTCCCAGTCTTACCACAAGGGCAGCAAAAGGGGAGTAGGTGGGACTCCGACCCCTGCACCTCCCACCAGCCAGGGCTTGGATGGAAAAGAAGCCCAAATAATTAAAGGGGGAGTGTTGTCTGGAGACAAAAGATGCTGAAGCCCAGACCTGCAGCAAGGGAGGAAAAAATTGTCAGGTGAGGGTGTGCGGGGGGCGTTGTCCCGAGTAAGTCTACAGGAGATTGTCTAGTTGATGGGGAAGCCCCAGCTCATGGTGGGTGGGGCTAGTCCCTGGGCAGGTAGATAAGAGGGAGGGAGTTGGATAAGGAAGTTGGCATCCTTTAGTATAGTTGGCCAGACATGCTGGTCTAGCAAGAAAGGATTGTCCTTTTCTCAGCAGTCCAGTGGTTATGGTGTAACCAGTTCCTTTGGCTTTTGTTGTTGGTATGAGCGCCCCTGCCAAGCTGGAATAGTAACCGTAGCCAGACAATCTTATAGGCCAGAATAAGACCCTTGTTCCCTTAGACTGTTTAGTCATGAATTTATTAGCAACATACAGAGTAATTGCAACACAGGGGCATGCTGCTCAGTGACACCATGGCCGCCCCGGTCAGGGTCCAGCAGCTGCCTGGACAGCAACAGCTGCCTGGACAGCATGGATTCCACGCGGCAGCCGTGGAACAGCTTCTGCTCTCACTCATCAGATGAGAACAAGACAAGCAATTTCTGGGTATTTATCTCCTCTGTGCTTTCCAGATCTTTTGTTGGAACATCTGCGAGCTGTGCAAAGCTTCTTAGAGCGACACAGGGCGCAGATCCTACATTTGCGAGCGTCATAAAGATGGTCTCGGCCATTCCGTTTGACTGCTTTTGCAGCAAAGAAAACAAGCTAGCCTGCCTTCATCTCCATACAGTATTAATAAGGTGTTCTGAAGGGCCAAGCCTCGAACACACGGCCTTTTGATAACTGCCCTGCCCCGGTAGAGACAGCGGTCGGTACCTCATCCTTCCTCCCTAGCCAGAGGCCTGGCGTTTGTTCTGATGGGGTCACGTGCTCATGCTATAGAGAGGGGGCAGCATATAGAAAGGGGCCAGGGGAAGGGAGCCAGCCTCCTAAGAACCAAAATTGAAGGAAGGGCAGGAAAAGCCCAATATAACTTCTTATTGATACATTTTCTGGAAGGACTTAGAAACTGAAGACTAAATGCTAAGATCATAGACACCTAGGAAGATTCTAGAAACTGCAGTCGTCGTTATTTTTCTGTGCCTATGTGGTGGTACTCTGTTCTGATACTAATTTTTTATATGTGTAACTGTGTGCATGCATGTGTGTGTATGTGTGTGTGTGTGTGCAAATCACCCTGGATTGTTCTACCTCCTTTTTGCTTTGCTCTGGGGTTTCCCAGGCTCCACTTTCAAGGGCCAAAATTACAGGCTACCACCATGTTCTGGCATTTTTCTTTTTCTGACATAGGATCTGGGATCTGAACTCAGGTCTTTTTGCTTATGATGCAAAGACTTTGGCCACTGAGCCGTCTCCCCAGCCCTCTGACATTAATTTTTAATCTTTTCCTTTTCTTGATGTAGGAAGCATTCTATTGCTATGCTACATCCCCAGGCCCATTAAGACCCTTTTGGACAGACAGGATTTGGGGCCCCTTCTTTGGCAAAGATGTAACTGAACAGTGAACAGTGGATGGGGTCTGGGCGAGAACCTCACTCCACACCAAAAGGCTGGGGGCTCAGAAAGCCCCTCAGTAGGAAAACCATGCCATGCAACCCATAGAATCATGAGGCGCAGGGGTGGGCTAAATGAAGACTGCCGTATTAAGAGGCGTGGCTTCACCCCCCCCTTTCTCCTGAGACACATCCAAATCTAAGCCCTCCAAGCCACCCAAGGGAGCAAGAGATGTGAGCAAGACCCCCCAGTGGGTCCTGGCTAGTAGGACTGATGACAGTCCTAGTGGTGAGTCTCTCTCGACCTCGCAGCCTCCACTTGCTCTGGACAAGACCTGACAGAGGAATGCTTGGGATTGCAAGACCCTCCCTCAACCCCACCATGGACTCTCACAGTCTTCCCCCCCGACGGTCTCTCATCCCACAGAGGTTAACAGGCATGAGCAGAGCTGTGCTTCATAGGTTATGTTACAGATGCCAGCGAGTGGCTGAGATAAGGGTTACATCAAGCGCCACCTGCCTCTGTGCCATTGTGCGTGGGCAGCTGCTGGTTCACTTGCCATTGTCTTCTACTGGGTGCTTGCTACCAGGTGTGTGCGTGCGTGCGTGCGTGCGTGCATGCGTGTGTGCATGTGATCAGGTCTCTGGGTCTGCAGCCCGCTGATAGAAACACCATCAGGGACCCGGTTGATAATTCCAGGCCAGCCCTGTGAACTTTTATCTGCCGAGACAAGCCAAAGCCACTTTCTTACGCACTCTCCGTTCTCTGCTTTCTTTTCCTCTCCCTCCAGGCTGCTTCGTCGGCCCTGAGCAGCCTGGGCCACGTGTACACGGCCATCGGAGACTACCCCAACGCGTTGGCCAGCCACAAGCAGTGCGTCCTCCTCGCCAAACAGTCCAAAGATGAACTCTCGGAAGCCCGAGAGCTTGGCAACATGGGAGCCGTGTACATCGCCATGGGCGACTTCGAGAACGCCGTGCAGTGCCATGACCAGCATCTGAAGATAGCCAAGGAGCTGGGCAACAAGCGAGAAGAGGCCCGGGCCTACAGCAACCTGGGCAGCGCCTACCACTACCGGAGGAACTTCGACAAGGCCATGTCCTACCACAACTACGTGCTGGAGCTGGCGCAGGAGCTGACGGAGAAGGCCATCGAGATGCGCGCCTACGCCGGCCTGGGCCATGCTGCCAGGTGCATGCAGGACCTGGAGCGGGCCAAGCAGTATCACGAGCAGCAGCTGAGCATCGCCGAGGACCTCAAGGACCGGGCCGCCGAGGGACGCGCCTCCTCCAACCTGGGTAAGGACAGGCTCTCTGCCCTTGCAGGCCCCCCCCCACCCCTGCTGGCGGCGTGGGCTACAGCCGCTCACCACTTCTCTTCGAGGGGTATGTGTTCTGTCAGAGGTCTCTCGTCGTGGGCATCTTTCCTTCACGTGCATCAGCCCCTGAGCCTGCCAGCTGTCAATCACACATCTCTCCCTCTGTCATCCTAGCGCTCTGAGTGTTAGAACTCCAAAGTGTTGGGAAGACAAAGCGGGGGTCACCCGCTATCTAATTAAAGAGAAGGAATGAGGACAATACAAAGCCGCGCACGGTTTCAGTGCTGGGAGCCATCTGCTTAAGACAGTTTGAGAGAACATTTGCTTCTAGGGACATCTTCACTTGGCCAGTTATTTTCTTCCTGCAAAATTATGTGTGTTTATAAATAATATTGATACTTGTAGGATAAATGCAAGATGATTGTGTGGGAGGTCTAGTTCAAGAAGATGCATTTGCTGTCAGATTCGATGGTCCTTGGATGCAATGAAGACATTTTTAACTCAAGGGCTTCTAGATGGAGTAGTTAGAGGCCGTGTATTGTTAGGAGCCAGGCATTTTCCAGAAGTTGCTATTATTCTATCTCCGAATGAAGGAGTGTGGCTCCACAATGGAGGGAAGGCCCGGAAGTATTAGAAGTTAGAAATCGTTCCTGTGTCCACAGTGACCCGAGTGGGGAGTGGACAGGAAGTGCCTCTGCCACTTCACACTTGAGCAACACGCAATCACATAAAACTAACCTCATGGTGTTGTATGTAAGTTCATGACTTTGTATTGGGCCCGTTCTCTGCGGTCCCTGCAGCAGGTACACCTGGGAGATTCTGACAAGAACCATCGTAAGTTACGTACTCACTCAAGAGATTATCCTTACTACGTGCTTGATCCTGCATGATGATTGAGGGAATGCTGACCCCACTCCCCAAAACCCTTGCCTTCAAAGAGCTTATAATTAAGCTGGAAAAATGTTTCCTGCACCAGGACATCAGGATTGTAAATATTTGTTTTCTAGCTCTAACTCTTCACACAACTTTTAGTTGTTGCTCTAAAGGTTACATCCATGTATTCTTAATTTTTTTTTAGTCCCTGAAAGACCGTGAGAGTGATATGTTGCCATGAAATTCCTAGAAGGTGGGGGGCGGGTGGGGGGGAGGCCTGAGGACTGGGGCTTAGCTGCCTCCCGTGGAGATTAGGCTCAAAGCCTAGGTGCACTGTGGCCAGAATGTGGCATGATGCTGGGGAAGGAGGGTTGGACGCAGGTTGGTGGGTCTGAGAGACGGCTACATGATTAGCCCCCAGGACAGGCGAGTGGGTGGTAGGTGAACTTGGAGAGTGGCCAAGGGTCATGCTGGAGAACAGAATCCTGAAAGCTGTGGGTGTGGGAACGAGGAGACATCAGGCCGCACTATGCTGACCCCACCCAGGGGAAGTTGAATATGTGAGATTGCTCCAATTTCCTCTTTGTCTTGTTGCAGAGTCCTGCAACAAGCTCATCATTCCAGCTAAGTTGCTGAGTTTTGGAGTCTGGAGTTACGGGCACATTTCCCTATAGCTTCCGTTAGTGCTTGAGGGCTATGTGGGGATGCGCTTTCCTTATTGTTGAGGTGGGAGTTATGCTGTACCTCCACCTACCCTCCATACAAGCATTTTTTAGATCATTCTAGCCAGAAATTTATCAGCCCATATTTAAAATTATTTCACCCCACATTACCAGATTCTGCCCCCCATGTTTCCTCCCATTGAAGACTTTCTTCTCCCCAACTGGTCTCTTTCACACTTGCGTGTCTTCTTAGTGTGTGTGTCCCACAGAGTTTCATCAGGCTTGTCTACACTAGCAGATGCCCGGGCGCTCGCTGGAGTATGGAGGCTGCATCGGTGGGTAAACCACTTGAGAAAGTAGCTCCTCTTCCCACAGCCAGCATGAGCTGATGGCGAAGCCACAGGGAAATGTGGTGCCTCATGAAGCCTCGCCTCCCCGCTTCTATGGTGAAAGGGTGACAGCCTAAATACTGCAGGACTTGTGGAAGTGAACATAACTGCAGTGAGTTCACAGGCATGCAGCGCCCTGTCCCGTCCAGAAGGCCCCATTTGGCGGCACCCCTCCCCTCCCTCAGGCTCTTCCAGTCTTACTTCCCCCTCTTCCACCACGTTCCCTGAGCCTTGGGTTTGGGGGTGACATAGATTCCAGTTTAGGGCCAGAGCTGCTTCACCTTTGGGCTTCTCAGCAGTTGTTCTGAAGATTTCATCATGGATTCCTCAGTATCTGTGTCTACCTGGAGCTCTTAGCTGTGTTTTCCGTAGCACATAAGCGTTGCCCATCTCGTCCGCCCACCTGCTGCCCACCTGTTGTGTCTCGCGCAGTACCAGCACAGGTGTTTATACCTAATTTATTTTAAATACAGCGCTAGATTGTTGTTTCAAACAGTCGTCTTGATGACTTAAGCAGGAAGCAATGTTTCCCGTCTCCCTGCCTGTTCGCCGTTTCTCTTGCTCACATCCCGGGCTTCCGTCTGGCAGTCGTTCCTGCGGCCCACCGAAAGAACCTCCTCGCGCAGCGTTTCTTGCTTCTCTGCGGTCGATGGCTTCTCTTCGTGTCTGCTTATCTGCAGTATCTGTTTTACTTTCAGTCTGTCCTCATTCGGTTGGGTTTGAGATAGAGCCTTGGGTCTGTAACCCTGGGTAGCCTGAAACTTGCCATGTCACGCAGGCTCACCCTAGACCTGTATCAATCCTCCTGCTCAGCTTCTAGGACACATTTTAGGCACATGCCCCCTTGCCTGGCTCGCCTTCATTCTTGAAGGATGATTTTGCTGGATATAAGAATCTAGGTTGAAGGGGCTGGAGAGATGGCTCAGGGGTTGTGACTCTGTCTCACAAGCAGAAGGTTCTGAGTTCGGATCCCAGGTCCCACGTTAAAAAAAACAAAACAAAAAAAAAGAATCTAGGTTGATAGGGTTTTTAATCTTTGTTGTAGTGCTTTAAAAATGCCTCGCTGGATTAGGGAGATGGCTCAGGGCTTAGAGCCTTTGCCTCACAAACAAAAGGACCTGAGTTCGGATCCCCAGACACCACGTAAAAATGCTAGATGGTCATGGCAGTGGCCTGCAATTCTGGCTCTGGAAGACCGAGCCTGGAAACGCCAGAGCAAAGCAATAAGGAGGTAGTGAAATCCAGGATGATTCCTAGTGTCACCCTTGGGCCACCACAGGTAATACACAGTCAAGTGTCCTCTTGTACACTTGCTCACATACATATGCACACACACACACGCATACATCCATGCATGCCTCCCCAAAAAATCTTTCTGTAGAGGCTAGAGAGATGGTTTCATTATTAAACCCTTTGCCACATAAGCACGAAGACTTCAGTTCTAGCCCCAGCACAGTAAAAGCCATGCCTACACTCTGGGCCTACAATCTCAGGGTTGAGAAGGTGGAAGCAGGAAGAGTTCCACCTAAATCAGTGGGCTCCGCCACTGCCGCCTCCTGGCCTGGAACCCCCAGTCTTATGTATATATAAATACTTTATTTATTAACATCATTGGTCATTTTTTTAAAAAAAGAAAAAAGAAAAACAAACCATAAAAAAGTGCATTAAGAAAGCAGCAGAGCCTCGGCCGCGGGGGGCATGGGGTGCAGCAGGGAGGGTTCTGCAGGGCTGCGGGGACCCGCCGTGCCTCTTTCTGGTGCTCACATCCACGCTCCTGGGCTTGGTGGCTTTTTTCTTTCCTTTTTTTTTTTTTACTTTCCAAGTGTAGACAAACACCCCCCTCAGCGCCTCACCCGTGTTCTCTGTCCAGTTCTGTCATATTCACATCTCTGCCTAGGACTGTGATAAAGACATCAACTTAGCCAACCTCAGATCCATGACGTAAAGAAGCTTCGTCAGCAGACAGGAAAGGAGTGGACAGTAGGCCCAAGTTTTGAGTTTTAATTTTCTATTGTAAAGAGTAATAATATACAGAGTTTAACAGAAGATTCTCCTTTTTGGAGGGGGTGTTAAGGCTACCGAATGGTTTTGGAGTGCAGGGTTGGTCTGACTGAGCTCTGGTGGGTGGGCTCAGCCAGAAGGCCAAGGGCACACGCCTCACGGACCCCGGGATGCCTGGCAGCTCTCCCCAGCCCTGAGACCACAGCGCTCCCTGGTCAGGAACGTCCCGTTGGCCAGAAAGGACGGCAGCAGGTGGTGGTTCCTGACTGGCCTTCAGGTGGGAGGCCAGGGGTTGCGGCCACCTGTGTGGGTGGGAGGGTCTCTGCAGCACTTTGGGTGGGTGACGTTTAGAGGTCCTGTGTCATTTCCAGGCCGGCCTCAGATGTCGCTGGACCCCAGTGGACGTTGAGCTCAGGAGAGATGGCTGGCCAGCTGCCGCGTCTCTAGCCTGGTGGGCTCTCCGCTAGTCTGTCAAACTTACAAATCAGTCTTGTTTATGATGAAAATGTAAGTGGATTTTAAGGTTCCATTTTTTTAAAGTTATCCTTGTTTTTCAAAGGTATTTTCTAAACAGATCTTTAATAGAATATTTCAACTGTGACTTAAGAAGTTAGCAGGATGGAATTGACAGGTCTTCACACAGGACGTGGGTGGTAGCGTGCCACAGTAGCACTTCCGGTGAGGCTCCGTGCCTGGTGTGTGTGCAGGATAGTGACTGTCCCGCGCGGTGTGGACGGCTGGCCCTGGAGAAACTGCCCAGCAGCGGGCCGGGGACAGCGTCCCGCTCTCCGCAGGCTGCGGGTGGAGCCTTGGCCGCTCCGAGGGCCTCGGGCCTCCCGAGCAGCTTGGGTTATTGGTGCTGTACTTTTTTTTTCCCCTTTTCTTTAAGGCTTTCTGTCCAGACTTGGAAACTTTCTCTTCAGAATTCTGGAGGGCTCCCACAGTGCCAGGCTGCAGGGGGACCGCTGTTCCCTGTCCCAGGTCAGGAAGGCAGCAGGGACGCAGATGGGCGAGGCAAAAGCAGCCGTCCGAGTGTTCTGAGGGGAGCAGGCGGGGCCCCGGGCCAGGCAGCCCGCTCGCTCACGGACTGGAGACCTCGTGCCGTGGGTTCTTGGTTTGTTCTTCGTCGCACCTCTTACAGTCAGTGGGGAAACGCGATGCCCGTATCAAGATCTGTTTCCCTGTTTCCCCTGTCCCGAACGCTGGCATAACACTTGCAGAAGTTTTTCTTTTTATATTTAAGATGTTACTTTTCTGTATGATGTGCATGCAAGTTTCCCCTAACTTTTCTTAAACTTTTTAGTGCCGTTTCTAGTATATTCCTGTAAATGTCAGTTACTGAAAAACGAGTCCAGTGTACGTAGTTTTAGCTTGTTTTTTGCAGAGCCAGCCTCACACCACAGAGTGAAGTGGTAGAAAGTACGCGGGCATTTCTGGTAACGCTGACCCTCTCCGGGCGCTTGTTTTGTTCTTATAATAAAAAGGAAAAATGCAGCCATGAAAAAATAAATAAATAAATAAATAAATCAGTGGGCTCCACATTCAATGAGAGGCCCCATCTCAAAAAGCAAGGTGGAAAGTCATTAGGAATGATACCCAATATTGATCTCTGATTAGCATATAAATATACACACACATGTGTATATACACACCACATACACATGCACACACACATACACACACACACACACACACACACACGGACAAATGTCTTTTCTGAAGTGTTTGGCCTCCATTAATTCTGAAAAGAACTAAGCATATGTGCCATTTTTTCCGCCTGCTTTGGAGGTGGCCTATAACTTTTGCTTCCGCAGCTGATTATTACATGCCAAAAGTGGCTTGCTTCCTATTTTTCTTTCCTCTGGTTCTTTGAGCTTTTGAATCCACAGCTGTCTGTATACCTACCTACCTACCTACCTATCTTTGATCAAATCTAAGAAAAATTCCCCATCAATTTTTCAAGCATTTCCCTGGCCCTTTTCTTCTGTCCCAAGCTGATGAGGCTCAATGTGCATCTCAGATGTTTGATCACATCTGTGTACGACTGTGGTTCTCTTCCTACTTGTAATCTCCTTCTTCTTTGGTTTGAAACGTTCTGGTAACCTAATGCTTAACCTCAGCAGGTGATCTCCAGCATTCTATTAAGCCCGCTTGGTAGAGTCAGGGGTTCCCCCAGGTCCTCCCCGTGTCTGATGCCACCAGCAAATGCAGACGAACCACAGATCACCCTCGAGTTCAGTAATTCACAAAAGGACACACAGATCTCACTGGTGGCAGCTACACTCAGATGACGGCTTATCACTGAAGGGATGGAGATTAAACTCAGCCTGGCAGGGGTCTCATGGACAGAGGCAACGCAGCTCCCAGTGCAAAGTGCTGCTTTCTGCTCCCAGCGGCTGCCCTCATCAGTGACAGGTGACAATGTGCAGCCTTGTATTCTGTTGCCCCTGGACCACCTGTTGGGGGACCTTAGTCTCCAGCCCCTGTGAAGGTTGAGTTGATATCATGTAACCCAAAGTGCAGGAGATAAATCACCCCAAGCATAGTTGAGTGACCCCCCTCCAAGGCTGAGATAAGTAAGAACTATCTTTGGGTGACCACTAGAAGGACTCTGCCATGCACAGTCTAGATCTCTCCTGAGATAAGGTTAATCGTTTGCTATGCAAGTGAATTGCTAAACAATACCTACTGTGTTTTGGAGGTGAAGTTTTTATCATTATTCTTTTCCTTCTCATTCATGTTTTAGTACTAAGGTTCCACGTACCTTTCCTGGCACAAGTCCCCTTTACGAAGTGTAGCCTGGTATGACCCTGTCTGCTGACTCCACCTGGGCCATCTCTGAGCCAGACACCATCACTTGCTCTTTTTTTTTTTTTTTTTTTTTGGAAGTGCTTGGCTGGGATGTCATTCAGACCTTTGCTATGCAAAGGTTTTTAGTAGAGTCTGAGTCCTTAAGTGCGTCAGCCTCTGCTGTGACTGTTAGTCACACTTTATGTTTCTGCGTTCACTCAGTACTGTGGTGATACAGGGTGCCTTATGTTGTAGAGAAACTGGATCCTGAGGTATCAGTCTTTTTTATTATTATTATTTATTCAATTATGCATGTATGCATGTGTGCGTGTGTGTGTATGTGTGTGTGTAGAATCACGGACGAATTCGGGAACCACCATGGACTGCCTCCACCTCCTCCTTATTTACTCTGCCCGGAGATTCACAGGCTCCGCCCTACCAGGACCAGAAATGCAGGCCGCCCCCACTTCCGCCTGGCGTCTATACATGGGGTCTAAGATCTGAACTCAGGACCTTCCAGCCTGCAAGGCAGAGGCTTAACCCCTGAGCCACCTCTCCAGCCCCGAGGTGTCAGTCTTAATGGTATTGATTCGTAATTATTTTACCAATCAGATACCTTAGCTGAATTCACTCCCCAAATCAGTCTTTCCTGTGGCAGGTGGTGGTGAAATCTCTCTTTGGTACCTTTGGCTTTACATTGGCTGCTTGGCATCTGCTTTCACACACGTATTTTAGGATTACAGATGTGAGTATTGTTCATGCTCAGAAGTCACGACTTCGCTGTGGCTCATGGCTTTCTCTCATACTTTTTCCCTCTAGGGGTTTTTCAAGTGTCTTTCTACCTGAATTTTACCATCACCAGCCTTGTAATGCTACTTGGGTCCTGTCCTTGATTAAGAAAAAGAAAAAGAGAAAAGAAGTGTGTGTGTGTGTGTGTGTGTGTGTGTGTGTGTGTGTGTGTGTGTTTCTAGTTTGATCCTGAACATCAAAAAAAAAAAAAAAAAAGCATAAACCAAGTCTTCTAAGTCAGGTGCAATACACACGTCTGTGATCTCTGCCTTTGGGAGGCTGAGGCAGAGGATATTTTGCTTCAGCATAGCCTGGGCTACATAGTGAGATCTAGCTCAAAAATAACAACAGAAAAGAAAATAAAGTCCTCTGTCCTTTGAAATTCTGCAAGTTCAACCAGTGCTGCCTCCTGGTTTTCCTGTCTCCTCCAAATCTCTCCACTTCCTTTCACCCTCTACTCCACCCAAAGTGCATCCTGTGCAGCAGGCTTTGGCTCAGAGGAGCAGCAACTTCCCATTACCCGAAGACCCACACACACTCATTTTTAATGATCACAATTCAGCTTTCACCCCTTGGAACCCCCAAGGACCAGCAGGACCCCCATCCTCACCCCTACCCCCAGGGGAGTAAAGTGGCCTTGTAAGAGTTCCGACTCCCCTCCTGCGTGCAGCCAGCCCTCAGCGGGCTCTGCCACCTTCTTGACTCCCAGCTCTCTGTTCCTGTGAGGAGCCGCCATTTTCTTCCTGGCTGTTCTTTTGACAGCCTCTGTCTTGGTGTTTCTCATCCTCTTGAGAGCACGAAGGGTCCGTTAAAGTTACAAAAGTCAGCGCATACTTCGTGAGCAGAGTTCTCCCAGTACAAAAGTGTCTAAGAAGGAAAAAGAAATCTGTCCCCTTGTGTTACCCCTTCCCTGTTCCCACATGTAGTGTTAACTATGGCTAACAGTTTGGTTAGGTCCCTTCTGGACTCTTTACTATGTATAAACGCATGTCTATACATGTACCACGGGTACAGCTCATTCCCTTTTTAAATCCTTGTCTTCTTGTGTATGTATGGAATGTGTGCATATGTGTGTGTTTTTGTGTGTAGGTGAGTTCACATGTATGTACAAATGAGTGCATATGCATGCAAAAGCCTGAGGGCGATCATCCTCCATCGCTCTTCCACCTTATTCTCTTGAGCCTGGTCTCTAATTACAGCTAGTCTTTCTGGCCAGCTTGCTCAGGGGACTCCTAGGCTTTGCCTCCCAGTGCTGAAATACTCAGGTCTTTTTGCTTACAATGCAGGTGCTTTAACTGCTGAGCCATCTCCCCAGCCTTTCTAGAACATGGATCCTGATGTCTTTCCTGCAGCTGCTTTCTCAACTCCCCTTGCCCCAGTGTCATCCAGAGATCTTGCTTTATTTTATTTTATTTTATTTTATTTTGTCTTATTTTATCTTAGCAGCTCCTTCTCCTCATGTTGCCACTTGTTAAATGTGGGCATTCCTGTGACCTGTGTGTGTTTGCACGTGGGTGGCTATGTGTGTGTGTGTGTGTGTGTGTGTGTGTGTGTGTGTTTGTGTGTAGGTTTACATACACGAGTACACTTGAGTCTGGGTGCCTGTGGAGGGAATCATTCTCATCACTTCTCCACCTTGTTGTTACAAGCCCGGGTCTCTGATTAAGCCCAGAGCACACTAGTAGGGCAGGTCTGGCTCGCCAGCTTGCTCTGTGGATTCCCAGGCTCTGCCTCCCAGGGCCAGAATTCCAGGGAGGCTGCCACACCTACCGGACATTTTTACATGGGATCTGGGGATCTGAACTCATGTCCCTTTTCTTGTGAGGCAAAGACTTTAACCACTGAGCCATCTCCCCAACCAAGGCTTCTCTTTTATAGCAAATGAGTTGTGTTTTTTCCTGCCTGAGCTCTGATAACATCAGAACAAAAATCTTTCTCCTGTTCTATTTATATTCAGTCACAAGTTATTATTTGTGCCCTGCCATATCTCCTAGTAGCAACTGCACTGGACTGTGTAGTGAGTGTCACTAAGAGTTGAATGCTTCTGTAGAACGGGCTCGCAACGCATTTGTGGGGGGCTAAGTCAAGCAACCCAAGGTTTGTGTACCAAAGGGGGTGCACCGGAAGATTGTGGTGCCTTTGGAAATAAACTGAAAATCACAATGGAGCAGAAGGAGCAGTTGTTTAGGAAGACAAGAGGGGAGCTGAATTCCAGCACTCCCAGTGCTGGTTCCTCTCACTTTCTGACTGTGGCTGAACAAGCACATATTGAGATGCCAGTCTAGGAACATCTAGGACATAAGAAGGAAAGGCAGTTGGGGAGACTAAGCTGGGGCCCCTGAGGCAGGGAGGACCCCGGTGAATCCCTGGGAGAAGAGAGCAGAATATGGAAAATGTACTGTTTATACCAAAGCCAAGGAAAGTGAGGTTGGCATCATGAAAGAGGCTCTGGAAAGCTTCTATTGTAGCATATACCTGGGGGTGTGGATGGAGCTTGCGGGGGCGCAGGGGAGAAGAGGGGAGTGATGTGTCCCTCAGTGGCCAGCGTGGGTTGATACTTACCATCCACCTTCGTTTTGCTTGGAAATCCAGGGAGTGGAGGCGATATGGCCCTGCAGATTTCTGGCAGCAGAGCAGGGCAACTATGTTCTCTGCACTTCTGCGAGGTGAAGGTTCACCATGCGAATGTCGCCTGGGGAACATAGCCACTTTGTCCGACTGCCCTGCTCCAAGCAGCTGGGCACAGTATTTCTGTTTCCTGGGGAGAAGGGGATAGGAAGAGTGGTTCTAATTTGGGCAGTCTAAAGCCAAACCTCAGCTGTGCTGTGGGACAAACAGGTCACTAGACTGACATCCCAATTAAAGTCTTCTCGCTCCAGTTGTCAGAATTTTCTGGTTGACCGGGAAACCCGGGAGAAGTGTCTCTCATCTCACTTTGGGGTGCAGTGCAATTAAGAAAGTGAAGGGCTCAGTCTTTCCTATCTCTGTCTGTCATACCGTATGACTCGTTGCTGTGTCCCTGGCCAACATGGAAAGGTGACCCTGTTCCCAGGAGTCGCTAGTTGGTCCCCGATATTGGGTCTACAGTGAAAGATAAAAGCCTTTCCCATCAAGGCCTGAGGTTGGTCAGATATCCAGTAATCCATCAGTGGAAGCAATTCTCCCTTTTTTGCAAAAGACATATCTAGGAAGTAGCTTTATTCAGGAAGAAAAAGTGTGATGGTTAGTGTTAATTGTCCACCCACACCTAGGATGCAGGATTCTAGGGGGAGAGAGAGAAAGAGAGAGAGAGAGAGAGAGAGAGAGAGAGAAGAAGGGGGAGAGAGAGATTGAGAGAGTGTCTCTGGATGAAGGCCCACCCCAGGCTCGCCTGTGAGAGATTGCCTTGATTGTGTAATGGATATGGAAAGACCCAGCCCGTGGGAGACAGGGCCATTCCCTAGCATTCCCTAGGCAGGTAGGCAAAGACAGAGGGAGCTGACCGAGCACGGGCGTGCAAGCATGCGCGCTGGTCTTGACCCTCCTCCTCTCTTGCTGTGGATGTGACGTCACCATCCCTGCGGCTCCTGCAGCTGTGTCTTCGCAGCAGTGATAGGCTGTGACTTGGAATTGTGAGCCCCCCTCTCCCTCTGTGCCCCCTATCTTGCTGGGGTCAGGAGGTCTGTTACAGTAAGGTCTGATGAAAGTAAAACAGAAAGGAAGATGGGACTAGTGTTCGTCGATTCATTTGTTCCCTAATTCCTTCAGTTTCTCTCCACAGCTGGTTGAACATTTGCGTAGGGCGGCCACTATGCTCTGGCAGTGAGTAGAAGGGGGGTGTCCTGATTCCTTCTGGAGTTTTCAGTTGTCATTCAAGTGCCCATGGAACCTGTTCTGAGCTGCCCTCTGATGTTCAAATTTTTTTTTATTTATTCAATTGTGCATGTGTGTGTGTGTGTGTGTATGTATGTGTGTGTGTGTGTGTGTGTAGAACCATGGGCGAATTCGGGACCACCTTGGACTGCCTCCGCCTCCTCCTTGTTTACTCTGCCCCGGAATTCACAGGCTCTGCCCTACCAGGACCAGAAGGGCCCAGGACTATACATGGGGTCTAGGATCCGAACTCAGGACCTTCCGCCTGCAAGGCAGAGGCTTAACCCTTGAGCCACCTCTCCAGCCCTCTGATGTTCAATTTTAAGTTCAATCTTCCCCACAAACAGGAGGTTGAAAGTATCAGCTGATTTTATATTTGAGACTCTCAAAGCCCAGGGAAGTTTGAAAAAAAAAATGATGCTGTTTACCTCCTGGCACCTCTTGGTGACTCACAGTGTGAAGGGTTTACTGAAGTCACAGCTTTTCTAAGATTCACGTTGGCGACTGGGGTGGGTCTGTGTCCTTTCTGATTAATTAAACACAGCAAAATGATGGGACCCCAACATGGTGGCTGCCAGATGCACCTGAAAAAACCTTCTGAAAACGTCATGTATTAAAAAAGAATCCTGGGCTCTGAACCACAATAGCATCAATCACCCAAGCCAGGTGGCACAATGTACACGTGATCTGCCTTGTTACACGTGCTTGTCTCTCGGTTAGGTTTTACACTGTTCTTGAATAGATTTCATTTATTGGGTCATCACTGTGAACCTGTTCAAACTTGTTATTCTGAAGAATCTTGTAACATTACTTTTGTAGAAGACACAAAACTTTCCACCATATAGCGATCAGTCTCTTTTATGATTTTTATAACCTTTATTTTTTTTGTCATGTTGTGTTTTTTAATTAAGCAGATAGAGCCCTAGCTTTACAGTGTGTTCAGAGGTAGCAATTAATCTCTATCGCTTGAATGTTTTGCTCGGAAAATCACCAGAATGATGTTCAGGCCGTGTTCAAAGTTACTGGAGCTGTCAAAAAGCCCATGTGGGCTCACTGGGAGCTCTTGGCAGGATAGTATAGACCCCTGGCTTCCATCACAAGTCTTCTGCCTTCTGCTGCATCTTTACAAGGTAAACTTTCATGTTCTGTTTCACCAATGATGGTCCAAAGAGTAAGGGACATGTGTGGCTCATGAGGTTGAGCAAGAGTCAACGTTGGGACAAGACTTCCGATCTTGGATCCCAACAAGACTTCCGGTCTCAGATCCCAACATGACTTCTGGTCTCAGATCCCACGCCTGGGACTTTCCACGAGAACATTTCCACTAAAATGGGGGTTCCGAGCAGGAGCCACACCACGATGACCTGGGTGAAGGCAGAAGCCACAGGACAACCCCCACACACACACACACATGCAATGCTCACCTGCAGAAAGATGACCTGAGCCAGCGCTGTGGGAAGCGTCTCAGACCACCCTGGAGTAGCGGCCCCTGCTCTGCCCAGGTTCAGGGCAGTAAGCCCCCCCAGGTGAGAGAAGCCGTCCCCAGTACCTCTTCTCCTGGGGAAGCTGGGTCTCTGCAGACAGCCCTCTATGCAGACTGTATAGTAGTGTAGTGAAGGTTCGGAGCTGCAGAGCCACACAGGAGCAAGCTGCAGAAGCTGGATGCAAAGTCAGCTGTGCACCCTCTGTTGCCTCCCTCTGGGCCTACATGCTGTGTGGCAGGTTCTGCAAGAAGCAGAAATGGAACCAGTCAGAGTATTGAAGTCTCAAATGCCTTGATGGGGTGACACTACCTCCCCCCACCTCTGACTCTCATTGAAGCATAGAAGAAAAATATAAATTTTACACACACACACACACACACACACATGTCCTGGGACCTCAAAACAGATTTTTCTAGATGTCCAGGAGAAAGGTCAAGAATGTCCTTTCCCCAAGAGATGAGCAATGGAGTGGGTCACCAAACCAGATTTTTCTAACAGAGCACCAGAGGACTCCCTGAAAATGATTCAGACCCTCATTAAGGCTGTGGCACGCATGTCATGCCCTGCGCCCCACACCTATCAGTGCCTAATAAATAGCAATAATATTTGCCTGCTCCTCTGGTTCAGGATTGTCACCCCGCTTGTTCAGACACGGCTGTGTGAAAAGAGCAGTGATTTGCTCAGAGATCCAGAGCATCCGTAACGGTGAGTGGGGGTGGGTGGGACGGTGCCTCTTGGGGTGCACCCTGGACAGTTGCAATGATGAAGCGGACACCCTGCTGCCGGGTTCCAGACTTGTGTCTCCAGCAGGCAGAGCCTCGCAGTAAATTAGCTTATGTTTCAGCCTGGCAGTTGGCACTTGGTTCATTTGTAGATGCTAATTGTAATCTGATGTTATCAGCAGCAGGTAATTGAAATGGGCTTGATGAATTACTTAATTTCTTTTAATAGCTGAGTCTTCAAGAACTGAATAGCGAAGATAAGGTGATCGGGAGGAAAACACAACAGCTCTATCTTTCTAATTAGTGCTTGGAGATTTTTCCTTCTTTACACAAATGATTATGAACATGTAAGGCTGAATAGGTTTATGAGTCAAAAGCCCCCGTGGGGGCGTTTCCCATTAGGCAGCCCGGCCCTGAGCATTGAGGGGGACTGTTCAGCTGGGACGGGCGATGCTCTTTTCTGAGCACGTGTGTTTCCTGAGCCCCTGTGCGCAGTGCCCAGCACATCGGCACTCCCCCTTTGCCCTCAGCTCTCTTCTGTGACCCTTTTCCAGGCACCTTACTGCCTGGCAGCTAGAGCCTAGAAATGGTGTCAGCACAGGCACCGGCCGCCCACCCCTGGCACCTGCACCATCCGTCCCTGGCACCTGCTCCACCCACAACTGGCCGTCTCTGTCTCCATCTGCAGTGGCACCTGTGTGCCATCCTTCACTTGCCCAGCAGTGGTGAATGCCAAGGTGACCCCAGGACCTGCCATCTGGACCCGGCTCTGCCCGCTGGACCCATACCACGTGACTGCCTGGCACTCTGGGACTTCCTTCCATAATCGCATGTGTCTGCTCGGGGGTCCCATGTTCACTCCATACGGATCTATCTCTTTGGGGTGATTTGGGAAGAATTTGCTTTGGACCTTTTTTTTTTTTTTTTTTTTGAGAAAACTGGAATAACTGTGGAAAATGCTGAGCACGATGCTCGGGTCTTTCTGGAGGCACTTGGAGCCCAGACAGTGTGTGATTGTTTACATGGTCTCCGCAACTCTCCTCTGTGGTAGATTTCAGAAGACAACTACAGCTAACAGTGAATGGTCCAGGCCTCCAAGCCCCAGTGTGATTGTGGCAGTAAATTCCTCTGGTGAGATAAAATGCATATCAAGAACCCTATGTGTCACTTTGTTTCTCGATCCGAGTGGTTATTACACAGCTGACCTTACATTGTGAAGTTCATTGAGTGCTTTCTCTTTCTCTCTCTCTCTCTTTTTCTCTCTCTGTGTATATAATAGTTTGTACTTTTCTGACTATATTTAATGCTTTAATTAAGTTTAATTAACACTCTAGGTTGAGAAGAATTGGAAGGGCATACTTTGACTTATTCCTTTCCTTTTTTAACATCTTATTTATAAATAATAATTGCATATATTTGTGTGATATTTGGGCTATGCACATATTGTAAGACCTCACCTATCTCTGCAGTAAGAACAGTTAAAACATACTCTTTTGCAATTTTGAAATAGCACATAATTACTAACTATGGTTACCATGCCAACCTTGCAACAGAGTATTAGCACTTAACTGCTGTCTAACTGAAACATTTTAGCCTTTGACCAACATCTCCCCTTCCCCCACTTGCAGCCTCTGATACATCCATTCCACTCTGCGCTTCTGTGGCCCAACTTTCTTAGCTTTGACATATAAAAGAGACATGTAACTCACCTTCATCTTTCTGTGCCTGGATAATTGTACTGAGTATAATGCCCCCCTCCAGGTCACTATGCTGTCTAAATGACAGGATCCCCTCTTTTGTTCAAGGCTGTGTAGCATTCCACTGTGTCTGTATCACATCTTCCTTATCCATCCACCCACAGATGGGCACTTTGGTTGCTTCCACATGTAGTTGTTATGCATCATGCCAGATACACACGGAGCACACGAGTCTTTTTGCTATACCAGTCCCACTTGTGTTCCTGGCTTTCCTTACCATATGGCAGCTTCCCAAGCCCAGCTCTGACCTCTGGTTGCCTGTCTGTTCTCCTCAGTGCTTCCATTTCCCCTAAATACTGCTCGGGTTCTGAACATGGCATCATCATTTCCTCAGACCCCAGCCCAGAAATCCCAAAAGTTATCCTGGCCTCCCCACCCTTCTTCCCTTATAGGCCAGACCTAATTGGTCGTAAGCCCTGAGAACTCACCTCGCAAAGCCAGTTCTGCCGCATCCGCATCCTCAGGGCCGCTTCCCAGCCTTCCCCATCGTTCCCAGCCTGCGTCACCGCAGTAGCTTCTTCCATACTGTTCTCCCAGTTCATGTGCCACGTGGTTTCCATGGCAACCCTCTGGCAAACCCCAGCTGCTCGATCATCATCATGCGGCCTCTGTACAGAGCAGCCTCGGTCCCCAGCCCGATGCCCGCGTGTCTGGCGCAGGCATGCCTTCAACAGCACTCAGCTGCTCAAGCACCCTCAAGCTCCTTCCCTGTGCGCGAGAAGACGGGTATGGGGGGTGCTCCAAGGGGGAGAGCACGTCATGGCTTCAGAGAGTGTTGCGTGGAGTGTCACTTACGCTGGAGAGGGCCGGGCGCAGAACACTTCTCCGGGGCTTCAAGCCTTGGCTCCTTGCAGATGCTATTTCCAGCCACCCCGCCAGCCACACCTTTCTGCACCCCTCTAGCTCACTCGCCTCTCTGTGACTTTCCTCTCTGTGACTTTCCTCATGTGTTTCTTCCTCCCCAGATATGGCTCTCCTGTCCAGCTTAAACTACAGCCTGACTAATGCTTCTGTACTCTGTCCAAAGAGCATGTCACTCCAAAGCCAGAAAGAACCATCCAGAAGCCATGGTGCTCTTCTCTGTTGCCCCTAGCATCTATGTGTGGATGCATTAAGGTTTTTCTAGAGCATACATTCCCAGGCAAGCAGTGTGTGCCTTCAGCTCGTTTGTATTCTTTTTAGCAGTCGATGCTTGGTCCTGAGTAGGTAAGCCTGCCTGGGAGCTCAGCTGCTGGCACTATCACAGAATACCACAGACAGGGTAAATGAAAAAACCATAGGCGTTTATCTGACTCATAGCTATGGAACCTGGGAAGTCTAAAATCGGGGGGGGGGGCACATCTAATGACAGCCTTCTTGGTGAAAGGGCAAACAAACATGCCCAAGACCAAGTGTGGGCAGGAGTAAGTCAGAGAACAGCCCACCCAAGAGCTTGTTTTGTAACTGACCACTCCAGCAGCAGAGGCATTAGTCCATTCACAAGGATCTGTCCCCAGTGAGGGTCTCATCTCCCAAGGCCTTCACAGCGGCAAATAAATTACAACTGAGTTTCTCAGGGGACATTGAAACCACAGTCGTGTCTGTACGTGTGTGTTAAGACGATGGGGGGGCGAGGTGGCACTAATCTCTAGTGCAGAGTGTGAGCCTGCACTTCCTGTTTGCCCTGCTCACACATTCTGGGGAGCAGTGGCAATTCCTGCACATTCTGCACTGTGCCTTGATATGGCCGTTGATGCCCACAAGTCTCTGAAATCTGAAGCCTTCCTACCCCGAGAAGCTCAAGTTCCGAGTTTTCTTCCTGGAAAGGAGAAGTGCATGAAGCTAGGACTCAATTTTCCAAGCTTTATTTTTTGCCTATGTGTAATGAGTGTGCATGTGTGAGCGTGCGCTCGTGTGTGTGTGTGTGTGTGTGTGTGGTGTGTGTGTGTGTGTGTGCATGTGTGAGCGCGCGCTCGTGTGTGTGTGTGTGTGTGTGTGTGTGTGTGTGTGTGTGTGTGTACAAGAGTGCACTCCAGTGTGTGTGCCTATGGAGGCCCAAGGGTGACATCAGGAATCATCCTAGATTGTTCTACCTCCTTAACGGCTTTCCCAGGCTCCACTTCAAGGACTGCAATTATAGGCTGCTGCCATTTTTACATGGGGTCTGGAGTTTTTGCTTTTGAGACAAAGGCTTTAACCCCTGAGCCCTCTCCCCAGCCTGATTCCCAAAACTTGCAAAGCAAACCAAAGAGCTAATGAGCTTGAGAATTGTTAAAGCAGCTGGCAGTGCTTCGACCTTATGACAGAACTGTAATTCTCTCCTCCCGGGCCTTAGGACTGAGCAGCCTTTTCTCCCTCTTTGTGTAGTCCTCAGCCCTAGAGCTAAATGAGACAGCCTGATAAGCGAGCTAAATAATATATTAACCTTTTGGGTCCCTAGCCAAGACATTTACAAAGCATGAGTGCAATGAGGACTTTGTTCAGGCTTGAGGACCCCCAATATTTATGACTTTTGGACAAGAAAATCAGTAGGGTATGACACCGTCTCTTCTTCCAAGTACTGAAACTTAATCATCTCCTCGCCTCTGTTGAACATCCAGCCTGAGGAACCGACGCCAGCTTCACTTTCTCAGGTGTTCAAAATAATAGGTTCCGTGCAGGATACGCGGAAAGGCCTTTGTGATAGTTCCACGCATCTTTGAAGTGGCTCAGAATAGAGGTTGCCGCTGCGAGAGAATGCGCTTGGCGGGCTTGCTGCAGCATGGCCCACAGGATTCATTATTTCATTTGAAAGCTCAAACAGATGGGGCTGATTACCATGAGAAAGAGAAACTCAAAGAACAGAGGGGTTAAGTTGTCAGAAGTCCCATTGCAAGCGTGTGGGAGGGCTGGGGTCAGAACCCAAGGCTGCCTGCATATCCACTCAATACCTTTGCTGCGCAGGACTGTGAAGAAAACGGCGGTTCTCAAGCAAAGCGCCCAAGGATCTCCCTAGGGACGGGGATCCTGCAACGCTGTGGCTGGAAAGTCTGAGAAGGGAGTCTCCACTCCTGTGTACCCTCACAGGCTGTCTGCACCTCACTGTAGGGGTGCCCAAGCCCACAGCCAGACCACAGGCACCAAGTCTCCTTTCCTGCAGATCAGAACCCACGAGAGATGCAAGCGTCCAAGACTCTCCAGCACCATCACAGCCGCTTTTGAAGGAGAAACCTCTTCTTCGCATTGTTCCAGGAACTCCAGAGATGCCCTCTGCCACAGCAGAATGCACCTTTGCTGGGTGGCAGCAGAGCCAGAGTGCAACTTTTTTTTAATTATTATTATTTATTCAATTGTGCGTGCGTGTGTGTGTGTGTGTGTGTGTGTGTGTGTAGAACCACGGACGAATTCGGGAACCACCATGGACGCCTCCACCTCCTCCTTGTTTACTCTGCCCGGGATTCACAGGCTCCGCCCTACCAGGACCAGAAACGCAGGCCGCCCCCTCTTCCCCCCCCACGTCTATACATGGGGTCCAAGATCCGAACTCAGGACCTTCTGCCTGCAAGGCAGAGGCTTAACCCCTGAGCCACCTCTCCAGCCCCCAGAGTGCAACTTTTAACGGGTCCTGCTGATTCAGCCAATCCCCCCACTCCACCTGCAGGCAGCTCAGCGAGTTCCTGAACCAGGCCGGGCTCACCATGCTGCTCTGTACCTTTCAAAAAATGGTCTTGTCCAGCCTACTCAGAGTTAAGTCAATTTGGGAAGCAAGCGCTTTTGTTTTCTAGTGAAAATGGCATTGGTGCCATCTAAAATGTGTCCAGGAGCCATTAAAAAGTGTACTTGATGGCTTGTCGTTACGTGTCCAGCATGCCTGGGAAGCCAGCCCTCGCAGACCCACCCCCGTGGCGGAACCCTGGTGGGCTGTGTTCTTGAGCCAGACCTGCATAGTCGGCCGCTTATTGGAAACAGCGGCATTCCATAATTGCGTTTCCCTGATTCAGATGGAAGGTTCTACCAAATCCATTATCTAATACTGAATAAGACAAAGACAGCTTATAACATGGCCCAGCTGTTGGAGGGCTCTGGAGGGAGAGATAATATGCTCCGAGGCTCGGTAAGCAGAAGGTAATGGACTAAGTTATCAAGCCTCACAATGAGGAGACCTGGAGTTTAACCAAGGAATTTCAGACTGTCGGCCTGAACAAAGCAGATGGCCGTCCCCGGTTCAGGATACCACCAGGCAGGCTGGCATGAGCTCTGGTCCTTCTTGGGTCCCTGACAGGGAAAAGTATCCATGACATCTTTGTCACTAGTGGAGAAACCACACACAGCTCGGGCATGACCGAACATCTCAGATGCCCAGCTCTGTGCTGCCTGTTTCTTTGTGCTTCTCCCATGGTCTAGGATGTTCTTTCCTCTTCCTGTAGCCGAAGAGACTGCTCGACCCTGTGCTGATTTATCATAGCTTTGATCCCTACGGCCTGTCCACACAGGACTCACTATCAAAGCAGTATGTGGGGTTTGCAATGTAGGGCAGTGTGGGGGAGAGGAGGCCATGACATAATACACCTTTCAGGCATCCTTGGGTATCCCCAGGATGTAGAGTGACCTTACGTTGTAACAGATATGTGGACAACTTATTGGCCTGCCTCCGCATGCCAGCTGGGCCATTCAGCAGACTCCGTGACCTGAGGCCACAGTGTTTGGCCACTGCCTGCCTTGATGTTTTCACCTGTGAAATTGGGATAATTGTAGCACCCTTCCCACAGGTTGGCCGGGGGACCAGATGAGTTAGTATGTATAAAGCCCTCAGGACAATAATGGCCCACAGACATTACCGCTGAGGCTCTGTGGCCACTCGTGGGAAGAGAACACCTAAGGTGCTAAAAGAAGGTGGAAGTGCCATCTCTGAGTTAAAGGCTCTTTGGAGAAAGGCTGTGATGACCCACGGTAGGCTTAGGCAGGTGTGATGTGCTCAGTGTCCTGTGGCTCAGAGATGGCTGCATGAACACCTGAGACCCAGCCGAGTTCCAGGTCTTAGATTCTTCCTCACCTTGGTCCAGTCACTTTGCCTCCTGGGCCTCGGCGGTAATAATTAACCTGTTTGGTCTCCTTCCTAAAGTCCCTAGACCTGTGTGAGATTGGAAGCGTAAAAATGCTTAAATGCCCGGGGGTCGCTCAGGGGACCTGTGTGAACACCTGCCAGGCGCATCGACTTCCTCCCCAGCTGGGTATCAGAAGCCCCGAGGAAGATCTCCTCCTTTGAGGCCACAACAAGGAGACAGGGTGGCTCCCAAACGGGGTAAACCAAAGTCCCCTGGGCTTAGAGCACAGTGTCACGCGGTCCCCACTGACTTGGCAGGGCAGTTGGAGGTTGCCTGAAGCCTCGGACCAGCGGTGACTTCATACTCCGCCATGCCTGCTGGCCTGTCTCTCCTGCAGAGACTAGGGCAAGCCTTCGGATGCCTTTGTATTTCCAGTGGTTGGCTCTCGGGTGTGTTAATCTTTGATGCCCTGTGAATTGATAGGAGCGCTTACCCTGACTGCAAACACACTGTAAACCGTACTGCCGTATTGTGCATCCAGAGATTTGTCTCTTTTAAAATAAGCTTCCAGATGTCTCCACTCATCTCAATTAGTCGGATGTTAAAATGCAGACTTGAGTAAGGAATGGCCATAGCACAGCAATTTTGGCTTTCCAGAAGTTTTTTTTTTTTTTTTTTTAACCAAAGAAAGACATGAACCGCCAGTTGTTGGCAGTGGCAAGCCCAAGGTTTTTGAAGCTCTGACCGTTGTAATCTCAGAGTGTCATCCCGAAAGAACTTGAAGGTTTACCTGGTAGAATTCAAAACAGTCTGTTCAGCCTGGATAAGCTGTGGCTTCCTGAGACCCTCAGAGAGACGGGGCACTGTGGTAGCCAGGGACAGAAGAAAACCCAAACCTGGCTGGGCCTTGCTTCTAGACCTACCCTGGTTTGAATGTGGCTCTGCCATTTATGGGCTGTGTGGTCGTCTGGGGGAAAGTTAGATGCTCAGGAAGGTAAGAATAGAATCTCTATGGTGAGCGTGGCAGCTTCAATCCCTGGAGGGGTCACACTGGATAATGTGTATGAGGCCTTGGCCAGAGCCCGATTGGGTGGTGCAGGCCTGGGAATGGTGGCTGGTGCCCCCCTCTCACTCCCCAGACACCTCCTTTCTTCTCTTCTTTTTCTCTTTTTTTTCTGAGTAATGCCAAGGCACTGTGGAAATTTAGTATCTCTTTGTGGTGAGAAAAAAAGCTCTAAAACTTGAAGGTTTTTGACCTAGACAGAGGATTGGAGCTGGTTCCTTTTGGGTTACAGCACTTGCTAGAACCTTATATGGTTTTAACTCTGAATCATTTTTGTTTCTCCTTGTTTTGAGAGTCTGAACCTTCTGTGTGATCTTGAGAAACACTTTGTTTCCTTTCTAAACATGTTTATAACATAATCCCTGCTGGACCATGCTGTAAGCTGGGAGTCCAGACAGTGCTTCTACCATTGTCTCAGTTTCCCCCAGAGAGGTGCAGTGACTCTCATGGCTGTCCACAGAACCCTTTCTCCCTCCGACGACTGATACCTCCCATCAGCAGTGCAGCCGGCGCCCAAGCCCCATGGTTGAAAGGCGTTTAGCACCCTGGAGAGCGTTGGAGGCGCGCAGGGGATTTGCTGCTGGTTCACCAGGCAGCACTCAGGCATTCAGAACACACACTAGTGCTGGGGACGTTTGGGTGTGGGATCGTCTACGTGTTATGGCTTCACTGTGCCACCATTCGTGGCGGGTCCTGCAGAGGTGGATCCCTGACTCCGGCTCTCTTCTTCCTCTCCTTTCCTTTGTTCTGCTTCCCCAGCTCGGGGGACGGGGCACTTTATTCCAGCCGTTGGTGTCCTCGGCCCTTTTGCTGAGGCTCTGCATAATTTATGATCTAGATTTCGAAATGTTAGCGAAGTGCTCCACCAGAAATAATGGAATGTGACAGCGATGGATTCCACATTCTTGGCCCAAATGTTTGTGTCTGTGGTTTGCGAGTCGTTTAGGAGCAGGATGACTGCTAGCTCAAAGCCGAGCCGGCCACGAAGTCGGACAGAAGAGACTGAGTGGCTGTACAAGCACAGAACGGCCTGTGCATTGTCTTTGGCATCCCTAGTCCCCTTCCCCCACTCCAACTGTGGGCCCACATCCTACCCCCTCCCCCAGTCGGGGCAGATGGTAGTGGTAGACTTGCTCTTTGGAATCCAGAGTTGCCGTGTTTGCTCTGTGAATGACATTTGCATTGGTGGAGGACTAACACTTGCCCGGTGCCTGTTCTGCCTGAATAAGTGGGTATCTGCCATCCCCCAACATAATCTCCAGGGACTCCTGGGGAGGACTCTTGGTGAAGAAATGGTGTTCGCGAACGGTTTACAGAAACCCACACACACCAACCAACAGCACCATGCCAGGCCTCATGGGGTTTCATGACTGGCTCTTCGAAACATACATCTCCCAATTCTTGTCAGAAAAATCTGGAAGAAAGATTTACTTTAAAATGCTAGAATCACTGGAATGGCAAAAAGAAGTAAGTCCCAGTTCAAAAGTGGAATTGCTGGTTGTGCTCGTAGATGAGTCCTTGTCCCTCTGCTGATGTGCCTTTTGTCGGTGAGTCATGAGATCAGCAGCCTCGGAAGCAACTGGAAGGGCTTGGGAGGTTTGTGCTTGGTGTTAAATTGACCTTCCTATGGCAAAAATAAGGCGACATCATCTGAGCAAATTCCTGGCTCTTCGTGGAGAGTGCTGTGTCTCTATTTTATAATAGAGAAGACGGGAAGGGCTGTGGGCGTGGAGAGGGTCACGTGGCTACGGCAGAACAGTGGCCTTCCCTTGCTAGCAGCCGGCTGCTCTTTCTCTTACTGAGGAGTTACCCCCACAACCGGTTTCCGACCCCCATCCTGTGACCACAGCACTATAGGGATCACAGAAAGGATTATGGAGGAGGGTGTGCTCCTACCAGACCCCGAAAGATGTAAACGTCCCTACACTCGCAGCCCTTCACTTTTTTAATACCAGCTGTGCCATGGAACTAGGAGAAAGCAGGGAGAACAGAGTAAAATCACTGCTCATGTTTTTAAACATATATTCTTTTACTTATTGTGTTTTTATTTGAGAATCAGAAAAGAGAAAAAACAAGAAAGAGAAAGGAAGGGAGGGAGGAAGGGAGGGGCGGGAAAGGAAGGAGAAAAGACTTTTGGAAGCTGGTTCTCCTACCACGTGTGCCCCAGAGTTGAACTCAGGTCGCCAGTTTTTTTTTATTTGTTTGTTTGGTTGGTTGGTTTTGTTTGTTTGTTTGTTTGTTTGCAGGCACGTTTACCCACTAAGCTATCTCACTGTCCCACCCATTCATGTTTTCAAAACAATAAAGAAGTAAACCAATAAACAAGACAGACCCTTTGGACCTGATCCTAGGTGCAAGGTGGTTATACAATGTGCGATACACAGGAAAACACAGCTGGGCACTTGGAATAGAAGCACATTGATGGACAGGAAGGAGGGATTTACAGGTGTGGTCAGGAAGCCTCGGCAAGGAGGATCCTCTTCATACAGAGGCTGATCAAGACCAAGAGTGAACAGCCTTGGGTTCAAATTCTGCCGTAGTTCTTCTGGCTGTGGGGCCTCTGGTCAGTCATGTCAGGCCATCTATTGTAATGCATCTGCAATCCAATTACAATCCAACGTAGGATCTTGGCAACAGAGTCCTTCTCCTCTTCTATTTCTCTTTTTTCTTTTGCACTTAAAAATTAAATGCAGCTTTAGATTTCTGGTTCATGCTGACTAGCCCAGAATTGAAAATATTTACAGTAGTCATATTTTCCAAGTTAAAAAGTCAAGTCTCAAGAATTCAATCTGAAAGACAAAAATACTTGTTTCTGATTCATTAGTTTGTTTATATGAATAAATAATCAAGAAAATTGTAAAATCATACACATTTAGTTATGTATGTAATTAATCTTGGCCTTTATTGAAAAGACTACATGGAACACACTGTTTCTAGAGAACCCAGACTCATGAAAGTTTTTGGGAATCCTCAAGATTGTTTTAACAAAGATCTTTTGAGTTTTGTTTTTGCATATATGCATGCGTGTACACGTGCACATGTGTGTGTGTGTGTGTGTGTGTAAACGAGCACATGAGTGGGTGTCTCTGAAGGGCCAGGGGTGACTTGGGGAATCATCCTGGATTGCTCTACCTCCTTATTGCTTTGCTCTGGGGTTTCCCAGGTTCCACCTTCCTGGGCCTGAATTACAGGCTGCTGCGGTTTCCACCTGACATTTCCACATGGGATCTGGGGTTCTGAACTCAAGTTCTCTGGCTTATGTGACAAAGGCTGTAACCTTGAGCCATCTGCCCAACCCCAGACAGAGAGCTTCACTCTGGAATTCGTCATGGGCTGCAGCATGGCCTTGAGGGGGAAGTGGCAGTGGGGCCCGAGGGGCGGGGCCCGAGGGGCGGGGCCCGAGGGGCGGGGCCCGAGGGGCGGGGCCCGAGGGGCGGGGCCCGAGGGGCGGGGCCCGAGGGGCGGGGCCCGAGGGGCGGGGCGTTCCCTAGGTCCCAGTGGATGGATGTGGACTACAGGGCTGTCAGTCCCCGGAAACATTAAAAACTTCTGTAGACAAAGAGTCCACTGGGGCCTTATTAGTTCTAGAGAGATTCAGAGGCACATCAGCCTCGAGGCTGTGTCTGCTTCAAGTCACGTTTCCTCTCAGGGAGAGACGGAAGCATTGGCTCTGCCATCGTTACTATCGCGTGTGGCTACAGTGCTTCATGGCCCACTTCATCTTGTCCCACAGCCGCCCTCCGAGAGTGAGACAGACCCTTTGGACCTGCTCCTAGGAGCAAGGTAGTTGGTTATACAATAGGGGGTATCCCAGTCCAGGGTCTCCCAGGCAGCCCGAGCCACCCCCAGCCCTCCCCAGGAGCAGGAATTCCTCCTTGGTCACCTTCCTGGGGAGGACCAGTCCCCCAGCACCAGCAGTGACCCGCATGGACACAGTTCTTCCGTGTGGTCCCAGGCAGCGTGAGGGAAGCCGTGGGGCAGGGAAAGGTGGGCTCAGGGCAGAAGTCAAAGAGCCAGACAGGGACTTCCCAGGGAACCCTGAGGACTGTAGGTATGTCACTGGGGGCACCACAGAAGCCGGAGACCCCAGACCTCAGCTCTGAGAAGTTAGGGAGTTAAACCACAGAGCTGGCTCTGGACACATGGGCTGTAACGCCCCTTTCCTCTTGCCTGCCTTCCTCTCCTCCCTCCTATGGTGGAAAAACCCTCTAACTTGCAAGTTTCGGGATTGCAATTGCTCAGGGAATGCTCACGATTCCTGAGGCAGACCTATGTAACTGGCCTACATCAAGAAGACACGGTGATTAGGGCCGTCTTGTCTTTGTATAGACCTCTCCCTCCATGTCCCCAAGCCAAGCATGGATCTCAGGTCAGGAGCTGGAGGATGCTGGGGGGCCGTTGAGAGTTGCTTGCAGCCGGCTTTTGTTTGCTGTTAGTTCATGCTTCGTGCTGTGTTCTTATTGCCTTGCACATCCTCACTCCCATCTTGGATCCCCAAAGATTTGGAATACACCCGCAGCCAGCACCACTCGGACACGCAGCCCTTCGCACACCCCGTGACCCACAGAAAGCACAGCTTAGTGGGTTTGCTTTGGCAGCATCTTCAGTACCGCCTCTCCTGCAATCCCTTCAATCTACCCCCTTCCCTCCATACTCTGGGGGAAAAGCAGTTGCTCTGAGAAGGACATGCAGTGCTCTGTATTTTGAGACCTGGTGGCTATTGCCGCTTGGTTCATTTGGACCATATCCCCAATTCTGTGTTCAGACCTTCGAGCTCAGTTCAATATTGATTTCCTTTTATTGGAAGAGAAGCCACCTCGGATCTTGGCTGTGCATCCCTCCAGTTATGTGTCGTTTGGAAAGACAATGCCACCTAGCGACATTCAGCCCAGAATGTGGCAGTAGCCAGCGTGGCCCCCACATCCACCTGGAGGCTATCTACAGACAAGTCCTTTGATCTCAGAGACCCTCAGGATTTTCCCAGATTGTTAGAGTCAGGCTGCCTTGAGCATGTCAGCGTCATTATGGTCCAAAAGAGCTACGTCTTTCTAGATTGCTTTGGCTTTCATCATGCAAGCACAAAAAGGCGTGGCCTTCTGCAGGGTAGACACTTGGTTGTGGTGCAGGGGACAGAGGAAGGGAAACACTCTCCTCTTTTTAGCTCTCTTACTCTATTAGTCACTAAAACTTCTCTTGCACAAATACTTACAAGCATTTATTCCATGGTTTTTTGGGTTTTTTTTTTTTAATTTGTGGCAGGAAGAAATCTGTTAGAGCATTTGAAGAATTTCGGGTCTCTTTTCCTACGTCTAGCAGTCCGTCTCTCTCCCCATTATTAAACATTCATAGAAACAAATAGTTCTAACAGCTTTGACAATCTCTTGAGATGATAATGATTTCTGTGTCAGACATTTGCTTGCCTCAGACTGGCTGGAGAATGAATTAAAGTCATCAGAAAGTGTGGAGAAGAGAGTGGTAGTTTGAAAATTCATCCAGACAGATTCTTTGACAGTCTGCCTCCCCTTCAGGGAGTAGAGTCGAATTTTCCTTCTCTTGCATGTGGGTCAGCCTTGGGGACTGACTTCCCACCGACTCCACGCGGAAGGAGCCGCCACGTGACTTCTGAGGCACAGTCCTAACGAGGGTGCAGCTTCTTGATTTTCTCCTCCCAGACCTCTCACTGGGGAGGAAGTTGTCACCATGTGGCATGGATGCCCAAGACCAGCCTCTCCCTGGAGGACAAGGGTTGGGGGGGAGGGTTCTCCCTCCACTCAGAGAATCTGCCTTACCTCCTGGGGATGGGAGTCACGCTCTTTGCCAGATGTGATTGTGCACTGAGCTTGCCAGTCTGCTGAGATCCCTGTCTGGGAAGGGGAAGGGGAGAAGTGGAGAAGGGTCAGTGGTGAGCATGGTGCACTCCTGCTGAACAAGCCGAGCAGGGTGAGCCGAGGTGACTCTGCAAGGGGGGATGGTCTAGGTGTGGGACCCCATAGCAAGAAGCTATGAGTGTCACCTGCAGATGGCATTTGAGAAAGGGTCCGCAGTGGGGGATGGGCAGTGGTAGCTCACCTCACGGGGACCCTCAAAGAACTTAGAGGAGATGGCTGAGAAGGGGCCAGCATCAGGACGCCTGTCATAAAGACAGCATCTGCAGCCAGTGGGTTTTGAGCAGAAAGGCAGCAACAGCCAGTAGTTAAGAGTCCCTGTCTGTCCCCTGCCCTGGGGGAGTGAGGAGAGGGAGCAGGGCGTGGAGTCTCACTGATTTCCCCGGATCTCCTGCACACACTGAGCTTGCGATTAAAGTGATGTGTCTTCCCAACCTTCTTGCTGGGAACCTGTCCTGGCCAGTCAAATGAGAGGCCGAGGTGGGCAGGAGGGGGCCACACGTGTGTTCTCCGGCTTGGTGGCTCTCCAGCCACTGAGGCGAATGTGTAGATCAGAGCCTGCTAGGTGCGCCATGGACCGTCAGCACACGGGGGATGCAGACAGATGTGCCTCACACTTCACCGCTGGCACACGCTCCGTGGTAGCATGCCCCCTGCCCCTTAGAGGGACAAGCAAGACAGAGCGCAGTTACCCCCAGGTAACCGGGTTCCCTGGACATCAGGAGCGCAGTGAGAAGTTGGGTGTGGCGTCGAGGGCTCTGCAGCCCAAGTTCACAGAGCATCGTTGCTCCAAGAATGCACCAGGGCCGGTCCAAGGGCCATGTATCCCCTGTCCTGAGAAGCTGAGCCCAGAGCCCCAGAGCATGCCTTCAAAGCCTGAGTAGCAATGGGCATGCCCCGGTATTCCGTGGTCTAGTAGGTTGTGAAGAGACATCCTCGGGACTCACTCTTGGTCAGAATAGTTGGAGAAGCACCATCTGGTACTAGATTCAAATTAGTCTTATCCAAACGTGACAAAATTTTGGGATTTATTCTTTATATTTATTCCTTCTATTTCCATGGCTCCTCAGCCTTTCTTTTGAAATGACTCTTGCACGCAATTCCAGCAGGAAGAACAGAAGCCCCTGGATGTAAATGCCTGTGTTTCTTCCCCTTCACTTTCCAACTTGGCTTTGCCTCTTCATCCATTTCGCTGAGATTCCCCCCCTTCTAAATTGCTGCTTCCTCCTCAGCTCCTGTTTCTTCCCCAACCAGCTGGAGTCCGTCTTCCTTCCTTACCGCTCTTTTAACTTTCCTTTGCCTGTCACCCTGCACCCTGTGTGCCATGCACCCTCCCCGGGTCTCCTTCTCTAGCCAGCCTCCTGTGTTGCCCTAGTACCTGACTTTTACTCCTCAGCAGCAATGCTGGGTGCAAACTGTATGTATGAAGTCTTTACAGCTTAAGCCCTTAACGAATTTAATAACCATTGGGTTTATTTTGGTTTATTTGTGTGTGTGTGTGTGTGTGTGTGTGTGTGTGTGTGTTTGCACAAGAAAGCATTTGAGTGTGTGTGCCTGTGAAGGCATGAGGGTGGCATTGGGAATCCTCCTTTTTGCTTTACTCTGGAGTTTCCCAGGCTCTGCCTTTCAGGGCCAGAATTACAGGCCACTGTCATATCCACCTGGGATCTGGGATCTGAACTCAGGTCCTTTTGCTTATGAGACAAAGACTTTAACCCCTGAGCCATCTCCCCAGGTGTGTTTATTTTCAAATGAAAGAAAGAGGAAGGAGGGAGGAAGGCAAGGAAGGGGGGGAAAGGAAGGAAGAAAGGAAGGAGGGAGGGAGGGAGAAAGAGAGAGAAAGAGAAAGAAAGAAAGAAAGAAAGAAAGAAAGAAAGAAAGAAAGAAAGAAAGAAAGAAAGAAAGAAAGAAAGAAAGAAAGAAAGAAAGAAAGCGCTTTCAGTAAGTGAATACACATGCTCTCAGCCTAACTTTATTTCCATTCATCAAAGGAGAGCAGCGCTGGAGACCAGCTATGCACACAGAATCACGTGAGTGATTCTCTCCTAACTCCTCTGCATCTCGAAGCACCATGAAGTGCCTTCAGTCCTGGCACTGCAGATCCATCTGACTTGTGTCCATCATGATTTACTAAGATTTTTCCATTTGTTAGGCATCAGATCTGGAGATTGTCTGCCAGACAGGGGAGAAGATTTGCTCAGCTTGACACAATCAAGTATCCCCAAAATAGTGTACCCCAAAATACTATGCTTATGAAACACACATAGAAAGACAAGAGAGGCCAGGGAGTCAGGAACCTTAGTGAGACGCAGAATATGGCAAGTGCTTCAGGTTTTCCTTTTGCCTTACATGTCCTTGATTGGATGCTGTAGATACCTGGAAGTAATCGATGGCCCTGCTCCCCCAAGAAAAAGCTTGTAAGAAAAACTTTCTAGCTTATTGTCTATCTATCTATCTATCTATCTATCTATATTTAAATATATAAATGTGGGCTGGAGAGATGGCTCAAGGGTTAAGATTCTGCCTCACAAGTAGAAGGTCCTGAATTCAGATCTCAGGTCCTACATAAAAAACACCATTTGCAGAATTGACAGCTTGAATTTCCGTCCTTGGTGGACAGAGCTTGGGAAACCCCAGAGTGAAGCAAAAAAGGAGGTAGAAGCAATCCAGAATGATTCCCAAAGTTATCCTTAGTCCTCCACAGGGCATACACACACACACACACACACACACACACACACACACATAAAATTAAAACAATAAATATATAAATGTACATTTTGCAGGAGTAGAATCTTTTAGACACTATGATTCACTCTAGTCAGACTCTACAGACAACTACCCCAGTATCCATCCCCCACCATAGATGCTCTTTCCAGGCTGTGGCAAGGAGGCTCTGTAAGCAAGTGCCAGAGAAATCGAGAGAGTGAGCCCCCCCCCCCCGCCACCAGCCCTGAGATGACAAATTCCTGGTGGAGATCCGACCTCCCACTCCCACCCGCCAACTGGTGGTTACAGGCCTGCCTGCTCTGTGGGCCATAGTGGCCCAAAAAGACCTTCCTCACCAGTCAGTACCCAGGCAGTACCCACCTTTTCAGGGGTCAGTCAAGAGCACATGGTGCAGTAACAGGGAGTTGCCTGCTGTCTGCCTGATGGAGAGGTGTTGGTGCCTGACAGCAGTAGAGAACAGACAGTGAGGAGGCAGTAATGGGCCTGGAGTCCCCCTGCCCCCCAGCCAGAGTGGCAGGAGGACCCTGAGGGAGGCCAAAGACTCCCCCAGCCCAGCAGTCAAGAAGCACCTTCTCCATCCCTGAGTACTGGACATCTCAGCCATCCCATGTACAGTAAAAGCAAGACAGTGCAGAGCAGGAGATAAGAAGGGAGGCCAGCTGGAGACCTGAGCATAGGACAAACCATCGGGGATGATGTCTCCCACAGACACCAAGTGGAGAAGCTAACTTTTGGATACCACAGGTAGCCACCCCTGTTGCACCCCGTTTCACCCACCAGATTGGTATCAGAGACCTGGTAGAATACAGTGCTTAAAGGAAATCCAATCCAAAAATATTTTTTAAAAAATTAAAAATTCCAGGTTTCAACTGAAAATTACACATCCTATCAAAACCCAGGAGAGCCTCAAACTCTGCGAGCTGAGAAAACTAAAAGCTGGTGGCTCTTGGGTGGCACCTTTGGCAAAATCATACGGCAAAGATCTTAAGGTATCACCGGTGCTGCAGTGAATGATCGTGAATAGGCTGCAGACGCATGGGCTAGGTAGGCAGAGTCAGAAATCACTCACAGACAAGTTCCCCAAAGAATTCAAAAGTTTGACGGTAGAAATGATAGCATTAAAAAAAAAAAAAAAAAAAAGATGCAACAACCAAAATGAAAGACTCAATAGCAGAATGAGGAAGACAGAGGAAACCATCAATGAACTGGAATACAGAATAAGGGAGATGGCCTATTTAACTAGCAGACCAGTGGAATCTGCCCAATAGACCAACAGAAAGAAAAAAAAAATTCAACGGGGAGGGGGAGAATGGAGAGAACTTTGGCAAGTGAAATTCTGGTGGGTGGAGCCTGGAAAATCCCAGAGTGAAGCAAAAAAGAGGTAGAAGCAATCCAGGATGATTCCCAAAGTCACCCTTGGTCCTCCACAGAGACACAGAGTGCCCTGCGAGACACACACACACACACACACACACACACACACACACACACACATAAATGAACAAAGTTTTTTTTGAAAGAAAGCATTTGAGGAAATAATGGCCAAAAAATTTCCCAAATTGACATAAACAACACAACCTAGAGAACCAAGAAGTCCGTGGGACCCCTGATAAGACAGCCTGCACACCAAGATACATTGTGGTAGAACTTGGGAACACTAGTGATAGAAGCCCAGAAAGGGGCAAAGGGAAACAATGTTAATGGGCCCAGTGCTCTTATCAGAAGAAGCCAGAAGGAAGCAGAATGTTTTTCCAGGGCTGAGAGAAAAGAACTGTGTCGACCCAAAATGGATACCAAGATATTCTTTGTTAAAGGAAAAAATCAAGGGAATTTGCCACCAGCCAACCCACCCTGGAAATAGGAGCTTTTAACAGAAAGGAAAAATGGAAAAGTGGGGGAAGGGAATCGCAGAAAGAAAACAGACCTCCCCACCTGCGGGACGTATAGAGACAGGCTCGGCAGCTTCCGAACCAATTGGAGCTGACTGATATTTCCAGAACGGTCCATAAACAGCTGTGGGATGTTTAATCAAGGCAGGTGGCATCCTGGGCCATTAGACAAATTCCACCAAATCTGAAAGACTCGGAATCATATAGCGTGGGATCTCCGAATACAGAGAGACCCAAGTAGAAGTCAGTGACACAGAGAGCAGAGAAATCCCCAGGCACTTAGAAACTAAGCAGCAGCACGCTCGCCAATAATCCACGGGTCAGGAAGAAAGTCTCGCGGGAAATGAAAAGAGCAATAGACTGGACGGAATGAAAGTGAAAAATGGATGAGAATTTGTGGGGCTCACCGGAGGCAGTCCTGAAAGGGCAGCTCCTAGCGCTGCATCGCCCGCCCGCCCATTAGCAGAGGGCAGTGTCTCTGGCCGGACACCTGCGTTTCCTCCCAAAGACACCCACAAAGGAAGAAATAAACACAGAGCAACCAGGAGGTCTGCAGGGGAGAGAACGGAAATCAGTGAATCAGAAGCTTAAGCCCGGGTGGCGGAGGACAGCTTTCCTTCCTCCATGCAGACTTCTAGGGATTAAATGCTGGTCACAGGTTTATGAGCATGCGCCTTCCCTGCTGAGCTACGTCTCCAGCCCAGCCTGTGTGATCTTAGCACTATCCCTTCACCCGTGGACTGAAGTGCTCACCTTAGACATTGATTTCCTCCAGTATCTAGTGTCCCGTCCTCCCCCTCCCTTTCCCTCCTGGTGGTGCCAGGGCTGGGCCTGTCCCCTACAGTGGGAATCTTGGAGACTGTGGTCACCAAAAGGGGACAGTGATGTCCCTCAGTGTACTTGGTATAAAGGTCACCAACGTAAGAAATCAAGTTTCCTGAGCCTTTTGAGTTATAGATCTGTCTTCCTCTGGTACTTTTTTTAGAGATTAGTCCAGGGACAGTAGGAAAGAATCCGAACAAACTATTGGATTTCCAGGCTATGTAATAAAAATTGTAATTGCCACTTATCGGCATCGATTCTATTCCAGGCACCTGCCGACCCCTCCCTCTGGGGAGCAAAAACTTAGTTTTAGGTATTCAGTAGGTGAAGAAACAGAAACCTGGAGATGACAAACCGTGTGCACACGACAACAGAGTGCACGTGGCCACAGAGAACACACAACACTGTACACACAGCCACCCACTGCACACACGTGATGTACACACCCCCAGAGGGCACATCACCGTGTGTACACACCCCCAGAGTGCATACAGCATTGCATACTCAGCCACAGAATGCACGCAACAAGAGATGTACACACGCCCGCAGAGCACACACCAGAGCGTTCACACAGCACGGAGTGCATACAGCATTGCACACTCAGCCACAATGTGTACAAGTAATGTACACACACCCGCAGGGTGCTCACCACAAATGGGGCACATGACCACAGAGCACACACAAGCACAGCAACCATGTGGTAGGTATTCTCAAAGCAGATCGGGAAGCTGGTCTTAGCCACAAATATTTACCTTAGAAAACTCTTTTCAAAAGTTTTATAATGCCAAAGCCTCTCCATGTAATTGCTAGATAAAATGTTCCACAAAAATGGGTGGAAACCTTTTAGCTCATCGTTCTTGCCTGAGCAAAGCCTGCAGGAGCGCCAAGATCCAAAACCCCAGTTCTGTGCTCACAGATTCAGCCACGTGTCCTGAACAGGCCCAGGCTTCCCTCCTCTGTCGTTAGTCCTAAGCGACACGCACAGCAGGGATTTATCTGCGTGCGCTGTATCAGGACTTGTTCTCGTACCCTGCACCAGAAGGATCATCCCTGGCTGATGTGCGGAAGGCCGGAGGAGGGCATGCACGGGTTCGTCACGAACACTGTGCCATCACCTCAGGGACCCGAGTGTCCTGGGATTTGTTTTTTCCTTGGGTAGTAAGCAGCCGTCCTTCCAAACAGGAACAAGGCGTGTCTACGCGTATCGGCCATCTGAATATTGGTGGCATTATCCAAAGTCCCAACAGAGTGGAAGGGACTTGATAAAGGTGCCAACTCAGCCCTCTTCTCAGGGACAGAGGGAGATGACACTGCGCCTCTGGCAGAAGCCCTCTATTTTAGAATTGGGTGTTGTAATTGGAGGGAAATATCTAAACTGTCTTTTATCTCTTGCTGGTCTCTGGTGACAATGTTGTATCCTTCAGGAAATAAAGCAAAGCAATGAGAGTAAAAACGGAGTCCACCAGCCTGGAATGAACTTTGTTCAGGGGGATCAACAGTTGAGGTGAGCCAGTCCACCTATGCAGTCAAGTGGAAATCCATTTCCCAAAAGCCAAAGGTTGAATTTCAAAATTGCTTTCCACGGCGACATTTCTTTTTCTTTTTCTGTGACTGCAACACACACACACACACGTGGAAGAAGACCACCTTACTGCTTTGCTTTGGGGTTCCCAGGCACTTCCTTCCAGGGCTGGAATCAAAGACTGCCACTATTTCCACATTATTATTATTTCTATTGTAATGTGAGATCCAGAGATCTGAACCCAGGGCCTTTAACTTTCAGGGCTGGCATTTCTGTACCTAGGACCTTTCAGCCTCTGCTTCCCCCAGAGCAGACTATTACCATGCAAGGCTGGGTACGTGTGCAGGAAGCCACTATCATTCCAATGGGGCGCTGGGACACTGCTGAGAAACGCACCGATTATTATGAGGACACAGTGAAGGAAACATAGTGCGCATGGGTGACAAAGCTGAGGTTCCTTGGACGAGGTCTTGCATCTTCTACTCTTCTGGCAAGGGAAACGAAGGCAGACATGTCTGGCTTCCGGGAAAGGGAGGACTGAGTGTTTTCTACGCTCCTTGACTCAGGTGTCAGTAGGCCAAACCAAATGTTGACAGACCATAAAAAAATAAAACAATAAAATAAAGGGGTGCAGCAAAAATAAGGGGACAAGCAGCATCAGTGTGGAGTCTCCCCGTGGGCTCTCTGATGGCGGATGGTTCCTTTGTGCTCGTTAAACTTGCTATGGTGACCCTCAAAGTAAGAGTGGTTTGAACGGTCCACAGCACAGGCAATATCAAGGTGATTCCCAAAAGCACATTAAAGAAAATGGCAGAGCCTTTGGAAAGAGCCTTTCTGTTTAGGGCTGGTTCTCAGTATGTCTGAAGATCTAGAGTCCCCCAGGGAGCTTGTTAAAGACTCAGGCTCTCAGAAGACCCCACCTTGGGCCCACGCAATTGGCCACAATGTGTTAACAAGGTCCCAGGTGATCCTCACGGACGTTAAGCTTGAAGGAGCCTTGGTCTGCAACGTCCTTTGGCCAGCAGGGCGTGAGCACAGGAGAAAGTGCCAGCATCTTACCCCACGTGTGCGGGAACCATCTCTGCAGAGACCAGGGGGACCATGGTCACAGCCTCTGCTGTGTTAGGATCCCCACCAAGTGCCAGGAGCCTTCTGAGGTACCCAGAGTCACATCTTCTTCCCCACAGCTTGCAGGGGCATTCTTAGCTGGAGAGGGACATGAAGCTCTTCAAGAGCCTAGACAACTCACTTGGGTGCACACAGCCAAGGGATGCCTGTGCCCGGGTGAACCCCAACCTCAGAGAGCTATGTTCCTCCAGGTACTGAAGAGCATGCTAGAATGAATCAAGGTTGCAGTGAGAGAGTTCAGCCCTGGCTGCATCTTGGAATTTCCTGGGGAACACTTCCATCATTGATGCCAACCCCAAGATACTGGTTTCATTGGCCTGAGGTCTACACCTCCCATCAGGATTCCTAATCTCTACCCCCCCCAAGCTGATAGCATCTGGTTTACAGACTCATTGGCACATGGCCCTGTCGACACCCCCTGCATGGAGAATATCCACCCCCACCCCACCCTCACCCCTGCTTTGGTTCTCTCGCTGCAGGAGGACACTTGGAGGTTTCTGTCTTTGGGACCACTGGAACAGAGGTATCTCCAATAAGACAGCCCTCTTTCCCATTGGCAAGAGATAGCCCTTGAAAGACAAACCTAGGGATTCTAGAACACACAGTGTCATAGCTAGATTGGCGTCAATTTGGCAGCTGAGGGCTTTGAGCTCTGGGCACAGTTGTAAAGAATTAGTAGTTAAGTCCCAAGCAAGTCTATAGGAGGTTGTCTAGTTGATGGGGATGACCAGCCCATGGCAGGCAGGACTAGTCCCTGGGCAGGTGGATAAGATGGAGGGAGCTGGTTAAAGAAGTTGGCATCCTTCTGTAGACCTGGCCAGACATGCTCATCTGGCAAGTGAGGATCGTCCCTCTCTCAGCAGCCTGTTATGGAGATGATATGGCCAGTTCTCTTGGTGTGGGTTCTCCTGCCAAACTGGACAAGGAATTGTAACTAGACAAGTGCAAGCTAAAGTGAGCGCCTTGTTCCGTAAGCTGTTTGGTCACAAGTTTATCAGCAACCATAAAGAGTAGCTGCGATGCACAGCAAAGGCTGGCCAAGCCTCAGATGTGGGTCAGACTGCAGAGCTGTGGGAAGAGGGCGCGGCCTCTCCCCCTGGAGCTCAGAGGATTGAAGGAGACCCTGGCCCCTGGAAGGTCACTTGTATTTTGCCTGTGGCTACAATTTAAAACATGAGAAAGGGTGAAATTAACATTGTTCTATTAACCCAATGTATCAAAAGTATTATTCTAGTATGTAATCAATAAGAAAAATTAACAACATCTTACATCCTTGGTTTCATACAGAGTCTTCCAAGCTTCCAAGTCCTGTGTCTCTTATGTTTCAGCACATCCAGTTCACACTGGTCCCAGTTCACACTGGTCCCACTTCAGGGGCCACGCGTGTCCAGTGGCGCCCTCTAATGTAAGGAGCACTTGTTCAAGCGAGGCAACAGGTTAAGTGACTGTGGAGCTGCTCTTTCAAGGAGGGCGAAGCCCATGTTGGCCTGGGGGTCGTTATAATACTGTGTTCTCTAGGTTCTTCCTCTATGCTGTGATGTCATGTTTCTCAAAGACGCTTGTCTCTTCCAACCCATCAAGAGTTCCTGCAGAATGACTGCAATCCAGCTCTTGGCAAAATCTTTCCCTTGCCTGGCCTAGAGGGTCCAGGCCCAGTGGCTCACTCTCCTGTCTGTAGCAGACACTCTCAGGAGGGCCTGGCTTCGTGGATTTAGCCCCACCAAACCTTCAAGTCTGAGATCTAAACAATGAATATTTCAGTTTGGTTTACTAGAATGTGTTAAAAACAAAGTTGGCTACCAGCAAACTGTTCTACCGAACCCCTCTTCCAGGAGAGGTAAATGAGGTCATCTTTCTGACCAGAGACAGCCTCATGCTATCTCCTGCCCAGGTGAAGCCAGGATTCTTGACTTCACTCCAAAAAAGAATTTCAGGACACATTGATGAAAAACAGAGTTGGGGTTAATTAAGAAGTGATTTTGGAGGCTGGAGAGATGATTCAAGGGTTAAGACTCTGCCTCACCAACAGAAGATCCTGAGTTCAGATCCCAAGTCTCATGTAAAAATGCCAGGTGGACACGGCAGCATCCTGCATGTCCCACTCTGGTGGGCGGAGCCTGGGAAATCCCAAAGAAGCAAAAAGGAGGTAGAAGCAATCAGGATGATTCCCAAAGTCACCCTTGGTCCTTCACAGTGACACACAGCACCCTCTGATACACACACACAACACACACACACACACACACACACACACACACACGGAGGTTAACAGACAAGGGAGAGAGACACTTCCTGGAACTGTGGAGCTGGGACTCTCAGGAGAGCTGCTCCTAAGTCTTAGCTGGAACTGGGTGCAGGGTCTTGGGGGACTTTGAGCTTCTAAGAACCACACCCTCCTGTGTCTACTTCCTCCCTCATCTGATGACTGAGACAGTAGGCAGAATCAGAGGGCCCTTTGGTACTGCGGTCTGATAGGTAAAAACATAGGTCACAGGATTGGGGGGTGGGAGGAAGGAGAAGGCTCTTGTGAGATTTCTAGAAAATTCCAGGTTTATAGCTGGGAAGGAAACAAAGCAGCCTAGAAGGTCACACTTGTTCAGTGTGTGTGTGTGCGTGTGTGCATGCATGTGTGCGTGTATATGCGTGTGTGTGTGTGTGCGTGTGTACAGGAGGGCACTTGAGTGTGCTGTGTGCCTACGGAGGCCCAAGGAATCATGTTGGATTGCTCTACCTTCTTATTGCTTTCCTCTGGGGGTTTTCCAGGCCCTATTTTTCAGTAGTCCATTGCTATATCACACAGAAATTTTTCCGTGACATTTGTGATCCGAACTCAGATCCTTTTGCTTCAAGGCAAAGACTTTAACCATCTCCCCAACCCGATTTTGACATTTTTTTACATTTATTTATTTCTTTGTGTGTGTAGGCAGCAGCAGCACTATGTGTGCCTGTGGAGGCTCAGGGGTGGCTTTGGGAATCATCTTGGATTGCTGTACCTCCTTTTTGCTTTGCTCTGGGGTTTCCCCAGACTCTGTCTTCCAGGACTAGAAGCACAAACCACCACCATTTCTGCACGGCATTTGACCCGGGATCTGGGATTCAAACTTGGGTCTTTCTGCTTTCCAGGCAGAGGCTTAACTAACCCCTGAGCCATCTCTTTGGCCCCCCATTTTAACATTCTTAATTGAAATTCTCTGCATCAAAAGAACATTGCCTCCTGCCCGTATTCTGTGCAGTGAGTGATAACCGTGGTGGAATTTTCACGCTGGGCCTTAAGCAGACTCTGGGCATCAGGCTGCTTCCTTGCCGTGTCCCCCTGGTCTTCCCTTTCTGTCCTGCCTCAGGACAACATGTGATCCCAGATCCCTTCCCAGAGACTCCTGCGCGCCAGCATTCCGTGGAAGGTCTGTCTGTGCCCCTGGCGTAGAATGGGGCTGTTTACACTTATCGAGACCCTTAAGCACCATGAGGTGGTGAACCACCCCCTCCACTGGGACCTGCCAGCTGTCTGTGCTCAGCCCCTCCAGAGCCCCCACTTGTGACTTCAGATGAGCTGAATGACACGTGCAGTCTAGCCCAGCTGTTGAATTAAGCAACAGATTCATTTATTTTATGAGGAAAGCCTACTTACTGATTGGGGGATCACGCTTGTGCCTCACTGGCCACCCCCACCCCTCAGAAGCACAGGAACCCCCATTTGAGTGGGGCGCTTTTCCTGGGCATCCAGGACTAAATAGAGGCCACACAGCGTTGAGTTGGTTGCTCTCCAGCTTCTCTCCCGACGAGCACCCAAGTCTCTGGTTTCCTGTGTTGTTCTGCACCTCCAGGGTGTATTGTTGTCTGCGGAGCTGGAGAATGTAACGGGTTTGCTCTTCTCTCATTTCCATCCCCGCTGCCCAAGGGTTCTACGCTCTATGTCTGAGCCTTGAGTTCCCAGCATGGTTTTCCCCTCTTAATTTATGCAGATACCTCATAAGAGAAGCCTGCTCCTTTTGTCTCTTCTGGGCCTTTTGCAATGAGCTGGGCAACGGGGGTTTTTGTTTAATGGAAGAAGCATTTTTAAATTAGTTACAAATATGTTTTTCATGCTGAATTCATTTCATTAATGATTTTTTAAAAAATCACTGTTCAACCAATTGGTGTATGTTCTTAATGATTGGTGAAATTCTTCTTTTAAAAAAAGACAACAGTCCTTTAGGAACAATTGCAGGTAAGAGGCACGTCAGCCTGTGCCTGCAGCAAGCGGCGCCCGGTATTGATCTGCACGGGACCATGTGGCCTGAGTCAAGGTGGAGAAGCCTCCTTTCTTCCTCTCTTCCACTGAGAACAGCCCTTGGCAGCTTGGGGTCATAAGTGAGCGACTCCCACCGTCACCGGGGGAAGGGGATCAAGTGCCATCTCACACCTGTTGTCATGTCCCTCCCCTCCCCCTCCCACCTCAGGTTGAGGCAACAACCCAACACATCACTATGATAATGCAGTAACTGTCTGCTGGGGAGGGAGGGGAGGGACGTCAAAGGTGGTTTAGCATATTAAGCGTATTAGATCTAAGTGCACTTGAACTTCATAAATCAAGGTGTTTCTGACTCTGGAGAGCCGGCGGAAGCCGAAGTAAAGAGGCGAGAGGGGAAACAGGCCCGGGCTAACTGTAACCAGCTGACTTCAGCTAGCTACTCCTCTTCTCTATACTTCAACTTCTCTGTCTGGAAGAATGAACTGGCTACAAGCCATCATGCTGGAGAGATACAACGGGTGAGATCTACAAGCCACTCAGTCACCCCGGTAACTCCTGCTGTGCCTCTGGGTTCCCTGTGTACTCTGCGGCTCCTTTCCCAGGGACACAGAGAAGAGTCAGCTGGAATAGAGGGTTCCCACCACGAGACATGGAAGACAGGTCAGTTGTCTTTCTTCCTAAGGCAGGGGGAGCCCATCTTATTCTCACAGGGCGGGGGGAGGGAGGCCTCGGGGCTTCCTTCCTAAAGAATTACTGGTCCTATCTACTCCTGCCCCAAGTACACAGAGTGATGGCCTAACAGCTACTACTCAGGCGCAGATGAGTACCTGGGGGTGACTGCACCTCCTCCCGCGTCTTGTTCATAGACGGCCTGGCTTGTCGGATGCCATTAATGCCCTGGCCAAGAGCTCCAACTTTTAACCCAGGTTGTTAGGTTCCAGTTGTGGGACCTCAGGTCAGTTCCTAAACCTCTCTGTAACTCATCTGGAATAGGAGATGTGGTCGCAGCACTGCACTCAAGCCCTGTCATGAGAGTCTAAAGAATTGGGTGCTTAGGATAGCCGCTGGTGCACGGGCCTCTGCTCTTAGCTGCTGAGGTGAATGGTATTCATTACATACCCTGGGAACTGAGCTGGGTGTGGTTTTACCATCTTTAGTCACACAGCAGAACCTCTGAGACAAAAATGGGGTCACATTCCACGGGACCTCAGGCTCTCTCCCTACAAGGTGCTTTTCTTTTTTAAATTTGCATACATGCATGCTAAGTGAGTGTGTGTGTGTGTGTGTGTGTGTGTGTGTGTGAATGTAGGTAAGTGTACAAGAGAGCACTTGCTTATGTGTGCCTATGGAAGCCCAAGGGTGACATCAGGAGCCACCCTGGATTGTTCTACCTCCTTATTGCTTTGCTCTGGGGTTTCCCAGCCTCAGCCTTCCAAGGCTGGAATTATCAGCTGCAGCCACATCCTTCTGGCTTTGTTACATGGGCAGTGGGGTTCCGAACTCAGGTCCTTTTGCTTGCAGGGCAGTGACTTTAACCGGTGAGCTACCTCCTCAGCCCCAGAGAGAGCTGTCCTGTTTGAGTGTGATGTGGTTGAAGGTCCAACAGGAGAGGAAACAGAGATAAGACGGGACTGGTTCTCAGAAGATAGGCAGGCCTTCAAGAATCACTATGGAGAGGTAGACTTAAGCATCATGTGTAGGGTGCGGACAGACAGGTTGATATCGGGGAAAGGACCAGACGCAGTGAGTGACGGAAGAGCCCAGAGAAGCCTGAAGTCTGCGGAGAGCGCACAAGCGGCGGACTGATGAAGGGACTTGAGAATGGAGGGAGAGAGGGTAAGGAATCGAGGGGTCGGGCTGCTGCACCCGTAGTGGCTTGTGCTGGCCAGGAAGCTGCCCTTCGCTGACCCCTCTGTCCACACAGAGTGTGTGTCTCTGTCCTGATCCTTCCCCCTCCAATTCAGATGGACTCACTCATCCTATGTGTCATAACTAAAGTCATATTTTGAATGGTTCTGTCCTAGCACCTCCCACAAATGGCTTAGTTATTTTCACATATTGGAAACACTCTCAGAATTACTAAATTGAAACAATTTTTATTCTATAAAGCGAGGCTATGGAGGACAATAGAGCCCCATCATCTCCATTACCAAACACTTGAGCAACAGCTGCCTTCATTCTTCACGCCCACACTGAACGGCCGCGGTCGGCACAAAGTGCTAATGGCAGACAGTTGTCATCAAAGCTACTTTTACCTTCCCCAAAGAGCCCGAGGTCCCTGTAAATCCAGCACATGTAATGTGATCTCAAATTCTACACAGCGCAGTCCTTATCAAAGCAAAATATAAAACAAACACAGATTGCTGGGTATTATACCAAAATGTTAGTAGTGGTTATCTTGGGCAGTCACGAAGACAGCCGGATAGGGGTCTAGGGAGGCAGCTCAGTGGAAAAACTGCTTGCTGTGCAAGTGTGATGACCTGTGTTCAGATCCTCCACATCCATACAAAAAGCTGAGTGTGGACTGGGAAGATGGCTCAGGGGTTAAAGCCTTTGGCTCTCAAGCAAAAGGACCTGAGTTTGGTTCCGCAAATCCCACATAAAAGTGCCAGGTAGATATGTGGCCGCCTGTAATTCTGGGTTGGAAAGTAGAGCCTGGGAAATCCCAGAGCAAATAATAAGGAGGTAAAACAAACAATGATTCCTGATGTAACCCTTGGGTCTCCATAGACACACACACTCAAGTGCTTTCTTGTATGTGTGTCTACACACTCAAGTGCACATACATGCATACACACACACACACATATACACACATGCAAAAAAAAAATCCCGATGTCACCCTTGGGCCTCTACAGGCACACATAAGAATCCTATGGTATACACATACACACACACACACACACACACACACACACACACACACAAAGCTGAGTGTATTTGTCCACATCAGGAACCATAGGGCTTTGGGTGAGGCAGAGTGGATCCCTGGAATCCTTGGTTGGTCAGTCTGCTGAACTGATGAACTGCAAGTTCAGTGAGAGAACCTGTCTTCCAAGATAAAGTGGAGAGTGATCCAGAAAGACACCTAATGTTAATCTCTGGCCTCCACACACACGTGTATACATGCACACATACACATATGCACAGGTATATATATACGTATACAGAAGCATACTTAGCACCCCACACACACATTATGAATAAATAAACAGATGATAGATAATAGATAGATGATAGGTAGGTAGATAGACATTTTCTACCTTATCTCTTCCTTTCTCTCTCGCTCCATCGCTTGCATATATAGAGAGGCCAACCTTGAATTCATGATTCTTCTGCCTCAGTTTCCCAATCAAGGATCACAGGCATTTGCCACCATGCATAGTCTATTTAAAGATTTTTCTAAGTTGAACATGTAACAGGAATCCTTTGGCTATAATAAGCAAATAATCTGATTTAGAATGGCTTCACAAAAAAAGGCTTGATTTTCTCATAGAAAGTATAGGGAATGCAGCATAGTTCCAGAGGCTTAAAAACAGCAAGGCTTATTTCTCTGCAATTCTCCTGGGTTTTCTCTCTCTCACACACACCCCTGACTCTTGGCCCATCTGGTGGCTGTTAGCATCCCAGATACCACAACTCACTGAAATCAGTAGAAGGGAGCAGTCTCTGTTTCTGTATCAGGAAAGTAAAACTTTTTTTCCCTAAAAAAAAATCCCAGAAGATCACAGCAATGAATGTCATGTGACCAAGCCTAGCTACAAGGGAGGCTGAAAAGATGAATAAATAAAAAGTCCATTTTCCAGGTCCATTGGCAAAGGTAGAGGGAAGGGGGAGTTGAAAATGAGCGTGAGAGGCTGCAGATGTGCCTCAGGTGGCCGAGGGGCTGGTGTGTGAGGTCTTGGGCTTCCCATGCCAACACCCAGTGGTGTTGATGATGGTTATAGACAAAATGAGTGTTCGACCCAACTGTGTCTACTTCCTCAAGACCTGCACAAGCGGTGACCCCATCCACTGCCCACCTGCGAAGATAAAGACACCTGAAGCCCCACCCCCCTGAGAGACTGTTGAGGGTTGGTGTTGGATAAGGGAAGGTGTAGCAGTCAGCCTGTGTGGTTGCTGATAAATCACCATCGGACAGCTTACGGGAACAAGGGGTTTATTTTCTCTTACAATTGTCCAGTTACAGTTCTCAGTCCATCTTGACGGAAGAACACGCACCAACACCAGGGCTGAGGGAACTGGCCACACTCCCTCTATATAACAGTTGAGAGAGGGATGATCCTTACTTGCCAGACCAGCATGTCTGGCCAAGTGTACAAAAGGATGGCAACTCTCTCAACCAGATGTCTGTATTTTATGCCAGGGCCTAGTCCCACCCACCATGGGCTGGACCTTCCCCATCAGCCAGACAATCTCCTGCAGGTTTGCTCTGGGCTTAACTCAACCCTAATTCTCTACAAATGTGCCTAGAGCTCAAACCCTCAACAGTCAAGTTGACACCTGTGCTTACCTATGACAGAAGGACGGATAGCTCTCAGTGGTACACTTATCGATATAAAGTCCAGGCTCCAACAAGAATATAGGAACACCAGTATAGGCAACCCAGATGGAAATCATGGGGTCACTTTGCAGCAGGCAGGAGACTGCAAGAGAAGAGAATTTTCACTGGGGAGTGGGGGGGAATGGGTTTGGGAATATGGAATGAAAATTATGTCAGCTTATTGTTTTCCATATGTGGCGCTGTTAACATTAAAAAAGAAAGAAAATGAGTGCTGGGTAAGCCAACCTTTGCAGTGTGCTGCAAGTAAAAAATTATTACTTCTGTAATCAAAACGACATTTTTATGTTCAATTTCAAATGTGCTGTACAATCTCAGTAAGTACAGCAGACAAAGTAAAAGAAAACCACGAAGCGTGGAATGTCCGCTGTCCTGCTCTTGAAATGAGCGCAGCAGCGATCTCCGCGGCTGTTGTCTGCCCTCCTGACTTACATGTCCATGGAGAAACTGGCTGGCTAGGACAGAAGGGTGGGTGGCTAGATCTAGTAGGAAAGCGTGGCCAAGGGACCTATCCCCTCCTGACGCGTGGCAAGAGCTCCGGCGTGTGTCATGAACCAGCAGGTGTTTGGAGCAGCCCAAGTTCATGCGGGCTCTGAGTCTGCAGCCAGGACTGAGAAGATACCGTAGAGCTCTCTAGAAAGACTCGTCTTGGCAGCTCTGGGATGGTCCCTCCGGTCTCGGGTAAACCCCTGTCAATTAAGCAGGCAGAGTGGGAGGGGAACAAGGAAGAAGCGTCCCAGTTTCAGCCCCTGTCTGCTCTTTTCCGTGTTTTCGGGATTGCCCTAAATCAGAAGCCAGCGCATACTCCCAGGAAAATGAGCAGAGTCCATGAATCACTTGTTTTGATAACGTTCGCGGATAACACAGTCGCGGAGTCTGAATTCCCAATCCGCTGTGAATTTTTAAAATGAAGCTTTTCAGACCCGATTGCTCTGGGGAAGCAGATTTTATAATTTGCCCTCTTGCCTGGCTAGAACATCCATTTGTCTCTGCAATTGAATTTGCAAAGCGCCGCCGTGGTTTCAAAGGGCCGTCCTCTTGGCCTGGCCTTCCGCTCCTCCTCCCCTTTCCTGCCCATTTGCAGGGTTCCCGCTGGTCTGGGCAGACCCCATTGTCCTCGTTTTGTCTCAGCTGTAGGAACGATGCTGCTCGGGACGGGCTGGTCGTCCCACAGCTGGCCCAGCTGAATCCCTCATCAGCCGCTGCCACTGTGTGCTCAGAGGGCAGGGAAGAGCGGGGGGGGGGGGGGGGTGCAGGAGGTGCAGAGCAATGATGCAGATCAAGATGCGCCACTTAGTGACCAGTGCATCTGTCCGTGGCTTCAGCAGCAGCTCTAGCCACATTGCCTTTGCCCCACAATAGAATGAGACATGAAGATGTCTGTGAAGATGGACGGCTCCCCAAAATGTTAGATGTCATTCAGGTTAGCGATGCAACAGATATTTCTGGAGCATCGAGTTGCAGATTACTGGAGGTGTCTCCAGGCAGACATCCCGCAGGCAGTTGGAGTTATGAGATGTGCACTTAGGAGAGAAGGCAGGGATGGGGTCCTGCTCCAGGTGTCTCGCTAGATCATGAAGAGACATTCTTCCATGGTCACTTTTGTTTACATAAGAAGAGTCTTCCCTCTCTTAGTGATAGTCAACAAGAAAACTGGTGGGAAATGATGCATAAGTGTCTTCATCTTTGGGGGGGAGGGTTGTGCCTGGGGGTTGAACCTGCTGGATAAACACTCTACCGCTGAGCCACACCCAGCCCTTAATTTATCTTCTCGTGAATTACATCTCACAGATTGGAAACTGGTGAAGAGGATTAATAGGAGAGCCAGATGTGTGTGTGTGTGTGCGTGTGCGTGTACTAGAGGGCACTTGAATGTGTGTCCCTGTGAAGTTCCAAGGATGACATTGGAAGCATCCTGGATTGCTCTACCTCCTTATTGCTTTACTGTGGGGTTTCCCAGGCTCCACCTTTCAGGATCCAAATTACAAGCATTTCTATGTGAGATCTGGGGATCTGAACTCAAGTCCTTTTGCTTGAGAGGCAAAGGCTCTAACCCATGAACTATCTCCTCAATCTGGAAAGTCAATATTTTCAAAATAAGGTTTCCAGTTTCTCAGACTTTTGTTTAAATTACTGTATACCCAATGTATCAGCTCTGATGGTTCGCTTTAGCGGCATCAATGGACAACAGGACAGAAACGAAGATATTCTTCAGAATATTCCTCTGTCTGTAGCTCCAGAGGATGAACCCCTGAGGCATGTAGCACTTCCACCTGGGTGTGTCTGGCATTTGGGTTGTGCCAGACCTTCACTGTGGGCCGGATTTATCTATTCCCTGTGCCTGATTGGCCCTTGTTCAGACAGGCTACATTAGAAAGAGAAAGGACTGTCAGGCTCACAGTTCTGGAGATTGTGGCTTTCTTACTCTCAAAGTCCTGGATTTACACAGTGTCATAGTTAAGCACAGGTGTCAACTCGACTCTTGAGGGTTTGAGCTCTGGGCACAGTTGTAGAGAATTGATGGTTGAGTTAAGCCCAGAGCAAACCTGAAGGAGATTGTCTAGCTGCTGGGGAAGACCCAGCCCATGGTGAGTGGGATTAGGCCCTGGATAAATCAGAGAGACCTGGTTGAGAGAGTTGGCATCCTTCTGTATACTTGGCCAGACATGCTGGTCTGGCAAGTAAGGATTGTCCATCTCTCAGCCGTTATAGTGGCCACTTCCCTCGGCCCTCGTGTTGGTGTGTGCTCTCTATCCAGTTGGACTATGAACTGTAACCGGACTATCGTAAGAAAGTAAACTCCTTGTTCCCTTAAGCTGTGTGATGGTCATTTATCAGCAACCATGCAGGCGAACTGCAACACACAGTGTCACAGCAAAATAAAAAGGGGTGTGTAGGTGTGTAGGTGCATGCATTTGTTTATGTGCATATGTGTATGTAGGTATGTATTCGTGTGTGTATATGTGTGTGTGTGTGCGTGCAAAACAGAGGATAACCTCAGGGGTGTTCCTCTGGAGCCACCCACCTTATTTTTCAAGAAAGGGTCTCTCACCAGAGCTTACCAATCTGGCTCTGAAGTGGGTACTGGGTATTGAACTTGGGTCCTTATGTTTGACCGCAAGCCCTTTACTGGCTTAGCTGTCTCACTAGCCCCAAAGCACTTTGTTCATACAGACCAGCCAGGTCATACCCACTAGTCCTGGCCAGTCATGGTCCCATCATCCTGCAGCTGTGCTGTTGGGAACAGGCAATGAAAGAGGATGTGAGATGCTGAACCCCAGTTCTTAATCCTCCCGCCCAAGGAACTCAGCCCTTCTCTGCACACTGCCTTGGGTAAAGTAAGTCCCTTGGTCAAGCCTAACTTCTCTTGGGTAGAAAGACAATCTTATATGTAGAACAGAAACAGAGTAAGGAAAATCCCACCACAGTTGGGGAACGAAGGCAATCCAAGCCAGGCCAGTGGAATGCAGGAAAAGCAAAGTGGGATGGGGGGGGGTGCTTGGGGCCATCTGGTAGCTGGCACAGCCCCGGAGCATCAGCAGGAGCTGGCAAATCACAGCTTGGAGGAGGGACACCGGCTGGAGCTGGTGATGCTACTTTAAGTACCCCATACTTCGCCTGCCTAAAGGAGCTCAGAGAGGTGGGACTGGTCCAACCTTTGGGGGCTCAGTCCAGGGGAGGGCAGAAGCCTATCTCAGCACTGCAGTGATTGTATCCCAGGCCTAGAAACAAAAGAAATGCTTGTGCCCTGCTTAAAGCAACTCCCTGTAATGTGCAATGCGTGTTCACTTAGCAGCGCGCCTCCACCCCCACCCCCCATAGCCTCCTATTGTGATCCAGAATGAGAACCAGGCCCCTTTGCCTTTGCCAACATGACGGATGGAGCGCCTTGGCCACGCAAGCCACACGTATTTTTCACTCAGCACCGGGCTTCCCACCAAGTGCTCTCGCAGTGGCCGGGCCAAAGCCGTTAGGGACAGCAGTGCCACGCTCTTCCTACCTCACCATCCATCACCCAGCACCCACCCGCCCTCCCTGTCCAGCCACCTCCTTTGAATGTGTTTAATTATTACTTCTCCTGCTTCGTGGTACAATCCATCTTTCCTGCTGCCTGGAATGCACGGCCACACAGGCCCAGGGAATTTCTGAGCAATTCACCTGCAGCCTGGGCCTCTGCCAGTGGGAAGGAGAAAGCGGGACCACACATAAAGCAGGGTGCTTGTGAGTTTCAGGTGGGCTTCCTGCAGCTGCTCGAGCAGCCCCAGCTTTGGGGACAGTAGTGGGATAGAGTGCCACAGAGGACCAGACCCACAACCAGAAGTTGACCTCTGTGTTTCTCTGTTTACTTAGAAAAGATGGGTGTTTCCAACAGCGTGTGCTTGCAGGAGGGCGGGTAAAGTGTGCGAGGTTGTTATCCCAGCAGGCCCCTCCCAGTTGGAGCAGAAGGGACAGGCAGCTGGAATCTAGGACAAGCCTGCTTCCAACTCTCTTGACTCTCTCGCTGTCACTGAAGACATCCCAAACCTCAGTTAAGAAAGAAGATAACGGCTGTAGATTTCTCTCACCCATGGAAGAGCAGGCAGGAAAAGCAGACAGGTGTCACTGATGGCAGAGCAAATGACTGACAGCTGAGAGCTCCCCGGAGGTGATGCCACACGGGGTGACACGCTCTCCTCCCCCAGTGTTTTCCCTGGCTCCGAGTCTCCTGGGATTCTGTGGGCTTTCACCTGCGTTTTTCTCCCTATACAGACTTCACCAGATACTTCGGTCTCCACAAGTGCTTCCACCCTGTGGAGCCAAAGCCATGCCCCGGGCGTTGGCACGGAGTGGTACCACGAGGCATTCTGCATGAGGGAGGAGTTGCAGTAAAAGCCTGGGCTCCCGAATCAGGTTGGTTCCAGTGGAACCTGACGTGAGCGCTCTATGGGCCTGAGTTCTGGAACCTTCCACATCTGTGAGAGAACACAAGTTTGATCGTCAGTCAGCTTCCCATCGCTTCGAGGCAGTGCCCGAGGAAAAAACCCAAAGGAATGGATTTGGGCTCACAGTTTCAGAGGCTCTGGTCACGTGCTCAGAGGATCGCACTGCTGGGGACTGGGGACTGTGAGGACCTCCTAGCAGCAGGAGGAGAGCCCTTGTGGCAGTCTGAAGCTCAGAGACAGACAGGAAGGCCCAGGACAAGATATGCACAGTTCTCCAGTGGCTTGCTGCAGTGCCTCATGAGGCTGGCCGAGGTTAGTTCCCCTCATGATTTAGCTGCAGACCAAGCCTCCCACCCATGGGCCTCTGGGGCCACTAGTGTGCGTGCCTAGGAGCTGCCTCTCAGAAAGAAGCTCACAGCTGCAGTCACATGACAAGTAATTGTGAAATTATCTGCTATTTAAAAATACTACATTTCTGCTGTCCTCCCTTGGCAAAAATAATGGAGACTCGCCTCCAGGGACTTAAATACTTACAGCACTTTGCTCTTGTGCCTTTGATTTTAGCCATCTGTTTACTGACGAGGCCTGTCCCTGCCCCACCCTGAGCTTTGAGGTATTTTAAGAATAATGTGGAGAAAAACCGTATGTATGTGTGGAAACTGGAGGGGAAGATCCAGGAACCTCAAGTTGAGAAGCGTAGGGACTGTGGGCCATGCCGAGGAGGCTGATGGCATAGGAGGACCGGACGAGCAGGTGCAATAGTCCAGCACTGTCTGCAGGGTCCATATCCCACCCACCCAAGACAAGACATTGCCCTGCCCTTTAAGACCATTCTGAATGAAAGGGAAGTCTGCATATGATGGCCATAAGCTAAGACAGGGACAAAGCGCTGTGCCACTCCAGTGTGCACAGGGACGGGATACCCACGTCAGGTATCAGTTACATAAAAAGTTTCCTGATCCAAAGGGGCTACGTGAGAGCATGCGGTGCCAGCCGCTTTGCCCAGCTTTTTTTCTCAAACGTGTGATGGGTCAGTGTATATACTATGTGTGTGTGTGTGTGTGTGTGTGTGTGTGTGTGTGTGTGTGAGTTACAGATATATGCATGCCACAACATACACATGGATTCCAGAGTTGTTGGTCTTAGTGTGTTGTTCCTCGTGTTTCTTGAGACCAGGTATCTTTACCATAGCTGCCTATGTTGGGTTGGTTGGCCTTGGAGCTTCTGCCAATCACAGCTGTCCACCTTCCATTTTCCACAAGTGCGCTGGCACTATAGATGCTTGTGCCGCCGTGTCCAATTTTAAGGTTGTGTCTGGGAATCTGAACTCAGGTCTTTAGGCTTGAGTGGCAGGTGCTTCCTCAGCTGAGCATCTTCCTGCCTTCTGCCTAGCTGTAGTGTGAAGCTCTGCTATGGAAATGCTCACAGGTGGAGAACATAGCACAGAGAACCCCACCTGCTCACAGCATTTTGCTAATCTTGTTTCGTCTGTTTTCAGAAACATGTACACACATGCGCACATGCCCTCACCCCCCCACACACACACACATTACTAGAATCTTCTTAAAGCGCATCTTGGAGGCCATGCCATTTCTTTTATAAATACTTCCATATGTGTGAACAACTGATGAGAATTCTATGGAGCCTTGGCCACAGTCCCACGTCACCTAGTGAGTCTGATGCCGATCCTGCGTATTTGGAAGCAGATGGGCTGATACAGTCAAGGAAACCAAGGCCAAAAATTCTTTTTTTATATAAGATTTTAATTTATTTTGAAGAGAGAGAGAGAGAGAAAGAAATAAAGGGCAAATGAGAGAGAGACAGACAAAGAGAGAGAGAGAGAAGGCATATGTGTGTGGTATATATTCAGAGGTCAAAGGTCAGCTTCTAGAAGCCATCTCCCTTCTTCCACTCTGTGGGCTCTAAGGATGGAGCTCAAATGATCAGCTTCACATGCAGGTCCCTTACCCTCTGAGCCATCTCGTGGACCCCAGTCCAAGAATGTTTTGGTGGCAGTGTGACCTGGTCGTGACTCCCCAGCCTTCACACGTACATAGCACTGGCACGGGCTTACCTGCCCTGCCATCGCAGCCCTGGCCACAGCACGGGGTGGAAGCCCGCCATGGCCACATCAGACTTCATAACCATGCCTCCCCTTCCCTCCAGGCGACCTGGAGAGAGGGCTTTGCCTCTTCTGCCTCGCTAATCTTCATTTACTTCCCTCCCTGCAGCCCGTTGTCACCTAGCGCGCCCCCCGCCGATAGGCCCTCGGGAAATCTCTGTCTGAGTGACGGGCCTTGCAAAAATCCAGCTGTGGGCTGGAAAGAGAAGGAGGGTCTACAGATAATCTCCTCAGTGTGGGCAGTCACTCTGCCGGCAGCTTTTATGTTGCCTCCGCAGGGAGAAGGGCTGCCAAGCGCCCACAGCGTGCTGGGCCCTTCAGATCACTGTGGGCTGGGACAGTGGCAGGGACGGGAGGGACTCCGGCAGCTCCTCTCGCCCAGCTCCTCTCGCCTTCGCCTGCCTGCAGCAGGATCTTTATGTCGAGAATCCTCCTCTTTGTGGGTAGCATGAGCAGGAAGGCGGCAGGAGCTGGCCCGAGATCAGATCGCTTTGCCATAAGCAGCGGGCAGCTCCCGCCACAGATCACTGAACCCCGGGCAGCCATTACTGCCCAACTGCTCTGTGATAACTGCACAGGCCTGCAAGCCCTCGTCACTGGCCATACCACATTGCGTATTTCTTACCAAACATGATGATTCGTGTGTTTCTCTTTCTGTGTGTGTGTGTGTGTGTGTGTGCTCGTGTGTGTGTGTGTGTGTGTGTGAGAGAGAGAGAGAGGGCATTGTGAGTGCTTGTGTAGGCCCAAGGGTGGCTTCAGGAATCACCTTAGATTATTCTACCTTTTTGTTTTTTTTGGCTTTGCTCTGGGGTTTCCCAGGCTCTGCCTACTAGGGCTAGAATTACAGGCTACTGACATCCCCCCCCAGCATTTTTACATGGAACCTGGAGATCTGAACTCGGGTCCTTTTGCTTATGAGGCAAAGACTTTAACCACCAAACCATCTCCCTACCCCTGTTCGAATGTTTTTAAAGACAGAGTTCATGTAGCCAAGGATGACCTTGATCTTGAATTCTCTGCAGCTCTTCCCCTTTCCTGTGAGTCCTGGAATCACAGGCCTGTACCACACCGTGTTTTTCTGAAATGGTTCTAATCTGGCCTTGGCCGAGCGAGGTGGGAAAGCAGAACTGTAAAGCTGACTCGGAACCTGTTCTAAAGTCCCACACGCTTCTTGTTGCAATCTACCCTCCTGGTCCTTGGTCAGGATTCTGGATGATGGGGTGCACAGGGCCCTATAGGAGGGTTGGGGGTCAGCATTGAGGCTTGTCTTGTGGGGTGGGGGATGGTGAGGGGTGGCGGCAAACACCCTGGAAAGCCACTCTGTCCCAACAGCCTTCTCTGAAGGCCTCTGCTCTCTGCCTCTTATCAGTAGCAACTTGCAGGTGATCCTGTGGTACCTAGAAACCTCGGTGGGAAACCACTGCAGAGACATCTGTGAGCGTCAGTTGTAGATGCCAAGCTGGAAACTGAGGCTGAGCCTTGGGCACATCTGCAAAGCATTAGTAGTCAAGGCAAGTGCTGAGCAAGCCCGTGGGAGATTTCTAAATGATATGGGAAGACACAGTCCATCTTAAGTGGACCACCCACCCCCTGGGGCAGGTGTACAAGACAGAGAACAAGCTGGTCGGAAATTGCCATACAGGCAGACTAGGGAGGAGTATATTCCTTTCTCGGCTTTTTGTGTTGGATACAGCATGACCATTTCCCTCTACTGCTATTGGGATGAATTTCCCTGCCATGCAATCATAAGCAAAGAACCCCCTTGTTTCTCTAAGTCCTTTGGGTCCTGCATTCATTCAGCAAAAGGAACATGAAACTAACATAGCATTCCTGCGGGAGGAAAGGCTCAGAGGAGAGCCAGGCACCCCACTGACCCCCCCCCCCCTGGGGCTCTGTCAGTAACCCTTGGCTGGGCAGACATCTCAACCTGTTTTGGAAGTGAAGAGGTCAGGAGAGAGGGAATAATGACTCATTTTTCAGAGGATGTGTAAAACTGTGACGCTCAAAGATTTCTCTTTCCATAAAAACAGCTTAGGGAGACATGGTAAAGTCAGGTCGTTAACAGAAACATCTCTGTCGCCAGTAATTTTTCATCTTGAAAAGGTTTCAGGTGATGTGGGACGTTGTGTCTTCCCAGGAAGTTCAGAGTCCCTCACTTGGAGAAGGTTCTGAACACTGTGCTCTACCAGTGAGCAAGCCGGTGACATCCAGTCCTAGGCAGTAGCAAGACCCTTTCAGAAGTCATGCATCTTACTGGATCGGAGCTCGAAACCTTTGTTTTTTGTTTTTGTTTTTGTTGTTTAGCAAAGTCACGTGTTCATCACACAAAAATAACATTTAAAACATAGAGAAGAGAAGAGAAAACCTCCATCTTGCCACTCAAAGATACTACTGTTAACATTAACATACATGTGTAACCTACAGATTTAAGCATGTGTATACACACACACTCTATTAAAGTCTTTTATGAAAATGTTACTTTATGGCCATACATTCCCCTTTCTTTTTTTATTATTTATTCAATTGTGCGTGTATATGTGTGTGTGTAGAATCACAGGTGAATTCAGGAACCACCATGGACCGCCTCCACCTTCTCCTTCTCCAGGGGATTCATAGGCTCCGCCCTACCAGGACCAGAAACCCAGGCCGCTTCCACCCGGTGTCTATACGTGGGGTCTAAGATCCGAACTCAGGACCTTCTGCCTGCAAGGCAGAGGCTTAACCCCTGAGCCACCTCTCCAGCCCCACATTCCCCTTTCTTACAACATCAACACTGAAATTTCCACTTTATTATTTTAAGGTGTCCATATGTCATTCCATTACATACATTTTCTAATGTATTCTGAAGTATGAAATATTTTACTCACTAAAAAAATACGCTGGGGGCAGGGGAGATGGCTCAAAGGTTAAAGCTTTTGCCTTGAAAATAAAAGGTCCTGAGTTTGGATCCCAGGTCCCATGTAAAAAACACCATATAGGATATGGCAGCGGCCTGCAAGTTTAGCCCTGGGCGGCGGAGCCTAGGAACCTCCCCCCCCCCCCCAGCAAAGCAATAAGGAGGTAGGACAATTCAAGATGATTCCTGAAGTCACTCTTGGTCCTCCAAAGACACACCCACCCAGATGCCCTCTGATAGTGCCTTCTTGCACACTAATGTCTCTTCAGCTTTCCCTTAACCCACATTCCAGCCTCCTCTGGAGGAAACCAGAGCCACCGCTATATGCCCCCCACCCTTCGTGTGGAACTACTTTATGTCTGTGACATCTCATTTTGAACTGCTGGAGAACATGAGCTTAGCTTAGCCATGATAGTATAGTTTCTGAGGGCGGATTTTGTTTGAGGCAGGATTACATGAAGCCCAGGGATGGAAATCCTTCCAATCCCATCACCTCCAGGGCGGCTGTTCAGGCGCACCGTCCCCCTCCCCAGGTGCTTATTCACTCAGCCGTTGCGGCTGCAGCAGGTATTCTCAGGTCTTTGATGATAAGAACCTTTTCCCCATTTCCCTGCAGCACAAGCTCTAGCTGAGCCACCAGAGCACCCTCACACCGCTCCTAGCATTTGAGCTGAATGAGATGTCCCTGTGTGCACGCCTCGTGGAGGGCAGAGCCTCCAGGGCCAATTTCCCAGAGGTCTCCCTCGTTTGCACCCCTGCGGTTGGCGTGCTACCAGTCGGGCAACCTCATCAGTACGGGGGAGGCGTTTAGACTTTGTTTGCTAACTTAGTAGGCATAAAACGGTACTTCAGTTGCTTTATTTTGCTTTCCTTTGATTATTAAGGGAAATTAGCATATCCCCCATGGTTCATCTCTGTGCTTCTTTGACTATGAGCTGTCTCATCATGTGTTCGGCGCCTCGCCTATTTTAGTACATTGAGGTCTTGATTTTTTTTTAAATCAACCCGAGTGAAATTTTTACCCACAATAGTGATTAAAGTCTTTTCATATACGTTTCCCATATTTCCCAGTGTTGTGTCTGCCCTTTCGTTTCGGATGTTTATTTGTACTATAAAATTCTTATTTTTGTCAGCAAATCTGTCGGGTATTTTCCCTGGTGCACCGAAGCTTCGGAAGCTGCACCCTCCCCGCAGTGTTGATACATATTTAATTCCACCGTCTGTTATTTGAAATTCTCTAATTCTGGATTGCATTTGTTGCTGGTGGAGCATCCCTTCTAGATTTCCCAGCGACTCAACTTTTCTTCCCTTCTGTTCTCCTCGGTCTCAGGAATCATCCACCAGATGAAAGGCGATTATGACACGGCACTAAAACTCCACAAGACTCACCTGTGCATCGCTCAGGAGCTGAGCGACTATGCGGCCCAGGGCCGAGCCTACGGGAACATGGGCAACGCCTACAATGCCCTGGGCATGTACGACCAGGCCGTCAAGTACCACCGGCAAGAGCTGCAGATCTCCATGGAGGTGAACGACCGTGCCTCGCAGGCTTCCACGCACGGGAACCTCGCCGTGGCCTACCAGGCCCTGGGCGCCCACGATCGCGCCCTGCAGCATTACCAGAACCACTTGAACATCGCCCGGGAGCTGCGAGATATCCAGAGCGAGGCCCGGGCGCTCAGCAACCTTGGCAATTTCCACTGCTCTCGAGGGGAGTACGTCCAGGCCGCACCCTACTACGAGCAGTACCTGCGCCTGGCTCCCGACCTCCAGGACATGGAAGGAGAGGGGAAGGTCTGCCACAACCTTGGCTATGCCCACTACTGCCTTGGCAACTACCAGGAGGCCGTGAAGTACTACGAGCAGGATCTGGCGCTGGCCAAGGACCTTCACGACAAACTGAGCCAGGCGAAAGCCTACTGCAACCTGGGCTTGGCGTTCAAGGCCCTGCTGAACTTCAGCAAAGCCGAGGAGTGTCAGAAGTACCTGCTGTCCTTAGCCCAGTCCCTGAACAACCCCCAGGCTAAATTCCGAGCCCTGGGGAACCTGGGCGATATTTTCATCTGTAAAAAGGACGTGAACGGCGCCATCAAATTCTACGAGCAGCAGCTGGGCTTGGCGCACCAGGCCAAGGACAGGAGGCTGGAGGCCAGCGCCTACGCCGCCCTGGGCACGGCCTACCGCATGGTCCAGAAGTACGACAAGGCCCTGGGCTACCACACACAGGAGCTGGAGGTGTATCAGGAGCTGACCGACCTGCCGGGGGAGTGCCGGGCGCACGGGCACCTGGCCGCCGTCTACATGGCCCTCGGCAAGTACACGATGGCGTTCAAGTGCTACGAGGAGCAGCTGGACCTGGGGCGGAAGCTGAAGGAGCCAAGTCTGGAGGCACAGGTGTACGGCAACATGGGCATCACCAAGATGAACATGAACGTGATGGAGGACGCCATCGGCTACTTCGAACAGCAGCTGGCTATGCTGCAGCAGCTCAGCGGGAACGAGTCCGTGCTGGACCGGGGCCGCGCCTACGGCAACCTGGGGGACTGCTACGAGGCCCTGGGGGACTATGAGGAAGCCATCAAGTACTACGAACAGTACCTGTCTGTCGCCCAGAGTCTGAATCGCATGCAGGACCAAGCCAAGGCTTACCGGGGTCTAGGAAATGGACACAGGTAAGTGGGGTGGGAGCCGCCTTGGGGGGGGGGGCTAAATCAGCCTGCAAACAGCCTTGGTGATTGCCAAGTGGCTGCACATGTGCCAAGCAGCTCGTTCCCTGAAAGCATCTGCACACGTTCCCCGCTAATCCTCTTCTAAATTTGTCTATTTGCTTTTTAGTGCTGCACATGAATCTATGTCGCTTTTACTCCCCAGTTCCCATTCCTATCACCTCTCTCCCTTTCCCCTGACAACCCCTCATGTCCCCTGTCAAACTCCCTCCTATTTTCAAGTCTCTTCACTTGTGTGGCCCACTGTGTTGCATTTAGTTTGCTTTTGATGACATACGCCCGATGTAAGATTCATGCTCCAGCAAGTATCGTAGATCAGTAGGTGTACCGTGGAGGAAAGCATTTTCCTTTTCTTCTCCTATCATCATCAATCCTCACAAATCTCTCGGGGACGAGTGGAGCTTCTTGACATCACTCTTCTTTCATGATGAGATGCCCATAGGACAGTTCTCGTGCAGTCATTGTGTAGGAATAGATAGGTAGATATTAGTTATAGATATGCATAGGTAGAGACAGATACAGATATAGATCTGTATCTATATATCTATATCTAATATATATCTATTATATATAAATATATATCATGAAATCATGGCTATTACAGCTATGTCATGTCCAGAAAATAATGTCTGGCCTACCACTATTCCACTTCAGGCTCTTACGATTTTATCACCCCCTCTTCTGCAATGTTCCCTGAACCTGGTTGGGGGCAGATGTGGCTTTCATACCCTGTTTAAGGCAAATCAGTTTATGGTCACTTATTTTCTGCATTTTGGCTTGTTGAGCATTTCTGTTGTAAACAATCCTTTTAATTAAGCACATGATAATATTACCCTTGTGCTATGGAAGAAACACCAAAGTCCAGAGAGGGTGGGATAGCACCCGATACTGCACAACTTAAAAGGAGCAGCCAAGAGACAAGTCCAGGCTGGCTGGCATCACACATGGTGCTTTTGACTGCCTCATAATGACCAGGAAGACAGTGTTAACAGGGACAGAAAGATGAATTAATCGGTTTCTTGTGTGTATGTATGGATATGGGTAGTTGTGAAGGTATGTATGCAAGAGAGCACTTGAATATATGTGCCTGTGGAGATCCAAGGGTGACATCGTCCTGGATTGCTCTACCTCCTTATTGCTTTGTTCTGGGTTTCCCAGGCTCTGCCTTCCAGGGTCAGAATTACAGGCGGCCACCATATCCACCTTGCACTTGTATGTGGGATCTGGGGGTCTGAACTCAGGTCCTTTTGCTTGTGAGGCAAAGGCTTTAACCCCTGAGCCACCTCCTCAGTCTAATGAATGAGTTGGTTTAACTGGCCTTTAGGAATGTGTGTGTTGGTACAAAACTTAGTACCCACCTGATTATACAGACCCCACTATATTTGGGAGATAGCCCCCTGGTATCAGAGGGGAAAGAAATTTAACCTGTGCACCAGGCCCCACACTGGGCACCTGGTGCATGTCTCCTAGCAATGGCGGCCATCTTGTGTTGCTATGCAAGTGCTACACTGCGGGACAGGGGATCGTGGTCACTAGAAACTGATGCCCAGGAAGCCAAACCCAACTTGGCTGCCTGCCAACACCCACGCTCTTCTCTGATCCTGTCATCTCTGAGCGGCACATGAAGGGGTGCTTTCCTGAGAAGGAAACCCAAGAAGGTGCCTGTGTGTGCAGATATATGGTCTCCTGGAGAGGCAGGGATTTGGGCTCCTGGAGTGGAGGAAGGGCAAGGGTCAGGCTAAATCATCGCCCACAGATTCCTCCAAGAAGCGCCAGCTGAGAGATTTATAACCGCCATAAAGCGATTTCAAAAACATGGTCTAAGCGGTAGTGGAAATTGGGAGGCCCGAAGAACCGAAGAGTTCACTTGCTATCATTGTGCCTATTAATATATTTTATGTTTCCTCGGGGGTGTATATCCCACCGAATCGCAAGCTCTTGGGAAGGTCACTAAGGGATGACTTCTGAATTGCTTTCCAGATTATGAAATTCCTCTGTACCTCACTCTAAGGGCACATGATAGATTTTTAGCTAGAAGAGGAGTTAAGAGCCTCTACAGTAAGTGACAGTGACAAATGCTTTTCATTTTCTCGGGGGCTTTAGCATGTCCGCACCTGCACGGCCTGATATCATTGCTCTTCTGTCTGGATTCCTCCCCGCAGGGCAACGGGCAGCTTGCAGCAGGCCCTCGTGTGCTTCGAGAAGAGGCTCGTGGTGGCCCACGAGCTGGGGGAGGCCTCCAATAAAGCCCAGGCCTACGGAGAGCTGGGCAGCCTGCACAGCCAGTTAGGGAACTACGAGCAAGCCATCTCCTGCCTGGAACGCCAGCTGAACATCGCCAGGGACATGAAGGACCGAGCCCTGGAGAGTGACGCGGCCTGCGGCCTGGGGGGCGTCTACCAGCAGATGGGGGAGTACGACACGGCCCTGCAGTACCACCAGCTGGATCTGCAGATCGCGGAGGAGACCAACAACCCCACGTGCCAGGGCCGGGCCTACGGGAACCTGGGCCTGACCTACGAGTCGCTGGGCACCTTCGAGAGGGCCGTGGTCTACCAGGAGCAGCACCTGAGCATCGCCGCGCAGATGAACGACCTGGTGGCCAAGACGGTGTCCTACAGCAGCCTGGGGAGAACCCATCACGCCTTGCAGAACTACTCCCAGGCCGTCATGTACTTACAGGAAGGTAAGCGAAACACACTGATGGGAGTGGATGGGGAGGGCAAGGAGCTCACGGGCCACAATGGAGTTGCACCCACCGTGTGTCCCTTGACAGTCCTCAGGTGCTTCCTTGTCCTGCCCCAACTCTCTGAAGCCCCAATGGCCTCCCAGCACGCTCTCTCTCTCTCTGCCCGGGGCACTGGTACTCTCTTGCTGGTCAAAGCAGCAATCTGAGCAAACCAAACGGCCTCCCTAGAAGCAGTCAGTAAGACCCGCTCATGCAAAATGGTGTCTATCTCAGAAACGTTGCCCGTCTGCTCTGGTAACCTTCTAAAAGATCTCTGCAGCAAAGCGGGTAGCTCAGCTTAGGCATGGCAGCCCTGAGTATTCCAGGAGCAGTTGACTAGGTGTCCCTGTGGGGCTTTCTTACCAACAGTGCTTGGGCTGGTGCCTGGGCTCGGGGCTGCCTGGCTTCAGGCAGCTGCAGAAATTGTCCACTTCCCTCCCTCTGGTAGTACAAGGTGATAGCAGTTACTTGTGGCCAGTAGAACCTTGGATACGTCTTTCATGCATTAGCCAAAGTCCCACAGCAACAGCTTCATCTGCTCCCCCACACTGGGGTAGCCCTGCCGTGAAGTCCTCAAAGGTGCATGGTGGGGGGGAGGGTCTCCCTGGGAGGAGTAATGTGATGCTCCCCACTCACTGCTGAAAGGCGTGGTTGCTGGCTTCAAGCAAGGATTCCTTTCCAAAGGGTTTGGCATGTGATGTCGTTCGATCTGGTTTAATTCTCCAGCATTTAGTTGTGTGCCCCATTTTCATCGCTGTTCTTCTTTCTTCTTTTCTTTTGCCTTTCTTTGGCAGTAGAGGGGATCAGTCACTCGCGAGGTCCTTCCTTGCACATGCTAGACCAGCATTCCACCCCCTGAGCAGCATTTCCAGCCTGAGAACTGGATCTGTAGTTGCTCGGGGTGGGGGTGGGGAGTCTTCAGCAGCACAAGGCTTTGATCCTGACCATGTCCTGTGTGGACTGGTCACTGGAGCCCCTGGCTGGAGTTGCTAACTTCACAAGAACATGGAGGGTTGGGGCAATTTAATCCTGTTACAGTCCCAAGAGCAGGAGGGAGGAGTCCAGAGGACAGGAGTGAGCTGTCATTCGCATGGACCAGGCATGCACAGGTAGGTCTGCAGGTGAAGAGGCTCAAGGGGCTGGAGCTATTGCTCCGCCCTTTATTTGGCTCCCTTAGGCAGGTGGGGCTCTGCCTCTGTACACAGTATACATACTGGGCTCACAGACGCATGAGTGTGGTAACGTTCTAGCTGCCGAGGGTTGGTTTGCAGTTGAACTTCTTTTTTTTATTAATTTTTTTTTTTTTAATTTTTTTTTATTATTATTATTTATTCAACTGTGTGCATGTGCGTGTGTATGTGCGCACGCGTGTGTGTGTGTCTGTGTATGTGTGTGTCTGTGTGTGTGTGTGTCTGTGTATGTGTAGAACCACGGACGAATTCGCGAACCACCATGGACTTCTCCACCTCCTTCTGCCCCGGGATTCACAGGCTCCGCCCTACCAGGACCAGAAGCGCAGACCGCCCCGCTTCCGCCTGGCGTCTATACGTGGGATCTGGGATCCGAACTCAGGACCTTCCGCCTGCAAGGCGGAGGCTTAACCCCTGAGCCACCTCTCCAGCCCTGCAGTTGAACTTCTGAAAACGATTAGATTCAGACCCAGCCTCCGACAGCTCTCCAATATTGGCTTTATTCCCTTGAAATGCTGTTTCCATGCAACAGCTGGTTTGCCCGGGATGCTGTCACATAATTCTACATTTGTGGAGAACTCTCCAGTTCGTTTTATTGCTCCTTATAGCAAGTCTTAAGAGAGGACTGAAAATTCTCATTTGTAGCGTCTCCATGGTGTTTGTTTTGTGGAGAGAAAGCCCGTGACCACGGGGTGGGTCCCTCCTCAGCCAAACCAGGTGCCTCTTCCCGTGAGCTCTGAGCCACGTGCCTAGAAGTCACTTTCCTGGTGTTCTGAGTTGGGTGTGCTGCCTCTTGTGGTGGAGGGAAGAGTCCAGCTGGAAGTCACCCCAGCATGCCTTCTCCCAGTTTGCAGAGGGGCGGGTCTGTGGACCACTCTCTCCTGTGCCGGTGCAGAATCCCCCAGGTCTGCCATTCAAACCAGCTCTCCAGGTGACGTAGATGATTCTACACCAGCCTCATCCAAACACCAGAGGGAGGCTGTGGCCATGCAGCGGCTCTCCTGGAGCTCTGCCGGCGGCTCCGGGCAGACAGGCTCCTGGAGAGCAGGTTCCCACAGAGGCAGCTCGGACCCCACCTCCATCCAGTGGGTTTTGGACTCCTCATTGTTGGGCTCCTGGTGGGCGGCAGATGGGCAGTGGTCAGCCAGGAGGAAGGAAGCATGTTCCTGTCCTCACAGAATGTGTCCTCTAAAGCCTAGACTGTCCCGAGAGCTGGACTTCAGACTGAGACGCAGGCCTGGTGGGCATCTGCATGGAAGCGTCAGCAGCTAGCCCCTGCAAGGCTTAAACACTCAGCAGCCCCCTTCCTGGTTTTCTCTCAAGAACCAGTGCCTTTCACAGTGTGAATTATTTACGAATACTTTGTCACCCGGCAACATGATTGAAATACAAAATGCTGTTTCTGAGCCCTCGGAGGCCTGCGCTTTTTGAAATGGGGTCCTGTTTTAGAGGTCCAACCTGAGCTGACTCAGATTCTTTGCAGGAGTCTGGGGATCACAAAGGCCCAGCATGCTCGGGGCAGCTGCTAACTTAGAATAGGAGTCTTGCCTGTATGTGTGCCACAGACTGCGGGAGCCACGCACTCTTCCGCACAGCCCATTGCTCTGTGCACGCACAGCGGTGCAGGGAACCACTGAGTGATAGATAAGATGAGCAGTCTCGGTCCGATTGGGTTTCCGCAAAGCCCCAGAGGTGGCTGGTGTCCTAAAACTTAGAAGCTTGCTGTGAGTAAGTGACCGAAACTGCAGGTGCCCTGTCTGACGGCTATCGAAAGGGGGACAGTCTCATTTAAGGCTTTCGGCTCGTAATGGTGCTTGCTTGGCGACCCGCTGAGGCACATCGGAGTCTCAGGCTTAAGGAAGAGCAGATTGGTGTCAGCTTCAAGACCAGGCACTAGGTCAGGCCACCTGCCGTTCTGCTTGCTCTAAGAGAAGCTTGCGAGGACCCCCAGCAGCTCTGATTGGATGCTGCAGAGCCGGCAGGAGGAAGCCTTATCTCCTCAGCCTCTGTACTGACTATCAGGAAAAGCTTGTGCCGGCCTTGGAATCGGGGAGATAAATTTATCAGCCATTCGTTTCCATTTGCAAAGCTAAGGGTTTCGCATCCCAGAGGGTGTTCGGGTCTGGAGCTGTTAGCTTCCCTGTGTCTGCCTGGCCTGGAAACCTGGTCTCTCGCCGATAGCCATCGCCTGGACCACTGCAGAGGCATCTCAGCCACCGGTGACATCTGCAGAGACTGTTCTGCTCAGCTGATGCAGCCCAGTCAAGCGTTTCCTCTGGCCCCATACTAACATTCTTCACGCACACCTGAAGCGGGATCACTGTCCAAGATGTGGTGATGGAGAAGCGGGGCGAGTGTCCAACCACCTTCTCTTGTTCTTTAAACCTCCCTATCTGGTTTCAGGCTTAAGGTTAGCTGAGCAGCTGGGCCGAAGAGAAGATGAGGCAAAAATCCGCCATGGCCTCGGCCTCTCTCTGTGGGCAAGTGGAAACCTAGAAGAGGCCCAGCATCAGGTAAGCCGAGCCCCAGGCCCAGTGCCATGTGTTCCCCAGGATCCAAGCCGTGTGTCCCCGGGAGCCCTGGCATCCTGGAACATGTGGCTGTTTAGCTGTAGCCTCGACCTGCATAGAAAAAGAAGTGAGGCTCGTCTCCTACCTATATCCCCCCTAGTCTCTCCTGCTTTCTGACTCTTGGCGGGATGGGGCCTCTGGGGTGAATGCCAGCTGTCTGGTCTTCAAGGTGTCCATGTATAACTGGGTGTGGCTCCTTGGGGAGCTCAGTGGGTCCTGAAAGGATGTGGGCTCCACAGCATCCCCTACCCCGCCTTAGAAACATAGCTGCCTGGCCTTGTCAGTCCAGTGTGGCCCACCGTGCCCATCCCCACTCCCATCTCTCCACACCCTGAGACCCAAGACCGGGGGCGACAGGCTATGCTTGTTGGATGACAAAATTGGAGGATAGGCTTTTCATTTGTTTTAATCAAAATTGACACTTGTTTGGATTGATAGCTGATTTTTTTTAATATCCTTCAGACCATAAGTCGATATGGTTTTTATATTGCCTCATCTGTCAAAGACTGATTTAACTATAGTCGCCTGGGGCTGGCCTGCTATTTCTCGAGGTCCCTGGGATCAACCTGGAAATGGCCATCCTTTAGAAACCATTTTTTGAGAAAATGTCTTAAGTTGTGTAGCCAGGTATGGGCAAAAATCCTGCCTGGCCTCTGAGCCATGTGCCGGTGCAGGAAGGGTGACCTTTCCTGTCCCTCTTCAGCTTTACAGGAAGGGTGACCTTTCCTGTCCCTCTTCAGCTTTACAGGGCGTCGGCCTTGTTTGAGACGATCCGGCACGAGGCGCAGCTGAGCACAGACTACAAGCTCTCCCTCTTCGACCTGCAGACGTCGTCCTATCAAGCCTTGCAGCGGGTGCTCGTCAGCCTAGGTGAGTGCGGCCGGCTCTCTGTGTGCACGAGCACGCATCTCCTGCGCCCCTGTCCATGAGCGAACAGCTCTTGCACGTTCACCGGTCCAGTCAAGATTGACAGAGCAGCTGCTGTGTGCTGAGCGCCAGCCCCAGGGAGCATGGCTTGCCTTGTCAGGGAGACACAGATGAAAACGGGTAAACCCAGGGTGGGCGAGATGGGCTAAGGCAGAGACACCCGGCTGCCGCAGAAGCAGGGTAGACACATCTGCTCCAAGCCTCATGGGGGGCAGGTGATGGGAAGACATGCAGCCTGGCCACTTAGTGAATGCATCCTGCAGGCCCGCACCCTGGGCGGCGACACATAGTCGGACATCGTCGTCCCAGGCCTGCGTGCTGCATAACACCAGGGTAACCTCCTTTTAACGGTCACAGTGATCCCCTTCCAACTCCTCTGTTGCCCACAAGATAGTCGTATGAGAGACTTTAGCTATGACACAATTCCTAGCAAAAGCAACTTTGAGGAGAGAAGGATTTGTTTGGCTCATGGTTTGAGGAGACCCAGTCCCCTCATGGTGGGGAAGACATGGCAGGCAGCAGGTGCGTGGGGCGTGAGTCATGTTGCAGCCACGGTCAGGAAGCCGAGAGGAATGGCTGCCAGCGCCCAGCCATGTCCCACCCTTCCACACAGTTTCCCTTTGTCACACAGTTCAGGACTCGGGACCAGGGATCGGTGAGGCCCAATTCAGGTTGGGGCGCCTCCCTCTTTAGTTAAATCTTGCAATCCCTCCGCAGATGCATCCAGGGGTGCCTGTCCTGGTGAGTCCATCTCCAGTCATGTTGACTGTGAAGATAAACTCATCACAGTATTCACTGAAACTTAGCAGTGTTTGAGGCCTTTTTGCTCATCTGCCCTTTGCCACACACGTAGGCATACTTAAGTCACACCTTGAAAAACTGAGGGTGCTTGTCAGCCGGGATTGTGATTTATCACCTATCACAATCACACAGTAAAGTCTGACTTGCATTGTGGGGCCAACTTCACAGTGCTCACAGAGACTGTCCCTTACTAAATAAATAAAAGATGTCTGGGTGCACTCGCATACATCCCTTCTCTCTGAGGCTGAAGGGCCTTCGGCTCTGTGGTACTGGGCTCTCCGCCTTGAGCTTCTGTCAAGCTGACCCTTGTGCCAAGGATTCCACGCTGACCTCTCGTCCTGGGAGCCAGCAGTGCTCTCCAGCACTCACACGCGATCCTCACTCGAAAGTGTGTGGATCTGCATCTTGTACTCTGGCACCAAAACGTCAGCTGCTAAACCACACTGTAGCTTCTTGGAGGAATTGGGATTAGATGGGCTAGAGCTCTGTGGAAACTGAAAAGTCATAGGGATCCCCAAGATTTCAGAAGTAGGTAGGAGCACAGACTGGAATTGGGTCTCAAGTCTATTGACTGCAGGAAACACCTCCCAGCCATCTCGCACTCCACGCCACGCTGGGTCTCTACAGCACCCCCTTGAGATAGGCATGGGCTATCATGGGCTTTCAACACATGGGCTTCTGGCGACTGAACTCAGATTTCAAGGTGTGCGAGCACGCATCTGACCCATGAGCCCCGACAATCCCTCTCTTTGAGGCAAGACCAGTGAAAAGGGAAGGGGCTCCCCACCCATGATCAGGCATGCATAAAAGCAAGGAGTGCGATTCCAGGAAGCCTGGGGTGGGGGGGGTGCAGATGGGCACTGTCTAGGAGAGAGGAAGCATCAGATCTCAGTTCCACGTCAGAGTCCAAGTTGATCAGGAAAGCCAGACAGTAAGAGAGTGCCGGGTGTCAGATCCGACGTTAAGAGTGGGGCAGGAGAGTAGGGCAGGCATCTGCCAGGGCAGGCGGGGCAGCTGGGAGCTTGGCACAGGCAGTGGACAGGGCTGAGCACAGTGCTTCTGACATCGGCTCCCTTGTGCTGCTGGGGATCATCGGGACAGCTCCATGGCCTACTGTGCCAAAGGCTCAGTGTCACTAATTCAAAGTTAGGGGTGCCACCAGAGTGCTGCTGCACTCCCCCTCCCCCTTGGGGGGATGGAGCTGGGTGCGAAGCGACTGCCGCCCCCGCAGTGGCAGAGAAGAGGCCACCGTGAAGTCGCTTCCAGGATCACACTGAGATCAGTGTGCTCAGTGGTGGTCCCTGCAGGAGCACACGCTGCAGACTCCTCAGCCTGTCCCTCTGTCCTAGGCCACCACGATGAAGCGCTGGCGGTGGCAGAAAGAGGACGGACCAGGGCGTTCGCCGACCTGCTGGTGGAACGGCAGACGGGCCAGCAGGACTCCGACCCCTACTCGCCGGTCACCATCGATCAAATCTTAGAACTGGTCAACGGGCAGCGGGGACTGGTGCTGTATTACTCCCTGGCTGCGGGTCACCTCTACAGCTGGCTGCTGGCCCCTGGGGCAGGTGAGGTCTCTATGGGGCACGGGCAGTGAGGGACCAGCCCCTGGGGGCTCAGGGACGTGGGGACAAGGGACACAGGTGCTGATGTCGGTGCAGCATCAGACTCCCAACCCCAACAGGCCGGTGCTGCTTGTAGGTGGGAATGTGGCATGTGTCAGGCTTGGAACCACGAGAAGGACTAGTACCCAGGCAGCCCTGCTCTCAGGCAGCCGTTCCTCAGCTAATGAACTCCTCTAACAAGTTCTTTCTAGGTGCAATTGAATCATCTCAGCCCTTTGTCACGGTCAAGTTAGAGACCCCAATGGCATCTCTTGTAGTTTACAAATACGTTTGAAGGCTTGCGTTTCTGAGTTTAACAGAATCCAGTTAAAGAAAGAAAGAAAGAAAAAAAAACAGTTCTGTTGAAAATCTTGTTTTAGAAGTAAAAATCCTTTTGATTATATTGGCATTAAACGTTCGGGATGTAGCAGACTCATTGAATGCAGACCTCTAATTGGCTGTTAGGCCCATATTTTTTTTTGCATAATAAAATGCTGATGACTTTACCGGGCTGGAGACGACCCAAATCCAATTAGAGTTTATCGACTGGGGAAGTGGGTCTCGTAATTGGGAATCCTGACGCATGGGCTTCTTGGGTGTCTGTAAAAAGTTCAACTGCCAGTGAGACTTGACAGGCCCGTCCTGAGGATGTCTCTTTCCCTTCCACGTGAGCAGGCAGTGACGTGTGGGTGACAGCTCCCAGATGCTTCCTGGGCGGCGCTCCTGCCTACGCGCTCCTTCCCCGTTCATTCCACGTTTTCCCCAGAGGACATTCTTACCTCTGACCTTTTTATGCCGCGCTTTAAGTTGCGATTTCTGTGGTGGTCTAGGGAACACCCAGAAGCGCGCTCACGCCCATGTGGGTGGGTTGACGGTCTGGTGGATGCCAGCCCCCGCCCCTCTCTCCCTCCCTCTTCTGGCTACAGCGCTGGGGACATGGTTTGACAGGTGGCATATCCAGATCCTGGTAATAATGAGCCACACGTAACGAGGCTCCTATTGCTTCTCTTTTTGTTCCTCTTTGCTGTTAATGAGGCTCTGGAGTGTTGGCTGGGGCTCTGCGCCAATCAGAGGGGCCAGCATTTCCCAGGCCTGACACACCTCATTACCATATGAGAACATGGCCCAGGTTGATGGCAAGAAGCCACCGCGGTTTGTCTCCGTGTCATGGAGACACTCTTTTTTCTCCTTTAATCTGTTAATGGCCAGCAAGCAGCTAGTTCTATTCAACGATGCTTCCCAATGTTTTTGTCTGGCCTTTATGCTGTATGCTTCTTTTGATTTGCTCTTGTGGAAAGAAAGGTCTTGTGTCACCTAGTTCCCACTTGGGTCATTCTAGCTTCTTTGGGGATTTCATGGCAGCAGAGGATCCATCCGGGCATAGGCAGACACGGGGGTTTCCTGTCACGGGTGCTCTGGAAAAAATCCATTCCTGGAGATGCGTGGGAATCAGTCTTGCCTCTGGGGGCTTTTGCGTGTGGCATTTGTGCCTCAATGGCAGAGGCTATGTAAAACGGGCTGCCCAAATCCAGACAGCCTCTGAGACGCTAGGTTCCCGGCACACTTGGCCCAGGTGGCTTGCTCATAGCGTGGGTGCAGCAGCCATGTCTGACGCCAGCCACGTCTACCTCATTTCAGGAATTCTCAAGTTTCATGAACACTACCTGGGTGATACCTCGATGGAGAGCTCCGGAGACTTCCAGGCGGGCACCAGTGCGGCGCTCCCCACGGCCACGAGCTCAGCCCTGGAGCAGCTCATCGCCAGCGTGCGTGAGGCGCTGGGCGTGGAGTCTTACTACTCCAGGTAGGCAGGAAAACGAGCTCGGCTTTGGTTGCACTTTGTTGCATTTGTTTTGGTGGGAACTGTAGAAGGAGCCTGGTGGAAATCGCTCATGGGCTGTCTCTATGCAGCTGCTGCAGCAGATACAGTCAAGTGTTCAGCATGTCAGGTCCGCAGAGTGGGTCTCTTGCTGTTTCTGATAAAAATCCCCCCTCAGCTGGGAAGGACTTCCCAAGAGGCACCTGTTCCTTGCCCAGGAACCGTGAATGTCACATACTAGCTAGTAAACAGACGGCTCTTGGCTCTGAGGGGACATTGGGTTTGTACTGCAGCCAGCTGCCTACTTGACAGTCATTAACACCGGCGACAGAATCTGGGTACAGACCCACTTTTGGGAGGGCTAAAGTGGAGAGACCTCCCAAACACCGGGGGAGCTGCTTTCTAGAATGGGGTGGGGGGAATGAGTCTATGGGAGTGTTGTATTGCAATGATTGGTGGTTTCGCAGCAGCTCCGGCTTCTAGGCCCTGAGGGCCAAGCATTGCCTCTCTTTTCCTAGGCGATTCAGACATACATTTGCTCACCCAAGACCAGGTACCAACCGCAGACCAAAGTAACCAGCTTGGTCAACCAGGAGTGTACTTACAGGAGCATGGATGTCCCCAAAACAGCCATATCACCAAAAAGTCCCACCCTAGCATGACTGACAAGTTCTCAAAAGCTGCAGAGGTGGATTATCTCCACTCCCCTCTTCCCCCACCCCAACACCCCTAGTAAGCTTTTTGCCTATGATAACTCTAGACAGGTGTGTCCAGCCTGCAGCCTACAAGTGGTGTGTGTAGCTGTGAACCTAACCCAACACGTCCAAAGACCACATACAGCTGGGGCAGGATTGCATATTGTTGGGGGGAGGGACAGAAGGCAGGGAGTGTTCTGGCAAAAGTGTCTCAGGAAGTCACAGCTGTTCTGACTAAAGTAATGGTGGTGTTATACCCAGAAGACGGCGCCCCACAGCGCCCCGTGTGCAGGGGCCTCTGAGGCTGGGAATCCTGGCAGCCAGCGGCAGGTCCTGGGAACAAACTCTGCCTTTGTCCTGGGCACCTTCCGAGGGACCCAGCGAGGTTCTGAGGTGTGTGGGTTTCTGCAGGTGCATCACCCAGCTCTCTGTGTGGTGCATGCTTCCAGTAGTCAGGCTGGTCTTCGGGGTGCGCATACAGTCGGGGAGAACCTCTCCAGTGGAAAGTAAGTGCCCCTTGGCCAGCGCAGCATTGCGATCAGAGGCGACTGGATTGGCCACCTGGTCCCAGCCCTTGTTCAGGCAGAGCCGCCAGCACGTTCGGTGAACTGGGACTGGCTGACAGCCACGCTGGTGTCAGAGCCAGGATCAAAGCCGTCTCCATCTCGCCCAGCTTCCAGCCCGGGGCTTCTTCTGTTCTCAATTATCAAAATTAATATCATATTTTGAGGAAATCGCCAACGCATGTAAGAATGTCATTTCTAGCTTCTGTTTTCGTGAAAGCTAAACAGGCACTGGCCACATGTACACACGGCTTCTGACTTCTCCTGGGGCCGCCGTGCCCCCTGGGACACCCCCGTCCTTGGCCTTAGGCGAGCGCTGAGAGGATCACAGGAGCGGACCACGTGGCGAGGCTCGAGGACATCCTCTGGGGTCTGACTTGTAAATGCCCATGAGCCAGGACAGACCAGAGGTAGACAGAGCTGCTTCTGCAGGCGGACGGACGCTTCAACCAGTAATGACACTGCACCTGGCCCAAGGTATTTACTGCTGCAAGTGAGTTGGAGGAAATGGTCGTCCAGAGGCGCAAACATAGAACGGAGAGTGAGCAGGGCAGACTCGGGCAGTGCCCCAGACTCTGTCCCTGTCAGAGGGCATGGGGACCTTGGTTTCAGAACTGGGGTCCCATTGCAAAGTTATCGTTATCATGGACACATGGTCACTGTGCACGTCTCTCTGCCCCCCCCCACAACTCGGAGGCTTGCTCTGCACCAGTATCTGCTGTATATTAGAGACAGGAAAGCCATTACCGGGGCAGACATAGCTGTTCACTGACCCCGAGGTGGGTGTGGCAACAGTGGACAAGTAAGGGAGGGGGCAAGGAGCTTGATTGGTCACTATGAGCGAGAAGGGTCATGAGGAAGACAGGCCACGGACACAGAGACCCTTGATGGAGTCCTGTCAGGCTGTCTTGCTGTTCATCACACGCACACACACGCACACACACACACGCATACACACGCACACACACGCATACACACGCACACACGCACACGCACACACACGCGCACATGCACGCGCGCACACACGCACACACACGCGCGCGCGCACTTGTCTGCCTCCGTGGTGATCATTGGATGCCTTAACACCTATCATGCACAGCCCTCTTGGGCCAGTTAAGGAAGTTGCATGCCAGGAGGCAAAACCTCTTGGGGGCAATGTTAGCAACATCAGCCAGGGGTTCAGACCTCGGTCCTGTCTAGACCTTGAAATAAACACACAAAGGCGCCTATATGGCAGCACCTGCCATTCAAAGCTTCCACACAGAGAGGGCTTCTGTGTGCCTTCCCTGATATTGACAAGGTGGCCACACCCAGGTCTTCCCGGACCGCACCTAGTCGTGGACAGGGACAAGCCATATGAAAATGCCAGTCGTCCGGAGCCTAGTCACACATGAATGAAGAAGCTGCTTGGGATATCCCCAAAAGTCTCTTCACTGGGCCCTGCCCTGCCCTCGCTCTGGTAAGACTGGAGGCAGAATTGCCCTGTTTCTGGGGTCATTTTCTTTTCTTTTCTTTCTTTTTTTTTTTTTTTTTTTGCACATCACCAACAGATTCATTTTTTTAAAGGAATGGATTTAAGGGGAAAAAATTGGGCACAGGAGTAAGAAATAGAAAATAAACACAAACATAAGTTGTTTTAACAATTATTTTATAACCACAATAAACTAGTACAGAGGATGCCCTGTCCAAAACAATAAAGACTCAAAACGAGGTGTTCCCTTAGCAAGGCTGCAAATTTCAGTCTCTGGTATTTGGAATTTATGCTGCAGTCCTTGTTTTTGGACGGATCACTGGGTGTTTGGCACAATCCATGCTTTTAACCAGATTTGAACAGAAGAATGGCCACCTGACCCAGGTAGAAGTAGATGAAGTGTTTGGTTTCATGTGTCACGTAACTACCGAAGTTCCGCCCCACGATGCAATGCCAGGCGGGGCTGTACTTCTTGTTAAGCTCTTTCCAGATATGGGCTGCAGAATCCTTCTCCGTGCTTGTATTTCTCCGAAGCCTGAGTCGCGCAGGAGTCCTGTGGCATCTCTTCCGACTTGTCCGCATTTTTAATCACCATGGTGGCACCTGGTTACCGTGGAGCAGGCTGCTAACTCCTGCGGGAGGTGCTGGCGCAGCTCAGGCCGGAAAGCAGATGCAGCAACAACCTAAGCCCCTAAGCTGTGGCGCATCTGCGGGCCTTCTCAGCTGAAGATCAGAGCTGGAGCTCAGCTCCCCTGGTGGCCAGGAGCAGGGAGGGCGGAGAAGAAAGCGCCCACCTCCCCCGCAGGGAGCTGCAGGTGGAGTGCTTAGCGTCTTGAGGACACGCTGGGTGGGGCTTTGTTGGGCTCCCTCGGTAGCTTAGAGGCTTTGTGAGCGTGGGCTCGTGTTCTTGGTCGCAGTGCTAAATCTGAAGGCTTCGTGGCGTGGAATGAATGGGATTTTTTCGAGGCTGCTTCTTACCAGCCCCCCCAACATCATAAAGATTTGGTGAGAAAAATCTGAAACATGTCATTTGTCATCACTAAACTCAATAAATATTTTAAGAGCTGCTCGATGATAGTGCAGATGTAATGCCAAAATGTGGAAGAAAAGATAGCATGGAGTGATTATAGTATAATCTGGTTTTATAATATATGACAGACGCATATGTGATACACAAGGTAGCCAACATGAGAGAAGACACATACATGGTCACAATGCTAATATTTCAAGCGATGGTCATGGGTCAGGGTATATGTTGTGCTTGTTCTTTTTTATTATTTTAAGATTTTTTTAAACAATGGGAATAGGATGTTCCTAAAATTAGAAATAGCCACAAACAAACAGACAGACAGAAATCTCTGCCATCCAAATGTCAATCAAGTCTCTTCTCATTTTACTTCACAAAGAACCAAGCCTTTGGGGGCCCATCCTCGTGTCTGGTCTTGGGAAGACGCTGTGGATTTATTTTCCACTCGTGCCTGAGTGAGCACCAGGCTGCGGCAGCTGCCTCTCCTCGCTGCACTCGGCCGTCACCTCTGCCAGGGTGCATTTGTGGCTTTTCCTGGGGAGAAGTAAAGAAACGTCTCTTCAGTCTAGATAGGACCCTGACAGATGAGCTAGACGATTCCACTCCAGTCCAGCTTGGTGAAGTCATGAGTCCACTGGGTCCCTTAACAGCAGCTTCATCACCCCATGGTGACAGTTCGTGGCAGCTGCCACAGGAGCCCTCACACTAGTCAGCCTTCCCTCCTGGGCCCTCCAGCACCTGTAGACCATGCGCATCTATGGAGGGCACTCAGGAGGAGTGGCTGGAATCTCAGGGGAGGGTCTTGTGACCTCTTTCTCCCCACTCTGAGGAGGGGCCTGGTCTTGTGCAGTGCTCTGATTGTGAGATGACTGCCCAGAAGGCAGCGTTCTGCAGCAGAATATCTTCCAGGGCTCTCCAGTCTGCAGCATGCAGAGTCCAATCCGAGCTTTATCTGATGAAGTTCCTGTACTGTCATAGACTAGGTGGCTGAAGAAAAAGTAGGGCTGGAGAGATGGCTCAAGGGCTAAGACTGTGTCTCGAAAGCAGAAGGTCCTGAGTTCAGATCCCAAGTATCGCGTAAAAACGCCAGGCAGAAACGGTGGGCGGCCTGCACTTCTGGCCCTGGTGGGTGGAGCTTGGGAAATCCCAGAGTGAAGCAAGGAGTTAGAAGCAATCCAGGATGATTCCCAAAGTCACCCTTGGTCTTCTACAGGGACATATAATGTCTTCTAATACACACACACACACATACACACGCACACACACACACACACACAGTCCCCTTTGTTCTAGTTCGTAAGTATTTTGAGGGTTCTCCTATAAAGTTCATTTTAATACCCTACCAAGAGAAGTATGTAACAAAGCAAACATGTAGGGCAAATCCTAATCAGCATCCAGCTCTCCCAGCAGAGGAAAACCCAGGACCATGATTCCACGTACACAGGAGTCAAAACACCAGCCCTTCTCAAATAACCACAGGGAGGAGTCCATCCAAACTGAGTCAGATGGTCCTAGCTTGTTCATGTGACCAGAATTACCCTAACACCAAAATGAGACTGAGACTACAAGAAAACTATGGAGCAGTGGCCCTATTCATGTTGGTGTGAAAGTCTTCAAAAAAAAACACCAGCAAGCCAAATTCAACAGCGCTTTGAAAGGATTCTATATCATGACTGCATGGGGGCTATCATTGGAAGGCATAGTTACCTATATAGCACATTATCCGTGCAGCCACACTAACAAAGTGAAGGACAAACAAGACAATCATCACAATTGATAGAGAAAAAGCATTTGAAACATCCTTTCATCATAAAAAGGGGGTGGGGGAATTACATCAACATAGTAACAGCCAAACGTCTACAACTGACATCATATTCAAAGGTGCAAACCTGGAGGCGTTCCTTTGGAACCCAGCAGTATGGGGTGCCTTCTGCTTTTGCCGATATTCAATCAGTGCTGGAAATCTCAGCCGGGACAACCAGACCAGAAAAGGAAATAAAAGGCACCCAAACAAAAGAAGAGAAATCTCTCTTCTATGCACAAACATTATTCCTTTCCTTCTTCCTCCCTCCCTCCCTCCCTCCCTCCCTCCCTTCCTTCCTTCCTTCCATCTGTCCTTCTTCTGTCCTTCCATCCTTCTATCCTTCCTTCCATCTTTCAGTCCTTCCTTGTTCTTTCTTTTTTTATTCACTATTCTCTTAGCATTTCACACATGAATACAGTGCATCTTAATCCCCAATCCCAACCCCCTTCCTTTTCCCATTACAACCTTTCTTCTTCCCTATCAGTCTCCCTCCTATTTTTGTGTCTCTTCGCATGTGTGGCCCACCTAGTTTTATCTGGGGTGCCTTCGATGGCATGTGCCTGGGCACCTGCTGGAGCATGAGTCACGTGTCACTGGGTAGACCGCTGAGAAGAGCATCTTCCCTTCCCCCACTCCTTTCTAGCATTAACCCCAACAGTCTCTCAAGGAGACATTGAATGCAGCCCCTTCCATGATGAAATATTAATTAGCCAAACTTGGTACAGGTGTTACAAAGTGCGCATAGCTGCAGTGAATCACAACAGCCCCTTTGTGTCCAGAAGATACTGTCTGGCTTCACCCCTATAGATTCTCACCTTCTGACTGTCCCCTCTTCCACGCTGTTCCCTGAGCTTTGGAGTGTGCGTGGTTTAGATGTCCTGTTAGGGCTGAGAAGTCTGCAGTTACTGGTTTTCTGCACTATGCGTAGCTGTGATTAAAACAACAACTGGAAGAAAACTTTCATTGACAAAGGAAGCTTCTAGGTTGAGCACCGGTGCTTTTCCAATCTTGGAAATAATGATACATGTTTAAAAGGCAATTTGATATAGTTTTTATAGCTACATCTTAATATTTTTTTTACCCCTCTCCTATGCCCTCCCATTTCATTGGTTCTTGGCTTGGTTTGCAGTAGCAGGAATGTGTTCCTTGCCAAAAAGGCAGGTCTTGAATCCAGGCAGAAAGCAGTTGGTTACCCCCTTAGCATGCATGCCACTGTTGTACTGATGGCCACCTCTTGCCAGGGTGCTTGCTCTTTTAGTTTACAGCTTTCACAGATTGATGAGACCATCGATTGCTTTCTCTCCCCCCACTACCCCAGATTCTTCCATTGTACTTTCCTAGTACTATGGAAACTGACCAGCAGGAACAAACTTCAGACCAATTCCAACTGTTCTTGTGTAGTTGTCCTTTGTTTTCATATGCTGTGATCTGTGTGTGTAGTTTCTTCAGCAACAGGGTCTTACCGTTAGTTTCTTTAGGGCAACCATAGAGCAGTGGTGAAGACTATACTATTTGGGGGGGGGTGTCTTTGCCTCTGACCAAGAACTTAGCACATACTTGGCACTTGGAATTTTGTTTAATTGTCTATGACTTCTGGTGGGAGCCTTGTAGGATGTTTTCTACTACCCCCTATCTTCTCTCTGTCTGCCCCTGCACAGGGTATGTCTGGTCACACTCTTTTTTGAAAAACGTGCTTTGGTATAATGTAGATTTCTGTCTGGTTGTAACTTGCCATCTTGATGCTATGTGTTCCTAGCCCTTCTTGTACCCTATTTCCTCATCTCCCTTCTGCCTTAAAAAGTCTCCCCTGTTATTCCCCTTCCCATCTGTGATCTCCTTCCTCCTATCCCTCCTCCCACTCCACTTAATAGCTCCTTTCAAGATTACTTCTGGGCTGGAGAGGTGGCTCAGGGGTTAAGCCTCTGCCTTGCAGGCAGAAGGTCCTGAGTTCAGATCCTAGACCCCACGTATAGATGCAGGGCGGAAGTGGGGGCACTTGGGTTTCTGATCCTGGTGGGGCAGAGCCTGTGAATCCCAGGGCCGAGTAAGCAAGGAAAAGGTGGAGGCCGTCCATGGTGGTTCCCGAATTCATCCATGGTTCTACACACACACACACATACACACACATACATACGCGTGCACACACGCATATACGCACAATTGAAGAAATAATAATTTTAAAAAAAGATTACTTCTGTTACAGGAATCACAATCTGAAGAGTCGATGTTAGTAGCATCCACATGTAAAGAGAACATGTGGCATTTGTCTTTCTGTGACAGACAACAAAATGGTTTATGAGCAGAAAACCCTAGAAAGTCCACCAAAAAGCCTGGGAGTCATATAGAACTCAGCGGAATTGTAGGGTCTAAAATTACCATGGCAGAAACAGCTGTGCCTCTGTATGCTAACAAATCATGGGGGAGTGAATTAAATTGCCCAGTGTCATAACGTCGGCTGAGAAGATACCTGTATGCTGAGAACTGCACCACTGCAAATTCAAACAGAAAGATATTCCATACCTGCAGGTGAGAAGGGTTAACATTGTTTAAGTTTATTCATATTATGGCTTCCCCGTGTCATAGTCAAAAGACAGTTTATGCAGAAATTTAAAAACTCTGGTGTCATAGTCAAAAGACAGTTTATGCAGAAATTTAAAAACTCTGGTGGGATTTCAAAGGCCATCCGGGGGGTGGGGAGGAATCTTAAGAAAACCAAAAACCAGGGGCTGGAGAGGTGGCTCAGGGGTTAAGCCTCTGTCTTGCAAGCAGAAGGTCCTGAGTTCGGATCCTAGACCCCACGTATAGACGCCGGGCAGAAGCGGGGGCGGCCTGCATTTCTGGTCCTGGTAGGGCGGAGCCTGTGAATCCTGGGGCAGAGTAAACAAGGAGGAGTTGGAGGCGGTCCATGGTGGTTCCCGAATTCGCCTGTGGTTCTACACACACACACACACACACACACACACATACACACGCACGCACGCACAATTGAATTAATAATAAAAAAATTAAAAAAAAAGAAAACCAAAAACCATAATCATCAGTCCTGGCAGAAAAGACAGGGAGAAGTAAACCCTTGTGCCTACCTTGTGCCCCAAGACTCTGGGCAGGCACACCGCTGGGCACACTGCAGAGAGCCGTCTTAAGATATGTTTAGGAAAACTAGGCGATCACAGGTGAAAGACCGAATTGGGTCCCCTCCTTAGTGCCTCACACAAAATCTAACTCATAAAAGCCTGAAGTCATAAAAGCCCAAAGAGGAAAGCCTAGAGGAGGCAGCACGGATAGTGATTTCCTGGGTGGGGAATAACAAAGTGGGGAGAAGGTTTTGCTCTGCAGAACTTAAACAGGAAGTTGTTGACCGTACAGGGGCAGCTCTCAGCAGAGGAAAACATATTTACAAATGATGTTTTATCTGATAAAGGTTAATATGCAGAATACATTATGATAATAATCCAATTTAAGCATTGGGAGAAAGGTTTGAGTTACATTTCTCCAAAGAGATAACACAGATCGCCAACACATGTGCTGGAATATACTCGGCATTGCCAGTAATGAGCAGTATAGCTCAGAGTCACAGTGACACACCCCCTCGTCCATGAGGATGGCTGTTCCTGAGACATGAGCAGAAAATGCCACCCGTCCAAAAGGGAACCGAGAACCCAGAGCCCACATGCACCGTCTACAGGAAGGTTACATTCCAGCATCGCCGTGGAAAACAGGATCTAGATTTTTCTCCCAAAATCCAAATAGAATTAACAGGTGCTGTAGCAATCCCACTTCTGGCTAGATAGCCCAAAGAATTGGGACAGGGTCTCACAGAAATATGTGGCCCCTATTGAATGCAGCACTGTCCACAGTAGCCAGGAAGTTGAAGAGCCTTAACTGTCCATCTGGGGAAAGACTCATAGGAAAAATGTCCATATGCACAGTGGGCTGCTCTTTGACCCTAACAGGATAAGAAATCCTATCATATGGTGCAACACAAATGAACCCGGGGATGTCACACCAAGTAGAAACAGAGCGATGGCTGCCATTGAGCGGCACAGCTGAAGTAGCCTCATTGTTGGAACCTAAATTAGACCCGTGGCCCAGGTCGCTCAAAGGGAAGCTGTCTGGGCTGTGGGGGGGGGGCTCCGTTTTATAAGGTGACAGCTTTAGGGTTGGCGTGCACAGCAGGCAGAGACTGACCACGTGGCACTGGTTGGGATCCTCACTCTGCTGTCTGCTGCCGTGGTGAAAGCATGTTTAAAATGCGCTCGCATCCATCCCCTGCTGACCTCGGCCTGTGGCTCCTGCTCCTCGCCTCTCATGGCTTCCAGTGCCTTCCAGCCAGGGGTCTCTGGAGCTGTTTGGGACTGATTCCCTGTTCTTCCTCCATCACAAGTTCCCCTCAAACACAGCAAGTCCCCTCAAGAGTTCTGATGGTCATTGGGCTCCAGCTTACTTCCCTCCCAACACACGCACGCACGCACGCACACTGACTTATCCATGGTGGCGTGGGATCCAGCCTGAGCCTAGACAACCCCTCTGGGCCTTGCATGATCTCCCTTCTCTTCCCAACACCGGCCTCAGGTGTCTACTCTGCCCAAGGCTCTAGGGGCAGCTTCTTTCCCACCTTCAGATTCCTGTTCACCAGCTGCCTTTGCAGCAAGACCCTCATGAAGATCCACTGAGGATTTCCTTCTCTTCTCAGGCCGACCCCGGCTGATGGCTACAACAGTCAGGTGTAACTCTCTCCATCCATCAATCAGTCCTTCACATAGTCGTTTTATTAAGTGTTTAATAAGAACCTCCATTCCCATCTTCCTAGCTCAGAACAGATCCTTCTTCCTAGCTCAGAACAGACTAGGGTTGAAACCTGGGACCGAACCTCCCACGAGGGCGGCAACAGATTTCAGACACAGCTTCAGCTGACTGACGTTAAGCCAGTCTTGCTGCTGGGCAGAGCTCCCTGCGCCCGGCCGTGGCGGCTGTGGGGTGCTGACTCGTTTGGATGCTGGCAGAGCTGGCTTCTGTGGCAGGCCAGATCTGCTGGGGCAGGAGGGTCCCACAAGTCGGTGGCTAAATCAGTCGCAGCGCGTCCTTCTGCAGAGAAATGTTAGACCTCAGCAGGCTGTTGCTGGTGAAAGTCATTTTCATAGCCAGGTGCATTTTCTTACTTCAACGCTGATCAGCTGGGGTTGTTCACATATGCCCGCGGCTGCAGTTGCTCCCATGCCGGTGAGGAGGGGCAGATGTTATCAAGCCCCATAAGCGGGAGCTTCGGAGATAACACAGATTCACCGCTGCACTGCGTGGAGTGTGCAGGAGCAAAGTGTCAGTCACCCAAGAATTAGACATTATTACCGAGGTGTGGAACCCAGGGGAGGTTTTCGTATGAGCTCGAGAATGCCCAGAGCTGTTGGGGCACCTCACATGCAACCGTGATTCAATGAGCAAGTGGTGGCATCTTCCAGAGGGGAGAGTGCGCAGCTGCAGAATCAGCTGTGGCGTAGATGTGGGTACAGCTTAAAACACCAGTGAGTGAAAAACCATCCACAGCACAGCAGCCTTTCAGAGTGACAGACAAGTGTGGAGAGAACTTTAGGAATACAGATAGGCGCTAGGAACACTGTTCAGGAAGTGCAGCCAAGAGAGGGTTCTGGAGGCAGCATGGTCCCTGCCGAAGGCAGGTAGGCAGGGGATGGCGTGGTGAGCATCAAATGGACATGGCAGGAAGGAATGGGCATGTCAGGTAGGAGGTAACTAATGACCCCTGTTCCAAGAGCCTGGCAGCCTGAGGGGTAGAGGGTGAGTGATTATTACATTATTAAAAATCAGTAAGTAGGGCTGGAGAGCGGGCTCAGGGGTTTAAAGCCTTTGTCTCGCAAGCAGAAAGGCCTGAGTTCAAATCACTGGGCAGAAATGGCAACAACCTGACTTCAGTCTTTGGTAGGCAGAGTCTAGGAAACTACGGAGCAGAACAATATGAAGGGAAAGCAATCTAGGGTGATTCTTGAAGTTACCCTGGACCTCCATAAGCACACACGCTCAAGAGGGCTGAGGTTAAGCCCTCTTCACACACACACACACACACACACACACACACACCAGCACACACGCACACCCCAACACACACACACCACACACCCCCAACACGCACATGCACACACACACCAGCAACACACACACATACCAGGAACACACACACCAGCACACAAATGCATACCCCAACACACACACACACACACACTCCAGCACACACACGCATACCCCAACACACACACACACACTCCAGCACACACACCCCAGCACACACATACACATACATACCCCAGCACACACGCACACACACACATACACCAGTGCACACACACACAATTCACTAAATAAACCAGGTCAGTAATAGGGAATGGTGTCATAAACCAAAGAATCCGACCAGTACACACCCCAAAAGAACGTCTTTCCCAAGACAAAGGAGGAAAAAGTTCTCAAGCAGGTAAAATTGCAGGAATAAGACTACAGGTGGGACCTGGGGAGCCTGTCATGTGAACGAGGTCCATAGCCTAGTCACACCGTATGTGTGTGTGTGCATGTGTACGTGTGTGCATGTGTGTATGCATGTGCATGTGTACGTGTGTGCATATGTGTGTGCATGTGCATATGTGTATGTGCACTATATGTGTGTATATGCGTGTGCATGAGTGTGTGCAGTGCATATCCCATTATGGTTTGAATGTGAAATGCCCCCCAGACTCGTGGTAAACACTTGGTCCCTCGCTGCCGGCACTGTTTTAGAAGACTCTGGGAAAGTCTGGAAACTTTAGGAGGTGGGCCTCATTGAGGGGTTGGGAGGCAGAAGGCCATGCTTGACCTGAGTTCTTCTTGCTCTCTGTTTCCTGTCCCCATTGGAGTGACAAAGCTCCCTTGCATATCCCCTGATGCTCTGCCCAAGCACATGCAGACAGACAATCACGACTGAACCCTCTGCGACTGTTCTAGAAGAAATCTTTCACTGCGCAAACAATGCAACTGAAGTATCCCCAGTGAATCCGAACTATCAGGTTGTACTTTGAGAGGCCAGTGCCACTTCTCATCCCAATTCCTTTCCAGAAATAGCAGAGATAATGTCTCGTGGCAGTTATATTGTCTATTGAAACAGAGAGTTTCTGGTTGTATTCTGAATTAGAGTGGGGTCACTTTGAAAATGTCTTATGCGCCGGCGGTCCATGCCAGAGTGGAGGCTGAGCCTGGAGACAGGGATTGCAGCTGGAGTCCCCCAGGGTGGGTGCCGTGAGGGAACGCGTGGCTCAGCAGAGGAGGCCACACCTCTACCTGACTGATGGGGACTTCAGAAGGTGATGCTGGAGCTGAGCTTGAAGGATGAGGGGAGAAAGCGCATCAAGGCTGTGGCTATGCCAGGCAAAGGCAGGCAGGAAGGAAGTGGCTGGGGCTTTGCAGAGGTGTTGCCGCTGGCCAGAGGCAACAGTCTTACGTCCTGAGCTGCAGGGTTCACAGTCTTCCTGTTCTTGCAAATCCAAGGCTAGGGGTGTAGTGGTGTATACTTATAATCCCAGCACCTGGGGGGCTAAGGCAAGAGGATCAGGAGCTGAAGGTCAATCTCTGCTAACGAGACCCTGTCTCAATAAAACAAACAAGAATTCAAAGATGAGTCTGAAATATCTGTATATCTTAGCTTGTGGTCTTTCGCTTGAGACCTGGCTGGGTTCCATCGAGCAGTCAGCCTTGTCCAGAAACAGACTCGGCTCTCTATCTAAGGAATTTTTTTTTTAAGAGGACACCATAGTAGAGACCAGAACACTAAGGAAACCCAGCTCCTGGCAGGAACGTAGCATACTACAAGGTGCTGGCAGGCCCCTGGCTCTTGAATCTGAACTGAGAAATGGGCTGAGCAGGCTCTGGTGCGCTTCCTAGCACGGGCAGCAGCCGAGCCAAGTGGATGAACATGGAGGGCTTCTTGTGTGGCCTCGAGACAGCCCATGCAGAATCCTATGCAGTGTTTGCTGGGGCCTTCCAAAACAGGACTCGTAAACGCTGGAGATGAGTTTACCAGTCTCGTGCCCACATGACAGGGTCGAAGGGCAATGTCCGCCTAAGGCCAGAGCAGGTGGCTCCAAGGCAGCGGCGCCACCCTGAGCCGCTTGCTGGGCAAAAGTTGAGAGAGGTGGGGCTGAGAACAGTCGTGCTATTCTAAACCAGGGGCTCACAACACAAGCCCCTGGGTCACAGGGTGGTGGCCAGACATTCCCACGTCTTTCCTTTGTCCCAGAGCTTTGGCTCTTGGCCCCAAAGCTTGGGATGGCATTTCTTCTAAGACAGAGACCAATGGGAAAGGGCGGAATGGCATTCCGAAGCTATCGATCAGTCCAGACAGTTGGGTCTGCCTCTCTTGACTCCATAGCAACTGTTGGCTGGCCGCTGCCACAACCAATTGTGTTAAACATGCCTTGAACTTACCAAACCACAGCAGCCCTGACTCTGTGTGTCCTGCCCTTTGCCCCTGTGAGACTCTCCATCTTTCCTTTCTCATCGACTGTGCATGGCTTTATTTAATAATCAATATTTAAGACATGTAATGTATAACTCTCGGCTTATCTTGTTTTAAGAAAATCACCCTGGCATGTTGTCCCTGAGCCCTTAGAGCGGGCCGAATAGTGTCATTTTTCAGCCTGTTTGCACTTTCATGAGTTGAGCGCTGAGCTCAGAAGGCCCCGAGGGGGCTATCCTCGGAGGAGCAGCTTTGAGCTAGTCAGACGACCTCCGATAATGCCACATGGCACCAGAGCCCCGCACGTATCTCCTGCCACCTGCTGGGGACAGTCCCTCAGAGACAGGAAGACTCTTCGCCCGGCAGGAAGTCAGTATCGCAAGAGATCATGTATGGCAAGGGGGTCCGTTCCAAGCCTTTGTGTGGTCCCCCTCCTCTCCCCTTACCACACAGGCTAAGGTAGGCATGTGTTTTACTCCCCCAGCCCCAGTGGGGCAGGTGAAGTATTACCCTTAGGGATGCGTGTGCACCAAACCGTGTTGGGGCCCCTCAACGCCTGCAGTAGTCAGGTCTGTGTGCTCCTGGCTCCATCAGCATACCCTGGCTAGCCAGTTCCCCCCCCCCTTTCACAGCACATCACACACCCCCCAATACAGACAAGGACTCCTGTGCCTCTCATCTCCTCTCATCCCAGCCTGTGGGCACACTTGTCACTGGACGTCCCCTTGGAAACTTAATCTGTCACCTCCATGGCCAGTGTCACCCTTGGTTTCTGGGCTATCTTCCCACAAGCAGTTCCCCCCAAGAATGTACCCTAAACTCAGAAGGTCCAACCCAGACTTTCCCTCAAGCCCCCTCAGCCAGGCACACTCTTATGTCTACTTGTATCTATAAAGACTCGTGTGCCCTTAAATCTCTCTCTCCTCCAGTGCCATCAGTCGCCAGCCTCTCTCTGGCCTTGCCCGTCTGCTCCAAGAATCATCCCTTCTCTTTCGCTGGACCAGACTCCAGCCGGAACACACCCGCAAGCGCAGGCAGGCCTCCCTGTTTCCTGTGTGTGTCTCTCCCATCCTGGCAGGAGCGGGTCGAGTTGCGTTTTGCTTTCTTTGTTTGGCTCCGAGCCTCATGGAGGCAAGCTCAGCCCCTTGATCCACTGTCCCCTGCCACCGGGAACCATCTGTCTCTGCCTCAGCCTCTGGGGCCCACTCCATACCACGCACAGTCCAACAAGCTCATGTTTGCCGTTTGCTTACTTCTGCTGCCAGCGTAAGGTCCCCTGGAGTTTCATCCCTCCCCCCCCTCCCTTTTTCTAAAAGTCTTTTGTAAATGTCGAAGGCTGGAATGGCTTGTGCAGTTGGGTAGAGGTCTGGGTTAAGAACTGGACCGGCTGAAGCAGAAGCTGCCCGCAGGGGGCTCCTACAGCCAGGGTCCAGTCTTGGTGCATAGCTCACAAGCCCTCGATGGCCAGTACGTTAGTGGTAGCAGATGGGCAGCTGGACTCAGGTGCGGGGATGTGCCCTGAAGGCCAGGGTGAGGCCCCGGCTGTCATCATCTCTCTGCGAGGCTGGTTCCGACAGTGTCTGCGACAGAGAGAGGCCCTCATGTGGACCAGTGAGGGGGAAGAAGCAGACAGCTAGGGGGCCGAGAACAAGAACCCCACCTTCTCCTGAGCACACAGGCAGCACAGCTTCAGCCGTGTGTGGATGGCGTGTCCTCCTTCATGGGACAATCAGGACACTCTGAGAGCATGTCCATCTTAGTTACTTCTTAGATCCTCTTCCCTTTTCCTGCCCACTTGTGTCTCGTGAATACCATGACGCAGTGTTCTCCTGGCTGCTCATGACCGCAAATGACAGAGTTCAAGTGACCAGCCCAGTGTGGACTCCACTGTGAGGCCAACGTCCGGAACCCCTGTGATTCCCACCTACACAGTAACACCCAGTGAGGCCTGAAAAGTGGTGAGCCACACATGCTCATGCACTGAGCGTCAGCTGCTATAAGCAATTCCAGGCAGAGTCGATCCCAGGGACCTGCCATTCCATAAAACCTGTCAGCCACCGGCGACAGTAACTCTCTCATCTCTGCCATTTTCTTGTTTCCTCTGTGCACTCCCTGCTAATTAGAGAGCCGGTGAGGTAGGAGTTCATTTCCAAGAAGCCCTAATGAAGGACTACCACTTCCAGAAAAGAACAAGGGCCCTCCCACCTCTGGCTGGCTTCCAGCGCGCGTGCAGGGTCTTTGCATCCGGATCTCCCTTCTCACAGGTGGGACAAGCCACCCTGATGCTTCTGCCTGAACCAGAACACAGGTTGACCGTGTCCTGCCACCAGAGGCTTGCAGATGTACTGCGTGCTGGTGTGCGTGTTTACCAGTCTAGACTGGGGAGTTGCGACCGTAGCCACTGCCACTGATTCACACCACTAGGCTGGAGACTGAGCGAGTCCCGGCACCAACTCCCTTTCCTATATAGCTGGACACTGTAGCCACCTAGCTTTTATATATGGTGTGTGTGTGTGTGTGTGTGTGTGTGTGTGTGTGTGCGCGTGCATTTGTGTATTTGCTTACGGGTGTATATATCTCATGGTACATACGTGGAAGTAAATGGACAAGTTAGTTTTCTCCTACTGCCATGTGCTCTCTGAGAATTAAACTTAGGGCAACAGTCTTGGCCATTGACCTTAGCTGCAACATCATGCACACACTGGCTAGTATCTGGAGTTTGCTCTGTAATGTCCATCTCCCTGGTTGAATTGGAGGCCCAGTAAGAATGAAGATTGGAGCTGTACCATTTACCCCCAGTTCAGCACCTGAAACATGTTTGACTAGCCAGTGAACTGAATTGTACCTACATCCTCCATGTGAATGCTATTTATTCATAACCATGTTAAAGTCGACGTTGGGGAACTTGTGACTGATCCATGCTTGAATGGGTCTGTCTATAGCTAAGAGAAAAAAATCATATTTCCAAAGGAGGATGCAACATGTAAACCATAGATGAACACCAGAGTGAAATGAGAAAGAGCAAATGGAGTATGTGCACGTACATGGACACCTGTGCATGAATGCACATAAAATATGCAGGAGTCCATATGTTGTGTTTATGTGCATGTTGTGTGCATGTGTGTACACCTGTCCACGCATGTGTGTGCATGTCCTGTGCAGGTATATGCATATGTGTGTACATATGCAGTTTACATGTGCTTTCAGTGTAGCATAGGCTAATGTTTTATCATACATTTCTTCCTGCTTCAGTTCAATATTGAGTTTTAAGCTCAAAAGATGAAACAGTAAGGTTTACAGTTTCCAATATCTTTGGACTAGTGCAGCTTTGAATGAGTGGCTTCCTGACAGTTGGAAGAACATCCCAAAGGGGAAAAAGCTGTTTGTCTGGGTTGTGTTTGGAAGCGCACTGGGGCAGGAAGAGCCTCAGGTTCCATGCTGAACTAGCTCCTGTGGTCTCCAGCAGTTAACACAGTGGACACTGATCGGTAGCAGCAGCGACTCGGGATACATGAGCCGCTGGCTGGCTGGTCCGTGACAACCAGACGATACTCACACTTGGCTTCTTCCTCCCCAGTAAGACCTGTCTGCTTGCTGCTTTTGGACGAGCGAGATAGAAATGATCCCCCTCCCCCTGCCCAGTCTAGACCCCAGGCGTCTGAACCCGCTTGAAGTAGTGGCTGTGTTTTACAGTGTGTCAAACCAGACTCAGAGTAGTTAGATGTGTTACCCAAGGGCTCACAGCTACTTAACTGTGGAATATGGTTTTCAGAAAGGGGTCTCAAAATTCAGGGGTCACCAGGCCTTCCTAGGCTCAGGAAGTGTGTCAAGGTCACTTCCCCCCATAATCTACTTCCTTCAGCAAGACTCCACCTCCCATATCCACATGATCATGTCTGAGAAAGAATCTCCCCAGACTTCTGCAGTCCTTCTGAAAATGTCTGTAGACTTTTACTTTCTTCTTCCGGAACCTTCCTTTTAGTCCTGTGATCCTGTGTATTCCCTAGTCTTACTCCACAAGGACAGCCGAAGAAAGAAAAGTGTAGGAGAAAGTATTCAAGGCAAAGAAATAGAAGAATCAGCGCAGTCTGCTATGTCAATTAAAAATTTTCAGCAGTGAATTTGAGAACGAGGGACTCTGTTCTCATTGAGAAATAAATCTTCCATCGTTCAAAGAATTTCTTTCAAGAAATAAGTGTGTTGCCCTAGATATTTCTGGAAGTGAAAAGGGTTCCCATCAAGCCACATCATGACAGACACGATCCAGCATCCTTCAGAATTCACCTCCTTTTCCATTCAGTCATGAAAGTGATGGTTTTAATCTCACGTTCAATTCCCTGGTCTCCCCTACATAATTGCTTTGGCGATTTTTGCTCAACCTTGAAGCAGGCTCGGCTCTGTGGCGTATTTGACTTCATTTGAAAGACAGAAGCAATTTTTAAAGCAGTGGAGACCTCAGAGATTTAAAGCCTGGCTCTTGGGGGCCAGAAGAGAGAGGGCAGCGAAGCATATGGTCACGAAGAACAAGGTACCGGCCTTACCCGCGGCCGCCCCTTTCACACCAGGTGCTGAAGTGACCCTGCCAGCCATCCCCACGCTGCGACTCGCCTAATCTTGACAGCCATAGTGCTCTGGGATAGCAGGTACCTGCTCTGAGCACTCTTTGAAGCAGGAACACTGAGCCTCGAAGACTGATTGACACATGCAAAGTCACGGCATAAGGTCTCGGACCAGGTCTGCGGCTCCGCGCCTTTCTCCCCCAGGACATTTGTTTGTCTGGCAACAATGCACTGACCGTGGATGTGGACATGCTAGAAAGCTCAAGATCAAGCTTCCGGATCAAGATGAAGTTCCCGTGTTTGAGACTTGTGGATGCTGCCGGGGCTGCCCACCGGCTTTATGAATCGACATCACTCGGAGCTGTCATGCGACCTTCTGGGTCCTTTGCTGCTTACAGAGGCGTTACGTTCAAGTCAGCACCATGTGAGTCTTGGCAACTTCCACACAGCGTGGGCAGATTGATTCTAGAGTCGATCCGAGGCTACTCGTGGTCTGAATGTGAACTGTCTCCACGGCCCGTGTATTGGAACACCTGTCTAACTGGTGCTGCTATTTTTTGCTTGTTATTGTTCTTGTTTTGTGCATGCCTCTGTGCTTGTGTTGTATATATACAAGAAGGCACTTGAGTGTGTTGTGCCCTGTGGAGGCCCAAGTATAGCTTGGGAATCATCCTGGATTGTTCTGCCTCCTTATTGCTTTGCTCTGGGATTTTCCAGGTTCTACTTCCCGGGTCCAAAATTGTAGGGTTTGGGATGCCACTATTTTAGAGGGCCTAGGAAACTGTGGAAGGTGTAGTCTTGCTGAAAGAAGTGATTCTGGGGGTGGGCCCTTGAGGCTTGGTGACCTGACCTCACTTCCTGTCTACCCTCTGTTCCTGACCCAGTGTGACCAGCTGCCTCGTGCTCTTGCCACAAGTCTTCCTTATCGTGACCAACTGTGTCGAGCCAGAATAAACTCTTCCTCCCTTAATTTAGCTTCTTGTGAGGTATTTGGTCACAGAAACAAGAAAAGCAGCCAATACACTGCTTAAATCACAGGATGGAGCAGGTAGCGGAGAGAAGCCAGGGTGGACATGTGACACAACCTGTTTGAAGAACAGCCCTGGGTGCTGGATGTTGGGTGTTGGGTAGCAGCTTCTCCAAGCACGTTGGGCTTGTGTCCATACAACACTTGGTCTTGCGCCCGCCCCTCCTTTTATCGGAGGAACCTCCCGGAAGGTGTCCGCTGCCTCCTCTGGGTTTCAAGGACTCAAGAGTTAAAAGCTGAGTCACCGTCCTGGGACCCCTGCATCATAAGTCTGTAGGTGTCGAGAGCACAGAGATGTTACCAAAGATGGGCACAAAGTTTCCTGCTCCTCCTTTTCCAAACCTTTTCTTTTCAGTCTTTTCTAAGAGGTACTGTACGTAGTCCCTCTAAGTTACGAGAAACCTGGTCAACCAGACAATCGTTCATTCATTCGGCAAGCATTGACGCATCAGGCTGCCTGCTGCTCTTTTGGATTTGGGGCTGCACGTGAGCCAGGACACGTCCTGCTGGGTGGCACTCTTTCTATTAAAAGAAAAAAGGAAGCAGTGGGCCAAATCCTGACCCAGGCACTTACTAACTGCCTGGTCTCTAGGGAGTGATATATCCCAGTGGAATTTCCTGAAAGCGGGATTGACCCTTCCGGGGTAGGGTTAGAGTCCTCAGGTAGCCCACTGTGGTTGTTAGGAAAGAGATCAGGGTTGGTTCCCAAAGTCTTAGGTAGGCAGGGTCAGCATACAGGGGCGGGGTCAGGAGAGACTTCCTGTGGGTGCCTGTCAGTCTGCATCCTGACTGCGTGGGGTTTTGCCAGGCCACCCACAGAGGCGGGTACTCCAGGGGCCACACTACTGAGATGGAGGACCAGGGCAGCACGTAGGAATGTGAAGCTCAAGGATCCACATCACAGGAAACAGGTGGAAGGGTAGTGAGAGGACCCAGAGCAGAGTGGCCAGCTACAGGGGGAGAAAGACCTGGGGGATGGGGGGGCGCAGGAAGAACCATTCCCAGTGGTCCAGAGCACTCAAGTTCACCTTGGCGCTTCCCTCCTTGGGCCTCCTGGCGGCCTCCTGGCTGGAATTTTCCACACGGTCTGTTATTTTAAAACCAGCTCTATGAGCTCAATTCCATGTGGAATCCAAAGAGCTGACCTCATAGAAGTGGAGAGCGGAATGACAGCTCTGGGTCTCAGCATCGCAGGGGACAGACCTTCAGCTCGATAAGTGGCAAGGGCGCCCCTGTGCAGCCTGGTGACCGATAGCCCCCCACCCTCACACCTGTCCACACTGAGGGACGTTGACAAACCTCGGGGATCCACAAAAAGCTGGAACAAGTGGAAGTAGCTCTAGCATGATTGACAGCTAGAAGTCACATTGCATATATCTGCCTCTAAGCAAGAAAAATCACATGTATGGTGGGGACGGCTTCCTTCCGGTTCTAGAAGAAACCAAAAAATTACTATTCAGGTTTGCTCCAGCAAATGCCGTAAGGATAAATCAAATACAAGACACCTACCTTTCCTAGTGATGCCCTCAGTTATGTTGACAGAATAATGGGATAGTCGTTCAGGGACGTGGCTGCGTAGGGTCCCCAGCCAAACCCTTCCCTCCTTCAGCCCTGACCTGGCGGGGTGCCCCAGAACCTGCAGACTGACTGACCTCAGCTGTCCCTCCCCAGTCTTCTCCTAGAAACCAAGTTGGATCATTGTGTTGTGTCTCCAGGAATAAGGAGCCGAGGCTGTGGTCTCCTGAGGTCAGGATGCCCTCAGAGCTGTCTGAGGACCTCGCTGACCCGCGCCGCCACAGAAAACTCGATTTCTTAAACTATTAGGCCTCACGTAGAGTTTTCTTCTTAAAAGAAAAGCCATCACAGTCAGCATGCCTGACCCTTGTTGGCCTGGCCATTTCATCAAGAAGGAAAATGTCACAGCAGAACGGTCTGGAAAGAACGTCGGCTCGCAGAGGTCACAGATGCCCATGGGGCCCGAGCCTGTGCCATCAGGAAGAGGGAGAAGCCGGGCTGCGTGCGCTGGCCATGAGCCAAGGCCAAGGACCAAGGACACCTCACACCCACAGGCCCACCTCCTCCTTCCTTTGGAAGAATCATTGGGGGAGGGGGGCTCATAATCACCAGCACATTGGCCACCGTGGGAAGAGGGTGCATGAATCTTAACTGCTGGAGAGATGTCCAGCGCCAATCTGTTCTGTTGCTTGAAGGCTGCCATGCACGGGGGTGCACAGTCTGGGTACCACCCGTTCTGCAGGCTCCTGGACACCTCAGAGCAAGCCAGACATTTCCCACAGCTGTCTTGCAGGCTTCTCTTCATTTGCTATTTATATTTCTATGTAGATTTTTGAGTAACTGACACACACATGCCACCAAATCTAGAGGTTCAAAGAGCAAGTGGAGCACAGTCACCTTCCAAACTCCCAGTAACCCCTCCCCAGAGCGGCTGCAGGTGATTTCCAGAAACCAACATCTCTCTTAGCATCTCACTTAGAGCTCAGGCGGGCCTCAAACTTGCAATCCTCCCAGGTGCTGGGCTCACACACGGGGCCCTTGTTTCTGGAGGCAGCAACCAACTTTGACAGTAAATGTCACAATCCTAGAGCACAGAGTTGGTGCGGAAAATCTAGGAAGTCGAACGTTCTTTAGGGAAGGGGTATGATTTGGCCTTTTTCCCAATAAAATTTTGCGTATGATCTTTTGAATAACAATATTTTTATTCTGGATCTCATTTAACCCTCATTAATTTTTTGGAAACAGGATAGACGTGGAAACCAGATGAGATTGATAGGATTAGGCCAGGATGCCCCCCCATGCTCCCCATGTACATACCTCTGTCCTTCCACAGCCCATCTGACAGTATTCTTCATTGCCATTTACAAGTAAGTTATAAATGGTGTGTGTGTGTGTGTGTGTGTGTGTGTGTGTGTGTGTGGGCACTTGAGTGTGCGTGCCTGTGGAGGCCCAAAGGTGTCCATCAGGAATCATCCTGCATTGCTCTATGCCTTTATTACTTTGCAGTGGGGTTTCCCAGGCTCTTCCTTCCAAGGCTGGAATTGCAGGGCACTGCCATATCCACTTGGCATTTGTATGTGAGATCTAGTGATCCAAACTGAGGTCCTCTTGTTGGGAGACAAAGGCTTTAATTCCTGATCCATCTCCCCTGTCACCCTTCCCTCTTAATCTTTTATCAAACACCAGAAGGTTGCTATAGAAAACTCATCCCAAGCGCATGTCCTTGTAACTGACCTGAGGCCCTCCTGGGTACCAGGTACAGTGTCCCAGCAGCCTGGCCAGATGGGACAGCTGGGGCTGGGAGAAAGGAGGCGAGCCACCTCGGAGGCACGGCTGGAAGGGGGCAGGCTGGCCTTAGTGCAGGTTTGTGTCTGTTGCTGCTAGTCAGCGGCTCCTCTGCTGACCAGCAGCGGCCATTATCTGTTGACTGAAAGATCCAGCAAATTCCTGTGGGCTGGAGACTTTGATTTTGTCTCGCTGTGTATAGCCCAGGCTGCCCTGGAACTTGCAGTCCTTCCTCCAGGCCCCCGGGGCTGGGATTAGGGGTGTGTCCCACCATGTCCCACCATGTCCCACTATGTCCTGTGGCTCCTTACATTAGCAGATAACAGGAGGTAATACAGAGCAGTGTTAGACTCTCTCGCATCTAAGTCCGGAGCTGTTCCAGGCTGCAAGGCTCAGGTGAAAAGTCAGAAGCAGAACACAAGTCACACTGGCTCCACGAGGCTGGACGCCAGAGAGGCTTGGGAGGTTTTGGAGACTCCGCCCACATCTGAAGTCATTCTCTTCCCTTGGATTTGTGTGTCAGCCATACCACTACCCTCCCAAGACAGCAAACCCGCAGACACGGAGTTCTAGGACATTCCTTCCACTCCTCCTCCATCACAGCCTCCCTAGGCACCCACCGCCTTGTAGAGTAGATTTAAAGCAACCACGGGCACTGCCCCTCCCTCCTCCACAGAAACAAAGCGGGTCAGTGCTTCCCAGTCCTCTCTGGGCTCCTTGGCCATCTCAGGAGGCTACAGCAGCTTCCCATCTGGCTGCTGAGGAGACTAAATCAGCTTCCTGGGCCCGTCCTGCCAACCCTGTGCCTCCAAACCTTATCCCCATGCACTGGTTTCTGCAAGGGTCCCTCCAGGACACTCACTCTCCTCCCCCATCTATATCCTCCTCCTGGCTACCCACACACCAGGACCACCAGCCCCCTGACCTCTCACCCCATGCCTCCCCACGGAGAGCACTCCGAAGGGTCTGAGCAGGTTGGATGACAACTGCGGTGCCGGGAGAGATCACAGAGAGCACACCGTGGTGCATTGTGTGGCAGTGGTTCCGCCATCATGTCCCATAGGGTCTTCTGAGGACAGTATTTCTTCGAGTAATAGTTACGACCTCTAGGAGAGGCTGGGGAGATGATGGAGGAGTTAAAGCCTTTGCCTCGCAGGCAAAAAGACCCGAGTTCCAGGTGGACGTGGCAGCAGCTTGTAAAATTCCAACCCTGGAAGGCAGAGCTTGGGAAAAGCCCAGAGCAAAGCAGTGAGAAGTTAGAACAATCCAGGATGATTCCCAAAGTCGCCTTTGGGCCTCTACAGGGACACATGCTCTAGTACCCTCTACTATACTTCCTCATACACATATGTACAACCACATATTTGCAAACACACACACACACACACACACACACACACACACACACACACAGGCATGCAATAAATAAATAAGCAAGCTATGGGAGGGCGTCAGCTCCTGACAGTGCTCAAGAGGGCACAGAACCCACCAGACTGGAAGGGAGGCACCAGGTGCGTCTCGTTCCTATGGCTTCTGGCTGAGATCAAATGTGACTCGTGCACACACGTGTCATCTGACATGCCAGCGAAGGCCACAGGCTGCTTGCAGCAGGTGGTCACGTTCAGGAATGCCATGGCCTCTGGAGAATGAGGGCACGGAAGGGGGCAACGGGCATTGCAAAAGCAGCCTTTACTCTCTAGCAGACCTCAGAATATAGACACTTGGGATAAATCCTCGCCTGATATACAAGAATCAGAGATTGGAGAGATGACTCAGTGGTTAAAGCACTTACCATGCAAGCAAAAGCAGATCCCAAGTAAAGTGTTAGGTGGGCATGGTTTGCCCACCTGTAATTCCAGCCCCAGAAGGCAGAGAATGGGAATCTCTCTGTGGGTTCAAATTAGAGACCCCATCTCAGAGTAGTAAAGTAGAAGAGAGATGGAGGATAATTTCTTGATATCAACCTCTATACACACATGCATACTTGGACATGCACCTACACACACATGTACACACGCCCACAGGCAAATATACATACACACATGTTAACACTTGATACCCAAGAAAAAAAGGCACAAAAGCCAAATCACTCAAGAAGCCAATTCTTCTGTTCGAGTCCTATTCACTGCAGCCCTGGGAAGGAAAAGAAAAGAAAAGGAGACTGCACACAGTGCCTCCCATGGTGCGCCTCACGCATCGCAGGGGAATCAAGAAGCAAAACTCATTTCTAAGAGAACACGGCCAGCCGCCACATCCCTGAGGCGACTCTGCTATTGCTAGTTGCCTGGAAGGATTTCTAACCTGGGCCACCATGCCCAAACTGTGCCTGGGCGAATAAACAACTGCAAACATTTTCTCCTCAGAAACTAGAACCTTCCAAAAAGAACACAATGACAATTCCAAAACTGAAAAGATAGGCTATCTAGAATCTGGAATCACTGGGAGTTTTCACAGCACAGTAGACGGGAAGACAGAGGCACCCACCACCCAAGTGAGAGAAGAAAAAGCAGCCCTGGGGATCTTAAGGACAGTGTCAGCAGATGGGGCCTGCGATTACAGTCCAAGGGGGGAAAAAACACAAGACAGTGAATCAGACAGAATAAACATTTAAACAGACAAACAGAAACACGCGGAGAACTAATGGACAGAATATTCCCCAACATAGTGAAAGACACAGTATTTAAAAATTCTAGAAGCCCGATGAACCCCAAGAAGAATAAATAAGAAAAAATCCCCTATGTTCTGGCACGTCATAGCCGAGCTTGGGTGACACACTTCAGCACCAGCCAGAGGCAGACGCACACCAGACCAGACGATGGCTAGCCTGCGGGGACCCGGGGCCGTCTTTAAAATGCTGAAAGAAAAACGATTGACTGCAAAGTCTATAAACAGCAAATGATCTTTCAAGAACAAAACAAGATCAAGATGTTTGTAGATGAAAGGAAGCTGGGGTTACCACGGGGAGAAGCACCTGTTCTTCGGGCCAAAGGGAAAGTGTAGGGCAGGCATGTGGGTTCAGGAAGGGATACAGGGCGTCAGCGATGGGAAATACAAGGAGAAAACAAAGGCTTTTTTTTTCTTAATTTTTTTAAATGTATGAGATTATATAAAACAAAAAAAGCCCTATTTTCCCATGGTGTTTACAATGAAAGCTTGGCGAGTGTCGCCAGGGAAAGGAGGGAGAATATGGAGTGTGGCTGGAGGGGGCAGGAGCAGCGTCCTAGCCATGGAGCTTACAGCCTTGCAGGAGCAAGAATGTTGTGAACTTTACACCAACAGATTGTGCAACTAAGATAAAATGGAAAAAGAAATCTTTGCATGTTTCATTTTGGCAAAACCAGTACTCTATCAAACAAAATATAAACAGCCCCCGATCTGCTATAGAAGTTCAATATGAACTTCTTATGAAGAACCTTGCAGCAGCAACAATGGATTCACTTGAAGGTTGGGGGCTTTTGCTAGTAAGTTCTATCTGTATTTAAGGGAGAAAAAAACCCGCTGGGTTGAAGATGTAGCCCAGTGGCAAAGCACTTGTCTGGCATGCGCGAGGCCCTGGTTTAACTGCAGCATCAGGAAAGAAAATTGCAAACCACAATCTACTCAAGCTCTCTCAGCAATAGAAGAGAAGGAACCCCTTTCCATTTGTAAGACCAAAGTCACCCCATGACAAAACCCAACAACATAAGAGGATCAGGAGAAAGCAGTAAATGAATGAATGAATTTGCAGATCAAATCTATCTCTGTGCTCATCTCTGTGTGTTACTCTGCACATTGCTGATAAATTCCCGACCAAAGGGCTTAGGGGAACAAGGGACCTTATTCTTGCTTCCGAGTCTCAGTTATGCTCTCAGTCTAGCTGGGGAGCAAAGCTTATATGTGTGCCAGGAGCTGATGGAACTCAGCACACAATATCCATAGGAATTATTCAGAGGGCCAAACCTTATTTGTCAGTTTGGACTACAAGTTGGTCTAAGTCTTCTGAAGTCAGCCAAACTCCTGAACTAGTTCCCTCCATGTTCTCCACCTACCCATTGGGAATGGCTCCACCCACTACAGGCTGGTCCTTCCCTTGTCAATTAGATATTCTCCTCCGGCTTGCCTTAATTCAACCTTCAATTACCAAGTTGATACCTGTTCCTATTAGCACACAGGTGTGAAAATGTTAAGCAGAATTTTGCATCAAATCCAGCATAGGCAAGGAGGTTTACACCAGGAATGCAAAGTTGGTGAGGTTTTGAGACAGGGTCTCATTATGTCACCCAGGGTATCCTCAAACTCCTGATTCTCCTGCCTCTGCCTTCCAGAGGTTACAAATGTTTCCCACTACCCCCGTCTCTGGCCCGGGCTCACAAGGCAGAGTTAGCATTTAAACCAGCCATTCCACTTGGCAAGCCAAGGTTCTGGGAGCTTCACACTGGGAAGATGCCACCTCTTCCCAGAGCAACTTGGGTTCTGGTCATCCCTAGACCGATGAACTGATTCAGACACGCGTGGACACACAAAGGATCCGGGATGGAAGTTGACAGATTAGGCTAATAGACCAGAGACTGCTCCCTAAACCAGCCGCACCATGTCTTCACAGATCACACATGGCTGCCTCTTGCCAAGGCAGGAGCATCGAATAGCCAAGACACATGAACTCCATGTGATAACTCAAGCCTGAAACCTTGTCCATCCCTTCAAAGAAAAGGTCATCAGCCCATGACCTAGAATAGCCAAAGCACCTTGAGCAAGTCTCGAGCTGCCTGATTCCAGCCCTCACCTGATGCTCTGCTCACCAAGACGGTGCCGCTGGGAATCCCAGACCTCGGGAGGCTGCATGGGTAGAACTTGTCTCGAAGAATCAAACGATTGGCAGCAGAACACATGCTAATTGACAAGTAGCTCAGAGGAACAGAATAGGGGCCCAGAAACAGACCTGCGCTTGCAGGACCACTTGATTTTAGACAAAGACATTGAACAGTGCACCTGGAACAAGGGGAGTCCATTTGACAGGTGGCTCGGGACAACTGGGTACAAACAGATCCTCCACCCTCCCATCAAGCACAAGACACAGCTCAGGAGACAGCACGGGCTTGGCTAACGGCTGAGGCTGCAGGGCGCGTAGGGAGGGCTGCAGCTGGCCACTCGCAAACGTTAGGCTCCCAGTTTTGCTCTGATGCCATCCGTAGACAGGCAGGCCGCACCTCGGACAACCGACGAGGGAGGGGCACTCAGAATGGGCGCCACTAAACCACAAGAAGAGGCTACCAGCAGGACCAGATTTTTCAAACGGATGGGACAAATGAGGGTCGTGTGCCACGTGACTGCAGACACCACGTGATCGCCCTGGCAGTCGTGATAAACCTAATGTCTCCATCCCGTGCAGGCATGCAGTTTCGTTCCCAGGCCCTTGTTTGAGAGAAAAGAGAGCATGAATTCATAGGAAGACTCCTTCAGAAATATCGGCAGCGACTTTCAGCGTAGCACCTCTTCCCGACCCCCAAACTACAGGCCTGCTTAGGTACGTCAGAAGCCTCAGCCTGGACCACCCTGACACAGTGGTCCTCGATGGTTAAGGCCACGAACTAAATCCAGACGGCACGGATGGAGCTCAGAAGTACGGCAGCAAGCCAAAACAAGCCCACCCGGAGCAGGAGACGCCGTGTGTTCATCTGCATGGCCTTCTGGAGCGGGCCTTGTTAGTCTCTGGGAGGAAAAAAAGTCAGCACATTGGCCAGTCACATGGCTCAGTAGGTCAAGGTGCTTGCTGTATAAGCCCAACTGACCTGGGTTCGATTCCCAGAGCTCACAGTGAAAGGAGGGCCCCTCTCCCACCCACACACATATGACCTCTATACATACTCGGTAGCTCATGCGCACACACACACACACACACACACACACACACACACACACTATATATATATATATATATATATATATATATATATATATGTAGAGAGAGAGAGAGAGAGAGAGAGAGAGGAGAGAAATCAAAGGCCTCTAGGTTGGGGGCAAAAAAATGAAAAACTTTCTAGGCTCAAGCAATGTTTTATTCTCAATTGCATCTATGAACGCGAGTCTAAGCCTGTGTCAAACTCAATGTGTGTTAAGATCTGTGCCGTGCCTTTTGTGTAATTTTTATTGTGTTTAAGTTTCATGTTAGAATCCATAAACAAACACTGTGTTCCAGCTAATAGCACGCCTTCCGAAGTGTTTGGAGGAACTTCAGTTGTAGTTTACTCTGTGTGTGTGATTGACTCTGAACCTCATCCAAATGTAAGAAACAGATGAGTGGGAAGAAGGGGGAGGGGCTGGAAGCCCAGCAGCCAGCAGTAACCTGGAGACATGGGCAACAGACCCCCACAGGTGGTGGGTGCGCTCCATACAGTTCTGTGTGTTTATTTGTTTAGACCAGGCATGCTGCTTGTGTAGCGGCCAGAGGACAACTTTCAGAAGCTAGTTCTCTCTTTCCACTGTGGGCTCTGGGAACCAAAGCCAGGTGCTGGGTTTACACAACGGGCCATCTCACCAACCCTTCCCTATAAAATTCTTTAAACCTTTCTACATCTTACATTTTTCCTTAGTAAAAATTTGGGAAAGCATATGTTATTAGTCAGGGCTCTCTAGAGTCACAGAATCAACAGAATGAATGAATATATATAAAGGGAATGTATTGAGTTGGCTTAAGAGATATGGCTGAGGTAGTCCAAGGACAGCTGCCAGTAGCTTCTCAGTCCAGTAGTCCAGTCAGTGGTGGCTGAAGGATTACTGGAGAGTTTTTAGTCACGTTGATGACTTGGAGGACTGGAGGGCTGGAAGGCCAAAGAAACCAGGTGTCTGGAAGGAAGGGCAGAGCTTCAGAGAGTCTCTCTCCTCTTCCCAGTCTTCTGTTCTGTGGTTCATTTTATCTGGTCTGCTACTGGGAGGTTCCAATGAGATCTGGGGAGGTTCTGATTGGATCTAGGGCTGGTCTTTGTATTATCCAGATCATCTCTTCAGGTGGTCTCAGCTGATCTTACTTAATGCCAGGTGTGTCAAGTTGACGCCCAGGATGAACTATCACAGCTCATAGAGCAATTTGGATGGATGGATTTTTAAAATGTGTGGGTTCAAATGTTGGGTATGTACTTGAAGAAATCTCAGTGAGCGTATAGCAGACATCCCCCCAACCATGTTTAGTGAGCATGGTACTGCTCATGGGAACCAAGATAAGGAGTCACTAGCTGCCCATTGGCAGTGAGTGGGTTAAGGAAATGTAGTTTATTACACAGTGAGGTTTTATTCAACCAGAACTCAATCAGGGGTCACACTATCTCTCATATGTGAAATTTAGATTTTTCAATTTTATTGTGTGTGTGGGTGTGGGTGGGTGTGTGTGATGAAATAGAAGAAGAGGAACTATTTGGAAAGAAAGAGGCCAGCAGGAGAGGTGGGTTTGGCTAAGTTTATGATATAAATCCAGGCATGGTGGTTCAGGCTTGTCAATCCAGCCCTCAGGCGGCTGAGGCAGGAGAGCTGAGAGTGTGGACCACAGAGTGAGACCCCACCTCACAAAAGTACGAGGTGGACACATCATGATGAAAGACATGACCTACAGTGGATGTGTACCACCCGGGACACACACGTCCAGCGTATCGTGGGAAGATGAGAGAGAGGGTGAACCACAAGACAGCATCCTACGCCAGGTCAAGAACCAGAACACAGACTGCAGGGAGAACTGGGCAGAGATGCCTAGTCACCTGCATGAGGTTTGCTGCCAGGGACAGAAGGCATGTGGGCAAAGCCTGGAGAGATATGGGCAGTGCCCGGTGGAGCTTAGACGGTGCCATGGGGAGTGGATAGATGGCTTCTCATGCACTAATGAGGGTGGTGGCCCAAGAAGGCGGTGGGAAACCTGTACATTTAGAGCCACATCTGTGGCCTGCTGCTTGCTAGCTGTGTTATCTGGGGCAAGTTGTCAGTCATCTTTGACTCCCTTCTGCCACTCACAGTGAAGACGGTCACCCTCCAAGTGAAGTTGTGAGTCTTAAACTTGGGTCACTCCTGGGACCCTCCTGGCACAACCCCCCCCCTCTCTTTCTCTCCTTTTTTTTTCTTTTCTGTGTTTGTGAGGGTGGTGGCCCTGTGTGTAACTATGGAGACTCAAGTGTACCTTCAGGAATCATCCTGGATTGCTTCTACCTCTTTTTTACTTTGCTCTGGGGTTTCCCAGTCTCCACCTTCCAGGGCCAAAGTGCAGTTTACCGCTATTTCCACCTGATATTTTCATGTGGAATCTGGGATCTGAACTCAGGTCCTTCCTGCTTGCAAGGCAGAGGCTTAACCCCTGTGCCATTTCTCCAGCCCTCTCTCTCCTTTCAAAGTCACCCAGCCCCCATGTCCCCTTCTGTTGTCTTCTCAGGACCCTCCCTTCTCTGTGCCCTCCTTGGTCTGTCCAGATGTGCTAGTTGTTTTGTGGATTCCAAGCGTGTATTGAGCATCCTGCCTGGTTGTCATCCAGCATTGCTCCAGAAGACCAGATTCCATTTCTCTGGCTCTCTTGCGTGAGTGGGAGGTAAACACTGTCAGACCTTCCTGTCTCTTTAAAAATCTAGCCTCTTGTCTACTAAGCACACAGAGTATCGTTGCTTCCCATTCCTCTCTGGTAATGCCAAACACTGAGCCGATCTGAGCCAATGAAAGTTCAGCCCAGTGCTGCCGTAGGATGTGGCCCCAGAAACACACTGGACTCAATGGTGGGGACCCTCTCCCTGACAAAGACCCTCTTTGGGGTGTTCTGTTCAACTCTGAAGGCTTCCAGTGACCTGAGGTTTTTATGATATCCAACCCCAGAGTGTTGAAAGACTACAGGAAGGGTTTGGATGCTCAGGGCCGATGGGGCCGGTCAGGGAGGCAGCTGCCCAATGAGGCGTGATTGGTGGGGAGAGCTGTGGGTTGCCTGAAGAGAGGGCAGAACATTCCAGAGGTGTAGAGTGACAGGAGCTGGCGACGGGGATGGCGGCCGACCCACACTGGAGGGCGGCCCAGAGGTGCTGCTGGCTGTAGTCAGCGTTCTCGAGTTACGTGGAGGGGACAAGATGGCGGGCTGGAAGCCACCGCCACTCCCTCTGCGCCGTCCTTTGCCACGCCCCTGTGCCCCCTTTGATTGGTCCTGGCTCCCTTCTCCTTTCATCTTGGCCTGGAATGAAGCTCAAATGCTGACTTTAAAATGGGATCCAAATGACATCCGGAGCCCTCCGTTTCAGCCCAGGAACCGTGGTTTGGCCCCGTGCACGTGGCGCACCCGGCACCAGGGGAGGTGGGCACGGCCTCAGCCTGGTATTTGAATGTCTTCAGTCTGCTGCCTCGGGACGACGCTGGGGCCACCACAGCCCTCCCTTTGGTCTATCCCATCGCCCCTTCCATCCCTGCTATCACCACATGACTGGGTCCTGCAGGGTAGCAGCAGGAAGCGTCATCCGGAGGGCACATGCCGGCACACATGCCCTTTCTTCCATCTCCCCCCATCCCCTTCTGCAGCCTCTGCTATTCTCCCAGCCTAGACCACCTCCTTGGCTCGCTGAGTGTCAGAGCTGTGCTTAAAGCTGACAAACATCAGGACACGCACATTTAAAAGGGACAGTCCGTGGCGTGCTTCACAGCCGGGTCCCACAAAGAGACAGGATCTTTGCTCCGTGGACTGAGCCCTCGGGGCCCCCCTTGTTCTTTCCTGGTCATTGAAAAGGAAAAGAAGAGGCAAGCCCAGTGACTATGCTTGTCCGGAATCCCAAGGGCTTAGACGGAGAGTTCAAGGCCAGCCTGGGATAGGGGAGGGGTGGGGAGGGACTTTCGGGGATTCTGTTTCATGGGCGGCAGCATTTCTTCACTTGACATTGCTTTGCAACTCTGCAGAAACCCGAGCTGTCCATGCCCTTTGCATTCAAGTTTCCAAGGTTGCACCCTTGGTCGCGATGCTGGGGCTTAGCGCACTTTGCTGTCTGTCTCAATGCAGATGGAAGGTAAATCCCGGACACAGAGGTGCTCCCCTGCCCTGTCTCCAGGCTCCAGTGGAAACTGCTTATTTGGTTTCTCAACAGCTACTACTTGGTTATACTTCCCTGGAAGAATAATTGGGATCCTAGGGGATTCTGTGCTAATAGACACCCCCCCCACATACACACACACACCCCATCCTGGTGGGAGAAGCCAGACTGCCCTGTGTCCAGGAGGAGGATGGACACAGCTTCTGTCTTTCAGGATGCACCACGGGCCACTTTTTCCAGCCCGAGGAAGCAGAAATCATCCCACCCCCTTGCCCGCTGGGGTGGTCATTAGGCCAACCCATATCTGCCAGGATCTGAAGGAGCCTTTCCAGCGAGGTGGATTTTTGTGCTGTCTCCTCTGCAATAAACCCAGAAACAAATATTTAGCTGACTGCAGAGAGCCATCCACATGAGCGCTCTCCCCCCGGGAGGCCCGCTGCTGCGCGGCGCCTGACTGGGCCTTTCACGTCGCCCAGGACATATAATATATTTACGTCTCATGTAACCATAGAAACCTGTTGTGTCAGGGAAGACTTTATGATTTTTGCTCCTCTCCAGAAAAAAAAAAAAAAGATGAATAAAGCCACAGGGTAACCCACCTCTCAATAAGTTACTTTGTGATCCTTTAGCAATTAAAACCGCAGCCCATGTCGCTAGAACCTTCTCTGCAGGCATTTAACAGAGCATTGAATACACAAGGAAATAGATACATCTGATACGGTTCTAGAAGCCCCATACAAAACCATCCTTTCTCTCTCTCTCTCTGTCTCTCTCTCTCTCAATACCTCATGTATACTTTATTAATGGTCTTGAGAGAGGTTGGTCTTAGTTCTGGACACTGTTTCCTTTAGAAGGTCCTTGGCACGAGGAATAACTGAAGACGTTGGGTCCATGTCAGACGCCAGCCTGGCAGCTTGAAGAGGGTTGGATGTGATGCTCCTTTTAACCTGGGGTCCCTAGAGGGTCTTCCTGGGGCTTACGGACTGGATTTCCTGTGGCTCTGGAGGGTTTTGAACGGAAATCTCTGAAATGGGTGTCATAGCACTAAGCTGTATTCACAGATCGCCAGAAAGATTGGGGGAAAGCCCATGCCCAGCTGCCTGGATGCCCAGCCGCGTGGCCCAGCTGCTGCTGCCTGCTCTTGGCCAGTCGTGCCTTCTCACCTCCCCCAGGTGCCCGTGAGGGCATCTGCACACCCTTAAAGCTTGTTTTGTTTAGCGTATCCGAGGTGCTTCATGCCTACCAGAGGCTTCACAAATATTTATTAATTATAACCTCCCCGCGGGAGCCGAGGAAGACAAATTCCATCTCTTTTCCAATTAGTTTTGCACCTTTCCATTTGGCGAGTACATGTGTTTCAGGCCTTTTAATAGAGCAAGGAACCCCCTTGGCTCTTTTGTCTGTACCTCAGATTGTTTAAAGGAATTACCACCGTGTCGTGCTGGAAGCTCTTTTTATTTATTTTTTTCCCCCTACTAGATAGCTTGGGCGACCCCTGCTGACTGGCTGCGGAAGCAGATGTACCCAGAAAGCCAAAGCCAAGCCCTGGCCCTAGGCCCGCATCCTTCCTTCCACCAGGGCTGCGAGGACAGTGGGTGGTAGGGTATAATCACGGTGTGAAGGCACGGAGTTTACTCTTATTGTTATTATTTTCTTTATTATTGTTATTTAAATGGAGGTATTAGGATGCAGGGGTCGTTTCCCACCAGCTAATAACCATTTAAGTTGCATTTGGGGGCTTTCATGACCTGACAACGGCTTTTCAAACTCTCAGGCTGCTCACCCCCCCTGCTGAGTTAATGTGGCAGAAAAAAGACAAGAAACTGCACCAGCCACAGCCCTTTGTACCGCGCGTGAGGCATCCCTAGCGTCTGGGGCAGAGAGGGGAAACAGATCCTTTTAGGAGAGGGAAGCAGGCGTCCCCAAAAGCAACAATCTCCCCCAAAGGGGGATTCTGGGTTGCCATCACAGAGCCCAGCAGTGTAGAAAACTAGGGCCTGTCTCCTGGAGACGGGCGGGACCGGTTTCCAGTCTCCTCCCAGAAGATTGGGGTTCATACTCTCCCCCGGACTCCTATCCTAGAAAGACTCTAGGGGACAGCCAGTGATCTCACAGCCCCTCCCCACCCCTAGCTGCTCTGGGAACTGGATCCTGCTAGTGCTTTCAGGAGTCGCTATTGCTCCTTTAGGGACCTCCATTTAAAAACAAGCACCTAAAATCTCCATCCTCCCCCTGATCCTCCCCAGCACCTGAGCGCAGTCTCATTTTCACACCAAATAGACTTGCTTTAGTAGCTCTCAAGTGACGTATCTGAACAGAAACATAAGAGCGTTGGACATATCTGTGATCTAGGGGGCTTTAAACAAAGCTGCCACACGTCATGGGCTGTATCAGGGACCCAGTGTACTGTGATGTGTGTTTGCATGGCAGCCCCTCGGCCTTGTCTCTAGAGCAGCTGAGGGTCTTCTCTTGCGTGGGGCGGAGCTGCGGGACTCCTATGATGACCGCTACAGTATGAGCTGCCCTGACACGGAATGAGGCGTGCACACAAGCCGCAGTCCTTTTCATTTGTGAAAAGGGTCCTTGGGCTCCTCACGACCACTTGCAGCAGGACAATTGCAAGGAGGCAGACCCCCTTAAACACTGAGCTGGAGGGCCGGTGAGAGGGGGGCCCCTCCTGCACATCCTACCCTCCAGGCTGAAAGGCCGCAAAGGAGTATATGCCCGAAGCCTCTAGGTGCATGGAAGACAGACCCCATGTGATTCCAAGGACCCCAGGAACGCAGATGGTATCAGTGCCTCAGAGAGTGAGATTGGCATGGGTGGTGCCAGGCTAGACGCAAGCTTCCCAGGTCCCTAGACCTGTTTTCCAGTTCCCCTCCAGGGGGACCTTGACAAGAGCCAGAACAACTAGTGGCGACCCTCTAGGCACATTCAAGGAAGATGAGACCTCCCTCTGGTGCCCCCTGCAAGGATAATTTGCAAGGAGAGCCCCACACTTGGGAATTGACCTCAGCTGTTATTAATGACCTGCCTGGACTCTTTGCCCTTTGAACTGGGGATCAGGGCTTGCAGGCCAGAGAGTCCAGAGCCACTACCTTCCCTGATGGGATCCTGTGTGACCATGACAACAGGCCGGGGACTCACCCCTGGCCCCAAGGTGCATACTTAGCTGTGCACTGTGAGGGAAGGTGGGGCCATCGCCCATCCTCACAGTCCTCGGTCAGAGTGGAGAGAACAAAAGCCAAGTGCCAGGATGGTGGGACCAGCTGCCGAGGAATCTAGAAACCTGAACCCAAACCAACCCTCCTGGAGGTCAGCTCACGGGAGGAAAGTGCATGAGACATCTTACAACAATCACAAGACCCACAGAGCTGTTTCTCCAGCAGCTGACGTAGGACCCTGGGGTGGGAACTCAGGGAGCTAACCTGTGTGGGAGACTCACACATCGTTTCACAGATCACCACACAACACAGAGCAAGCACACACGCGGCACTGCCCATGTCACACACAACACAGAACACACGCAGGGCACTACACACATCATACAACCCAGAGCACACACAGGGTACCCCATGTATCACCACACCACGCACATCACTTCACGCACAGTACATGTTACCACATCACACAACACCCACAGACACAGCCCAAAGCACGCTGGCTCAGACCCCAGGGTGTTCTCTGCACATTTTCATTTCTTATCAAAACATTCACTTTAATAATGGGAAACAGCCTTAATCTCTGCACCATTGTTCCCTGGTGCGGAGGCATGGAGACGGCTTATCTTTGGATTGTGTTATGTGGGAATGATTGATTTTTAAAAGTTGATGACTCAAGTTTCGTTTTCATTTTATTAAAAAAAGTTTGGATGACTTTTGGCTTGGGATTAAGACAGAGTCCCCGATGACTTCTGAAATGCTCCTGCACCTTCTGTCACCTTGTTGCGCATGTGACGGCCACCTGGGTGTGCAAAGTGGATAGGCACATTCCTCCCTGGACCCTGTGCCCCGGGCCCCACAGTGCTCAGAGCCAAGAGCTCAGTCTTCTAGATTTGCCCAGGCAAGAAAAACATCTCCCACCTGGACAAGAAGGGTGGCGTGACTGGGGCCCGCAAGGTCCCGATGTGGAGCAGGGAATGGGGCAGTTCTGTCTGCAGCCAGGAGTGAGATCTCCCCTCCCCACTGTGCCTAGGGACAGCAGGATTTCCTGGACCAAAATATGCTCCTCACATCAATTTAATGATGAGGCCACACACTGCCAGGAAGAAGTACCGGGGTACACCTCAGCCTGCTTTGGCTGCAAACTTGCCATCGACCCTTCCTCCACCATTTTCCTGCCTCCTCCTCTTCTACTTACTATCTTACTACCATTTGCTTCCCCTGCCAGAGGCAGGAGGGAGTGGCATGACACGCTGCCTGGCAAGGTGACGTCCAGGATTTTGGCTCTGGCAGGTGTTAGAGTGGAGCCTTGCTTCAGGGCCATTTGCAAGTGCCTGAAACTGCTGGGCATGGTGAAGGTGGGTAGGCTAAGAAGATGCCCCATAGGGTGGAACAGGTGGGTGCTGTGTGGTAGTGATAACGATTCCCCCAAACAATGGGCTCTGGGGCTGGGGCTGTGTCGTGTGACAGAACTAGATCAATTGTAGGGGGCTCAGACCTCTCAGACACAATGCCAAGGACAGCGCTCATGGCAAAGACTAAAAATAAGCCACGGAGAAGCCAGACCTCCGGATCAATTACAGCCTTCCGTGTCCTCTGCAAGCCGGCTGCGGAGCCATCGGAAGAGAAACCTTCTTATTTGTTTGATCACTGTGTTTACTGAAAGCAGAAAAGCGAGGGGGAGGGGGGCGCCTTTTAACACTTAAGTACAGACTAGATAATTCCAGACCATGAGATAAGCCGGGTGTTCACCAAACACTCCAGTTAAAATTGCACAGTCGTGCCGGATCCCAGAGACAAGGAAGCCTTTTCCACTCATCAAGTGATTTTCTTAAAAAAGCTTTTATTCTTTTATCACTTCAGCAATCACAGCACATATTTGGGGGGCAGAGGATATTGATTGCTCCCACACACGCATGCGTGCACGAGTGTGCACACGCATATAGGCTCTTGGCAGGTAAATGCAGCCATTCACCTTCAGACAGCAGAAGGTTTGTTCTAGCAATAACAATTGCGAGATAACAGTGCGGATTACTACCTTAAGAAGATACAGAGAAAAGCAATGACTAGTGTGGCGCAGAGGAGCAAGGAATTAAATCTACTTTTCTCAAAGCATAAGCCACTCCCAGGAGACCACGAGTGTGTGATAGTGACGGGATCTCTGATTGGCAGCTGCTGATACCCCCAGAGTGTCAGCAGCTGGTTGGAGAGCCAGGTGGCCAAGGCAGCGGGTTCGACCTCAGAGTCTGCACCTTACTGTGCCACATTTGATCGGGAAATCTAGAAAGGGACATGAACGGCGGACCAGACCAGTTTTCTATGGAGAGCAGTCTTAATGTCTCTGCCCGTGTGGGAGGGTCTCTGGATTCTTTCTCTGGTGTCCATTCACTCTTGCACCGTGGGCCCCGCATCTCAATGGTGCTGAGCAAGGCCACCCAGGCCTTCCCTCATGCCAGACCTCTCCAAAGCTTGCTTAAACCAAAGAGGTGGGGGAGGGGGGTTCTAATAAGGTTACGGGGTGGGGGGCCATGAGACTCACACTTGCAACGGAAGCAGCCAGCTACACAGCTGGGCAGTGGGCAGAACAACTGTCCATCACAACCCAGCTGCTGCTTCCGACGCCTGCAGCGAAAGATGCTTTCCGCCCCTGGGTCTGGGACAGGAAGATGGCCACCTTCCATGCCCCTGCGCACCCAAGCTCACCCGAGCCAGTCTCACTCACGGTCAGCACTCCCAGAATGTCAGCGCTTACGTTACGGGAATGGAGTCAGGCTGGGCCAAGGCCGGTTCCACCTCTGGTCCAGTTGGCGATGAGGGCTGCTGTGTTAGACTTGGTCCTACAGTCCTGTAACCCTATGGGCCAGGATGGCCATTTCTAGAACAGAATCCCTATCATCGAGGCGGCTACTGTACCCTCGTCCCCACTCCATCACATCCCCTCTCCATGTGACAGCCCGGGAAGTCAGAGGCAGCTGCCAAGTTGCAGGCCAGGCTCATTTCATGCCAGGGCTTCACTAGGAGTCACTATGAGAATAGACCCCACATGCCTCGTGTGGGACAGTTGCAGAGCACGTGGGAGCCTAGTTATCCTGAAGTTGCACTTCAGTTTCTGGTACTCTTGCCAAGAGGCTTCTGGGGGGGAAAGGTTCTCGGCTGTGGGCAAGACCGTGTGCAACCCAGGAGACACCTGCAGTGCTTGACTGCTGAGCCCCTATCTTTCCCCCAGGGCCATCCTCTGCTTCCTGGCCCAGCACCAGCCATTAGGGGGGCTCTGCAGACTCATGCACGGTGGCGGCAAGAGAACCAACTCTCTCCCAGGTGTCACCCGCCGTAGGAGAGCTTTGAAGGAAGGGTCACTTGACCTTCCGTGGCATGATGTTCAAGGGGTGGGAACCGCCTCCCCATACTGCACGGGAGATGAGCTTCTCGCCTCCATTTCCAGCTCATCAGTGCAAAGGAAGCTTCGAGATGAGGAAGGGAGTCGGGAGGAGTGAGTGAGCGTGGCCGCTGGGGCTGCAGCCCGCCTGTCAGGGGGATGACAGAGAGCGTGTATTGCAGAGTGCAGGATGCTGTGCTCATGGATGGAGGTCCTCTCTGGAGCCCCTCACCGCGCCTGCCCCAGACATGATGAGCCTGGCCTGTCTCCAGGGCGCTGATTCATGGTCTCTCGCTCTTGCTCTCTCTCGCTGTGAGCAACATCTTGGAGCCTGTGCCCAGCTAGCCTGATTTATACAACCCAGAGCAGATCCTGAAACACATGTGGGCGAGGCAGGTAGGCACTCAGGAGACACCCACTCTGCACTGCTGCTTCTCGGGCCCTCGGCAGATGCCCACCTCACGCTCCCCCTCACCCAACTTGCTCTGACTCTGACCTTGGCCCTCCCTGTCCTCCCTAATGGTGATCAGTCTCTACCTCCATCTCCTGATGGGCCAGACAGGTGCCTGCCAGAGCCTTCCCCTCCCTCTGGGGCCCGGGAGAAGGGGTCAGGGAAAGTCCACGCCCAAATCCTTAAAGGCTGAGGGAGCCACGAGGGAGAGACAGAGTAGCCCCGGCCTAGAGAGTGATGGACAGACCAGAATGCCAGCAGAACAAGACCTCGGAGTCCAGTGCCTATCCGGCCAGGGTGCTTCCATTCCACTTCCCCCCAACCTGCCCCAGGGTTGCACCCCGCTTCTGAAGCCTTCTAACTTCCCTCCTCTCTGTGACTCTGGCCATGCGAAGCCAACATTTGGTCCCCTGTGCCTCACGGCCTGGCCAGCAGGAGATGGACCAGACACGGGCCTGGGTACCACAAGCTCGATTTGCACAGCGCCCACAATGCGCACTCATGCATGTGCCAGGCATCCTCTCCTCCCTCGGCATTGCAGTTGTGCATTCTGAACACTATGCACCCACGACCACATCATGATGTGTTTTGCATGTTGCAGAAATTAGTGTGACATCTACCATTTCTCCCAATTTCTCAAGGACAGAGTTGGCTACATTTGAAGCTTCCTCAGCCCCAGCTACAGATCCAGGACCACACTAGTTTGCGTGGTGTGGGGAAAAAAAAATCTCACTGAGTAGTCCAGGCAGGCCTTGAACGCTTGATCCCAATCCTCTGCCCTCAGCTTCCCAAATGCTGAGATCACGGGCGTGCACCCCCACACCTGGAGCACAGGGGCAGGTTCTGAGAACTCCGTCCTCACAGCAGATGAACGAGGGATCGTTTGGAAGCATAACTTGCTTTACTTCATCGCTGTCAGTGCGTGGTGTAGCAGAGTTGGGTCTTCTCTTACCGTTCACACACAATGTGCACCTGTCCCAGCAAGGCCGGATGGGACCACTCAGCCGTTTGAATAAGTAGAGTTTAAGATTTCTTTAAAGAGTTTCATTATTTAAGAAAGAAAGAAAGAGAACACAGGCATGCCGTGGCGTACAGGTGGAGGTCAGAGGACAACTTTCAGAAGTCATTTCTCTCCTTCCACCACGTGAGTTTCCTGGGATTGAGCGCAGCCTCCGAGAGTGTGAGCTGGCGTGTTACCCAATGAGCTCGCTCACCGGCCATGAGACTGTTGATCTTAAGGATCGGGCTCCCTTGCTGCTCCCTTGTTACAAGCCGCCCCGGATAGTAGGAGTCTTGTAGATGGGTGTGGGGAGGGTCTCATCCTGTCAGCCCATCCCACCCAGCCATCAGTGCTGGGTCAGGGCAAATCAGGGCCTGTAGCAGCCATTCTAGTGGGTGGGAGGAATGGGCGCAGGCAGAAACCGTGACATGGGACCTCTGACATGGCCAACACCCGTGCAGCACAGACGAGGCCTGTTTTGTACATGGGAAGCGTCCTTATGGGTGACATGCTGTGTCTTCCCCTCAGTGTTCTCTGGAAAGGATTGGGGAGTAGGAAACACACCCATTAAGCAGGAGCTTCTGACGTTTGACTGACAGTTAGAGAGACTGTGAGATCATAGATGCTGCTGTGTTCCCCTCTTCCTCCCGCCCCCAGAGCCCCGAGTGACAAGCAGGTTTCTCAGCTGCGAGCATTCTGCCATCACATTGTGCTGCTAAGGGCACCCCTGGACAGAGGAGCTCTTGAGAGATGTGTGCCCAGGTCTCTGGGAAGGGCATCACCCCAAGACAGCGTTCCAGGCCTTAGTCTGTCGCCTGGGTTCCGACTGCCTCCCTGCCCTCTTGCTTGCCCAGGCAGTGTGAGGGGATCCTGGCGAGGTCTCCCCTCAGCCGTGCAGCAGATTCAGCAAGCTGAGAGCCTCAGCGGGGAGAGAAGGGGTTAGTGTGCTGCCACAGGCCAGGGCTGGCCTCAGAGGTGCCCACCACCCCCTGCTGCTGGACTTGCTTGGCCTCTCTCGGGAACCTCTTAGGACTGAGTGGAGTACACACTGTGGAGGGCTGACTAGCAGCGGCCATTCAGATCCTCACAGCTAGGTACTGCCCGTGTGAGGCACAGGCATGTCCACACAGCGTGGGCAGGACAGGAGAGGAGGCTGTCGGTCAGCTGTCACCAGCCAGTGGCGTGACTCTGGGGTTTCCCTCGAGGATTTTGTGTTTGCTCCATTATTCGTTTGGTCGTTTGTGTTTATCGAGACAAGGTCTTACCACATAGCCCAGGCTGATCTCAAACGTACTTACTTGGTAGCCCAGGCTGGTGAACCGGGCTCTGCGGACATTTCTGTTTATGTAGATCACACGGTGAGGCGTTTCATCAAAGCTGGTCACACCTTCATGCCAAAAGGGGCCGTGAGCAGCTGTGCTATGCGGTGTCACAGTTACGTGTGAGAGCATCCGTCTTCTCACCTGGAAATGCCTGTTGGGGCTGCATCCCTAAGCCTAGCACCATGCCTGGCCCATGTGGGTGCTCAGTTACTATTTTTAAGATGGACCCCAGGCTGGAGATGTCCCATGGCCACGCTCAGCCCAGGAAGCGTGGGCGGCCCTGAAGGTCCGTGCCAGAGGCCGGGGTGCAGAGCTGCTCACACCCCAGTCCGTAGGACTCACGGTGCAGAGGCGGCCACGGGCCACGAACAATCCATCTGTGGGGTGGGAGGCTCTGGGGAGACCCTGGCACCAGGAGGCCCCAGGCTAGGGATGAACGGGTGGTGATGGCACGAGGCTTAGCACCCACCCGGGCGTCCCTTCTCTGATGGCTCCTGCTGTCTCCGCAGGGCCTGTGCCAGCAGCGAGACGGAGAGCGAAGCCGGCGACCTCATGGACCAGCAGTTCGAAGAGACGAACAACAAGCTCAACTCGGTGACCGACCCCACGGGCTTCCTGCGCATGGTGCGCCACAGCAACCTTCTCAACAGGTGTGTGCACTTGTACCTCTGCACCGGGCGGGCTCCGGGCCCAGGAAACTGCTCCAGAAGTGAGGGTGCTCCTGCAGCTCAGATGAGCAGGCGGGCCTGGCTCCAAGCCCCCCGGAGGCTCTGCCCCCGGAGGCTGCTCCAGCCCCGGCTGATCTACCAACTCAGAAAACGGCTGCACAGCCTGAATTCTCGTCTGCCCACTCTGCACAGCCTTGTGGGCCTGCAATTTGGGGAAAGCCGAGAAGCCAGGGGGGCTGGAGGGAGCAACTGGCCCTGCCATGAGTTGGTTCAGACCCAGCTGTACCCGCTCCACCTGACCCCAGGTCCGTATCACGTGACAGGTGGATCATGAGGCTGGGGCCGCCTGGCAGAGGGGAGGGTCGCAATGTAGACTTCACTTGTTTTCCCAGAAGTGGAGCCTGAGCTGGGTCCAGATCAAAAGTGACAAGTGGCCTTGAGTTGGCAGCACTCAGGGCCACTGTGGCACAGCGTCTGGTCCTGCTACTAAAGGCAACTGGCTGTCTCCAGACTGCCAACAGGGGGGGATAAAAGGGGAGCTGACCTGGGCAGCCTGTTTCCTGTCATTGTCCTGTCAGGGTGACAAATGCATGTTTACTTTCCCAGGGCAGAGCCGGGTGGGTGGGAGTCGGGAATTGAGGATCCAGCACTGGCAGCTTGGCTGAGGCAGGCCGGAGGGTGGAACTGGTCACTCGCGGCCTTGCAGGTATTCCTTCCCGGGCATGCGTCGTGTGAGGGCACAGCCAGCTGTGCACAGGCATGGCACTGGGCCAGGCTGACATCTGGCTCGCCAGCTCCTCCACCTGGGAGCGGGGTGTGGCCTGGGCTCTGATCCAGTACACAGCACTGGGGGCCTAGCTCCTGCCTTGCTGGGTTTTAGCCGCGATGCTGGGCAGGCTCTTTCCTGCCTGTTTGCTCAGTCCTGACGTGAGATGGGATCCGCAGCCCCTTCTGCGTGGGACAGAGGACCTGGTTCGCAGATAACACTGTCACCGGCTTCCGATGTGCAGACGGCCCCTCATAGCTGGTGGCTGGAAGGAAGGAAAGCACGAGGCGGGGTCCACAGCAGCATGGGGACAGGCTCTGGAAGGGACAGAAGCCACACCACCCGTGTGTGGACGCCGGCCGCCTTCAAGTGGCGCTGTCATGCGCGCTGTCAGTCTGCTCCCATCGGCCTCATGTCTGTCCCATGAGAACACTAAGGGCACCAGCACTCTTGCCATCCAGAGCACAAGCTCCCAGGACCCGGACGCCACAGAAAGCAAGGGTCAGGCCAGTGTGTCTGAGACCATCCGTGGGTCCTGGCTCTGAGTTGGGGGGGATTTTGGAAAGATGTGGCTTATGTACTCTGAGCAGCTATGCATTGAACAACCCAGTGTGCCCCCAGAAGGTGGAGTGTTGCCTGGCCCCGGTGACTGAATGGGGTACGGCATGCATGGGGCTCCAGGTCTGGTACCCCATCTCTCTATATCAGGCCCCTTACAAGGTCTAAATGGGCTCGGACCTCAGCCCATCCTAGACCCCTCAGTCCTGAGCCTTCAGCGCCGTGGAGGCTGATGGCAGTGGGGAGCTGTCTGTGCCCTCAGCCCAAACCTGAGGCCCAGGGTGACCTGCTGCAACATTGCTTCTTTCATTGCTTTCCTGACGAGCCCAGGAGCAGAGGGGCCCAGCCCCCTCCCCCTCCACAGGGCTGTAGAGGTCAGCATGGCTGGGTCAGCTCGCCTGCAAGCCTGCGACCCACACTATGCCCTCTGGAGATCACGCACAGACCACCGGGAACAGGTGACACGCAGAATTCCGCTTGCCTCTCCCAGCTCCCCTGCCAACCTGCTTCCTCTATCGTCCCCTGCCCTGCTATGGGTCGCTGGCTTCCTTCTCGGCAGCCTCCTCAGCCAGGGACCAGGGAAGAGGTGTGCTGGCTTGTCACCAGATGGAGGGGCCAAGCGGGGCGTTCTGCAGGCTCCTGACAATGGCGAAGGCCGGCACCCACCTCACGGTGCTGGGGGCTCACAGCTTGGCCATCTGTGGACCCCTTGGCCTTTGCCCCTGGGCGGCTGCTAGGTTGAGCTGGCGCCAAGGCTGTGTACGTTCATGCTGGGCAAATGAGGCCTGCCACCTCAGGGACCACCTTTGTTCTGCTTTGTTCTGAGGGCACCAGGGTAGAAATGCTGGCATTCTGAGCCGAGGCGAGGCAGGCACCCCCCTGAGCAACAAACATGGTGCTTCTCTTGGTCAGCGTCCTCCGCGTGGGCCCCGGAATGCACAATGGCCGCCTGGCTGCAGAGGTTATGCAGAGCACCAGAAGAGTGCTATGTGAATGAGCATGTGTGTAATGGGCATCGAGCAGGGCTCTGCCGCGGTGGAGAAGGAGGGAGGGCATCTGGACCCTTGGCCCTTGGCAGCACCTGGATCATAGGTGCACTGTCCAGGATGCTAGGACCAGCGCGGCCACTGCTGGTCAACAGCCACTGCCAGTCACCGGTCAACGCTGGCGCTGATGCACTGCAGGTCTAGCGGCCACATTGCAGCTGTGTATGCCACATGTGGGAGGTACTTCCCTGTACCCAGAGATCGGTGACAAGCCAAGCAGAGCTTGGTTGGGGGGTCTGGGAGGGGCTGGCAGCAGTGTCACCTGCAGCCACATGGAGGGGCATGACGGTGTGCCCCTTGGGGACACAGCCTTGCAATCCCTACAGGAGGGTCTGCTGACAAGAACCTCAGCAGCCAATGATAGATGAAGGGGGTTCCCAGAAGCCAGAGCTGGCTGGCATGGCTGAGGGTACAGCAGTTTTCTCCCCAGCTCCTCCACAGCAAAGAATCCACCTGATAACAGGGAGGAGACAACACCCCCAGCCTCCCTTCCCGAGCCTCCCTTCCCTCCAGCCTTGTCAATGAAGACCCGGCCTGTTGTGGAGGCCAGAGGTGCCAGGTGTGACTTCCTGGTGCTAGGGGAGGAAGAAGGCAGGATGGTGGGGGAGGATGCCTGGACTTAGCGTCCCCACTAAGTTGGCTGGGCTCACCCGCTATGGCCCCATCGAGGAGCTGGCACTGTCCACTGACCTGGTCCAGTCTCTGTCCATGCCCTCCTTGTGGCTGTTCTCTGCTGCTGTAGGCTCTAGGGACCAGGCCTAAGGCGAGCACCCCCTCCTGGTTCCCATAGTAGACACGGCAGCCACTGCTCAGGCCCACCCCTGTCCTGATAGTGTCAGGGTGCCAGGTGCCCCTTCTGCACATGCAGCCCAGCTGACTGGATGACTCTTGATGGCACTGGCTTCTCTCCAGACAGTGCAGGTGGGAGAGTAAGAAGTAGCTGCTAGGCTGGAGAGATGGTGCAGGGGTTAAAGTCTTTGCCTCACAAGCGATAGGACCTAAGTTCAGATCCCCACATCCCATGTATACTGGGTGGATGTAGCAGTGGCCTGCATTCTGGCCCTGGAAGGGTGAGTCTGGGAAATCCCAGAGCAAAGAAATAAGGAAATAGAGCAATCCAGAATGATTCCTGACGTCACCCCTGGGTCTCCACAGGAACATGCATTCAAGTGTCCTCTTGTACACAAGTGTGCGCGCACGCACGCGCACATACACACACACACACACACACACACACACACAAAGTAGCTGCCAGAAGTTGCTTAACTGCCAACAAGTTTATTGAGATGATAGAGGACCAGTTTGGCAGTTGTTTTAAGGCAGAATTTAGTCAGTGGGGTGGTCTTTACTACCTTTTGCTCGTGTTCCAGAAATGACTTGGGAATTTACCAGATATACAGGAGAGCAGAGAGGGGCTGATCAGAGCTAGAGGGGGGCTGCTGGGGCTGGTCACAGCTGGAGGGGATTGCCGCAGGCTTGCCTGACACTGGCACGCCGCTGCAGCTTCTTTTGCTCCCACCCAAGAACCTCTCCCAGGCACTCACCGCCTCTGCTGGTCTCCTCTGTGGCAGGGGAGGAGCCTTCCGGCTCCCATGGCACCTTCTGTCTGTGGACAGCTCTGACAAAGAATAGCTTTGGGGGTTCCTCATGAGCACCCACAGAAAGTGAGCTCCTCCAGGGTTGCTTGAGGATACGGAGTCCTTGGAAGGCTTGCGAATGTCACTGGCTTGTCTTCTCTCCCCGTCTCTGAGAGTAGGATGAGCCACTGGCTGACCACCTGCCAGGTGCCTGTCCCCTGGAGTCAGCAGGACGTACTGACTACGAGCCCTAGGTGTGGGACTAGAGAGAGCCGATGGGTGGCAGCCTGTGTCCCAGCCTGTCGCCTAGGCACCCTGCCATGCGTGGGAGAGGTGATGCACCCGATTCCCTGGGCTGAAGTAGCACGTGCAGCCGAAAGGCAGGAAGCCCACCCCACCTGCAGGCCAGCAGGGCTCAGATGGGAGCAGGTGGGCAGGCCAGCACTCAGCAGACCTTGTGGAGCATTGGACTGTGTTCACCTTCCGGGGGGGGGCACAGTTCCGTGGAGGAGAGCTGCCATGTTAACAGGCCTTCTGAAGTTGCACTGAGGCTTCTGTACCTGCTCGAATGTAATAGGTTTGACAATTAATTTTCTGTCTCGGCACTGGGAGCAGCCTTCAGGCAGACACTGCTGAGTTCTGAGCTTAGGGGGGACAGGAGGGCAGCCCCTGGGCCTGTCAGGAATGAGTCCAGCCACATTCCAGGCAGCAGGTCCCAGACCAGCTGGGCCCGAGCCATCTGCCTGAACTCTCCCAAAGAGCAGGCCTGGTGAGAGAGCAGACCCCGCAGGGTGCACAAGAGGTGGGCTGCCGGAGCCAGTACAGAGGCAAGGGGCCCCGGGAGCCTGCTGCAGAACTCCAGACGGTGGACATGGTGTTCGCCAGCAGGGGAGACTAGCGGACCTCAGGACCTGTAGATGCTTTGGCATACCTCGTTCCCCCAGCACATCCTCCATCCCTGCCCAGCTCTGGCTGGGGTAGGGCCTATACGGAGATGGTCCTGGCAAGTGGTGCCTTGCAGGCTCTACTATCCTGGAGGGGGGTCCCCTGAGTAAAGCCCAAGGGCCCCTGGCTTTGTGCTCCCCAGAGAATGGATCTTAGCCTTAGGCCTACTGAGACTGCTATAGCTCACAGGGCCCTGGCTGACCTCGTCCCCAAGAGATGCTGTGTTCCCACCCCATCGGGGAGGGTCTGATGGTATGTAGACACGGTGGCCTGGGGGGAGGGTGGTGAAATGATATCAGTTACTTGCCTCTCATCCTCAGGTCTTTACCTAGGACCAAGAGGCAAAGACTCAGACTGAGTCACGACAGAGCTATCGGGCTGGTGCGCACTCTTGGACCTGGACCCAGACAGGTGGACAGGGCAGCCCAGGCCCCTGTGCCTGGCCAGATTAGCTCCTGCGCAGCAGGAAGGCGGGACCCAGAAGCAGGTGGGGACGAGGAAGACCTCCAGGGTGTGCCGCAGGAGACAGGTGATGGACAGCTAGATGAGGCTTCTAGAGCCCGGAAAGGAGACACCTGGCTGAGTGGGCGAGAGCCTCTCAGGAGCTGACCTCTCAGCACCATGGGGACGTAACAGCCTTTATGCACGTGCCCTCCATGCATTTCCGCTTCTGAGGGCAGCTGTGGGCACACTTGCAAGAGTGGACCAGCCTCAGAGCTCCCGCGCCTGGGGACGTGGAGGTCAGGCCAGCTCACAGGGAGGGTCTGTGGGCGTCCGGAAAGAGCCCCTTCGCTGGTGTGGAGCGCTGACCCTGAAGGTGAGCCCAGGGACCAGCGGCGCCCCTGCAGTCACGGTCCCGCCCTCCCACGGGGTCACCAGAGTGGCCTGGGTGCCGTTTCACCCTGGTGTCTCACACTGACCCTCTCGCAGCCCCGCTCACGCCTCTCCTCCCTGCGCCACGCAGACTTCTGGGCGTAGATTACTCCACAGGTAGATTAATAGACATCATCCGAGGCGCTAATAGAGACAGTACCAGTGAGAACATCTCCGCGGGGGGCGGGCTGTGCTTCAGCCCAGGTGAAGCCAGCGGGCGATTAACCAGACAGCAAGACAGCGCCACCTGCTGGAGCCCTGCATGTAGTGCAAACATGGCTCTGCTCTGCCGCCGGGCTCCGTGCTTGGCATGCGCGGCCCCCTTGGCTGGGACAGCCTGACACGGGGCTCCCAACCTCTTGGAGACTCCACGCCTGACCCGCGAAGAGGAGCCAGCGGCCTCAGGCCCTGGCGCAGTGGCCAAGGCAGATTTCAGCATCAGGAGCCCGGGCGAGGGCAGCTCCAGCTGTAAGACCTGTGGAAATCAGAGTGGCAGGTCTCCATGCTGTGCAGGAAGAGGGCAGCAAGCCACAGCTGTCCCTCACACCCCAGGTCCTCTGGCACTAAATGCTGTGCCGTTAAACGCACGCCACTCCCCCAGCACCTACATCCCTAGAAATCCCTTCCTGGCCCCCTCTGTCCTCTTAGCTAGACCCAGCTTTCCCTGCATGGCATGCTCCTCAGCCGTCCTCTCTCACCCCTGAACATGAGCAGGTCTGCAGGGTGAGAGGGAACTCCCGGGGACAGGGCCTTGCCCCGGCTTGTAGCTCAGCTGCCTCCTTTCCTTTCCTTTCTGAGTTGGTGTCTGGGTGGAGTCCGTCCCTTCCTCCTGGCTTCCTTCCAACGTCCACCGTTGGGAAAGAAGCCCTGCCCAGCAGTCACTAGTAACTCCATGCTGGCCGGGCGATTCGGAGGCCTGCGGCTTGGGTCTGATAGTCTGGAGTAAGTAGCCACGCTTTGAACCGGCAGGAAGAAGCCTGTAACTCCCTGAATGGCTGGGCCGGGCCTCACCTCACCTCCTTGGGCCCCAGAGAACCTGGCCAATGCCCTGAAGCCAAGTCTGTCTCCGGCAAGAGCTTCATTAGTTCACAGGCAAAGGGCTTTGGGTGTGTGTCATATGCACCTGTCACTGAGTACCAGAGCTGCACATCACTGGGCATATGGAGCTCCCTGGAAGTCCCCAGCTGCTTGGAAGGCTGGGGGGGGGGGTCAAGTGGGAGCTCAGCACTGTCCAGACTGAGACTATGAGGGTGGGAGTGGGGATTGAGCTCCCTGCATTGCAGAGAGCAGACGCCACGGCATCTCTGCAGAGCAATCTGTCCCTTCGTCCTTCGGGGGACAGCTGCTCTTTGTCTTGTGTCCCCTGGTATGGAGTAAGCACGGGTGGCACCCCTGGGTCTTCTCACTTCACTGGCTCTGGCAGCAAAACTACATTGTGTCCCATCACTTGAAATGACGTTTTCTGAGTGAGCAGAGGCCTCTGTACCTCTGGGGAGCAGCTGGGGGCGGTGCTTGTTACGCCCCTAGAATCTAGGTCACGTGTGACTGTAGCGATCTGGCAGAAGCGTGCAAGTCACAGCGGGGGGGGGGAGGGAACTGTCCTCGCGTGTGTCTCTCGCCCCGCTGCCCCTGGAGGAAACCCCTTCTGGTCCACTTCCAGGGACACTCATCACGACTGGTTGGCGGGGCGCTAACTGGTGCCACTGGCGTGTCTGAGGTCAGACACGGCTACTGCTTTGGGGGTTCCCATCACATGGCAGAAATTCCAAAGCAGTGTCTAAACCAGATGTCACGATGCCCAGCATCCCATAGAGAATGCCACCTGGTGGCCTCGCCAGGCCACACAGGCCAGACTGATGGTGTCTGCAGTGAGCCGCCTGCTCATCTGTGTGTTTGGTCCTCTCCAGTGAATGTGGCCTGTATTGATGAAACGACCCTCTCTGTGGGCGCTTTCCAATCTGCAGCTCCCAGTGTGCCCCCCCCCCATTTCCCCCATGAGACTGAGAGGTTCTGCTGGCAGGTGGCTGGTGGCTGCATCCAGGCAGGCCCAGGCCAGTGTGTTCTTGTCTTGGGTTGCGAGTTCGCTCCAGTTCTTTCACTTGCCCTGCTCCATGCAGGACGTCTTCAGAGCCTTAGCACAACAGCGCAGCACTCTGGGATGTGTGTGGTTGGATGCCGCTGGGCTGCCCCGTTTCCAACAGCGCCCGGCACCGTGTGAAATGCACCTGCAAGGAGCAGCAGGAGGCCAGCAGGACGGAAGGTGGCTGATTGCTGCGCGGTCCTGTCTCCCCAGGAGCTGCCAGAGCATGACAAGCTTGTTCAGCAGCGCCGTGTCGCCCATCAAGGACGGGACCTCGTCTCTCCCCCGGAGGCAGAGCTCGCTGGCAAAGCCCCCGCTCCGCGCCCTGTACGATCTACTCATCGCGCCCATGGAAGGGGTGAGTGCCCATACACACCCCCTGAGACACAGTGATGGGCTGCAGAGATAGCGGGAGCCGGTGCCTCCCTTGAATAGGCGCCCCAGTGGGCACATGTTCTCGGCTGGCTGCTTGCTGCCAAGGTCATGAGCATCAGGTTTGCAGGTCTGGGTTCAAGTCCTTCTCTGCTCCATATAACCTGGGTGCATTTGTCCTCAGTGCCCTTGTGTGCTCCCTGCCTAGCTGTCGGGCTGTAAGACTGGGGAGTGTCCGTGCCAGTCAGATATGCCATGTGCGCCTTGCTATGAGCACGTGCTTCCCCGTGTCTCTCCTTTCCAGCTTTTCCTGAAGATGGTCCAAGCCATTCTGAGGGTCCTGCCTTCTCTTGGGTCTCAGACACTGTCAGGTCTAGTGCTGAAGCCCTGTCACTGGCCACCCTGTCCTGCAACTGGCGTGTCCTGCCCTTCCTGAGTGTCACACTGCTTCTTCATCCACACAGGGTTTCTGATGGGGTAGAATCTGAAAGGCTGGGGAGCCGTGGGCAGTGTGTCAGCCAGTGCTCGGTCTGCAGAGGAAGGACACCCAGCTCCCTTTGCACCAGCTCCTCGGAGCGCTGTGCATCCAGGCAACCACCACTGTGCCGTAGAAAGACCTGGAACCCAGCGCTGTCTCAGCCTGGCAGCCGTGATGGGGCTGCTCTGCCCGCGGATGCCCTGTGGGTTCTGCCCTTTCCTGACAGCTGGACTTGGCCGTGCCACTTCCCCTCCTGTTGCTCATTCTATCAGGAAGCGAGGACCATCCCCCCACACACATGTCGGGTTGGCACAGGGATAAAAGAGATTGATGTGTAAGGCACCCCCTCGCCAGGGGCAGCTGCTGGGGGACTCTCCAAACTTTCCTACACTGCAGCCTCCCAGATGGGATCACTGCTCCTGCAGCGGCTGAACCCCCATGGAGGGCACGCCCATGGAGGTCAAAGGACAGCTTTCGGAAGTCAGTTCTCTTTCAACAGTGGGTTTCAGGGGGCCAATCTCAGGCTGCCAGATTGGCAGATGGGCCTTTATCAGAAACATCCCCAGCCTGCCGCTCATCCTCCCGGCAAAGCCAGGAATGTCCCTTCTTAGTGCCCTCGGCCTCTCCAGGCCATCCGGCAAAACTGGCCATGACGACCAAGCGACTCCCCAGCTTATACCAGACCCGGTCACATGTATTTTCCCTGATGCCACCCATGCCTTCTTGGTGACTTGCTGCCAGCCTCCCTCCGTACGCTCTGGGTCACTCTGTGAGGTGTCGGAGCCCCTGTTCTTCACTTACTCAGGCTTCCTGAATGCTTTGCACCCCACCGCCGCACGTCCTCATTCAGATCAAATTGGTGGTCGGAGACCAGGAAGGAGCCAAAGAGCAGTGGGAAGAGGGTAGAAGAGGGGGAGTGACTGTGACTGTCACCTCTGCTTGGCAAGTTCCACTTGGTCTCTGTCCCAGAAAAGAAAGGCCGGTACCTCACCACTCCCTGGCAGCTCAATGCCTGACTGAGTCCCAGTTCTTAGCTCACACCTGTCTCTCATGCTCTCACGGGATCAGTCCACTCAGCCAAGGTCACCTGCCTCTCATTCCACCCACGGGATCAGTCCACTCGGTCGAGGTCAGGACCATCCCTGAACTCCACGCCCCAGCCAGTGTGTGGGGCTTGGCACCCCAAGTGAGGCCAGGTAGTGCAGGAATCCGCAGAGGACCCCGAGACTGAGAGGAACCTGGTTCCCACCTGGGACGGCAGCCAGGAGGCACCACAACACCCAGAAGGGACCCTCTGAGCACCCCAAGTCAGAACTGTGTGCCTCGGTCAGTCTTTCTTCCCGCGGGCATTCTCCTGTGACTTACATAAAGATGAACCAGGGGCCTGGGGCAGCCTTTGTCTGCACTTCCTCGTGTTCCTGCAAGGTTCCTAGGGAGGGAGGCATGTGAACCAGCTGCAGACAAGGCGGGTAACCATCAATGGTGCCTTGCCCACCCCACCACTCCCCATAGCCAGGCACCATGTCCACCGTGGGTCCTCGAAGATCCAGTCATCCACATGAAGGTAATAGACCCAGCTTGTGCCCACAGGCTGCGGCCTCTGTCAGACGGAAGCCCTTGCCTGGCTCCTGTAGCTAACGTATTCCTTGGCAAGCCAAGTGTTAAAATACAGTGGAGGCGTTGGGTGCTTCCAGCAAGATGTGCAGCAGAACCTTTTCAAGCCACTGGAAGTAGTGAGATCCCGGGCAACCCCGACCCACCAGAACCACCCATGGGAGCTTGGCATCCTAGAAATCTGGAGGCCAAGGTCCCAGGCCATCCTGAGCTACATGGCAAGACCCTGCCTCAAACTTTACTTAAAAACATAAAAGGGTCCATTATGTTTCAATGAAAACTTCCCTGAGAAGATAGAATTGAGTAAGGGTATCTAGTTCCACGTGTTCATCCCACAAGCATTTGTGGGCACATAGCGGGTACATACTACCCTGAATCTGACAGCTGAGAAGCTGGCCGAGGGTGGGCAGACTAGCCAAGGATGTCAGTCACTGACTGGGGGACCATGTTCTGCTTCCTCCTGTGACCATGCCATACCGCTTCAGACCACCAGAGGGCAATATGACCTTGCCAACCCTCTGGGGAGTCCACTGTCAGCTGCCAGACACAGCCCGACCCCTCTGTGCATTTCACTGTGACTACAAATCAAAACCGAAGGTCGGTGACCGAGTCCCTGGCGCCTCAAGACTAACACAATTAGCCTCTTCACATGGGCATGTAATTATCCCAACAACTGTCTTTGTTTGGCTGGGATCCTGTTGCTAGGGGACTAGGCTGGACGGGACAGAAAGTGGGGCACGGTAACATTTTACCGCGGGCCCACACCGGCCTTTGACTTCAGTTGGCTTGAGGGAAGCCCGCTCGCTGTCCTTGATTGTCAGGGTGGGTGGCGTGGACCCCTGTCTCTGAGGAGCCCTGCATCCGTTCACGCTCCATCAGCAAGCGTTAAATCAGATCTGACCCCCAGGGGGAAATGTCACCAGGAACCGTCTCAAGGGTCTAAAGTGAAGGGGGTTGGGTGGGAGGGGCACTTTCTCTTGATCAAAGCAGTAAAGGACAGTAGATGCCCCCTCCAGGGCTCTGGCGAAAGCTGCTGATTTGCCCGCAGGCGACTCCCTACACTACAGACCCGCCTCACCCACCGGTGCATCACAGCACCGAGGTGGATTTGCAGCAGGACATTCCACAGTGACCGTGTCACTGTGTGGAGACCCAGACGTTGCAGACCCCCGGACTTCTTATTTTAGATACAGTCTCTGTCACCTTCACCTTTCCTCCCCTGAGTTTAAACTCCACTTTCCTTGAAAGTCTTTAACTGCCTGAGGGAGAGTGAAATGACCCGGTCAGGTGCAGACGCAACTTGCTCATCTCCGCCCCTGTGCAGCACTCAAGAACCAACTTGCACGGGGACGTTTGTGGTGTTCCCTAAGCACTGGCATGTGCTCACGATGGCGGGGTGAACAAGCCCGAGCCCCTACAGACAGTTCACACTCACACGCCCTGCAGTCCATGCTGTGGCAGACCCCTTGCCGTGGGCCAGGGGTAGCGGGCCTGCCTTCTGGCACTGCAGCAGCCGAGATCTCTCCCAGTCCCCGTCTCACTCCAGACCTGCCTTTCCTTCCCGGCCCTTGCGGTCCTCACTTGTGGTTTCTGTGGTGCCAGAAGAGGCTCCACGGGGAGCAGGGGAGCGTGGGAAGAGGCTAGAGCAAGAGGAGCCATCAGTACAAGAAGACCCGAGGGGTCTCCAGGGTTAAGGCCTCATGCCCAGGAAAGGACAAACAAAGGGACCCTGTGGCCAGCCCACGCAATGCGGCCACGTTTGCACTAGACCACTATGGAGTGTCAGCAGGCCAATAAGTCACCAACTCACGGTGCTGGGTAGCATGGCACCCCTGAGGGCAGTGCCCACGGCCACCTGCAGGTCCAGCCCGGGCCTCAGGCCTGGCCCTTGGTATACACGGGGCCTGATATAGCTCTGTTCCCTGTGAGCACGCGCCGGCCTCGGGTGGGTCTGCAGTGGACGGACACCTAGGGATCAATTTGTGAAGCCAGCCAGGCGCAAAGTGGCCCCGGTCATCTTGGTTGCTACTTTCTCTCAATCTAACTAAATTGAGAGAGAGAGAGAGAGAGAGAGAGAGAGAGAGAGAGAGAGAGAGTCAGAGGGTCACAGAGTCCGAATGTTCCACCAGGCAAGGTCACTCTAGATTTGCAAGAGACCCTCAGCCAGGTGTTCATTTGCTTCTGGATGGTTCAGCCTATCGACCGGGTCGGACAGGAGGCCTTCTGGACCCCAGAGCCAGGCCACCTGGGTATTGAGCTGTGTGCAGATGACTTTCTGTCTCCATGGTACCCCCCGTAGTGATGACTTCTGCCCCATCAGCCAGACTTGGCTTATTCGCGTCCTTCCTTTCTTCCCTTCTCTCCATGGTTTTAAGGAGTCTGGGTCTATAGCTTAAACTGGTCTTGAATTCACGACAGTTCTCTTGCCTCTGCCTTCCAAAGCCTGGGTGTGCACCACACACCTTGCTGCTTGGTAATCTTCACGGCTGGCATCTGCCCCTCTTCCCCAGGGTCACACAGCCTTGTCTCTCTCAGGGACCTTTTGCAAAAGCCAGTGTCTGAGAAAAACGAGCCCATGTGCCTGCCTGTGGCAGCTCAGCCCTCCGCCCTCCCTGGATCCTCACACTGGGCTTTTCTGGAGAATTGGGGTAACCCTGGCATCTCCTCCCTGACGTCCCTGGAGGCACAGATGGGACAGAAGAGCCCGGCCCTGGAGAGCAGCCCAGGTCAGAGTGTCACAAAGAGTCCGGGCGCATAGCTGCTTCCTGCACCCGAGTCTCCTGGGCCTCAAGGCTTCCGTCCTCTCCAGCCTTGTGGGGAACGCCCGCTCAGAGGCCATCTTGCTGCTGTGCGCCTTGGGGTCCCCTGGGAGTTCTGTCTGCATGGTTCCTGGCCTCCTGGGAAATATGCCTGACCTACAGGAGTCTATGGAGACCATCCCTCTTGAGAGACTCTAGTCCCCCACCGCAGGTCCCCCACAGACCTCCAGACTGCCTCCTAGTCTTCTGCTCTCCAACTAGGCAGAAGGAAGCCTGTAGGCCCTGAGGCAGGCACACCCGCTGGGCACACCTATACAGGGACACCCCTACACACACACCTCTGGACCCACCCATAGCCATTATTACCTGGGGCACCTGGGCCCAGGGCGTCCACCATGGGTCAGCCTGTGTGCTTGCTCTGCAGGGCCTAATGCACTCCAGCGGCCCGGTGGGCCGGCACCGGCAGCTGGTCCTGGTTCTGGAAGGGGAGCTCTACCTCGTCCCCTTCGCTCTCCTGAAGGGCAGCGCCTCCAACGAGTACCTGTACGAGCGCTTCTCCCTCATCGCTGTGCCCGCCGTCCGCTCGCTGGGCCCACACTCCAAGGTAACGCATCGCCTGGCCCTGAGGAAGTCCCCAGGAAGGAGCGTGAGACGCCTGGGGCGCAGATGGTCCCACAGCCCTCCCCCTCTTCCATGCCTGTGGTCTCGTACAGTTCACATGGGGTCCGTTTCTGTCCCCTCATTTTTAAAGTCTTGAGTTGGCCGCTGAGTTTCTAGTTTCCCAGGAGGCAGAATTTCTATGATTTCTCAAGCTTCCACGCTGACTGTAGGTCCCAGAGGCGAAGCAAGCGTTGTCCCCGGCACCGTTACCCAGCAGCTCACTGCCTGGCTCCTACAGCATGCTGTGCGTGGTGGTGCCAACCTTACCAACCAGTGTAGGCAGCGCCAGCCTATGACTCATTGATCTAGTGTTCCCCACAAAGTGACCAGTTATTTTGAAAGCCAGAGCCTCGCTGGACCCCCTGGGCAGTGCCACGGCGTTTCTGGTTCTGCTGAGTATCAGGCAGAAAGCAGCCTTGATCGCTTGTTACCACGGCTTCTAAAGCAGTGCTTTTGGCTCTGACCCTCTGACGTGCACAGCGTAAACACAGCGGCCTCCCGGAGCCCCTGACCGTCAGGAACGGGAATCGGCTCATTTGGGGCTCTGTGACGTGGAGTCGCAGGCTAGCCGGCTGACCAGCTGATCCACACCTGTCCCACAGTGCCACCTCCCAGCCCACTGCCTGGTCCCCGTTGTCCCCAGAGCTCCTTGTGACAGGCATGACTCTCCTAGACATCAGGCTCTGGGGTCACAAGGATGCTGATGAGCGTGGGTGGCTGATGTCATTGGGTAGGTGCTCCGTGACACCGGCTGCCCATCTGACGCTGCACTGCGGTCCCTTTCCCCTAGTGTCACCTGAGGAAGACTCCAGCCGCGTACTCCAGCTCTACCTCCATGGCGGCTGTCATAGGCAACCCCAAGCTCCCGTCGGCGGTGATGGACAGGTGGCTCTGGGGGCCGATGCCATCGGCCGAGGAGGAGGCCTACATGGTGTCCGAGCTGCTGGGCTGTCAACCGCTGGTGGGCAGCGTGGCCACGAAGGAGAGGGTCATGAGTGCCCTGACTCAGGCCGAATGCGTCCACTTCGCCACCCACATCTCTTGGAAACTGTCAGCCTTGGTCCTCACGCCCAGCGCGGACGGCAACCCGGGCAGCAGCAAGAGCTCCTTCGGCCACCCCTACACCATCCCCGAGTCCCTGCGGGTGCAGGATGATGCCAGCGACGGGGAGAGCATCTCGGACTGCCCGCCCCTGCGGGAGCTGCTGCTCACGGCCGCCGACCTGCTGGACCTGCGGCTGCCCGTCAAGCTGGTGGTGCTCAGCTCCTCCCAGGAGGCCAACGGCCGGGTCACGGCGGATGGCGTGGTGGCGCTGACCCGCGCCTTCCTGGCTGCCGGAGCGCAGTGTGTCCTTGTGGCTCTGTGGCCGGTGCCAGTAGCTGCGTCCAAGATGTTCATCCACGCCTTCTACTCCTCTCTGCTCAACGGCCTGAAGGCCAGCGCTGCCCTGGGCGAGGCCATGAAGGTGGTGCAGAGCAGCAAGAGCTTCTCGCACCCCTCCAACTGGGCAGGTAGGAGCCCATGTGTCAGCCCAGCGGGGTCCAAGCAGGGCTCGTTCCGCAGGGTTAGCGGGGAGGCAGTCAGAGGGGGGGAGATGCCCAGCCTCAGCCCGCGGTGGCGTGGCTGATCTTTCGGACCAAGCAGCGGCTCATCCTCCTGGTGTCAGCAGACACTGGACGAGCTACGGCAGCTCATTCGTAACCCCAGGCCGGTGGGCACACTTGACAGGGCTTTCAGGAGGGTGCAGATGGAACCGTGTGACGCACAGCGTGCCCAAGCAAGGGCGGGGACAGCTGGGCCCGGCCAGGCTGAGCTGCTGCTGCTCTGGCCGGGCGACAGTCAGGTGACCTGTGGCGCTGCCCTGCTTCTTGTCATACCACATTGATCCTAGCCTCCTTCTGGGGGTCGTCGCACACACGGGTCTGCAGGCCCCCGTGTGGGCTTTCCCCCGTGCAACACCGAGTGTTTAAGAAGGGTCTCGCTTTGCTAGAGATGCTTGGCTCTCCTAGAAGGGTCTTCCCCTGAAGGACTTGGTGGGCAGGAGGGGCTCAAGCCGCTCGGGGCTCAGGACCACCCTCTGGTCCCTGCTGGCAGCAGGGTGCTAGGGATGGAGCTAAGAGTCGCGGATGGGAAGGGACAGACTCCTGTCTGGCCATGCTGCTCTTGCCTGCCAGCTCAGGCCGCTCCCTCTCAGAACTGCAGGAATGCCTTCTTGCCCCTCTGGCCACTGGCCCTCGGCCCCGAGTCCCTCCAAGGCCAGCGGCTTCTGTGGAGACGCCACCCCAGCTCCTCTCACTGCACGTGGACAGCGTGCACTGACCAGGGTGCCAAACAGCCTGGGCTCGTTGGGTTCATTCCTAAGAAGAAAGGGCTCAGTCCTGTGCCAAACACGTGGGAGGAATTGGCTGGGGCCACGGCTGGCTGGGTCCCGCTGCCCGCTGAAGCTCTCTCAGCGCCATCCTCTCTGCCCTCTTCAGGTTTCATGCTCATCGGGAGCGATGTGAAGCTGAACAGCCCCTCGTCGCTCATTGGCCAGGCGCTCACGGAGATCCTGCAGCACCCGGAGCGGGCCCGGGACGCCCTACGAGTGCTGCTGCATCTGGTAAGGGACCCGAGACAGGCCACTGAGAGCCAGCTGGGGCTGTGCAGAGTGGGAGCACCCAGCGCCAAGCTGAGCCAGCAGGTGCTGAGCCAGTTACCTGGTACTCTGAGGTGAGGGGCTGCCGTTTTGAGGTCCCTGGCAGGATGAGAGGAAGCGTCGCTGGCATCCAGCAGCAGACACACCTTACTTCACAACTGAGATGGGAGAAGACAGGCGGTGCCCTGGCCGGCTACATATCACCTACACATTTCCCAGTTATCAGTTAGGTCAGGATGCTGGCAGCTGGGCAGCATTTGGGAGACACAGAACAGAAGATCAGAGGTTGAAAGGCAGCCTGGGCTACACAGTGAATTTGAGATTGGCCTGAGCTACATGAGACTGTTCTTTTCTTCCTTTCTTCCAATTTACCGCAGGTGTGTGTGTGTGTGTGTGTGTGTGTGTGTGTGTGCGTGCATGCGTGTCAGAGGGCACTGTGTGTCCCTGTGGAGGACCAAGGGTGACTGCAGGAATCATCTTGGATTGCTTCTACCTCTTTTTTGCTTTGCTTTGGGATTTCCTAGGCTCCGCCCACCAGGGCTGGGTCGCTGCTGTTTCCGCCTGGCATTTCTAACGTGGAACCTGGGATCTGAACTCAGGACTTTCTGCTTGCGAGGCAGAGTCTTAACCCCTGAGCCATCTCTCCAGCCCAAGACTGTTTCACAAAACAAACAGAAAAGAACAGTCACATACAACTTGTCATTTTTCCCTTGCTGATGATCTGGAAAAGTTTCTGGTCATTCAGAACCTAACCTCCCTAGTCTGACCCCGATGGGGGTAGGGAGCAGACTGGGGGTCACGAGGGCAGGTCGGCTGGTATGCAAGCCTCCTGTCCTGTGGAGAAGCCCGAGGCCCTGGGGGGCCATGTCCTCACCTTGGTGACAGAGGTCCCCACCTCAGGTCTGTGTGGAGGGGCTCCCTAGGTAACCCGCATGTGGATCCGTGTGCCATGTTGGGGGCAGCTAGCAGCTGTGTTCCCAGGGGTGCTGGGACAGTAGCTTGCTGGTGACTTGTGTCCAGAAGCCACACTGCTCAGCACCAGGTCCTTCTGGCCCCCACCACCCTGAAGCACCCCTTCCTTGCCTCCGTGACGTAGTTACCACTTCTGTCCTCCTTGCTGTCCCCACCTGAGCAGCTGTGAGGGTCGCACATCCAGCTCCCCAGCCCCGCTGGGAGGCAGTGGGTCTCCAACACCCTTCCGGCCCAGGATAGCCAGGGCCAGTCACTCCTGGCTAGCCTAAGTGGACACCTTTCCTCCTGGACGTCTGAGCCAAGCACGGTGCAGTGCTCTAAGAAAAGCTCAGGGGACATTGTGGAACAGTCACGTGCCTGGGGGGAGGGTGTGGGGACAGCACTTGTGCCTCAGGGCCTGTGCCATCTCAGGACAGACTGATTTCCTCCAGGAGAGGCCTCCTGGCTGGACCACGGAAGGACCTGCGGACACACGTGGTTGTCACAGCAGCAGCTACTGGCGGGTGGAACATTGCTGCAGACTGAGGGAGAGGGGCAGGACTCAGGGTCCCCAGGGGTCCAGAGGGGTTGTCCTACGGCCGTGAGAACCAGGCACATAGCATAAGGTGGGGCAGACTTTGACCCGAGATGCTGCTCCGGGCAAACTGCTGGAGCGTCCGTGGATAGGACATGGAATCCTCGGGGGCCCCAGCTCCTGCCCCCTCTCCTGTCCAAAGCTTGGCCGCTATCCCAATCTCATGTCCTCAGGCTTGAACGTGCGGGCTTTCCGGGTGGCAGTAGCCAGTGATGTGTTGACTCCCTGCAGAGCCTGTGGGGAGGAGGAGGCTCAGCCGGGTCCTGACTGTCTCTGCTCCCCGCCAGGTGGAGAAGTCCCTGCAGCGCATCCAGAACGGGCAGCGCAATGCCATGTACACCTCGCAGCAGAGCGTGGAGAACAAAGTGGGCGGCATCCCGGGCTGGCAGGCCCTCCTCACCGCCGTGGGCTTCCGCTTGGACCCCCCAGCCAGCGGCCTGCCCGCAGCCGTCTTCTTCCCAACAGCGGACCCGGGCGAGCGACTGCAGCAATGTAGCAACACCCTCCAGGCCCTGCTGGGTGAGCCACCGCCGCGGAGGGCAGGCCGGGGCCTCACGACGTGTGTCGCTGGGGGTGGCGGGCACCCCAGACTGCCTCCAGCTCTGACGTAGCGCTGGATGAAGTGTCGCCCGACTTTCTCCTGTGATGGTGTGGTGGTCCATACATACCCGGCTGGCGACCTGGCTCTACCGTCCTCAGGGTCTGCACTGCAGCTGCAGCAGGCCCTTGGGTGTGCCACAGGTGGCAACCACCCAGCTCACGTGCCCACGGGCAGGCCAAGCCCAGGCTAGGGGCTCTTCTTTCCAGAGGCCACATAGCCCTGTCCTGTGGAAGCCTCCAGGGCCCCTATGAGTAATATCCACCCCTTGGTCCGCCCTCAGGTCTGCCCAACCCTGCGCTCCAAGCCCTGTGCAAACTCATCACAGCCTCGGAGACAGGCGAGCAGCTCATCAGTCGGGTAAGTCGATCCAAGTGCAAGTTGGGCTGAGGACAGCAAGGATAACCAGGCCTAGACAGGCCTGTTGGGCGCATGGGAACATGGGATTAGAAGGAAGCAGCGTGGGAACGAGGGGGCAGCCTTCCCCGGCACGGGAAGCCGGTGCACAGATTTGTACAGTGTCCTTTGGGCACTGAGCTCAAGAGTGTGGGGGGCCTGCCGGGTCTTCCGGAACCCTCCGGTGTCCCTGCACTCTGCCATCTCACTTAGTTCTCTCAGTTCACTGACCAGAATCAGCCGCTGTCCTGAGCCAGCAGGCCCGGATGGGGCCAGATGCCACCACGGCTGCAGAAACCCTCGCGATCCTGACCCAACTGTTCCATGCTGGCCACCGTGGAGCCACCGAGGCACAGCCGCACAAAGCCAAATGCGCGGTGGCCTTTAAAGCAGAGTTCTTTGAGGAAACGTGGCTGGAATCGGGGATTAGTTTCGACCTGAGCTCCATGAGACCCCTTCCCAGGGGGCTGTGGCTTCTTTGTTGCCCTGAACTTCCTGCGGGCCCCAAAGAGTCTAAAACACACCCTTGGGTGCAGCATGAGCGGGAAGCCTCCGGATGGTGTCGCAACCCTGCCAGGCACAGGGCACTTTTCCTGGTCATGTGGAGGATGCAGCGTGAGACAGTTACATGTGCTGTTGAGAGAGCTGCCAGCCAGCCTCAGTCAGCAGAAATACCCCCCTGTGCCAGCAAGGCTGCCCCATCTATGCCTCACCCTGGAAGGGGACTCTCTCGGTGGCTTCTAGAGCTTCCACTACCCCAGGGCCATCGGCAGCCACGATCTGGAACCCGGAACCACCTCGTGAACTGTCCCCTTCTTGAGTCCCCACTGGGCTTATAAATCGGCAGGCCGTGTTGCTTGCTGAGTGGCATCAGGAGACACTTCTAGAACACTGCATGTTCAAGTACCCTGGGCCCTCCGCGTCTGTGTTCTGCAAGAACGGGAAGCCAGAACTGCACTCCTATACTGGCAGCACAAAGCTTAAGATCCCCAAACACAAGCTTTCCCAGGAACACGGGGTCATTAGGTCTGCTGTGCTGTGGGCCCCATCGATGTGCCAAGGCTGCCCTGCTGAGTCGCTCTGGAGCCCCTTCTGTGCCCTGCTGGAGCCTCCCCTCCCCGGCAGGCCCAGCAGCCCGTGCTGCCCTGGGCCCGGCTGTCCGTCTCCTGCGTGTCCCGTGCTGCCTCTTGCTCCTCTCCCCGGTCAGAGCCAGTCTGATGCGGCGCTTCTTAAGGCAGCAATGGGCTCGTGTGCATAACAGCTATGCTTGAGTCTAAACTCTCTTCTCTCTCTCTCTCTCTCTTTCTTTCTTTGTCTTGTAATCTGCTGGCCGAAGGCTGTTAAAAATATGGTGGGAATGGTGAGTACAACCTTAAGTAGCATCTGCTGTCAGGTGAGCCCCTCCGCCCGCCCACCCCAGTCCCCTTGCAGCTCGGAGCTTGCTATGCACGCTGTCGCACAGCTCCAGGCTGGGGGTTCTGTCCCTTCCTCTGCTCTGGCTCCCCTTTCCTATTCCATTCTGTGTCCTTGATTTCAAGTTCCATCGGAACAGCAGGGGCAGACCCAACAGTAAGTGAGAGGCACTGCAGACACCCCCGTCCCAGCAGAGTTCACTGGCCGGGGCTACGAGTCACCATGGATACCTGGGCAGGTCACAGAGGCTCAGCCTCAAGTGCCAGGGCGACAAGATGTAGTGTCCGAATCCTCCTCTCCGTACGTCTTAGGATCCCCAAGACGATCTTAACAAAAGTGAAAACAAGAGGGGGCACCAGCCTCCTCGCAACCATCCTCCACCCCAGGCCCCGCTCTGCTGCCCCGTGACCTCCCCCACAGAGGACAGGTGTGCAGACACGATAAAGGGCATCTCGGCGGCTGCACGCAAGGCGAGGGCTGTCAGTCATAGTGACAGGTGGCACAAGGCTTGGTGGGGCTGGTCCAGAGGCGGGCAAGCCAGGGCTCACATCTGTCCTTTCTTCAGCTCCACCAGGTACTGGTCCAGCTCCAGGCCGGCGAGAAGGAGCAGGACTTTGCCTCGACTCCCATCCAGGTCTCCATCAGCGTCCAGCTGTGGCGGCTCCCAGGGTGTCATGAGTTCCTGGCGGCTCTGGGTAGGACACAGCATCCCTGACTTTATGAGCCCTTCGTTCCATCTTTTTTTTCCTATTTTTCCTGTTGCTGGTTTCCATCGGGTCAAGTAGGTAGGTGTAAGGGTCTTAGGACAGCCGCGGAAAAGCGGGAAGTAAGCTGGAAGTAAGCCAGAAGTAAGTGGGAAGTGAGCCGGAAGCACCAGCCCTTGAGCATGACCCGTAGCTTCAGTCCCCTTCCCTCTATCATGGCGTCGCTTCTCCTCTTTACCTCATCAGAGGTCTGCTGGACTCCAGGGTCACTGGATGTCCCCCCAGGAGGAGCAAACAATTACAGTCACGTACAGTGGCTTCCACGTTTGCTCCCATCTTGGATGTGAGGACAACTGAGGGCACTGCTGATAGAACCTCGGGCACTAGACGTACGCGGCCCATCCCTGTTCAGCCCAGGACGCTCATTTCTGTGCCTGTCCCGCCATGTGGCATGTGGGTGGTCAGCTTCAGGCAGGAGCATACCTGTGGATAAACACCACAGGCCCCAGGCCCTCTCCCGTCCCTTTATGGACCCAATTAATGGCTTTCCTGGGAGCCATTCACACACAGCCGTCTGTGCACCCAGGGGAACAGATAGACAGGTGCAGGCACAGCCACCCTCCAGGCGGTGCAGGGGCTCTGCCCAGACAGGGGTACTGGGATAAGGGGTTGGTTGGCGCCAAAGGCTGGGACCTGAGGCCAGAGCAGTGCGGGGGGGGGGTGCATCTGGGTTTTAACGTGAGAGCCAGCTTTGCTGTCCTGGATACTGCAGGGTGCATAGCTCTGTGGGCCCGACATTTACTCGCTGCCTGCTGGGAGCTGCCGGTGTTCTCAGGCACCTCCTCTGAAGCCGGAGGGGCCCCACACCTAGCGCTCCAGGCTGGCTCAGCTTCCTCCTGCCTAGATTTAAGGCACAGTCTTCCTGTCGGCAGTAAGGAAAATCTAGTGGAAATTTATATCCAGAGAAACGCCATGGGGAACAGTAGAGATAAGGAAGGAAAAGCTGTCCGCTGACAGTGACCCAAGCGTGTCCCAGGAAGATGAGGTTCCACCTTCCTAAGAAAGTTCTCTCTCATCAGGGTCTCAACCCCAGGGGGGTGTGACACAGTCAGCCCTCCACGGCCAACCGCTGTTTCCAACCCCTTTCCAGCTGCGTTATGGAGCGCAGTGCCGAGGAAAAGCCAACAGTCCTGACACCGTCCCTGGGGCTGGTGTCCTGCTGGTGCACGTGTCCTGTGGCCCGCGGCGGGCGGGAGGAGAGGAGTGTACTGCTGCCGACCCCGCCTAGTCCCCAGCTAAGCTCCTTCCGCAGAGCCAGCACTCCTGCAAGCAGCTAGCTGCTGAGTGCCAGCGTCTCTGAGGCCCTCCTAGTGGCTTTCAGTTCCGAGAGAAAGCATCCCACCGCAGCGAGGGCGCGTAGGGGTCTTCCAGGGAACCCGGCTCTGAAGGGAATGACGGTCAGGCCAACGTCGGACTCCTGACCAAGGGCCCCGTTGGTGACTGGATCAGTGGTTCAGTCACAACCACAGATGCCAGCAGCAGCCAGCGCTACCAGCTTATGTGCTCAAGCCCCCTGGGGGTTTCTCAAGCCCAGTTCCAAGCAGGGCCCAGGGATGGCTCAGGAAAGTAGCTGGAGCCATTTGGGGGTATGGCCCCCAAATCTACAGAATATGTGTAAGCTTCTTGCTTAGAGGAGGTACTTGACTACCTCTCTGGTGTTTGGCTGGCCCAGACTCCAGTGAGGGTCTTCCAGCCTCTGCTTCCTGAGAGCTGGGACTTCAAGGGGCACCACCATGCCAGCTACCATGTCTCTAAAATCCTCAGACCACAGGATCAGCAGTCAACTTAGCTTGGTGCGTGTGCCCTCTGAAACTCATCTGAACCCTTAGGATGGGGAGCCCCAGCACCCCTGGGCTCAGGAGCTCTTCTCTGACAGAATCACAGCTCACAGCCTCGTGGGTGGCAGGCAAGTAACGCGTAGGCGAACCTCATACGTGAGCACAGCGTTGCTTCTTTCCAGACACGGGCCTGAGTGGAACGCCCATGCCTTGCCCTGCAGAGCATAAGCAGATTGATCTGTGGCGGAAAGAAAAACTGAGTGATTATGATCCCACTGAGCAGGACAGGAGGTGGCAGCAGAGGGTCAGGTGGAGCCCCTAAAGTACCCGGGGCTATGCCAAGTGTCCCCCACCCCCACCGCATCACACCAGCGACCACACAGCCAAGAAAGGCCGACAGTCAGAACTTCTCTGGCGGCCCTGCCGTGTTACCTCCGGTGGGACCAGGCTCAGCTTGTGGCGTGGTCCCAAGGAGGCGTCTATGTGCCCCTCTAGGTTTTGACCTCTGCGAAGTGGGTCAGGAGGAGGTGATCCTGAAGACGGGGAAGCAGGCCAGTCGGCGGACCACGCACTTCGCGCTGCAGTCCTTGCTGTCGCTCTTCGGTGAGTGTCCTCCCTCCCCCAGGCCTGCTGGGCTCCCTCCGTCCCTCAGGAGGAGGCTGAGTGGACACTACTTGAGCGCGTGTTAGAGGCTGCTGGGGCAGAGCCCACGGAGCCCCTTGATGAGGAGCTTCCAGCCCAAGAGGGAGACTGACAGCAGCATTAAAGTGGGGGAGCCGGAAGAACATGGCGAGGTGACAGAGTTCGCATACGTGGGGCCTAGGAGGGGGACTTAGGATCTGGGGCTCACCTGTAGGCCATGAGAGACGCTGTCCTAGGGCCAAACTGGCTGCCGCTGTTTGGTGGCCTTGGTTTGGCCAGCAGGATGTGCTGAAGGTCACATCCTGCGACAGAAAGGATTAAGGAGCTGCCTTGATTTTCAAACAGCTGCTGAACAGGGCAGCACTTTACTGAGGTCAGGAAAGCAGGGGGACGGGCTGGAGCAGCCTCTGTGTACCCCACGTTCAGGCAGACTGAAAGAGGCCAGCACAGAGACAGCTGGGCCAACGGGACGAGATCTGTGCCCCGTGGGTGCCCAGGAGCCACCGAGCACATGGCAGAGGAACGTGGGGACACAGTCAGCAAAGGCAAGGGTGACCACCGCAGAACTGGCTGTAGCGCTGGATCTGGGGGTGTGAAACTGACCAGTGACATGCACGAGAATAGGTGGGAACATCACGGGAACAAGGGTCCCGCGAGGGCGGCTGGTGGGCTGGCAGCTTCCCGAGGGCCTGTTTCTTCTCCAGAGAAGATTCACCGAACCGTGGGCTTCGTGCCTGTAGAGTTAGTTCAAGTGGGCTGCACGACAGGAAGCAGTGGTGCGACTTTTGGTTAGCTTCTGACAGGAGGATGCTTTTTGAAGGGTAACTCAAGTCGGCAACGTCTAACTGGCTGTACGGTTTGTGCCTAGATTCCACGGAGCTCCCCAAGCGCCTCAGCCTGGACAGCTCGTCCTCTCTCGAGTCGCTGGCGTCGGCGCAGTCCGTGTCCAATGCCCTACCCTTGGGCTACCAGCACCCTCCCTTCTCGCCCACCGGGGCGGACAGCATCGCCTCAGACGCCATCTCCGTGTACAGTCTCAGCTCCATCGCCTCCTCCATGAGCTTCGTCTCCAAGCCCGAGGGCGGCTTAGAAGGCGGGGGCTCCCGCGGACGGCAGGACTATGACAGGCCCAAGAGCTCCCACCCGCAGCGAGCCACTCTGCCGAGGCGTCAGCTGTCCCCCCAGGCCCGGCGTGGGGGCAGCAAGGAAGAGGAGGAATACGAGGGATTCTCCATCATCAGCACCGAACCTCTGGCGACCTACCAAGACGACGGGAAGTCACCCTTCTCGCCAGACCCCAAGCAGCCCCGAGCGGGAGTCGGGGCAGCGGGCAGCGTGAGGCTCTCCGTCAGCTCCAAGGGGAGCGTAAGCACTCCCAATTCCCCCGTGAAGATGACTCTGATCCCCAGCCCAAACTCGCCTTTCCAGAAGGTGGGGAAACTCGCCAGCTCCGACGCGGGCGAGTCGGACCAGTCCAGCACAGAGACGGACAGCACGGTCAAGTCCCAAGAGGAGAGCGCCCCCAAGCTCGACCCCCAAGAGCTGGCCCAGAGGATCCTAGAAGAAACGCAGAGCCACCTCCTGGCGGTGGAACGTCTTCAGCGAAGCGGTGGCCCCGTGGGCAAGGGCCCCGAGCGGGAGGACGGCGTGGCAGCGCCCACCAGCACCGTGGTCTTCAGGGCCTCGGAGACCAGCGCCTTCAGCAGGCCCATCCTCTCCCACCAGAAGAGCCAGCTGTCACCCGTCACCGGCAAGCCAAAGCCACCAGCCAGGAGCTCGTCCCTGCCCAAGGTGAGCTCCGGGTACAGCAGCCCCACGTTGTCAGAGGCCTCGGGCAAGGACGGCCCGAGTCCTCCCAGCAGCCGCCCATCCCCGGGCTGTGACACCCAGGCCTCCCTGCCAGAAACACCGCTCTTCAGACTCAAGTACCCCAGCTCCCCCTACAGTGCTCACATCTCCAAGTCGCCCCGCAACGCGTCCCCCGGCTCTGGCCACCAGTCCCCAGCGGGCAGCGTGCCGTCCCCGGCGCTCTCCTACTCCTCAGCCGGCTCGGCGCGCTCCAGCCCGGCCGACGCCCCTGATGAGAAGGTGCAGGCCGTGCACAGCCTGAAGATGCTCTGGCAGAGTGCCCCCCACCCTCCCAGGGGGCCCCGGAAACTATGCCGCGGGGCGCCGGGGACCCTAGCATCCAAGAGAGACGTCCTCAGCCTGTTGAACTTGTCTCCTCGGCACAGCAAGGAGGACGACGCGGCCGACAAGCTGGAACTTCAGGAGCTGCGGGGGCAGCAGTGCGACCAGGCGCCCCCCAAAACCCCTGCCAATGGCCACTGGCGCCCGGAGACGACGGCGCTGACTCTGCCCGGTGGCCCCGGCACCACAGCCGGCCCGCGTCCACTGAGACTGCCCTCGGCCAACGGCTATAAGTTCCTGTCCCCGGGGAGGTTCTTCCCTTCTTCCAAATGCTGAAGCGTCTTCCTTCCCGACCCAGCACTCAGCACAGCAGAGTGGCAGGTCCTCCTCGGCCTGTCCCCTCCTCTAGCGCAGTCACCCACAAGCCACCAGTACCGTCTTGTCTTAGCTGGGCTCCCTGGGTCAGGGCACTGCCACGCCAAGCGCCGCCGCTGGGCCAAGTCACCAGATGCCGACTGGTGCGGGGTCGGCTCGGGGGGCTGTGGCTCTCTCCCCACTTCTCGTGTTTACCTTTGAACTCTGCTTCTCCACTCCATGTGATTCTGCAACCAGATTTCGTACAAAATGGCCATGGTTCCGGGCAGGGCGGAGAGGCGCACATATTTTGCTACAAGGTCTCTATGCATACCTTTTATACATAAACGTACACACGCTTTTATAAGGCTTTCAGGTGCTGAAGGGGGGGTATCAAGTTTCTCTAAGTTAAATCCTACATGAAAGTGTTACATTAAGCCAAAAAATGGTTTTTAAAAATGCCAATGCTTTGTAATTAAACTGAAGCAACTTTGGTCTCATGCTATTGGAATGTCACAGCCACCATGCAATAACTCACAGAGCACCCCAGCTGCTCCCCAATGGAGCCTTGCCAAGTCCTGTGGACCCCACTGTCGGTCAAACTTGAATTTTCTTAAAAAAAAATATATGTAACTCTTGCCCAGGCATTTTAGAACTATGCAATTGTGATTTAAAATGCAACTTTGTGCTTTGAAACATTGCCGACCTTTTTTTGTACATGGATAAACACTTGGTTTTGTTATCAATAGTACTTTGCATTTATAGCTATTATTTTTAAAAGCTCAACAAGATTTTTAAAAATGTCAAATTTTGAATATTCATCCATAAGCAGTGATCAAGTTTGGGGAGTATGGTTGAAATAATTCAGCTTCCTTATTAAGAAAAAAGAAAAAGAAAAAAAAAAAAAAGAATCCCACTGCTAGCTGGAGGGATCAGAATTTCGCCTCTCAGCCCCTTCCTTAGCTGTTTTCGGCATTCTCTTCTCCCAGCCCAGACCCCACGAACCTCTTCTCCTGCTGGGCCCCACACCCAAGAGCCCTGAGCCTTCTGCTCACCGTACAAGGCTGAGTTGCCAAGTAGGAAGGTCAGGCTTCCCACAGCCTTGCCAGGCTGTTCAGAGATGCGAAGAACGGCACCTTGGCACGGGCAAGCATTTGGAGCCCAAGTGCTGGAAACCATATTAGTACCAGGTTTCCTTGGGGGAATCTAAAGCCCCCTTTGGGCCTGGCGTGAGAGACAGGACTGTCATCACCCCAGTGAGCAGGACGTCCCTATGTTCTGTTTCTCTTTCTGGTTTTAGACAGAGTCCCACTGTAGTCCAGGCTGGCCCCTCCATCACTGTGTGGCCCAGGATGGCCTCGGCCTCACAGCGACTCCCCTGCGCCTAGCGAGCGCTGAACGTAGGATGCTGATGGGCTTGTGCCGTGCTGAGCTACGATGCAGTCCACGACCCCTGCTAACCCAGCAGCACCGTTTGGACAAACAATAAGGAATCCCCTTCTTTCCCTGACCCCCAGAAGAGAAATGCTTCCCAAGCAGCGCAGGGACAGGGCCGTGCTCACGTCAGTAGGGAAAATGTGCACAGACGTCCCTGTAGAGCAAGCGAAAGCCAATTCACAATAGCACTGTGCAAGGACAAGATCAAGTCCTCGGCAACCAAGAACACACCTCAACAGAAATGTCCTCAGCCTCTTCCCCAAGTGCCCAGGAGCCCGGGGGACGGTGCCTGGCTCTTTGTGCTCCATTAACAAGCACCTACTCCCCCGCCCTCATCCAGACAATGTTGTGTGACGGTGCAGCCCGTGAGGAGGACTCGGGGCTGCCCCCCCGTTGTACACCTTTGTACCATGTTGTTTTTGACACAAGCGTCAATGAAGGGCAGACGAAGCGGACCAAATAACAGAAGCGATGTGCAGAGTTGCACGCTGCCTTCTGGGTACAGTCAGTCCTAGCATTTTCACACAAGGGCAATGTGTAAAATAGAAAGTCAAGAATGCGTACACTTACGGTCATGGGAGGCTGCGATTCACAGAGCTTTCTGCCGATCAGGGTTGGTAATCACAGCCCACAGGCTAAAGCTGGTAAGCTAGCTAATATTTCGTTTTGGTCACAAGCCAGTAATGGACTTTACCTTCCAAATAGTTACACTAGCACCTGCACAATGCTCTTAATTTTGCCTCTTAGTTCACAAAGCCCAGTCACCTAATACCCAGTCTTTTAAAAGGAAAAAAAGGTCTCCAATCCAGGCGCATATGACAGAAATGCAATTCTACAACCCAGAGAGTCAGGAAGGAAGGAAGGACAGGCTGGCACGATGGGTCTGAGCCCTTGTGGATCAGGATCAGGGGCTCCCACATAGCCCGCGAGTGAGGGGCCCAACAGGGATGAGCAAACTACAGAATTCCTTGCTTGCCCGCTGCAGGGAGCACTGAAGACAAACTCAATGCCCCGCCCTCTGCTAGCAAACACAGACTCAGAAGAGCAGTAAAGCCCCTCCCAAAGCTTGCCGGACCACAGAACGGGTCATGAACTAACCTCACTACATCAAAATAGCACAAAAAAAAAAAAAAAATTAAAAATCAGCTCTGAAAACTTACATGTCCATCCACTTTGGAGCAGCAAAATAAATAGCTCTTGCCTTCTCCCCCCTTATTGAAAGCTCACAGTCTACACTGAAGGGAAGTGAGGTACTGCCCACAGGGTCCTGACCCTGCTTCCGTCCACTCCAAGGCCCTTTTGTGGGAGAGAACCCGACAAATCCAAATGTCCCCCCCCTCCCAGCACATCCCAGCGCACACATTCACAGTCCCACACCACACCTATTGGCCTATACTAAGGAGCAAGGTCCAAAGTGTATAATTTTCATCAGGTATTTTTATCTCAGATGACTGTAGTGTGGCTAGCGAGCTGGCCCTTGTCATAGACCCTTCAGCACGCTTCTCCCTCCGGGGCGCCTTCCCCACGTGGCATTCACGCTCCTTATATGCATCGTTAGCCACCTTTGGCACACACGGACTTCTTTTGTAAATTACAGTTTCCAGACAGCATTAAACTTTTTATATCACAAAAATTTGTCATGTAAAAAGAACTTCGTATTTTTATTGAGACTGCTCAGGCACTTGGCCTTCCTTTGTGATTTCAGTGTCTATTAAAGCATGAGTCCCCTGGTTCTAAGTGCTGTCTCAGAGTCTCTTTCTACACACACCTCCAAGGTTCACCTCATCTGTGACCACAGGTCAGGAGTGGGGGAGAAGGGCACAGAGCCGCCCGGTGGGCACTGGCACTTCTGTTTCACAGGGATCTCACATGTTGATCCTGCAGCTCTTTCTGGAATCACAGGTAGAAGGCCAGAAATGCCAACAGATGAATACTTGTATAGGCAGAAAAGAAAAGAGGAGAAGAAGAAGAGAGGGGAGAAGAGGAGAGGGGAGGGGAGAGGAAGGCAGGGGAAGGGAGGGGAGGGGAGGGGAGGGGAGGGGAGGGGAGAAGAGAACAGAAGAGAAAAGAGAGAAAAGTTTCTGGCCACCTAATGCCCGCAGGTCAGGAAACTTCCAAAGAAGAATTTCAGATAGCAAGAAACAGTTCCATGGGTCTAAAAAACAAATAGCTTATTGAACACCAAAGTACATAAATACTAATATATCAAAAAATTATGTGAAAAAGAGTGACGACTCTGGGCAATAATAAAATATTAGACAACACTGCGAAAAACAAAGGTGCTAAAGGGCTGTCAAGTTTGGGAACAAAGATTGTTTTTAGGATATAATAAATGTCATAGTTACATACAAATACCAAAGTGGAGGTAATACTTGTAAATTGGCTGCAGAGGAGAATCGCGTTAGTTTAGAAAGTCCTGTTTGCTCTAAAGGAATGTCAAATACCAATGAAAAATCAAAGTATGAGGAATGAGAGGCACAGAGCAGCTGAGCTGTTACCAAGCCCCCTGACAGACCAGGTCCAAGTTCAAAAACCCTCCCATGAGATCTGAGTTCTACATGGTTGGCAAGAAGGAAGGAAAATCAGGCTGAAAGTAAAGGGCACAACCAGAAAATAAAGAGCCATTACCTAATGAAACTCAGCAGAAAGGCAAAATTCTAAATGCGTGGCTAGCCACCGACTCACAGAGGGAAAAGTAGTGTGGGGACTATGGGTTCAGGAAAGAAATGTACCACCATGAAGAGAGATTTCAACCTGTTACTATCTGCTGGAAAATCCAGAGTAAAACCAGAGCATGAATGGTGGGTGGGAACACTTCTGCCCACGGGGAACCCGGCTTTCCAGTGGGAGTCCACATTCCTCACAAGCACACGGGGGAGCTTGAAGTACACAGGCAGCGAGTGTCAAAGGCAGGGCACTGTGGATGGCTTACGGTTCAGTTGGCATCATGGTGGGAACTTGCTGAAAAGCAGCTAACGGGACACTTAAAATGCACCATACAGTATGTGACTTGACTGAACTTGTAATCTGAGAGAGAAAATGTGTGGGCTGTCCACCAGGATAGAGTGCTCACTTAGAATGTGCGTGACCCCATTTTCCCCCACCGAGAAAGAGAGAGAGAGAGAGAGAGAGAGGGAACATAACTACCTACCAAACAAAACCAGAGGGTGCCCCAGTCATCCTAGGAAAATCTGGGGTTACTTTTACTTCTGGCAGGAATTTTTCTTGCATGTTCTATACAAGCCTAGAAGCTTATGTAGTGGGTTACAATCTCACTTTCCACCCAATAAAATGGAACATTTTAATTTCTGCTTACATGCTTCTTGGAAAATTTATGAATAATAGCCATCTCTCAGTCTTTGCGGATTTAGTCCCAAGATGCCCCTGGGTGTGGAATCCCTTCCGTGAAGTGGCAGCCGGCACACTGTGACGTCATCTTCCACACATCATCTGTAGACTCCTACCTAAGGTGCTTGCCACAGTACAGATTCATGTAAAAACAGCTGCTAGACTCTACTGTTAGGAAAGAACAAGATGAACATAACGTCAACACAAACTGCTTTCCCAAATATTTTCAACTTATGGCTGAATCCATGGATGGGGGCTCGATCAAAGGTTCAAGATTAAAACTGTTTTGCAATCCCATAAATGAGTGAAATGTAGCACCTGAAAGAAAAATTTATAAGCCATATCCAAACAAGAGGTTATACTCCAATATGAAACGGAAGGAAGTCCAGCCCTTCAGGGGGTGATGTTAAGGAACTCTGACTTTTGGTGTGTGTGTGTGTTGGGGGGGGGCAGTCTCCTAAGCAGCCAGAGCCAAGGATTCGGTGTCCTGACATGCTGAGAAAATCCCAAACTGCTGAGCTGGAGACCGATTCAAGAAGTCGAAACACAACAGCATGTCCAGACAGAGACGGAGGAGGGAAGGCCGCTCAGCAAGAAAAGGAAGCAAAAAAGTGATCAGAAAGAGCAAAGTCAGGAAAACAAATAGACACAAAATGGGCAAATGCTAAAGGCCAGTGGGAGTGGGAAGACAAAGGAAAATGGAGCCCAGACTAAAGATGCGCAGAGACTGGAAGAGAGCAGTCTGTGTGATTTTCTATCCACGTGAGAACGTGATGGTGCAGACACAAAGCCCGGGAAGCAGAAAGCAGGAGACAGGAGATACCGAGTGCAGGGCGTGGCACCAAGTGCGGGGCGTGGTGCCACGCAAGGGGAGGATGGTGAGGGGAGCTGAGCCCAGAGTGTGGTGGTCGCTCCCCAGCTCTCTGCTACTGTAATAAATAACCCCAGACAATCAACTTAAAAAAGAGAAAGGTGCTTTGGTTTTCAGCTTTGGCACTCCATTCTGCGGCTGGCCTGGGTATTGGGCCCATGGGGGAAGCGAACCATCACGGCGCGGGCACGTGGAAAAGCAAATCCCCACTCGTCTCCCAGCCAGGAAGTGACAAAGACCAAGGCGACGTGGAGAGCCCCCACCTCTTGAAGCCCAGTTGGGCCACCCCACGGCTGAGCTCAGCTGTAGGACACTATTTCCAAGCGTAAGGGATCATTGACAACAAATAAAGCAGAGTTCTGGAAAAAGATGCTTAAGTGGTACAGAAGAGAAAGCAAATTAGGGAGCTTGAAATGGCCGTCTCCCGTCCTCTTCACCCCACTAAGCAGCTCCCCAGAGTGAAAGGCTAGATGCTTTGGCAATGACTTCACCAAATCCCCAGGGTCAGCTGCTCCAGCTTCCTAAGTTGTTGAGAAATGTAAAAGTAAGATATTATAGCCATCTCGTGCCATTATGAATGCTGCAGTGAGTACAGAATTAAGAAAAGGAAAAGACAGGCCCATTTCTCTTATGGACACACACACAAATCCCGAGCACATCATTGACCATTAAACCCCTGAATCTTCCAAACTATGAAAATGCCTGGGGGGGGGGGAGCAGCACTGGGGAGGCAGAGGCAAGCAGAACAATACTGGTTACTGTGATGGTTCATCCTGGTGTCCACTTGACACACCTGGCATAACTAAGATCAGCTGAGACCACCTGAAGAGATGATCGGGATCAACACATTTACAATACAAAGACCAGCCCTAGATCCCATGGAACCGCCATAGATCTCATTGGAACCTCCCAGTAGGGGATCAGATAAAAGGAGCCACAGAACAGAAGACTGGGAAGAAGAGAGACTCTCCAGGAATCCAGCCTCCAGCCACGCTGAGTGGGTGTGACGTAGCCTGTCTCCAGCTTCAGCCAGCCAGCCATGCCACTTCCACCATGAAAGACCGTATCTCCCCTATAGAACCATAAGCTGAATAAATGTCCTTTTCTCCCTTAAGTTATTTGACTTTGGGTGTTCTCTCACAGCAATAGTTAAGAGTAACCGTTACAGCTACATAGGGTGTTCAAGGCCCACCTATGCTACACAAGATCCGGTCTCAAAAAAAAGAGAGAGAGGAAGGCGGCAAGCAGCGAGCGAGTGAGCTTGTGAGTAGGTACATGTGGCACTGCTGGTAGGTGATGCACAGTCACACACCACAGGGCCAGTACTCTGAACCTTAAGAGGTAACATACTCAGCTGTGGGGCCCAGAGCCTTAACCACAGAGTGGTGCCAGGCCTGAGAAGCACCGCAGGCATCTTGTGCCATCTACACTGGATCACACAGAAGCGAGGGACCTGCCACACCCCAGCGTGTGACCAAGAAGCCACTGCAAGTGGGCTGCCAACTCTCCTTCCTTCCCTCCCTTCTGTCTTTCCTCTCTCAACCTCTTTCTCTCGCCTCTTTCTTGGGTTTGTTTTGCGACAGACTCATTCAGTCAAGACTGTTAATGAGCGCCTGACCTTGCTGTGTGCACCTCCCAAATGCTGAGACTACACACACTCTCTCTACCATACCTGCTAACAGTGCTATCATTTCGTCAGGGGCAACGATATCTAACACAGCCATCACGGTCTAAAGGTAAGTGTGAGAGGCCAGCGCAGCCTAACAGAGGAACTTATGAGCAACCTCCGGTGGTCCTGCCACACCAGCAAGTGCAGTTTGCACTCTCTGTTGCGGCTGATCCTGGAAAGTCTGTTCTGTTGGAAGATTCCTGAATGAAGTGCATGCTTTGGAACCTCTCCTGAGAAGTAACACCAAAGCCCAACAAGGAGCTTGCGTTTGCTGACTGGGATTATTATTTTTTTTTATTTATTCAATTGAGCGTGTGTGTGTGTGTGTGTGTGTGTGTGTGTGTGTGTGTGTGTATGTAGAACCACGGACGAATTCGGGAACCACCATGGACACCTCCACCTCCTCCTTGTTTACTCTGCCCCGGGATTCACAGGCTCCGCCCTACCAGGACCAGAAACGCAGGCCGCCCCCGCTTCCGCCCGGCGTCTATATATGGGGTCTAGGATCCGAACTCAGGACCTTCCGCCTGCAAGGCAGAGGCTTAACCCCTGAGCCACCTCTCCAGCCCCTGGGGTTATTTTTTAATGTCCAGATTCCAATGCTTCATTTTGTCACCATTAGCCTCGGCATTCTGGACAGACACCACAGCTTGATACTGTTCTCACCTTAAAGTCCTGCTTCCAAAAGTTTAATACGGCAGGTGGCAGGGGGTCGAGGCTGCCACTGTGTCCGCTTCAGCAAACAAAGTCAAACATCTGGATGCAGGTGCGGGAGGGGCACTAAGCCGACTCTGCAATTGTCAAGCAAGCTTTGCCTGGGCTCAAAGTGCTTATTAACTTGATAGCAATTATGCAGCTGGGCATCAGGGAATAACACTACCCTCCATATATAATATTCTTGGTAAGTTTATATTAAATTAAAGGTCCTAGAGCAATTTTAACTCTTAGAAGTTAAACCCAGAGTCTATCCTTTCAGGTCACTAAGACAAGTGAAGTATCCCAAATTCTGGTTTGACAGCATCTTGCCCTTAAGTCATTTTTTTCTCAAACACACAACTTTTTGAATCATAATTGTTTTCTTTTTGAACTAACAACGTAATGGTAAAATAAAATTAATAGATAAGCAGGAAAAAGGTACTACCTTTTTTTTTTGCATGTGTGCATGTGTGTGTATGTTGTGTGTGTATATAAGAGGGCAGAGTGTGTGCCCGTAGAGACCCAAGGGTGGCATTGGGAATCATCCTAGATTGTTCTACCTCCTTACTGCTGTGCTCTAGGGCTTCCCAGACTCTGTCTTTCTGGGCTGGAATGGCAAGCTGTCACCATATCTGCCCATGGTTTTTACATGGGATCTGAGGAACTAAACCCAGGTCCTTTGCTTACAAAGCAAAGACTTTTATCCCTGGGCCATTTCCCCAGCCCCCCTCCCAAAAAAAAACTCTGTGAGTTCTGTTCTTTTTCTCCTCTAACTCTATCTTAATCTTCCACACATGTTCTGGTTTCAGTCTTCAACTCCTGAATACAAGAACCTGGAGACATAAAAAACCCTCCTCCTCCACAGCACTAATACAAGCTCCTTTTCCCTGTCCCATGTCTTCCTGATTACAATGTTTAATCCTTAGGTTTGGATCTTGTAGGTTTAGCTTATCTGTTTTGACTTTTCTAGATTAATATCCATAAAACTTCAAATGGCCAATCAACAAAAACCATCCACTACAGACCTGGGAACCATTCTTGTATCTCATAGATGAGGACCATTGATTACTCCATTGTCTTTTCATAGGGAAGTTGGCCATCTTATCTCTGGGAGGACTAGAGTCAGTTCCTCAGCAGGAATGTTCCTTCAGGGAGATTCCAGCAGATGGGGAAGGCCTTCGGGAATTCCAAGACCTTCAAAGACTTTAGAGACCTTAGAGACCCATCCCAGCACAGCTGCTCTAGTCCTGCCTTGATAACACATAATACTCAGGAATCGATCTAACAAAGGACATGCCACATTTCTACGTTGCAAACCATAAAAACCACAGAGGAAAATGATGAAGGCACATATAAGCAGAGAGATGACGCCTTCGCAGATGAAGCACTTAATATAGTAAGCTGCGCATGCCTCCAAATTCATCGGCGGAGTCACAACTGCAATGCAAATATTGGCAGGGAAACATCTGCACACACCTTTTATTTAAAACTGTTGAACTGGGACTGGGGAGATGGCTCAGTGGTAAGTGATTGACTGTAATCCCCGCGTTCCTGCGGCCAGATGGGAGACAGGCGAGAGCATCCCTGGGAGTTCGTGGGCCAGTGAGTCTGATGCACAACAGCAGCCAACAAGAGAATGTGTCTCTAGGGGGAAGGAAACAAGTCCCGGTACCCACGCCTGTCCTCTGACATCTTCATGCAAGCTGTGGCAAGCATGTGCAATCCAGGGTGATTCCTGACATTGCCCTTGGACCTCCATGGGCACACTCACCCAAGTGTCCTCTGGTACACACACACACACACACACACACACACACACACACACATACACACACATATACACACATCCATAGGATTTTAAAAACCTATAGAATTTTTTAATTTGTAAATATAAATAGTCTACAAGAGCCAAAACAAACTTGAAAAAGAAGTGATCTTAAGACTCAATGCTATAGAAAGTAAAACTATATGGGTTTTTTTTTAAATATAAAGAATCATCATACAGAATAGAATCCAGAATTATATATATATATATATATATATATATATATATATATATATAGAGAGAGAGAGAGAGAGAGAGAGAGAGAGAGAGAGAGGAGAGTCCACAAATATATAGCCAACTGTCAGTTAGGACTGAGGTAATTTAGTGTAGGGTATGACAGTATTTTAACAGATGTTCCTAAAACAACTGCATATCATTTAGGAGAAGATAAACCTTAACAATGACCGCGAGCCACGCTAAAATGTAATTGCAGATAGATCGTAAACCAGAGAAAAGCCGAGACCATGAAGCTTCCTCTACAAGATGCTCTCTGTCTCTGACCTCGCCTTGAAGCGAGCAGAGATTGCTTAAGCACCAGCCATAAAAGAAAACACCAATAAATTGGAATTTACATCTTCTGTTCAAAGGATTCCTCAGGAAAACGGCAAACACAGCTCAGAGGACAACATCTTTGACTCGTATCTTCACCTGACAAGGGACCTATATCCGGAATATGTATAACTCAGGCAGGCACGTCACACACCTGTGATCCCAGTACTCTAGAGACGGAGGCAGGGAATCCAGAGTTTCAGGTTAGCCTGAGCTACGTAGCAAGACTCTTCCTTCATTAAATCAAGAATTGGGTGTAGTTCCGTGGTAGAGTGCTTGTCTCAGCAGAAGAAAAAAGAAGAGAGCAAGAGGGAGAGGGAGAGGGAGAAGAAATTCTCACGCAACTCAACAATAAAATGACAAACAATAAAATAAAGGTAAATGGTTTGAATTGCAATGTCCCACAGGGAGGCACACTAATGATTACTGCAGCAGTTCACCTGCGTAGTTGCTGATAAATCACTGTCAAACGGATTAAGGGAACAAGGGGTTTACTTGCTCTTAAGATTCCTGGTTCCAGTTCTCAGTCCAGCTTGACAGAAGAGTTCACAATAACACCAGGGCTAAGGGAACTGGCCACATCATCTCTACATAATGGCTAAGAGAGGGATGATTCTCATTTGCCAGATCAGCATGTCTGGCCAAGTGTACACAAGGATGCCAACTCTCTCAACCAGCTTTCTGTATTTTATTCCAGGGCCTAGTCCCACCCACCATGGGCTGGGCCTTCCCCATCAGCTAGACAATCTCCTGCAGGTTTGCTCTGGGCTTAATTCAACCACTAATTCTCTACAAATGTGCCCAGAGTTCAAACCCTCAACTGTCAAGCTGACACCTGTGCCTAACTATGACAATTACTAAGTAATGAGAACATACTAGGAACCATCCACCGTGAGAAAGTAATAGCAAAACAAGTCTCCTAACAAACACAGCAAAGCTGAAAGGATTTCTTGCTTTCCATTTGATCACCACGGACTACAAATCTACAGCACGAAGCCTTGCGGTACACAAGAACCCATGGAGACTAAACAGCACATAATGAACGGTGAAGGATCACTGAAGAAATCAAGAAGGAATTCCATGAGAACACTCCTAGAACCAGTGCCACCAAAGGAGACTTGAAGAAATCAAGAAGGAATTCCGTGAGAACACTCCTAGAACCAATGCCAGCAAAGGAAACTTGGACGTCTTCCTTCGATCACAGTTGACTACGGGTAACCAAAACTAAGAAAACCAAGCGATGTGTAATGAGAGAGTTCTACAGAGCATCTGGCCTGGAGTTGCTTCTTCCAGGTAAAAAGTCACAGAAGTCGGAGTCTGTATGGGAGGGTGGCCCGGCACTGGGAAGCTGGGAGAGAATGCTCTGAACTGTGAGGGTTGGTACTGCTCTCAATCTGCTCCCCAGGGGACTGCAGCCAGGGCTGGGAGGGATTCTCTAGACTGAGAAAGGCCTTGGGGTACATCTCTCTCCACTGTCTTGATTGCATAATTGGTATGGGAGAATCCAGCCCATTTGGGGAGGACTCCCCTAGGATCCAGACCTGCATACGAATGAGAAGCAAGCAAGGGAGCAACACACACCCGCCTGCTGCTTTCTGTTCCTGCCCTGGATGTGACGCGGCCAGTTCCCTCGGCTCCTCCTGTGACTCTCCCGCGTGATGGACTGTGAGCCAATAAATCCTCTAAAAGCAAGCAAGCAAACCAAACATGCCGTTGCATGATGTGAGAAACCAGGAGTGGTTACCTAGCAGGACATCAAGACAGACAGACAGGGCTAGAAGGGATGTCCTAGGGTGATGGAAGAGTCCCCCATCTTGGGCTGAAGGGATGGCTCAGGAGTTAAGACTCTGCATCACAAGTAGAAGATCCTAGGTTCAGATCTCAAGTCCCATATTAAAAAAAAAAAAAAAAAAAAAAAAAAAACACCAGGTGAAAATGGCAGTGACCTGCACTTCCAACCCTAGTGGAAGGAGCCTGGGAAATCCCAAAGTGAAGCAAGAAGGAGGTAGAAGCAATTCAGGGTGATTCCCAAAGTCACCCTTGGTCCTCCACAGGGACACACAGTACCCTCTGATACACACACACACACACACACACACACACACACACACACACACTCACACACTCACACACAAAGTAAAAAATAAATTTTTAAAGAGTCCCTCGTCTTGAAGGGCACATGTTACATAGGTACAGGGACTTGTTAAAACTCAATAGACTATATCCTCTGGAGCTATGCATTTATTGCGTGTCTATTATGCTGAAACCCCTGCAGGGCTTTGCTTTTTTTTTTTTTTTTTTTTTGGTAGGAATTACCAACCTGGAGCCAGCAAGATGACTCAGAGGGGAAAAACGCTTGCTATGGAAGTCTCATGCATGACCTGCGTTTGATCTCCGGAAACCACGCATAGGTGGAAGGACAGAACTGGTTCCACAAAGTTGCGCAGTGACTACCAAGTTGCTTCTAAGTCTGAGGGGAGAGAGAAAGAGAGAGAGAGAGAGAGAGAGAGAGAGAGAGAGAGAGAGAGAGAGAGAGAGAGAGACCTGGTCATCTGAGGCAGTCCCGAGGAAGAAAATTGGAGATGCTCCACTCCCAAGAACAAAGCTCAAACAGAACTGCACTGCTTGGGACAGAGCAGGACAGGAGCAGGGAGAAAAAATGGACAGCTGACACAGGAGTCCCCGCGCATGCCTTCCTCGTCCCCTGATGTGCCAAACGGGACACTGCAGTGCAGTAGGAACAGGGGGGGGGCGGGCTCTGCAATAAGCACAGCTGCATCAAGAGGACATGCATATCAAAAGGCAATGAACATGACCTCCTTCTTGGCTCACCCCACAGCTAGAAATCAGTTCTCTGCGGGCCGCATATGTACCTGAATGCAAAGATCAAAAAAAAAAAAAAAAAAAGCAGAAAGATCTAGGGCGAATATTGAGAAAACACAGTCTTCTATCTCCACCCACACTTTCCTGCAGGCAAACATCTCCACAAGGGGCATGAAGAATAGTAACGGTGGGATAGAAGATGCCAGCTGCCGAGGGGGCTGGCGACTGATGGTGGGTTATGCAACAGAACACTTGTAGTATGGGCCCTAACAGCATGGATGGCGCTCTCAAGTGAAACATGGCCACCAGAGGCCAGACAGCAAACTGTGTGCAACCTGTCCATTTATGTGGAGTCCCAAACCAGTAGAACCAATTATGGGATTAAAAGTCAAGATGTTGGGGCTGGAGAGATGGCTCAGGGGTTAAAACTCTGCCTCGAAAACAGAAAGTCCTGAGTTCAGATCCCAGGTCCCACGTAAAAATGCCAGTTTTGGAAATAAATTTTAAAAGTCAGAATGTATTTGACTCTGGAGTTGAGTCCTTGCTTCCTTGGGCTGGGGGATTGGGGGTTCACCACCCTGTAACTTTGATGTGAACTTCTCTGAAAGTGTGTTTCATGTCACTATTTTATGCCACTCTGTACAAAGTTTCCTTAAAAAAAGAAAAGTTTACTTCAAGAGAGTAGAGAAAGTGCTTGCTGTGCAGACAAGACTGGACTTCAGATCCTTAGCGCCCATAGGAGGTGCTAAGGCTGACTGTAGTCCCAGTACTTAAAGGCAGAGATAGCGCAAGCTGACTGCTAGCTTAGCCATTTAGCAAGTTCTGGGTTCAACGGACCCAGCCACAGCAAACACAGCAAAGAGCAATCAAGGACGACACACTCATGTCAACTTTGGGCATGTGTGTATGTCCATCTGTATACACACATGTGCCCACTCACATACACGAATACCCCCCCAACACATACACATGCAAAAATAATTTTATAAAAGTAACCTAGGTTAACAATTGAAAGCTTCCGTTCTGGGCACATTTGTAAAGAATTAATAGTTTAAGCCCCTGAGTAAATCTGCAGGGAATTGTCTAATTGATGGGGTGGGGAGGACCCAGCCCCTGGGGGGTGGGATGATCTTCTGGGCAGATCTTCTGGTTAAGTTGGCATTCTTCAGCAGACATGTTGTCTGGCAAGAGAAGCTTGCCCCGCTTCCAGTTGTCCTGTAGGTAGAGGGTGGGCAGTTCCCCCGACCTCTGCGGTTGGCGTGGACTTTTCTGCAAGGCTCGACTAAGAAATGTAACTGCATGATCATAAGCCAGAATAAAAGCCCTTGTTCCCCTTGAGCAAAAGAAAAAACACACTCAGCGGCAGAGTGCTCATTTAGCACTTACGAGGCCCCGGGTTCCTTCCCCAGACTACGAAGCCACGAAGGAAAAACAAGTTCCACACTTGATTTTCTTCCCCAGAGCTGTTTCTTCTGAAGTCTTCTAAGCTCAGCAGACTCCAGCTCCACCACACCAGACCCTCCAGGTCCACAGCCATCTAGGACCACCGCAAGCCTGAGGGCTCCCACCCTCTCTGCCGGGCTGCCCGCCTGTCACTGCCCGCCCCAACAATTGCAGCAGCCCTACGGCTGGTCTGCTTCCCATCTCCTTCCTCACCTCACCTGTTTCCTCAATGCCAGAGCCACAGAGACCCTATAGCACAGCCCTGCCCTGCCCTGCCCTGCAGAGACAACTTAGAGCTCCCAGGAAGATGGCCGAGTTCATGGCTGGACTGCCTGGTGGACCAGAACGCAAGAGAGGGCTCAGAGACTCACCAAGGCATTCAAAGAGCACAGGTGATAAGTCGAAGAAGCTCCCACTGGCCAAATCGGGGAGAATTTAAGTATCGAAACCCTTGCTAGTTACCAGGTATAGGCTGGTGAGCAAGACAGATGCCACGAGTCAGACAAGCGAATAAATTCCCTGAGGTTGATGGGCGCAGGGCAGTGTCCATATGGAGAAACTACATTGGATCTTTTAGAGACGCATGTCACTTTTCCCATGCTTGTGGACTCTTCTGGAACATGGGAGTATCTCAGCTGTTTGCAGGTCCATTTCTCTCTAACCTATCAGCTGAGCCGTTTCTCTTGCAGTTTAGACCAAGCTTTCTCCTCACTCAGGTGTATTTGTCTGCTGCCTCGCACTCCTGACATTTACTGACTTGATTCTGGACTTTTCAGTCAAGGGTGCTGGTGTTCAGGTGGGGCTTTGCATTCCTTCAAACCTGTCCTTGCTTTCTTCTGAGACATGCTTAGGCCGCAGCTGACCCTCTCTGGGCTGGCTTTCAAGCACAGTTTGGTGGACCACGGTAGCCCAACTTTGCCCCTTCTACTGGCTCTGGCCTAGGACTCCATCCAAGCCATGCCGCGTGGCTTCCTGCACCCTGGCTGCCGGAACGTGTCTCTCGGTCCCCATGAGCTCCACAGACGGCTCTGCAGCGGACGCGCTGCTAGCCTGGGGCTGTGCCCTCAAAACCTCACTGTGTTCTCCCCCCCCCCCCCCCGCAGTCTCCAGCCACACGCCCTCTCCAGACCTCAGCCAGGATCCTCTCAGATGTAGTATGCAGAATCTCTGCTTACAGATGCTTGCCAGAGTTGCCATTCTTTTCAAGGCAATAGGCAAGTCCACGATGGGATTTTCAGGGGATCTGTAGCAGTTCGCCTGATGGTTGCTGATAAATCGCCACCAAATGGCTTAAGGGAAAAGGGTTTATTCTCTCTTACGATTGTGTGGTTACAGTCCTCAGTCCAGCCTGACAAGAGAGCTCACACCAACATCAGGGTCGAGAGAACTGGCCACACCATCACCTCATAACGGCTGAGAGAGGGACGATCCTTACTTGCCAGACCAGCGTATCTGACCAAGAATATACAAGAATGCCAACTCTCTCTACCAACTCTCTGTATTTTATTCCAGAAACTAGTCCCACCCACCATGGACTGGGCCTTCCCCATCAGGTAGACAATCTCCTGCAAGTTTGCTCTGGGCTTAACTCAACCATTAATTCTCTACAACTGTGCCTAGAGCTCGAACCTTCAACTGCCAAGTTGACACATGTGCCTAACTAGGACAGGGGCTTAGGTATATGTCAAAACACTCAGGAGCAAAAAGAAAGAAGGGGAGCTTCACAGAGCAGCCTGGCAGACGTCGTCGATGCTCGGCATTTTGTAACAAGGTCCTTCCCGGACACAGGAGAAGCACTCACTACCCTTCTGTCAAAATCTGCCAAAGACCCACAGTCTGAATGTAGCCACAGGGACACAGCAGACAACCTCAAATCCTACACGCTCACTGACCCGTGGACTGTAGAAACTTCTAGAAACAGTTGGTAACAACCATGACAGAAGTTTACACGCTGGCAGTCTTCAGTTCTGAGGTGCGTGCTTGATGCGAGTCTCCACAGAGACATGACAAGGTGAACAGCAGCGAAAGGAAAGGACTAGAAGTGCGCACAGCGACACGGCTGCCACGGATACACGTGGCAACGCTGAGTGGATCACAAGGTGGGCAAGAGCTGAAGGCAGATGCCGACCTGGGGCGCACCAACAGTTCCCAGGGACTTAAGATGCTTTACTCTGCGGGGTAGACATACCAGCTTTCATTTGTAACTCTTTACTGTTGTGTCTGAAATATTTTTAGTGAAAGTGTTAGTAAACCAAGTTGAAAGCGTCACATCCAAAACTATCTGAAATGTTACAGGGGTCTTCTGGGGGAAAAAATGTCCTTAAAGAGAAGTCCTGTGAAGACAAATATCAGACACGTTTTCACTGTGTTAAATAAGCAGTTTCTACAACACCTGACCACTACTGCCAGGGCACCCAGACAACTGATTCCATCTGGGGCTCAGCCAGGTGAGGCTGGTCCAGATGGAGCAACCGCTGGCGCGTCCCCCATCCTGAAAGCTGGCTATGGCCACACAGGCCGTGCAGTAGTCGACACACATTCACCATGCGATGCGAACTCGCAATGCCTGCTTAACCACAGAATGCACACAGAGGGGATGACAGTCGAGAAACCATCCACGTGCCCCGGGTCTTCAGCTTTCCGCAGGCTCTGCCAGAGGGAAGAAGCCATTTCTTTCCTAGGTGTGGAGTCGAAACAACTGCGCAGGAGGCAGAAAGCTCCTTCAGACTGGCCTCAGACACGAAGGAGTCGAGCCGTTCATGAAAAACCATGCATGGTGGTGTATGGCTGCAATTCCAGCTCGTGGAAGGCTGAGGCAGGAGGAGCAGCACGTGGTCCAGGCCAACCTGGGCTACTAAGTGAGACCCTATCTCAAAAGAGAAAGAGAGAGAGAGAGAGAGGAGGCTAGCTTGCTTTCTGGGTTTCTCCCAGTGTGCAGTCTATTAGCTGCTCCAGCCCCCACATCTGCACACGTGACTCCAAACTTTCAGAACTCACAGAGGGATGTCGCGGTTCCTACAGAAGGATGCGTCTAGGTCACATCTTCTCGACCACAAAAGAACATCTGGCATTTAGCATATGCTTTTTGAAGGATAAATGGTAAACAATGGCTTTTTCTTTGAAAACTCGCAATCAAAGAATCCCTTTGAAAGAAAGCCCACATGCAACAGGACTTGTATAATGCTTTCCATAAATCACAAAACCCCCGTGCTTATAGAGTATTCACATGCCCTTGTGCAAACCCACAGAAGCATGCTCATGTAGATTCAACTCACAAAAGGGGCTTAAGGGGCTCAGAATGTGAGCACTGAGCGAAATCCATACAAGGAGGGTAAAGTTTCACTTCCTGCCCTGGCTCCAGATCCCCCGCAAGGGCAAGAGGTGGCATTCTCCTCACTGGCAAACTAAATCCGTGTCCAGGAACCATCCAGTGGCACCTCACACGCAGGGCTGCAGCCCCTGGTGACCCTCTGGCTCCTGCTTTATTTTACAAATCCTCATTCCTTTGTGATCCTTTATTCAGTCGTTCTTGTGCAGGGATGTACACATGTGGTGAGGGCCTGTGTGCACGTGTGTGTGCATATGGAGGCCAGAGATGTACAGTAGGGGGTCTTCTATTGCCTCCCCCTTGTACTTGGAGATATGAACATGGAGGCGATTGGCTACACTGCCTGTCAGCAAGCAGCAGAGGTCCTCTGGCCTGGGTTGCTCCTGTACTGGGGTCCCTCACATGTACCACGACACGGACCTTTCCATAGACGCTGGAGACCTTAGCCCCGTCCTTGTTCTTGTAAACCAAGACTGGGACCTAGGGGTGATGGGCAGCAAAAGGCCAGGCCTACTGGGCACATGCCAGGATGTCAGCGACGAGTCACGATGAGGGGCAGAGGCTGCCCAGGGGACACTGGGGACACCCGAATCCGTCCCTTCCTTCCATCTACAGCTTTCCACGGCCTGCTGCAATTGTCGCTAATGTGATAACTAAGAAGGTTTTAGCATGAACCCCAGAAACCACGTGTGGATGTCCCTACGAATCCCTGGAGCACAGACTGCTCAGTCTGCCGGAAGCCACGCCCTCCAACCGGCGGTACACGCCCTACACTGCAGGGCTGGTCCCCCCTCACCAGCTTGCCCTGCTCTGAACTCCAGGTCTCAGGTTCCTGTTTATTGTGGACCGATCTAGGGAAAGGCTAGCACAGAACTCCAGCGGTTAATTCTCTGAATGACATGTAATTTCCAGAGCTCTAACAACTGTGCTAATCTTGTATTAGAAAGATTTTTTGAACTTTATTTATTTATTCATTCATTTAGTGTGCGTGCGTGTGTGCATGTGTGTCTGTCTGTCTCAAAGGGCACATGTGTCCCTATGGAGGACCAAGGGTGACTTTGGGAATCATCCTGGATTACTTCTATCTCCTTCTTGGTTCACTCTGGGATGTCCCAGGCTCTGCCCACCAAGACTGGAAGTGCAGGCCTCCAGCATTTCCACCTGGCATTTTTCCATGGGACCTGGGATCTGAACTCAGGACCTTCTGCTTGTGAGGTAAAGTTTTAACCCTTGAGCCATCTCTCCAGCCCTAGAAAGATTTTTTAAAAAGCAAAATGTCATCACATAAAATCTCACTTTTTAGTTTCTGAAAATTGGGCTGGACTGTGAAGCAGTATTTAGTATTTAGTATTTAGCTGGATTTGGTGGTGTACCTATGATGCTGGGGCAAGAGAATCCCAATTCCGGGCCAGCCTGGACTACAAGCAAGACCCTGTCTCAAAAACAACAAAGCAAAACCCAGGTCTTTGTGTGTGTGTGTGTGTGTGTGTGTGTATCAGAGGGCACTGTATATCCTTGTGGAGGACCAAGAGTGACTTAGGGAATCATCCTGGATTGCTTCTACCTCCTTTTTGCTTTGCTCCAGGATTTTTCCAGGCTCTGCCCACCAGGGCCAGAAGTGCAAGCCACTGCTATTTCCACCTGGAGTTTTTACCTGGGACCTGGGATCTGAACTCTGCACCTTCTGCTTTCAAGACAGAGTCTTGGGCTGGAGAGGTGGCTCAGGGGTTAAGCCTCCGCCTTGCAGGCGGAAGGTCCTGAGTTCGGATCCCAGATCCCATGTATAGACGCCAGGCGGAAGCGGGGGCGGCCTGCGCTTCTGGTCCTGGTAGGGCGGAGCCTGTGAATCCCGGGGCAGAAGGAGGTGGAGGCGTCCATGGTGGTTCGCGAATTCGTCCGTGGTTCTACACACACACAGACACATACGCGCGCGCACATACACACACATATGCACACAGTTGAATAAATAATTTAAAAAAAAAAAAAAAGACAGAGTCTTAACCCCTGAGCCATCTCTCCAGCCTACCATGTTTTTTTAATATATTAGGATTCAAATATGTTTAACAGGTGAAACACTACTTTTTTTCCATATAATTTTAGGTTTCATCTTTCAGAGGATTGCACTATAGATCAACTTGCCTCAGACACTGAGGAACCCTAAGATCTTCCACACCCCCTGGTTTGAGGACAGCTCCACTGCCCAGTGTCCACAGCTCTCAGAACACAGCGTCTTATGTATTCCCAACCTGAGAGTTGTCCTCCTCTGGTTGTGGAAAGCACAGACAGGCACCGTCAGACAAACGTTCTAATCACCTCTGTGCGAAGACAAAGCTGACCACGTTGCCAGGAGAAGAAACACACCCTGCAGCCCTGTTTGCATCTCATGCTGCGGCGGCCGGCACGCTTGGACATGTGAAGAGGCCACAGTCTCCACAGTTTCCCTAAAGCCTCGGAGCAAGAAGAGCAGTTGCAAAGGCTGCATGTACAATAAGGAAAGGGACGGAATTTGAGATGTCAGTATCCCCCAGGGGCAAAGGGTGAGAGGCTACGCCAGGTGTGTGGCATGCACCTGTGATGCCAGCACTTGGGGGCAGCAGCAAAAGGAGAAATTACTGCAAGTTGGAGCCCAGCCAGGTCTGGAAACTGATACTGTCTCAAAAACGGATGAACATTCTGATTGGACTCAAGACTGGCTTGTCAGGATGGTACCCATCCATTACTGTAAACTAGAACAAGAACCTAAAAAAGGGAAGGAAACAGATCAATAGGGAAGACAGCCAGTAAACCTACAGTAGGAAGACAGTACATCAAAGTGCTCTGTGGGCAGCTGCTATTATACCCATAGAATGGGAACTCACAGTGGAAACCTTTAGGTCTAAAGCTGGATGAGTGAAGGGCAATGTACCTATCCGTGGGGTGATCTGAAGAGAGGTAACTTGGTAGACCACAGAGGCCGGAGCCCCCACAGGAGTAGACAAAGCCAGAGGGAACCCTGAAGTCCATAGAGGCACACAGGCGGAAGAGTGGGAGGGTGTGAGAGGGAATGATGAAGGGGAAGGAGGGCATGGAGGAAGGGGAGAGGGAGGGAAGCTGGGATGAATGCTCAATAGCTTGTAAAAGTAGAAAAAATAAATAAAGATGGAAAAAAAAACCTCAACCAAACAAAAACCCCATGAAGACCTAATTTTGTAACTTGGGAGCAAGATCACATGTGTGTGTAGTGCATGGGTGGAGGGCTGAGGACAGCTTTTGGAAGTCAGTTCTCTGCTTTCACCACAAAATACGTTGAAAGTTGCCCGGAAACAGACCAGTCCCATCGGGTGTTGCTTTGGAAATCTGTTGGACCGGACAGAGGTGGAGCCAACAAAAAGAAGGATCAGGTATGAAAGAAGCATGAAGTTGTGATACACAAGATGAGAATCCCCTTGGTTCCTGCTGTCCTGAGTAGAACTCAGGGCTATGAAGTCTCGTGCTAGCTGAAGGTTTCGAAGATGTTTTTTTACCATGTTGAGGAAAACTCCTTGGGTTCCTAGTTCAGTTTTTATCAAATGTGAGTCTCATTTTTTTTTTTTTGAGAATTAAAGTAGAGTTTAGAGAAGAGAAAGAACAGAACTCACGGACTCCAGATGTGGAGCACCATGAGGGGCAAGGGGCCCTGGAGAACTCGTGGACCCCAGGCATGGAGTGCTATGAGGGGCAGGCGCTCCACTCTCACATTTTTATGAAATGACTTTTCTTTATCTGAGATGGTCACATGCCTTGCTCCCTTCATCTCAGGAACACAGCGACTTACGGTAATTAAGGTTGTAATAGCAATGCTGAGATGGAACCCACATGCCAAACACTCCACTCACGTAAAGCACACAATTAAATGGCATTTAGGGGGCTGGAGAGGTGGCTCAGGGGTTAAACTTCTGCCTTGCAGGCGGAAGGTCCTGAGTTCGGATCCCAGATCCCACGTATAGACGCCAGGCGGAAGCGGGGGCGGCCTGCGCTTCTGGTCCTGGTAGGGCGGAGCCTGTGAATCCCGGGGCAGAAGGAGGTGGAGGCGGCCATGGTGGTTCGCGAGTTCGTCCGTGGTTCTACACACATACATACACACACACACACGCACACATACATACGCACACACGCACAATTGAATAAATAAATAAATAAAATTTAAATGGCATTTAGGATAGTCATGTACCTGTACAAACAGACTTTGTGACAAGAGTTCTGGACATCCTCATCCACCCATGTACAAAGCTTGTGCCCGCAGACATTCTCTTTGCATCCATGTGCTATGGATTAGCTCCCCTGGACATTCATGACAGTCAGGCAGAGTGTGTGTGTGTGTGTGTGTACCTAAAAACAGTGTCTTCAAGGCTCCTTCACACTCTAGCAACACATGGACACTTCATTCCTTTCTAGTGTTGAACAACTGACTGCACACACAGTACAGGCTATTCAGAGTTAATGTGTCCACTTCAGGTGCGAACATTTGCATGCATTGTGCAGACATACCTTTCTGTCTCTCTTGGGAGCGTATTTGGGAAGAAACTGCTGGGCTGTGTAATGAGTCTGGACTCAGCCTTTGAAAGAACTGCTGCTTTTTTCTAAAATGTCTGTGACAGTTTATATTTCCTGTGCAAAGCTGTGGCATATTTTCATTTTTTCTTTCTTCCTCCCCCGCCCTCATCCCCTGTGTGGTAGGGATGGGTCCCAGAGCCCTAACTGCTAGCAAGTGCTCTACCACTGAGCCACATCTCCACAGCATCACCCACACCTATAGGGTGCGCTGCTTGGTGGGCATGACATGGCACAATGTTGACTGGCATCTTCCTGATGCCCCATGACGTCAAGCAGCACAATTTTGCTACAGACCTGGGGCCATTTTTCCTGGGATGCAGTTATGTCCGTCCCTGCAGAAAGAGAACTGCTTTGTGAGGCAGCTGATTGTGGGAGGCCCAAGTCTCCGCTCAGCCCCCCTAATTTACAGGGCTTCTGGGATCAAGTGGTGGGGCGATGCAGCAATCGGCATCGCATGTGAGCTGTCCAATCGCATGTGCTCAGAAAAGCGGGCTTCTGAGCATGGCCTTTTCAGTCTCCTGACCTCAAAAGTTCACCCGCAGGACCCCTGTACTGACCCAAACAAAGAGGTGGGAGTTTCCTCAGGGTCTACAAAATAGTCCAGGCAGCCATGACCACAAGAATCCACACACCAGAAGCGTCCTTGACAACCAAGCTGGTGGCGAGCCAACAACACAGCACTCGACTGTGACAACATCAAAACCGGTGGTTGTTCAGGTCAACTGGAAGCAAGCGACTGACAGCACAGGAAGCGAGAGGGTACCCACACTCTGGCTCTACACGCTTATGGGCATGAGACTCCTCAGCCCATATTTTGTTGGGGATGTCTTCTTACTAGACTTGCAGGAGTTGTGTATACACACCAGACACGGCAGGCACCCACTACTCTGTAGGTTGCTTCTAGCTTTCTTTCTTTTTTTTTTTTATTATTATTTCTTATTTATTCAATTGTGTGTGTGTGTGTGTGTGTGTGTGTGTGTGTGGTGTGTATGTGTGTGTATGTAGAGCCACGGACAAATTCTGGAACCACCATGGACGCCTCCACCTCCTCCTTGTTTTCTCTGCCCTGGGATTCACAGGCTCCGCCCCACCAGGACCAGAAACGCAGGCCACCCCCGCTTCCGCCTGGCGTCTATACGTGGGGTCTAGGATCCGAACTCAGGACCTTCCACCTGCAAGGCAGAGGTTTAACTCCTGAGTCACCTCTCCAGCCCCGCTTCTAGCTTTCTTTGCTGGTGTCTTTGACAGTTTTTTTTTTTTTTTTAATAGATGAAATCCACTTTGTGTTTCCTTGTCTGCTTGTGCTTCTAGCATTGTAATCACTAATTAGTCCAAGCTCACCATGACACAGGCCTTTGTTTTCTTCTAATAGTTTTATAATTTTCATTAACTCTTAGGTCTCTGACCTGTTGTTGGCTCACCTTCGTATGTAAGGTCCAGACCAGCCCACTATCTTCCAATCCAGCTTCAAGCAGGCCCTCGGGGCACGGGTAGAATGAAGCTACGCTCTTGGTAAACATTCATATGGATGGTCCTAGCTCGGGTCACTGTGCCATCCACAAGCCCTTGTAAAACCTCACGAGTCTGTCCTCCTCAGTCCCCCCACCCCTCAGCGTGACCTTCTTCTGTGCTCCCACCAGAACAGTCAAGAAATTCTGCTTCTGCCATCCGCAGCTTCTACGGCCCTTGGGTTGAACTCTTCCCCATTCCTCCCATGACAGCGTCAAAGGCTTCAAAGTCACGTGGTCGGGTTTGTCACAGCAGCAGCACATACAATTGTAAACAGGTAAACAGCGGTAACAGTCTCTATTTCACTACACTTTGCTACAACAGAATACCTGGCCCGTGCAACGCAGGGGAGCAAAGGTGTAACTGAGTTACAGTCCCAGGTTGCAGTCCCTGGGGGGAGGCTGCAGCGGCGTGGGCTGGAGGCATCTGGCCACCTGACAGCCACAGCAGGAGCAGGATGCAGCGAATCAATGCATGCCTGCTTCCCGGAGGCTCGGGGCTCATTTTCATACAGCCGTGGGTCCCCCGCCGACGGACTGGTCTGATCCACAACAGCCTGGGTCCGCATCGAGACAGTCTCCCCCAGGCATCTCACTAGAGGTCAGGCTTAATTTAGAGGCCCTGTCAGGCTAACCCGGAGGTGGTCTCCTAGGTGCAGGCTGACAGCTGGCACTGACCATCACATTTCATACCACCTGACATTAACAGCCTGTGTTAAGACCTTCGTGACTGTGAGAAACATAATTTAAAAGAAGAGTCACCTTGGCTCGTGGCTTCGGAGGCCGCAACACGGATCCAGCTGGCTCTGCTGCTGGAAGCTGAGACCAAGCGGAACATCACGGCAGGAAGCACAAGGCCGCAAAGCCACCGGCCTCATAGTGGACAGGAGGCCAAGGGAAGAGAAGACGGGACAAGACACCAGAGACCTGTACATCGTCCATCGAGGCCTCTGGATGTCATCTCCACAGCATGCTATGCATGCTACAAATACACGCAGGGGTGCATGTCTTCCTCCAGCCAGAGTTCTCAGGCCCACCTAACAGGTCCCCCAGTGTGGGGCATTTCATGTTACCTTAGTAACTGCTAATGGGAACGTGGCCTCCAGCTTGGATGATCAGCACTTTCTTTTATCATTGCCCTGCTCGATACTGAAGTTCCTAATTTCAGCTATAGATACTGTATATCTATTTCCCTGAAATAAATTCCAACAAACGGGATTTCTTTTTTTTTTGTTTTGTTCTTTTTATTATTATTATTATTTATTCAACTGTGCGCATGTGCGTGTGCATGTGTGTCTGTGTGTGTGTGTGTGTGTGTAGAACCACGGACGAACCTGCGAACCACCATGGACGCCTCCACCTCCTTCTGCCCTGGGATTCACAGGCTCCGCCCTACCAGGACCAGAAGCGCAGGCCACCCCCGCTTTCGCCTGGTATCTGTACGTGGGATCTGGGATCCGAACTCAGGACCTTCCGCCTGCAAGGCGGAGGCTTAACCCCTGAGCCACCTCTCCAGTCCCAACAAACGGGATTTCTAAGTGAAAACATGGCACATTTACACACTGATATACATTATCAATGTTGTTTCCAACGAAGCCAGCAATTTATACTTTTACAAATAACCCCACAGAATGCTTAGCTCCAGTTCTCACCAAAACCAGGTTTAGTCCATTTTTAAAATCTTGGGCTGGCTCAGCCAACCAACGTGCTTGCCACCAAAAGTCTGACAACTTGAGTTTGATCCCCAGAGATCACATGGTGGAAGGAGAGACCTGATTATTGTGTTATCTTCTGAGTTACACGTGCACTGAGATGCACATGCGTGTATACACACGCACAAAGATAAATGTAGAAAACAAAATTTTTTTATTACCTTTGCCTTTTACTATTTTATTAACTTTTGTGTTACTGCAAGATGCTACCAGGATATAAATATGCCAGTTCAACCATTACAGTTATAAAATTAAATATTATAGCTTCAGGAACCAGGGATATTCTATATGGAAAAAAGAGGAAAAGTGCCACAAAGGGCATATAACAGAATCTCCTTGAGCCCTCGAGAAGAATCCCATTCCTAGACTCTCTGCTTTAATATTTTAAGATTTTATTTGTTGAGAGAGAGAGAGAGAGAGAGAGAGAGAGAGAGAGAGAGAGAGAACACACACATGCTCAGAAGACAACTTTCAGAAGTCAGGTCTCTTGGGCTGAGGAGGTGGCTCAGGGATTAAAGTCTTTGCCTGGAAAGCAAAAGGACCTGAGTTCAGATCCCCAGATCCCATTAAAAACCAGGCAAATATGGTGGCAACCCACAATTTTGGATCTGGAAGGTGGAGCCTGGGAAATCATCCAGGATGATTCCCAATGTCACCCTTTGGGCCTCCACAGGCACACACACTCAAATACACTCTTCTACACACATCCAAACACACATGTACATCAACCCACTGCAAAATGCACACACACACACACACACACACACACACACACACATACACACACACAGAAGTCAGTTCTCTCCTTCTAACATGTAGCCTCTTGGGGATCAAACTTCAGTCTCTGGATTTGCAAGCAGGCTCCTTACCCACTAAGCTGTCAAGCCTATCACAGGTGTAAAAACATAGGGAAGCGGAATGGGGTAAAGATGCTTCCCTTGCTGGCCTGAAGACCTGCGTTTGGTCCCCAAACCACTGTAATGGTGGAAGGAGAGAACAGATTCCACAAAACTGTCCTCTGACTCCACACACAGGGTGGTACACACGCACTGCCACACTGCACATAAACACAATCATAGTACATAAAACTACAAATAAAACCAAAGTGATTCATTAAAACTAAGTTATTCAAGAGTGACATGCATGTATGCTTTTGGCTCTTGTACCCAAGGCTGGCACCACAGAGCCTAGAGTGTTCAACACACATCTGTGTGGCAGACACTGTATGGGCTCCAGAATGAGATTCTCCACACTTACCGAGCAAAGACGTCGCCTGAGAGCTGAAGATTGTGCGGTCTACAAGCCAATCAGGGAAAAGCTTGAGGTGCTCCGATAGGAGTGATGCGGGGTCCCTCTGGGGTCTGTATGAGTTCAGGTTCTTGTGTCGAAAGTCAAAGATTGAAAACAGGGGATTAAGGCAGCGTTTATTAGAGGAAAGAACGGAACTCACGGATGTGAATCAGCAAGGGGCAAGAAAGCCCTAGAGAACTCATGGCCTCCAGGCATGGGATCCATGAGGGGGGAGAGAAAAGTCAGACAGCAACTAAAGGGCTCCAGACGTGGAGTACCAAAGGGGGCGAGGAGTCCAGAAAACAAAATCTTAAACTCTGGCAAACTGATGCCAGCATGTCTAGATTCATTTTGATGTCTTTTACCAATGCAGCCAATTTTTTCCCCTTTAAAAAAATTAGTCGTGGGGCTGGAGAGGTGGCTCAGGGGTTAAGTCTCTGCCTTGCAGGTGGAAGGTCCTGAGTTCGGATCCTAGACTCCATGTATAGACGCCGGGTGGAAGCGGGAGCGGCCTGTATTTCTGGTCCTGGTAGGGCAGAGCCTGTGAATCGCGGGGCAGAGTAAACAAGAAGGAGGTAGAGGTGGTCCACGGTGGTTCCCGAATTCGCCTGTGGTTCTACACACACACACACACACACACACACACACACACACACACGTGCACACATGCACAATTGAATTAAAAAAAAATTACAGTGGAGCCAGCGAGATAGCTCAGTGGTTAAGTAAGGTGTGTGCACACAAACCTGGCAGCCTGGGTTTGATCCACAGAAGTCCACGTGGTAGGTAGAAGGAAAGAGCGATTTCCAAAAGTTCTGCTCTGACCTCTGCCAGCACAGCATGGCATGCTTATGTTAACCTCCTCTGTCTTTCTCTCGAACAGATATGGTATGCTTACAAAGGATGATGTATTCCAAACTTATAAATGTAAAATATAATACACCATTATAATAATTATGAGTGTAAAACTGCTTAAAATGTAAAGCGACACTGTGTCGGGCCATAAGTAATATGCAGACAGCACTGTTGAGGCAGGCAATCTCATATGAAGGGCTTTGTTTGTTTGTTTCGTTGCTACTTTGATTGAGACAGGGTCTTTCTCAGTGACCTAGACTGACTTAAAACTCAATTCTCCTGTCTCCCGAGTGCTGAGATCATAATCTACTTTTGCTGGAAATATAGTAAGTACAAGTGATATTTTAGGAAAGCGAACGAACCATCTTCCTACTCAGAATTCAAATATTTTCATTTCCTCTTTCAAATTTGTATAACTTTCTTTACACGAATCTGCATATTTCTTATAAGTCTTATTTCTGGTTTTTCACAGTTTTGTTGCTATTGGAAATGGGGTTTTTCGCCATTATGTTTTCTAACCTACTAGTTCTGGCATACAGAAAGCTATTAATCCAGGAATGTTTGTATGCATAGCCCTCTTCCTGTTTTTTTTTTTTTAATTACAGCAGATTTCTAAAAATTGCCATAAATATTTGTATTTTCTGTGACTCGCCATGACAGGCTCAGGAGGGTGCTGAGTCAGAAGCCACCACCTCAGGCTGCTTCGGAAGGGGCCGCTGCTTTCCAGACTGGATGGGTCGCTCTCTGAGACGCCAAGACTCACAGAGGAATATGTCGACAGGCTTGCAAACACTCTGGAGACCCTGAGCTGCTACCAACTCACACCACATTATCTAATCTGTGCTTCCCCTCCAGCCCCCAGAACTCCAGCTTAAACCTAAGGCCTGGCACATGCTGGCAGATGCTCCGCTGCTGGGCTGTACCCCTCATCTGCTGCTGGGGTGTACCCCTCATCTGCTGCTGGGGTGTACCCCTCATCTGCTGCTGGGGTGTACCCCTCACCTGCCGCTGGGGTGTGTCCTTTGTCTAGTTAAAGGTATTTGGAAGAGTCTCAGTTTCAAATGTGAAGCCAAAAATTCTGGAATTCAAAGTCCACAGCATGCCGTGCCCCTGCTAACACGGAAAATGTAAAATGTCGGTGTTAATGTATAATGTAAGCGCAATGAACTACTTTTAAAGCTGTAGGTTAGTGCTGCATCTCACTCACGTTTAGGAGCACCTTTGAAGCACAGAGAGTGGCTTTTTTACAATTCACTTGAAACTACAGTAAAGTCAGAAACATCTAGAGAAACCCTAAGGCAAAAACAGTCTGAGGACAGAAACTGTATGAAACAGAAACTTGCTGACCACACAGCAAAAGCTTGGATGAAGAAAGAGCTGTGGGGCTGGGGAGATGGCTCAGGGGATGAAACCTTTGCCTTGCAAGCAGAAGGTCCTGAGTTCAGATCCCAGGTCTCCTGTGAAAAAACACCAGGCTGGAAATGGAGGTCGCCGGCACTTCTCATCCTGGTGGGCAGAGCCTGGCAAATTCCAGAGCAAACGACAACTTACTATTTGAAAAAGTAGTGAAATTGGACATGCATGTCATATTATACCGTATAGCAGGGCATATTCCACCTGAATCAAAAGTTTAATGTCCAATAGAACAATGATGACACCAGAGGAAATATAAAAACATTCTTTCATGACTTTAAACTGGAAAAGATCTTTCTCGTGATTTTTTTACTTGTCGTATAAGCATGTACTGTAAAGAGTATATTCCTCCACGGTCCTCCCCTGCCCTTCTCTATCTTGTTCCCCAGACTGCTTTAGTGTACATTACATAGTTATATATAGATACATAACTTTAAGTACACATTAGTTACATAATGATACATAACTTCATGTGTCTAAAAAATTCTGGAAACTACAACTGAAAGAAACATATTTTATCTATCTTTCTTGATTTACTGATTTATTTCTTAATTGATTTAATAAGGTTATCTCCAATTACATCCATTTTCCTGCATGAGAAAATACTTTTTAAACTATATTTATTTATTTCGTGGGGGGGGCACTGTATGTTCCTGTGGAGGACCAAGGGTGACTTCAGGAATCATTCTGGATTGTTTTTACCTCCTTTTTGGTTTGCTGTGGGATTTTCCAGGCTCTGCCCACTAGGGCTGGAAGTGCAGCCTCTACCTTTTCTGCCTGGCTTTTTTTTTTTTTTTTTAATGTGGGACCTGGAATCCAAACTCAGGACCTTCTGGTTGGAAGGCAGAATCTTAACCCCTGAGCCATGACACACAGTGCCCTCTGATACACACACACACACACACACACACACACACACACACTAAATAGTTTTTAAAAACTGGATTCAATATCTACAAAGCATGAAGAAAGATTTTAATATAACGAAAATTCACATATGTGCAGGAAAACATCCATAAGCAAACTCCAAACACAACTGACAAAGGGGAAAATACAATTTACATCACAAGGAACAAGCAAGAATCCCTAATAAATAAAACTAAAAAAAAAGGGGGTAAAACTAAAGTAAGATAATTGCTATACATCTAAAAACCAAGTTGGGGAGAAATATGTATTCTTCTTATTCTTCTATATCAGGCTGACTGTATACATCTATTGATGGTAGTAGTTAAATATCCTCCAAAATTAAGTGTGTATGTATGTGTATGTGTGTGTGTGTATGTATGTGTGTATATGTATATGCGTTGGGAGGTCTCATATAGACCAGCTCACCTTGAGCTCCCAATCCTCGTGCCTCTGCCATCAACATGCCAGGATCACGGGGACGCACGCTGCTACACCAGCTGACACGTGACTTCGATTCCCCAGCAGCTCTAAATCTTGAAGTGGACCGTGTGTCCTGCACCCTGTGAAGTGAGTACTGGTTCTGCCCCAACAGCAGACAGTAGCACCCAAGTGTCCACCAGAAGCCAGTGGCCATGCGCTGGCACGATGCCCTCCAGGCTGGCACAAGCACAACCGTGTGCGCACCGGGACGAGGGCAAAGCGAGGATCTACCTGCGCTTCCCTCTGGCATCGGTGCTGTTAACTGTGTTGGATGCATGAAGGGGCACGGCAACCCCAACACCACAGGCTGAGACAGGAGGACGGCAGCGCGTCGAGATCCTGTCTCAAAAAGCAAAGACGCAAAACAAACACAAAATCTTCACGTAAGACGTAACAGGGAACCGAAATATTCTTATTCTGCGGGCTGGGGTAGGACCTGAGTACACTGTGGGAAATGGGGCTGCTGCCGCCCCCTGGATGAAGGACGTGCTGCTCTGCGCTCAGCAGAAACGTACAAGGGCCTGTTTTCTCTGCAGCATCCAGTGTGGCAAGACTGTGGGACTTTGCTTGGGTGGTAAGGAAGAAATGATAACTTAGTGTGGTTTCACATGATGGTCTGAAGCTTGGGGCTTACTGAAGTGCAATCTGTATACAAAACATTCTCCTCCGGTGTACAATCCAGTGAGTCTGGACAAACATACACCCGGCAAGCAGCAGCCCTGCGAGAACCTGAGCATGTCCCTCACTGCAGGCGGCAAGATCTCCCCCCTTCCCTCCTCTCCTGTCCCCAGTGCCAGGGCCCCAGACACTGCTAGCTCCAGGCCGCCTTCCTTTCCCAGTGTGCCCTCGATGTCTGGCACCCGTCGCAGTGCGACATGGGTATTGACTAGTTCTTCTCACTGCCTGGCGCTGTTTCGCCATATCTCTGTGTGGTTTCACTTGACAGCGCTTGAGATCAGGACCCCTCTGCTTGCACCACCTTTCTGCATATGGGCTGACTAATGCCAGCTCTGCCGGCTGCTCTGCCGTCTCATGTTCTGAAAGCTCCTTCAGATGAGACAGATTAGCTCCTTGTGTTGATACGTTACAAAATCTATTTCCTAAGTTTCTATTTCAAGTATATTTCTATTGAAATGTTCATGTACTAATTTGTCAATACTTTCTTTCCTCCTCTCCCTTCTCCCCCCTTCTCTTGGCAGAGTACCACCAGGTTTCGGCCACCCAAATTCTGGGATTAAGTGTGTACCATCACTTAATTAATTTAGAATAGCTCGAGATATGACTTATTTTAATATGATTCTAAACACACGCACACACAAGTATACACAGGCACACACACACACACACACACACACACACACACACACACACACACAAATCGCATCAAACTAAAAGCTTCTGCACAGAAAAGGAAACACTCAACAGGATGAAGAGACACCTGATGCGGGTCAATAGGGCTCATGTGCAAAACACAGAAGAATCAAACAGCTTGGCCGCAGGATGACAAAGCATCAGAAGACCCGCTTATCAGAATGAAACATTCCTGTCTCTGTTGACTAAAACGAGAATCTTAAAAAGGGAAGGAAATAGATTGATAGGGAAAAGCAGCTGTGATAGTCAATCCTTGACACACCTGGCATTAACTGAGATCAGCTGAGACCACCTGAAGAGATGATCTGGGTCATACAAAGATCAGTCCCAGATCTGATTGGAACCTCTCTAGATCTCGCTGGAACTTCCCAGTAGTGGACCAGATAAAAGGAGCCACAGAACAGAAGACTGGGAAGAGGAAGAGAGACTCTACAGAAATCCAGCCTTCTGCCACCACCCACTAGCCTACTGGAAGTCTGCCGTGACTTAGCCTGCCAGCTTCGGCTGGCCAGCCAACCATGCCGCTTCTGCCATGAGAGACTGTATCTCCCCTCTGGAACCCTAAGATGAATACATTTCCTTTTCTCCCTTAAGTTTACTTGACTTTGGGTGTTCTCTCATAGAAAGTTAAGAGTAACCATTACAGCAGCCAATGAACCTATAGGTAGGAAGACAGTACATCAAACCACTCTGTAAATAGCTGCTATTACACCCATAAATTTGAAGAACGCTTAACACTCAGCCTAGAAGTCTTCTTCTATAACAGAGGTAGAGGATCTCTACATGCCGACAGGATGAAGCTTAGGCAGTAGAAGAGCAGTAGAAGTGGACAGCAATGACCACCCATAATGCAGAGTACCAGCGACCCAGCAATGCTCACCAGACCAACCTAATCTCTCCCAGTCCTAAGGCTTAGGGAACCTAGAGGAAAAGGGGGTGGTGAGATTTTAAGAACCTAAAGATGGGAAGGTTCACTGTTAAACAAGACATTCCATTCAAGGCATGACTGCTGCATCCAGGAACCCACTGTAGTGAGGCTTGTCCTTACCAGACCTGCATAATGACTGACATATCAACCTGCCCCTTGGACTATCCAGGAACTCAAGAGAGATAAGAACACACAGTGCTAACCTGAGGGACTAGAGCTGGACGAGTGAAGGGAAACACCCCTATCAGTGGGTGATTGGAGAAAGGGCAACTTGATATACCACAAGAGGCCTGAACCCCCACAAGAGTAGACAAGCCAGAGGGAACCCTGGGGTCCATAGAAGTGGCCAGGTAGGAGGGTGGGAGGGAGTGGGATGAATCAATGAAGGGAGGTGAGTAGGATGGGACAGAGGGGTGATGGAGGAAGCAGGGATAGATACTCAATATGCTTGTAAAGCTAGGAAAAAAAATTTTTTTTAAGTTGACAAGGGCTAAGGATGGAGCTCAGCAGTAGGCACTTGCCTAGTGGTACAGTCCTGGCAAGGTCCTGAGTTCAAACTCCAGTATTACCAAAATAAATAAAAAAATAAATAAATAAAATTTTGGAGTTGGTTAGATTGCTCAATACACACACACACACACACACATATATACACACAGAGGCAAATTTTTAAACATTGGCAAAGAACCCAAATAGATCTTTGTCTAAGGAGATGGACAAATGATTACAAATAAATGTACAAATGTTCACCATTTCTGGACATTAGGAAAATGCAAACCAACATCCCCCTGAGATCTTAGCTCATCTCTCATCAAATAGGCAGTGTGGAAAGGAGGAAGGTAAACTAAGGATGTGGGGAAGGGGACTCTTCTCAAATTTTCAGAGTGAGTGTGTGTGTGTGTGTGTGTGTGTGTGCACGTGTACGTGTACATAGGGGCAAGAGGATGCTCTGGTGTCCTGCCTCTGGAGCTATGTACCCTGTGCTCTGATACAATCTCTCACTGGCCTGGGTTCTTGGTGCAGCTCGACTGGCCAGCAAGCCCCTGACTCTACATCCCCAGCACTGAAATCACAAGTGCCACCATGTTTGGCTTTTTATGTGAGAACTAGGAGTCGAACTCAGGTCTTCCTGCTTGTGCAGCCACCTCCTCAGCCCTGTCACTTCTTAAAATTATAAAATGTACTTAAAATAAATGGAAGAAGCACTCGGTGTCTCTTATGTGTGACTGAGCTTCTAATGAGACACTTGAGATCTGTCTTACTATGAACAGACTCTGCTGCTTAAAGGTTATGATAACATTTAATGCAGAAACACATTGCTCACACCAGTCTCGGCACAGGCAAGTCGTAAGACTTGGAAACTCAGGACACATGACAAAAAGACCTGTCAGAAGTCCACTGTTCGTACCCACACTACAAGCATTTCATTATGCATCGATTGCATAAAAGAGAACATGTTTTCATTGGCCACAACTTGCATCACCAAGTGTACAAGACAGCATGGCTTTTCTTCTATTCTCTCCCTACCTGTTCTTATTTTCTTAACTTTGTAACTCTACCCAGGCACTCTCAGTGCAGCCTTACGATGATTTATAGAGCACTCCCCAACAATGGGGGAAAATGACATATTCAAAAGAGTGTAGATTCTGAAATCTCGCCTCTATCACTCTTTAACCTTACCAAAGAATGTTTCAAAAAACAGACAACAGAAAAGTTTATTAATTCTGAGCAGCAAGGAAAGAAGGACTCGGAGGCACCGGTGGATGCAGCGTTCACTTAGCAGAATCTCCCCACCAGCTCCAGGACATGATAAGATGTGAGAAGTGTCTAGCCAAGGGAAAACAGAAAATGCAATTACATTTTATTGCAAGAAATTTGGAAAACGCATTTTTAACAAAGTTAGCTACTCAAAAGTGTCACCTTGGGCTGTCTCTTAACAGCTCCTCTTCGCAAGTGTGAAATCTAATGGAGGTAGCGGCATTTACAAGCAGCACCAAGATGCTGTCTTAATTACTAGCTGCATTTTCTTAGGCAACAAGAGATGAGATGGAAAGAGAAATTAGCTTTACAAATGGCTTCATACATCTTTATGTCACACCCCTCCACCCAGCCACAGATGGTTATGCATCTTGGACGTCCTAATATCCCAGGCCATCTTCTTTGCCTGGGGCACAGCCAAACCCATCATTGCTCTGAATTATATATATCTCCTTCTGGGATCACTGACAAGGGCTGGAGCTATTTATCATAATGATTTAACATCTACTGACCACGACATAGCCCCTTCCCGTGTGGATTCCACAGGGGCACAAAAGGAAAGGTTGGTTGACAGTCTTGGCAAGCTCCCAGGGTAGCCAGCACCAGCTCATGTGCGTGCTTTGGCGGGACACGCCCTGGGCTGACCAAGGGTTCTCAGTCCAGTCACTACTCCCAAATGCCCGAGCCGAGGCGGGGTAAATGACTACCACTGTTGCCTGTCATGTGAAGTCATTCACGTCTTCCTTAGGAACTCAGGGGCCCCTCAGGAATCACTGTCTTCAGGTAGGATTTGAAATATTGCACGCACTAAACCAGCTGGAATGTCTCACTAAAGTTACATGGCCAGCTAACTTTCAGAAAAACACTTCTGCATAAAACATCTATAAGAAGTCTAGACAAAATACAGAACCTACTACCTAAAGACACTTACTAGGGAGAGTCAAAAGCAGACGGTTCAGGGCGGCCAGGGCTTGGGACTGGCCTGTGCTTTCTATTCTCTCACAGCTCCACTCCGTGCCAGGAGTCTATGTGAAAACTTAGTTTAAAAAGTCCGCAGTTTGGCTTTTTCTTCCATGTATATGTGAGTATAGCATGCATGTATGCATATTTGCATGTATGTGGACACATGGGGGGGCATATGCACATGTGCAAGCATGCATGTGGAGGTCCAAAACTGACTCTGTAGATCACTGTCCATTTTACCCACTAGGGTGGGGTCTCCTGCTGAACACAGCTCAATTCCAGTTAAACAGCCAGCATGCTCCAGGAATCCTCTATCTCTGCCTCCCAAGGGCTGGATTAGAGGTGGCCGACTTTATGTGGGTTCTGGGGATCTAAACTCCAGTCCCCATGCTCGCCTGGCAAGCACTGTTCACCCACGGAGCCCCTTGCCAGCCCGGGAGTTTGACTTTCTTGTCTCGAAGGCTAGAGCTGAGGGATGGCGCAGTCGTCAGCGAGGAGGGAAACGCTACACAGGACGGACCACACTTGAGCTGGCGCCAAGTTCGTTTCTAATATGGTGCAGACTCTGCACGTGCACGGGCCACGCCCCACAATGCTGACAGGGTCTGGCTGCAATTTCAGCTGCTGTCCAGTCAGGGAGAGAGAAAAACATTTTGGTTCTACCAATCAACGGAGGGAGGGAGGGAGGGAGGGAAGAAATCAGTACTCTTAGGAGCTCATAGCAGAACTCAGTCTGCACACCATGACTGATGGCTGAGATACATCCAGGAGCGCGTCACACAGCGCTAGTGTGGAATGGGATGGGATGTAGCTGAGCCTCAGTGCTTGTGTGACATGCAAGAACCCTGGGCCAACCCGATACTGCAGGAAAAACCAGTGATACCTCACACAAGTAGAAGTTACCTTAAAAGGAACCACAGACCTAAGTAAAACCTAACCACAGAACTAGTAAAAAACATAACAGCAAAGTCTTTGCAACTTTCACGTAGGAAAAGGATTTTTTAAGAATGTTAAAAGTCTGAACCTTAGTCTCTAAACAATGTCAAAATTGAAAAAAAAAATTGTTCTTTAAAACGTAATCACATAAATCTTCACAAAGTGTCTGGAATATACCAAGAAAAGCACACAGTGGATATGGTGGAGCGGACCTGAATCCCTGCACTCGGGAGACTGAGGCAGAACTGACAGATCAAGGGCAGCCTGAGCTACAGTGTATCAAACAAGGGTACAAGGGACCAAGAATCAAGTGTTTTCAGCAATGGGAGCCAGAGGACAGGGCAATGATATTTCAAAAATTATACATTAGGCCAGAATCACATTCAGACACTTGTTTTACTTAATCACCTTAGTGATTTTCAATCCAGTCCAGCTGATAATCAAGATTAATACAAACGGGGTTGGGTTGGAGAGATGGCTCAAGGGTTTAAGCCTCTGCCTAGCAAGCAGGAGGTTCTGAGTTCAGATCCCAAACCCAACATAAAAACATTAGGTGGAACTATTGGATACCTATACTTCCAGTCTTGGAAGGCAGAGCCTGGGAAACTCAAGAGCAAAGCAAAGAGGAGGTAGTGCAATCCAGGGTAATTCCTAAAGTCACCCTTGGGCCTCCACAGGTTTACACAGTACACACACACACACACACACACACACACACACACACACACACACACACACACAATACATACAAAGGAGAAAGGAATACATGGGGATAGTCCAAAAGCTGCAGTAATCTGCAATTAAATGAAATGGGCAAAGTTGTCAGAATATAAACCAGCAAACGAAAAATCTGCAGAGCCTTTAATTATCTGAGCTATTAGGTGTTAAATATGCCAATCATCCAGGTACAGAGTCCAGAGTGTTATCAAGAGTTGCAGTACAGCACAAAGCACGGAAGATCCCAGAATGGAAAGCAGTACTGGGGGACGGGAATAGTGTGGGGGAGGGGAGTAATGTGGTGGGGGAGTAGGGAGGGAGCAGTGGGGGAGTGAGAGCAGCACTGGGGGAGGGGAGCAGCAGGGAGTGAGACCTCAACAAGTCTATCCCCCAAAGTCCACAGGGTGGAAGGAGAAAACTGACTTCCGAGAGGGTTTCCCAGACCTCCACCTGGCATGCACCCTAGCATGCGCCGTGGCATGCATGTACCTTCTCTCCCCCGCCTCCCTTTCCAACAAATAAAATATTTTTTTAAATCTTCACAGAGCTGGAGAGATGGCAAGCAGAAGGCCCTGAGTCCCACACAAAAACGCCAGGCGGAAATGGCTGTGGCCGGCACTTCTGGCCTTGGTGGGCAGAACCTGGGAAATCCCAGAGTGAAGCAAGGAGGTGGAAGCAATCCAGGGTGATTCTCAGAGTCACCTTTGGGCCTCCACAGCGACACATGTGCCCTCTGATAACACACACATGCATGCACGCATGCACGCATGCACGCACGCACATACACTAAATGAATGAACAAACTAGAGGAAATGCACAAGAATGGTCAAGGGATCACTACTTAAGGCAGTGATGGACATGAGCTCACTATACTCCTCCAATAGTGAACATGATCATTTTTGCTTATTATTTATGAATAGGGTCTTACTTTGTAGCTTGGATTGGTAATCCTCTCCCGTGATTACAAGTACAAAACACCACATGAGGCTCAAATTATCTTGTTAAAGAAAGTGTGAACATTAATTCACAGTAATTTGACACAACTATTTAAATGTAAAAAAAAAAAAAAAGGGTAAAAAGACATCTGGGGGAACGAGTGAAATAGCTTAGTGGGTAAGGCATCTGCTCCCAAACCTGGTGACCTGAGTTCAATCCCCGGATGCCCACATGATGAAAGAACTGTCCTCTAACTTCCAACTGTGTGCCATGGCATGCATGTCCATACCTTCTCTCTCTCTCTCTCTTTTTCTCCCCCCTCTCCACATAAGTAAATTCTTTTTTTTTTTTTTTTAAAGCACATCTAGAGGACATTTTATATAGCAACGGTTTCAACAGACCCAAAAGACCTGGGAAAACCAGAGGGAGCATTAGGAAAAGCATTGCAAGTATATGAAATGGGAGTTGCGCCTCGAGTTAGCGCACATCCTGGAGGAGAGACGGTGGTGTCCAGGTTAGACCCAGCGCACAGGGGACCAGGCAGCAGGTCAGCCTCGGCCGCACAGTGAACTGATGGCCAGACTGGCTGGGTGAGACCCTGCCTCAGAGACAAAGCTTAAAAAGCCTGGAGAACACGAGGCACTTCGTAACCCAGGACACAGACCTGCCCGACTTCCTTAGGAAATAGCTTGGGCCATGCAGACGCAGGACACTGGGTGGGGTGCACTTGGGTCACTGTGTTGGGGTTTTGAGGTTACTGGCAATGCTTCCTTTTTCTGGGGACTTGCAAACAGATGGTCATCCCCATCCTCTACCTCCTCACACACCAGAGCTGCTCCCAAGTGTGATCAGAGAAACACTTGTCTGCACCACGGCTGTATGCTGTGGTAGCATAGGCTCATTCATGAGATAAGCAATCCAATCCGCAACCAGGATTAGTGTAAACCGGGATTAGGACGCAGCACAAACAAGCCTATGGGTGGAGAGACTCAATGAAGACAATCCTATTACAAGAGAAGGAGTATCAGGAGCACCTCTACAGAAATGAGCCTGACTGAAGGCCATGAGGGGGCTGGGGTGGGACAGTGCTGGAGCCCAGGAGTCCACAGTCAGCCTGGGCAGCAAAGCCAGACCCCGTGTCAATGAATAAATAGACAGAAAACCCAGGACAGTGGTGAGACAAAACCAGTATTTGCAGAGTGCCTACATGTGTTAAAAACCACCTGGAAGGGAAGCTGCTACACACACGCATGTTTCGTCTTAACTTTGAAAAGATGAAGCACTGGTAGCTAACTAACTGTTCTACCCAGATGCACAGTCAGGGACCCGACAGTAACTAGTCTTCGGATTATTAGTCCGGTGAGATGGCTCAGCAGGTGAGGTGCCTGCTCCCACAGAAGCCTGGCCACCCTTCCCAGGTCCCACATTAAAACAAAAACAAAACAAAACAAAACAAAACAAAACAAAAAGAAGCCTGGCCACCCGACTTTGATCCTGGAACTTCACATGGTAGAGGGAGAGAACTGACTTCTGAAAGTTGTTCTCTGACCTCCACCTTGTGCATCATGCGTCCTCATGCCTTCAATCAATCTCTCTCAAATAAATAAACAAATAATAAAAATTATTTAAGAAAATTATGGAAAGCAGTATCAAAACCAAACAAAAACAAACAAAAATCTTCTCCAACTACCATTTTAAGCGTAATTTATCCTGCTGGGGTACGTCACTTCTGTTTTTCTCATACTTTCACAATGTATATCCTGTTCTTGCAGTGTATGCTTAACTAATATCTGTAAAAACAATGTAGCTGTGCTGTTCCCTGGTTTTGGGATATAAATACTAGTACTTGTTACAAATAAACTCAGCTTGGATCCTGGTGTCTTTGCTCCCTCTGACCCAGCTTGATTTCATTCCTACCGCTTCCACTCCTGTTTTCACAGATGGTTCTAGACTGAGCCCTTTTCCCGGGAAGCTAGGGTTTGTGTTGGTCGCAGTAACCTACTAAACAGTGTTAAATCACATATTTAGATGATACATGATTTTACTTACATAACAGCTTGTCATGTTCTTATAACTTACATATTTGTGCAAATTTGCATATTCCCATAATAAACATATGTATTTAAGTATACAAAAATTTTAGCTCTGACTACAAAAAAAAGATCTCAGACAATGGCAAAATCAGAAACCATGATACATATGTGTATGTGATTGTGCTCAGTGGACTGTTTGACACTAAAAAAAAGAGAAAAAAATCAGTGCTTCTTGACTGTTGCAGTCAGCCTGCATGGTTGCTGACAAATCACCATCAAATGGTTTAAGGGGGTTTATTTCCTTACAACAGTCCGGTTACAGTTCTCAGTCCAATTTGACAGGAGAGCTCACACCAACACCAAAGCCAAGGGAACTGGCCACACCATCTCTACGTAATGACTGAGAGAGGGACAAGCCTTACTGGCCAGACCAGCATGCCTGGCCAAGCGTACAAAAGAATGCCAACTCTCTCAACCAGCTGTCTGTGACTTATTCCAAGGCCTCGTCCCACCCACCATGGGCCGGGCCTTCCCCAGCAGCTACACAATCTCCCTCAGGTTTGCTCTGGGCCTAACTCAACCACCAATTCTTTACAAATGTGCCCAGAGCTCACACCCTCAACAGTCAAGTTGACACCTGTGCTTAACTATGACATTGACCAAAGGACAGCTATTCTGCAGCAGCGATCAGTGTATAGGACCCGCCCTTTGTGCCACCTCCTATCCTGAGGTGATGGCAGGAAAACACCAAAGGGGGGTCTGGAGACAATGTGGTCACATACAGGACAGTTTGAACAGCAGTGAGAGTACTAAGGAAAATACACATTAGTGCTTCGAATGTGTTCAAATATACATTTAAAAAATCCTAATGGGGGGGCAGCAACATGGCTCAGCAGGTGACCTGAGTTCAGCCTCTGGAGACCACGCAGGGGAGGAAGGGGAGAACCCACTGCACAGAGCTGCCCTCTGACCCTACACACGCCCATGGTGGCACGCACATGTCAACACACAGCTGTATGCACACATGTGTACACACACCCTTCTCCAGCCTTCTCCTCACATGCTTCACACAAGAACGATAAAGTTTAAAACACTTTTAATTGATCTTTGATTTCCGTGCACACGCACCTGCATGCGTATCACAGGGTACTTGGTGTGTCTCTCTGGAGGACCAAGCGTGGCTCCATAGATTATCCTGAGTGGCTTCACCTCCTCTTTGCTTTGTTCTGGGGTTTTCCAGTCTTTGCCTTTCAGAGCTGGACGTGCAGGCTGTTGCCATGTGACATTTTCACGTAGGATCCGGCATCCAAACTCAGGTCCTTCTGCTTGCGAGGCAGAGGCTTAACCCCTAAGCCATGTCTCCAATCTCTCTCTTTTTTTCTCTCTCTCTCTGAGACAAGGTCTCATATAGCAAGTTGGCCCTGAATTGGCATGTACCACACACTTCGGGGATATCAGAAACTCCTTCCCATGCTGAGAACTGGTAAATAATGGAAACAAACCCAAGCGCAGCTTCGGCCTGTCCAATCTAAGCTGCGCCACTAGATGGCCAGCTCCTCCCTGCGGAGGATGCCTGTCGCTCCAGCACTGCCTGAACAGGGACAGGAAAGGTCTGATGTTTAGCAGCAGGGACTCCACCACTGCATGTGCCCCACGGGCTCTTCATGCCCCCCACACTGCACCGGGTTAGCCCATCACCTAACAGCGCCAATCCAGACGGAAGCATCTCACAGGTCTGACCACGGCCTTCCTCAACAGGCTGCAGGGGAAACACAATGTTTTGTTTTCAGATTAATATTCTGATTTCAGAGTTTGGAGCATGCTGAGGAGAAGCAGGGGACATATTCCCAGGAGAGCCGGGAAGGCAGCTCCTTGGAGAAAGGCGGTTGTGACTGCCTCTTAAACCCGTGTGGAGGAGGGAGTGTCACCAACACACAAGGAATCCCAGACACTCCCCCAGCACTGGGCTGTGTGTACATCAGCTGGACTGCGAGCGCCCAGGTGCGCTGTGACTGGCCTCGAGGTCACACGCACTGCCTCGCCTCACTGACGCTGCTGCACGCTGTCACCTGAGGTCTTCTGCTGGTGGGCCAAGTCTTCTGCTCTCAGAAACTTAATTACGGGAAACAGACTATTTTCCTACAGCCATGCCTAGTGTTAAATTACTGCAGCTTTGCATGAGGTCGCAACAGACAAGCCACAGTATACACAGAGGCCAGGGACGATCTTGCCTGTTGGACTTCTTCTACCTTTTTCGATACATGGCGTTGGTCACAGCTGTGTACGCCAGGCTAGCTAGCCTAAGAACCTCCAGGGTTTCTCCTGTTCCATGACATCTTGGCACTGCAGCATTAGATTGCCAACATGAGCTACCTTCTCTGGCTTTTATGTGGGTTCTGGGAGTTCTAACTCAGTCCTAATGCTTGGAGGCAAGCACTTTCCCATGAAGTCATCTCCCCAGACAGTTAGTTAGACCTTAAATAGACATTTTCTCCAAAGCTCTACAAATGTTAAAGTACTAATCATTGAGAAATGTAATCGACCTGAGAAAGAATAACTTTTATTAGGCAGTTTTTAGAACAGAGCGGCCACACTGGGAAGATCTTTGAATGTCATCCTCCGATGCTGGGATTATCCTGAAGGAACACACCCTGCCATTTTTGAGGATTTGGTTCTAATCCCCCAGAGATAAGGTCACCAGCTTCCCCCAACCCTGTCTAGGAAAGGATATGGAGATGAGTTCCTCAAATGCAGAAAAGGTGAATGAGCCCCTCCAAAGCAGGTAAATTAAGCTCCTCAAAAGAAAGAGCTTGATCATGAAGTAGGCACAAGGCCAACTGGACTGGATCCCAGAGCAAACCTGCAGGAGACTGTCTAGCTGATGGGGAAGGCTCAGCCCATGGTGGGTGGGACTAGGCCCTGGAATAAAATACAGAGAGCTGGTTGAGAGAGTTGGCATCCTTGTGTATACTTGGCCAGACATGCTGGTCTGGCAAGTAAGGATCGTCCCTCTCTAAAATGTTATGTGGTGATGGTGTAGCCAGTTCCCTTGGCCTTGGTGTTGGTGTGAGCTCTCCTGTCAAGCTGGACTGAGAACTGTAACAGGACAATCATAAGAGAAAATAAACTTGTTCCCTTAAGCCACTTGATGGTGATTTATCAGCAAGCATGCAGGCAAACTGCTAAGAGGCTATCAGGGTACATATGGAAGAATGTGGCATGAGGGGAATCACTGTTCAAAGGATACACGGCTTCAGTTTTGCACAAAGAGTTCTGGAGAAGGGTGGTAGGGTCAGCTGCACGGTGCTGTGAATATGCTTAATACCCCTGAACGCAGATTTAAAAATTGGTGGGAAGTTTAACCTCACTAGAAAAACAAATACAAAAAAACACACATTTTTAACAATCCAACATGAAGTGCTTTCTGTACACCAGACTGTGCAGTGTCAATAAAATAGTCTAGAGCTGTGCTTTCCAGAAACCCCTCCCTTGTCTGGCTCTGAGTGACCCCAAGCCAACAGGAATCTATGTGCAATTGAGGCGAAGCAGGGCTAGTCTCCAAGGAGAGGACCTAGAGAGTCCTAGTTGTACACATGCTGCTTCTGTGTGCTGACCTGCTGCCCCGCCCCAGGCTGCCGGCTGTGGAGCCACGGAGGCATCACCCACTCCAGCTTCCCCGCTCCCCTCTCTCCGCCATCTCACTAGTTGGGTTTACGTTTCCTGTAAGCCCTGGCTGGACCCCAGCCTTGTGGGTGACACTCTTCATTCAACAACTCGTGTGTGTCTGTGTGTGTGCATGTGTCTTCATTTTCCTAGCAATTATAACTGAGTAAAGGGCAATTCATCTGATGAGTGCCATGGACATTACAAGGCACATAAATGTTCCCTTTCTCTGACTGAATTCTGCCTCATCCATTGTCTGAAGAGAGGGAGGAGAAAAAGCAGACACAAAATGCTGTGCACATTGCAACGTATACTTCAAAAATGAGAGGGAAGAATAGCTCTATGTTCTTACATATACGAAATCACTAGCAGCGCAGAAAGAAATCAGTAACACTTCTCGTAGATGTTAGGAGAGCAACAGAGGGTTTTGAGTGACAAAGCATGATTCCATCTGCATTCAAAAATAAGCACTTTAAAAATCCTCTGGGGAGAGCTCTTGCACCGAAGTAGTCTTCATTTTCTAAGTTTTATTTGTGTGTGTGTGTGTGTGTGAAAGAAAGATAACAGTTACACAAGTACCAGGACGTGCATGTAGAAGTCAGTTTTTTCTTTCCAACATGGAATCCAGGGACTGAACACAGGTCACTGAATTAACAAGCAGATCCCTTACTCGTCAAGCTATCTTTTTATAAAAAAAAATTATTTATTTTTTCCCAATCATACAAGCTTAATAGGTACCCCGTCTCCTCCCTCCCTCCACCCCTCCCCAGACCTCCTTGCACCCTCTCCCCTTTTCCCCTCCCTTTCATCCCCCTCCATCCCTTTCTCCCAGTGTCCCCCCTTCCATTCCCTGGAGCATCCTTTAGTGTGAATGTCAAACTTCTTGATTGCCCTGTAGTCTTTACTTTTTATTTATTTATTTTTGCATTTGTGTGTATGCATACATTTGCGTGTCTGTGTCTAAGTATCAAAGGGCACTGTATGTGAAGGCCCAAGGATGACATAGGGATTGCTCTACTGGATCGCTCTACTTCCTTTTGGCTTTCCTCTGGATTTCCCAGGCTCCACTTTGCAGGTCTGAAAGTACAGGCTGCTATCATTTCTGTCCCCATGCTTTTTATGTGGGATCTGGGACCTCAACTCTGGTCCTTTTGCTTTCGAGACAGAGGCTTAACACCTGAGCCATCTCTCCATTCCCAGTCTTTACTTTAGACCAGCCCATTAATAAGCCATTCATTTACCATTTGAATAATCTCTTTTGATGTGTATATGATGCACATGTGTGTATGTGTACGTGTGTGTGCATGTGTGTGTGTGCACGCATTCATGTGAGTGCAGGTACACACTTGCCATGTTGTACGTGCGGAGGTCAGAGGACAATACCCACTGTCAGTCCTCAATTCTCGCCTTGTCTGAGCCAGCGTTGTTCTGCTGGTGCATTCACCAGCTGGCTTGCAGGTTCAAAGATCCTGCTGTGGCCCCACTGGGATCTGGGGTGGGGGGTCACACTCAGGTCCCTTTGCTTGAGTGACAGATGCTTTAACCCGTCTCCACAGCCCCGTCTTGAACAATCTTAATGTCCTGAACAGACTGATAAAAACTGAGTCTGACAAATGAGTTATCAGTATAAATCACTATCTGTCAAAGCTGATACTAAAAATGCAAAGCCGACTCCACGTATGAAAATCTAGCAACAGAAGGTACCACTTCAACAGAGCAAAGGAGAACAGCTTACAAGACAGAAAAGACCCTGCTCAAACCTCACCACTAAATCATGACAGGAGAACAGCTACCAACACTCTATAGCAAACACAGTAATGAGACTCCTGAAGCATTTTTCTGAAATCAAGATGAAGATAAATCTATCTACTTCACATAACCTCCTTTTGAATGCCACATGCAATTCAGGTAGGCAGTAGAGCAAACTGATTGCAAACTCCAGCCCTTGAACCAAAGAGTTCATATTCTGGGCAGCTGATTAACTTCATAGTGAGGACCTTTCTGCCTCTTGCTGTATTAGTTCATAAACTATATAACAGAATCCATACTTCATGTGTTTCCTTGGAGGAGCAAATGCATTAAATTAGGGGGGAAAAAACACCTAAAATACTCAGCACATGCCAAGTACTGAAAATATGGGTCCCCTAAGCTGTCAGCAGCTGCCGAGCGGCAGAGCTGAGTTCAATGGCAGGAACCTCCTCCTACTAGCCGTCGTCTGCCCTCCACGTGATGCCACTGCGCTGACATACCGTTCTCTTCCTCTCCCTCCCTCACACACACACACACACACACACACACACACACAGGAACATATGATAGTAATACCCAAAGATATTTGGCAAACAAAATATTTATAAGTATCCCTAGGGAGAAAAAGAAATTGTGAAAAAGAATTTTGAACAAAAATGAAAATATAAAATCACAGCATGCATCTGAAGTAGAGTCTTGAGATGAAGTCCAATCTTTATGTCTTTACATTTGAAATGAAGGCCTATAGGAGTCTGGCACTTTTAAGCTAATAATAGGACAAATTTAACCAAGATCAGTAAGGTAGAATAATAAAATGTATGGGGATAGGGATGCATTTCTGACAGTAGTGTACTAGATCAGTATGCATGATGTGTGAGGCTAGGGTCTGATCCTCAGCACCTGAACTGGGTGGGGCAGAGCACCTGTAATCCCAGAAGGGGGAAGGGAAGTAGGATCAGAAAGAAGTTCAAGGTCACCCTCAGCTAATATCCAGTCTGAGGCTAAACTAAATTGCATGTGACCCTGTCTTAATAATAGCAATAAGAGCAGTGATAATAATAAAATATAAAAACCAACTAGATGAAAAAGAGAAAAATCAAAGATATCTAATTCTTTGAAAAGATTAATATAATTGATAATGGAATGACTGCGCTTTTTTTTAATTAAGCAAAGTTAGAGTTTCTTAAACTGGAGTTTAAAGGCCAGTAAGATAGTTCAGTGGGTAGATTCTCACTGCTGAGTTTGAGGACTTATATCAAATCCCTGAAACCCACATGAAAGAGAGGACCCCACTTCTTCCCCCAAGCTATCCTGACTGACACATGGATATTGTGGCATGTGTGCTCCCCAACTATAAATAAATGCAATTAACAATAAAAATATACTTTACTATAGATTTAAACATGAGTGCTAAGAGAAAGAGGTACTGAGAAAGAAAGCACGGCCGGGTGCAAAGTATAAATGTAAGGTGGTGGCCTCAGAAATGCACCGCACCAAAGCTAGATGGAGGTTTTTAATGGAGCTCCAGAACCTCGGGGCCAATGGTGGGAAGAGGGTTTTATACAGGGTTGGTGAGTGGGCTGAGGGGACAGGGTCGGGGGTCCCCTCCCAGGACCTGTGCCCATCCTAGGAAATGTGACCAGGATCAGTTTTTGATCTTGAATTTGCACCAGGGTGAGGCAAGCACACACTCTTAAAAGCATCCCTAGAGGGACAGCGGCCATCAAGCAGAAGCCAGGCCCTGAAAATAAAAGTAATGGAATGGCAAGACAGATCAACAGGTAAAAGTGTCTGCATGTAAAAACAAATACAGGGAACTGACTTATTTATATGGAATAAAAGAACTTTTGGTTTTGTGCGCATGCGCGCGTATGCACGTGTGTATGTATCAGAGGGCACTGTGTGTGTGTGTATGTGTATAAGAGGACAGTGTGTATATGTGTATATCAGAGGGCACTGTGTGTATATGCGTGTGTGTGTATGTGTGTATCAAAGGACACTGTATCAGAAGGCATTATATATGTGTGTATGTGTGTATCAGAGGACACTGTATATGTGTGTGTGTGTTTGTGGAGGCCCAAGGGTGACTTCAGAAGTCATTCTGGATTGTTCTACTTCTTCTTTGCTTTGCTCTGGGGTTTCCCAGATCCTGCTTTCCAGTGCTGGAAGTGCAGGCTGCTGCCATTTCTGCCTGCTACTTTTGCATAGGATCCAGGGATTCAAACTCAGGTCCTCCAGCTTTTGGGGCAAAGGCTTTAAGCCTGAGCCATCTCTCCAGCCCAACAAAAGAACTTTTAACTATTGAGTCCAACAAGATGAATTGACAAGAATTAAATCTTTCTTTTTATTACCATTCTTAGAAATTAGGGGGGGGGAATTCATATAATTGAGGTGGATGCGTGAGCCACAACTCTCCCTAGAGTTCTCAAATAGGGGTTAAACACTGTTACGTAACCACTGATAATGTGAATTATAAGTTTCAATACCCACCTTCATCATTTTTCCACAGCTGTACTCATCAAATGCTCTGCAGTTTGGTTACATGCAGAGGAGGCAAAACCCTGGGGGCTCCCAGCCCCAGGCACCTAGCAAGAGCAAGCTGGACAGCGAGTCCCCAGCCATAAGCTCGCAGGAGGTGGGAGGTCTTTAAAGAGTTCCAGACAGTGACATTAGTTCCTGGGTGCTGGGCTTCTGGCACTGCTCCCCATCCCCAACCCCAAATAAGCCTGCACGCAGAAGCCTCTAGTGCTCTGGCCCTTAGAAGCATAAGGTTCTAACTTGGAAAACTCAGAGCAGGAAGCCTCCAACCCAACTGCCTGGACCTGTGAGTCTTCAGCTTCTGCAGCTCAGAGCCATAAACCTGTAGTTTGCAGACCCTAATGTTACCAGGCCCTGGGCTTGAGAGCTCCCCTACAGCTCTAGGGCATGCAAAAGCTCTGGACTGCTGACACTATGGGAGCTCATCCCTTGCTATTTGCAGTTTCCACTGGAAAGGAGCCCCCTTGTAGCACAGCATCCCCAAGCCACACCATTCTTAGCACAAACGCAACAAAGCATCTAAGGTCTGTGCTCCTCAAGGGGCAGCCCTGCCTTTAACACTAAAGAGCTAAATAAACCAAAATATCCAGCAGCCCTGGAGCAACCTGCTGCCATCTCCATTCTTCCCAATTGACCCCTCCAGAGAGAGTCGCTAAAGAAAACCTCTATAAGGTGTGGCTGGTTTGTTGGTTTGTTTTGGTAGAAATCAGGGAGATTGTTTTACGCAATTAGAGTAATGCAAGAGGTATAGAAGAACTGACATTTTTGGGAAAGAAGAAACAGGGGAATTAAATTACTTGATTTCAAGACTTACTGCAGAGTTCGAGTAATCAAAACAGAGTGGTTAGCAGAACGGTAAGCACTGATTACTGGAACCAAACTGTCCAGAAAAAGAGCCACAAGGTAAGGTCCACGGACTTTTAACAAATTAGTAAAATGCAAAAAAAAGGCCAGAAATAGTCTCACATAAATGAGTATTTGCAACAAATGAGAAACACAAGTAAAATTCCAGATATCCATATGTGTCATGGTTTGAATGTGAGTTGTCTCCCATGGGTTCATGTATTTGAATCTTTTGCTGGTGTTAATGTTTGGGAAGGTTGTTGAAAGGTGAAGCTTCACTGCAGGAAGGCACTTTGAGGTCTGATAGTCTAGCCCAGCTTCCTCTCAGTTTGCTCTGTGCCTCCTGATGGCTGCAGTGACTTGAATCAGCCTCCTGCGTTTATCTCCAGTCATGCCTTCTGCTTGCTATGTGAGTCCCACCATAATGGACTGAATCCCTTCTCCGGAACTATAAACTACATCAATCTCCCTTTCTCCACTAAGTTACGCATGAGCACCGTCTCACAGAAAAATGAATAATTGCAACAACATGAAAGAAAGCAATCATTCTTGATTCTCACTTTATACATATGCAAAAATTAACTTGACATAGGTCAGTCATGGTGATACTGGACACAGTCTTTCCACTTTTCAAATGTTTCTTCTGGGTTACCAAATCTTACAGGATAGTCCCATCTGGGGTGCCAAATAATGCTGGACAGTCCTGCCATGGTCGCCAAATATTGCGGGAAACAGTCTCGCCAAATATTACAGGGTCCCTGTTCAGGGGCCAAATATCATAGGAATGACCGTCCCAATGATGCAGGGTTCTTGTGTTCCAGAGTAAAAGACTGAAACCAGAGCAGGTGTAGATTAAGGTAGAGTTTATTAGAGGAGAGAGAAGCTGGAACTCATGGACTCCAGACGTGGAGTGCCATGAGGGGCTAGGGCGCTCTGGAGAACTCATAGAGCTAGAAATGGACTCATGGCACCCTGAGAGAAGCGGGCAGCTAGAAAGAACTCATGGAATCCATGAGATGCAGGCATGGAGCTAGAAAGAACTCATGGCACTCCATATGCCATGAGGGGCTAGGGTGCTGGAGAACTCATGGACCCCAGGCATGGAATCCATGAGGAGCAAGGAACAAGAAACAGATTCATGGCACTAGAGAGTCACTAGGAGTTAGGGTTCCAAAGATGGCTGCCATGGTCAGGCATATTTATACACCTAGGCAAGCCCAGGAAACTGGCTTTTACTTATTGGTTAGCTTCCATTGGGGCCCAATCCATTTGCTCCTGAGCCCACAAGGGGCTAGAGAAGGGGCTAGAGATCAAGATGTTTGTTGGATTTGGATGGCTTATCTCCATAACCTTTATTAGGGAAGTTGGCCATCTTATCTCTGGGAGGACTGGAGTCAGTTCCTCAACAGGGGTGTTCCTTCTGGGAGATTCCAGCAATGGGGGATGACCTTCAGGAATTCCAAGGCCTTCAAAGACCTTAGAGACTTTAGAGACCCATCCCAGCATAGCGGCTCTAATCCTGCCTCTAGGGCTCTAGAAGTTATAACAAACACAGTAAACCAAAAATCTCTGGAACTCTGAGATCTAGGACTCAAAATCCATGAATCATCAAGGAAAAAAATGGTAATTAAAATAAAATTTAAAAAGGGTCAGGGAGCTAGCACAGAGAGTAAAGCCTTACTGTGCCAGCCAAAAGAACAAAGTTCAGGTCTTAGACTCATATAAAATGCTGGGATGGATGTGGCAGCCCATCTGCAAGTCCCACTTTAGAAGGTGGAGACTGAGACTTCCCATAGCAGGCTGGCTAGTCAGACTAGCTATCCAGGCAAATTCTTGGTTTGATTACCAACTCTGTCTCAAACAAATAAACTGGAAGAACAACCAAGGACAATTCCAATATCAATTTGGAGCCTACACACACACACACACACACACACACACACACACACACACACACACACACATGAGGCAGGATTAGAGCAGCTGTGCTGGGATGGGTCTCTAAAGTCTTTGAAGGCCTTGGAATTCCTGAAGGCCTTCCCCCACTGCTGGAATCTCCCTGAAGGAACACCCCTGCTGAGGAACTGACTTCAATCCTCCAGAGATAAAATGGCCAACTTCCCTATGAAGGGATTACGGAGATGAGCTCTCCACATCCAACAAACAACTTGATCTCTAGCCCCACCTGGGCCTAAGAGCAACTGGCCTGGGCCCAATGGGAGCTAACCAATGAGAAAAGCCAGTTTCCCTGACTTGCCAAGGTGTAGATTATGCCTGACCCTGGCAGCCATCTTTGCCACTTTAGCCTCTCATGGCACTCTAGTGCCATGAGCCCATTTCTTGTTTCTTGTTCTTCATGAATTCCATGCCTAGGGTTCATGAGTTCTCCAGGGCAGCTTCCCCTCATGGTACTCAGGGCCATGAGTCTGTTTCTAGCTCCCCGAGTTCTCCAGGGTGTCCTAGCCCCTCATGGCACTCCATGTCTGAAGTCCATGAGTTCCTGTTCTGGTTTTAATCTTCTCCTCCAGAACACATCCTTGGGACGGTCATTCCTGTAACATTTGGCTCCTGAACATTTGGACCCTGTAACATTTGGCGAGAATGTTTCCTGAATCATTTTGTTGCAGGGAAAACAGTCTCGACCGTCCCAATGTTGTAGGGTTCTTGTGTTCCAGAGTCGAAGATTGAAACTAGGACACGTGTAGAGAATTATGGTAGAGTTTATTAGAAAAGAGAAAGGTTGGAACTCACGACTCCAGACGTGGAGTGTCATGAGGGGCTAGGGCGCCTCCATGAGAAGCAGAAATAAAACAGAGCTCATGGCACTAGAGTGCCGTGAGGGGCTAGGGAGCCCATGAGAACTCACAGTGTCTAGGCATGGAATTCATGAGGAGCAAGGAACAAGAAACAGACTCATGGCACTGGAGTGCCACGAGGGGCTAGATTGCCTCCAAGAGAAGTAGGCAGCTGGAAATGGACTCAAGGCACTAGAGGGCCATGAGGGGCTAGATTGCCTCCAAGAGAAGTAGGCAGCTAGACAAGCCCAGGAAACTGGCTTTTTCCCATTGGTTAATTCCCATTGGGGCCCAACCCAGTTGCTCTTGGGCCCATGTGGGCTAGAGATCAAGTTGTTTGATATGGAGAGCACATCTCCATAATCACTTCATGGGGAAGTTGGCCATCTTATCTCTGGGAGGATTGGAGTCAGTTCCTCAGCAGGAGTGTTCCCTCAGGGTGATTCCAGCAGTGGGGGATGGCTTTCAGGAATTCCAAAGACCTGAGAGACCCATCCCAGCAGGCTCTTCTAATCCTGCCTCAATTTGGTGACCCAAATAGGACTATCCTGTAAGATTTGGTAACACAGAAGGGCACTTGAACAGAAGAAAGACTGTTCCTGCAACATAAGCACATACATGTGCACAGACATAGGAACATGCATGTACACGTTATACACACATACATGTTGAATGGAAAAAATCTATTAAAAGTATAATAAATGACATGGAACTGTAACCTATCTATGCATTGTAAGGAATAGATAAATCAGTACTGACAATATTAGTGTATGTGAGTGCTATTGCAGTTTGCCTGCATGGTGCTGATGAATTCCCAACCAAATAGCTTAAGGGAACAAAGCGTTTTCTTTCTTATGATTCTTGGTTACTACTACAGCTTGGCAAGAAAGCTCATACCAACACCAACAGCTGAGGGAACTAGCCATACCATACTATTGTGGCAGAGGTTTCTTGGTCCAGGTTCTGTTCAAGAGTCAAAGACTGAAACTAGAACACGCATAGCATAGAGGATTAAAGCAGAGTTTATTAGAGGAGAGAACAAACTGAACTCACACACTTTGAATTCGCAAGGGGCAAGAGAGTTGCCAGAAACTCACAGACTCCAGTCATGGAATCCCATGAGGAGCAAATATGGCTGCCAGGGTGAGAAGTATTTACAAGGTTAAGTAGGCCTGAGAAAGGTAGGTGGCTTTTCCTCATTGGTTAGCTTCAGCTTCTACAAACCTGATTGTAGCTTTTGGTCCTCTACATCTCATTGGTCTGTTCATATTGGGGCCCAACCCAATTGATCTGTGGCCAACCTCTCAGTAGAGTTTATCTGCAATGGAGAGCTAATCTCCATATTTTTTCATAAATGGGATTGGGGGAAGTTGGCAACTCTATCTTTGTGAAGGATTAAAGTCAGTTACTCCAGATCAATAGGGTGTGTTTCTTCAGGGTAATCCCAGAAGTCGGAGATGACCTTTGAAGACCTTCAAAGACCTACCAGCGTGACTGCTCTAAAACTGCCTAAATTGGGGTACAGTAGGGAAGGTCAAGTCATAACATCTAAAGGACTGTTCAAAATTCTGCTTGGTGGGCTGAGAATGAAGCTCAGTTGGTTGGGTGCCTGTGTAACATGTGGGAAACCCTAGGTTTGAATCCTAGTACATACACCTGGTGTGGTTGGCACTCTTGGAATCCCAGGATTTGGGAAGTGTAAAAGGAAGAGTTGAAGGCCATTCTCAGCGGAGCTTTCAAGGCCAGCCTGGATTACAAGGGACCCTAAGAAGAAATTTTAATCACTGAAAGGCAGAGGTTGATCCCACTGATTAGAATTTCAATGTTTGTTATAAATTCAGAGCTCAATTAAACATTGGGTCACCTTGATTTCTGTCTGATACCCGATACCTTCCACTTTCTCTGTCCTGACACCTTGTGACAATCACTGAAACATTTTGAAATACCATTAACTTAGCATATCACCAAACGAATGGCTAAGATAAGAACGTCTCTAGGTAACATCTGTTAGCCAGTAACATCTCCCTGCTTTGCTGTAACCCACCTACCTGATGTTTCCACCAAAGTATTTTAAAAGTGTCTTGATTTGTAACTTTCTTTGATTTTGTGATTATAAACCCTCAAGAAACTGTTAGACACAAAAACATGGGATTTGGAACAACCGCCATCTGTGTTCTCAAACTATAGTCACGTGATCATCTCTAGCTCCAGTATAAACTACCTTTTATCCTTTTGAGGGGAGTTGTGATTTTTCCCGTTTATAGCTGTCTCTAAAATTTTTTTTGATCAGTTGCTACAACTGATGCATAAAACAAGCGTTTTGACAGTCAGTGCAGGAATCTCTTAGTTTGCGTCAGTAAAATCTAACAAAATAGTGTTTCTGCAAAGAGATGAACCCTCACTCTTGAAACTACCTCATCATGAAACGCATGGCTGCTGTGGCTGGTGGAATCAAGTCCAATTCAACTGTGTCTTGTTTCGTGCAAAAAAGTCACGTTGGCTGTGGATTGCAAGTTGGGAGCAAGGAACTAGTTTCTGGGTTTTCTAGAACGTCATCTTTCGGAATCCGAGGCGACCGGAGAGGAGAGAAGTAACCAGAGAACAGCAACCGTCAGCCCGCCTATAAGCACCCGGGGAAAGCTAGGAGTCTGTCAGGGAAGACGGGCTTCCTCCCCAGAGTGGCGAGACAGATCGCGGCTCCGAACCGCCTTCCCGAGCGAGCGGCTGGAACACTCACCGGAAAGCGTAGGCTGCTCGGACGCCCCGAGGGACAGCGGCGGGTGGGAGGGGCCGGAAGTGGGCGGGAACCAACCCTCGGGCGCGATGACGTAACGCGTCGCGGGAGGAAAGGGTGTGGATGCGCAGGCGCGGCGGGGGCTCGGGCGATTTGAAAGGCGGGACCACGCATGCGTATTTGAGTGGCGGCGGCGGCGGCGGCGGCGGCGGTGGTGGCGGCGGTGGTGGCGGCGGCGGCGGCGGCGCGGCGGCGGCAGCTGTGAGGGGTTCCGGGAAGATGGTGCTGATTAAGGAATTGTGAGTGGGTCGGGAGGCTTGCAGCGAGGCCGTGGGACGGTGCCGGCGAAGCCAAGCCGTTGGTTCCAGAAGGCAACGCGGAGTCCCGGCACGGGGCGAGGCTCGGGACGGTCGCTGCTCGCGCGCTCCGCCGGCTCCCGGGGTAGCAGCTCCCCAGCACCCCTTAGCCCCCCGGGCCACCCGGAGCCGCCGCGCCGCGGGGACCCCCGGCGGGATGGGTGACGCGGGCGGCGTGGCTCGGGAGGGCGCGGCTGGAGTTTCCGCCGGGACCCCGCCTTTCCCCAGCCCCCCACACTCCCTTCCCCTCCGCGTGGGTCTTCCCGCAGGCCGGGGCTCACCGGACACCGGGAGCCGCAGCCCCCCCAGGAGGCGCCGGGGCGAGGGGGGTCTGATGTGTGGCCGTGATTTGCCGCGTGGGGCGGAGTCTGCCGGGCAAGCCGGGGGCAAGGCAGCCCTGGTGTCGGGACGTTGGCGCCATGAAGTTGGTGCTGCAGTCCCGGCCGCACGCGCTGCGCGGGGCGGCGCGTTGACTTGACAAGAGCGCTCCCTTCCTCTCCCTCGCTCTCCCTCGCTCTCCCTCGCTCTCCGTCTCTTTCTCTCTCTCCCTGCTACATCGGGCCCCGGGTCTCGAAGGTGGAGCGACACCTGGGCCTCACCTGCTCCCCCAGGGTAGAGGTGAGGCGTTAACCACATGGTCTGGCAAATGAGAGGGTTCCCAGATGTATCAGGCTGGCGCACTGATTTTGGTTAAAAACTCTCCCGCCGCCGAGGGCCTTGGAACATGCCCAGCGGCCGGGCGGTAGTAAAAGCTCAGCTGTCACATCTCTCAATCAGCAGCTCTTTGGACAGTTGGAGATTTCTAGTATGGCCCGTTCTTTCTTGTTTCTTACCTCTGTCCACTCCTTCTGGCTTCTTATTGAAGAATCTTAAATTGCAAAACATGGCCATACTTAGCCGTTCCAGACAACCTTGTTTTTGTAAAGTTCATTGTTGAGCTTTTTTAAAAAATCACCCTGTCTTTTCTTGGCTTTAAAACCTTCCCTGCTTTCTGTGCAAGAAGAAAAGCTCAGTTCAGGACCATCTCATGCACCCGAGTTTCTCCTGTCTTAGTTCCTAATTCGCCTCTTTCCCAGTATTTCTTTGTTTAACGGTTGCAGTTTCAAAGATTGTGTGTGTGTGCTCCTTCCATATGTAAACTCAAAAGTATCCTTTATGCATATTCTGATATCACCAGCTGGAGAACAGTCTCTGGTACTTAGGGAGAGGTCCAGTAAACATTTGTTAAGTAAATGGATGAAGAACGACTGAATTTGTACCTCAGCGAGTGCGGTCCTGAGAAAAATCACACTTTCTGTTGCAGAGGGAAGATTTGCAGTTGAAGCCGGACTTTGGATTCTTACAGAATTTTCCTCCAAGTCATTGATAGCACTGTGTCTTGTGGGCACTACCTCATTTATTACTCCTGTAGCTAGTTGAGGTAGATAGTGGCAGATATTAAGGCAGATAGAATATAAGACCCAAGGAAATTGACTTGGCCTAAGCCACACAAGGAGAGAGTTGTCCAACTGGCTTGTGGTATCTAATTGATGAGAGTTACTTCCTGTCTTCAAAATGTGAATAAGTGTTCAGAGGATCCTTTTGACAACTCCCTCAATGGTAGTCAGAGAAAACGGCTCCCACTGGGAATTTGCAGGGTGAGCTTTCTGCAAACCCTGCCTTTCATTATGAGAATCTAGGTGCACCTCTGTAACAAATGTTGAGGTGTGCCCTGATCTAGTTTTCCTAAAGTGTTACATCTTTCATTTCCTAGTGTTTTCTCCTTACGGATGTATCTCCCAGATCTTTTTACACTGTTTGAAGGCAGAGGCTGTTTCTTATGTAAGGGTCCCAGCATGTGGAACAGCATCGTGTGTGGCACAGTGGGAGTGATTACTGCTGTTGAATGATGAAAGGATTCTTCTCCCATCTAAGTAGGATTGCATTTTTAGTATTTTTCTTTAAGTATCTTGAAGATTTAAAAAAAAATTCATTTGTTTTATGTGTGTATCAGAGGGCACTGTATGTCCCTGTAGAGGACCAAGGGTGACTTTCGGAATCATCCTGGATTGCTTCTACCTCCTTTTTGCTTGGCTCTGGGATTTCCCAGGCTCTGCCTTCCAGGGTCTGAAGTGCAGGCTGCTTTGTCTTTTCTACCTGGCATTTTTACGTGGGACCTAGGATCTGAACTCAGGACTTTTCTGCTTGTGGGCAGAGTCTTAACCTCTGAGCCATCTCTCCAGCTCAATTTTTTTTTTTTTTTTTAATTTGAAACAGTGACTTGATGGCTCTTCTGTGAAGATGCTGGAAAAAGGCACGTTCGTTGACTTAGAAAATAAACTTCTATTTTATTTGAGAAAGACAAAAAAAAATACTCCATCGAATAAATGTGGAGGTCAGAGGACAACTTTAAGAAGTCAGTTCTCACTTTCCGCCATGAATCAAACTAAGGTCACCAGGGTCATGCACAGCCATTTCGTTGGCCTCCCAAATACCTATTTGTTTTTTAAATAAGAATTTTAAAGTTGAAAATTACCCTGAAGGTGGCTGGTTCCCTTCCAATTTTTTAATATTTTTATTTATTTATTTTGTATGCGTGTATGTGTGTGTGTGTGTGTGACTTTGGGAATCATCCTGGATCGCTTCTACCTTCATCCTGAATTGCTCTACCTTGTTCCCTCTGGAATTTCCCAGGCTCTGCCCACCAGGGCAGAGAGTGCAGACTGCTGCCTTTTCCACCTGGTATTTTTTACATAATACCTGGGATCTGAAATCAGGACTTTCTGCTTTGAAGGCAGAGTCTTAACCCCTGAGCCATCTCTCCAGTCCTGTCTTCCAATTAAACAATAGGCAAAGTTGCTTTTAGTGTAAAGTTTAGTGTTGCTGGTTCCATTGGAAAGATATCACAAGGATTTAGGAGACATTCATAGATCTTCAGTTCACTTTAGAGGTTGAATATTGCTTTTGGAGTAATAACATTTGGAGTAATAACCTGGAGGTTCCTTGATTCATCACTCCCAGTGGTCACTTTGGGAAAGGTTTCTCTGAAAGTGTTGTTAAGCACAGTTGGGGATCTTCGTGCTGGTGAGGGTAAAGATGACTTAGTTGTGTTTCTCTCTTCAGGGGACTCTCTCTCTCCTGTGTCCCTCTCTGCAACCCTACATCCTGGTTCAGTGCTTGATTAATAAGACTGGAGTGGTGCTTGGAAAACTGGCCACTTGAGTTTGGTCCCCAACACCCACTCTGTGGAAGCAGAGAACTGACCTCCAAAAGTTGTCCTCTGATGTTCATCCTTGCAATATGGCATGTTTGTGTGCGCTCAGGTTCTCTCTGTCTCTTAAATGAAGTTAAAAAAAAAAAAAGACCTTTGGAGAACCCTGCAGAATACTACTTTTCCTTATTCTCCTGGTTCCCATGCTTGGTGTGTAGAGATCCACTGTAGTTACACTGCTCTCCCTTGGGACAGCCCTCCAGGGTCCTTTGCCATCTCATTAATGACTTAATACTCCAGTATTTCAGGACTTGAAGATAGGTCCCACCCTGTTTCTTTCTGTCCTTTTCTAATTTATGTCCAGCATAATGAGACCATGACCAGCTCAATGTGCATGGTGAGGCAACTGCTTGCAGACCTGGCCCCAGTTCCATCCCCAGAATTACATCTGGTAGAAGGAGAGAACACTGGTGTGCCTGCACCTGCGTCCATTGTATCTCCCTAATTAAGTAAAAAGAAAGATGGTCATCCAGAAGTGTTTTTTTAAGAGAATAGCCAGGAACACCTATTGAAAAGATTACTAATTGGAGCAGTAAGGTAAATGATTTTTACGTTTGAAGACAGAGACCAACTGAGGAGAAAGTGGCACTTCTTGTGAGTCCTATAGAGCACTGGCTGAGCCTGGGGCGTTTTGTCGCTTTTTCATCTCATGAACATTCGCCTGAGATGAACCAGAGCAAAAGTAAAGTTCTTTCAAACCAGCTGTCAGAGATTTGTTACAGGGATGCCTTGGTTTGGGGAATTTGTGCCTGAACAAAGTCAGCAAGTGGAACAAGTCAAGGTAGAAATAAGAGATCTCCCCCTAAAAATGTAGAGCCGCACTCCAGAACTGGAGACAGCTGTCAGTGAAGTGCCTGCCACACAAGCGGGAGGACCTAAGTTCAGATCTCCAGCACTGTAAAAAAACAGGTGTGGTGGAAGAACAGATCTCTAGAACATTCATTCATAAAACTCAGGCTAGGGGTTCTGAGGGAAGGATCCTAAAAATCAAAGACATGGCATGGAGATGGTGAGTGAGGGCAGGCTGGCATTCCATAAGGGTATCATGGCGGGCAGTCTGCGGATGGTGCGTTTTGTGCCCAGCAATTTTCAGTGATAGGCTGGTTCTTGCTTCCTCCTCACGGCATCTCTGTAGCAGGACTGGAGAGATGGCTCAGTGGAGAAGCACTTGCCACATAAATGTGAGGGCCTAAGTTCGAATCCCTAGAACCCACTTAAATCTAAATGGGGGGTATCATGTGTAACCCCAGTGTTCCAACAGTGAGATAGGAAGCAGAGACGGGACACTCTCCGGCAGTAATGGACCAGCCAGTCTGGCAACTGCAGCAGCAAACAGCAAGAGACCTTGTCTCACAGTGGAAGACAAGAACCAAGACCTGAGCTTGTCTTCTGATCTCCACACACAGCATATGCACACTGAGACATGCACACACCTATACCCATGAACATGCCTAAAGATTTAAAAGCAAAATTGCTTTAACTACATCCTTGAAGTCCTGGGATAGTGAGGCCACTCAATACAGGTGACCTCGAGGTCCATCAAGAGCAGTTGTTTTATTCTTGCAATTTACACACTTTCAGTGCTATGGGGATCACAGAGACCCTTTTCCTTAAATGACAGCGAGTGAGAGAGAGAAAGAGAGAGAGAAAGTGTGTAGTTTCTGAACACAGGCAACACATATATTACAGCGTGTACATAGAGATAGAGGACAAAGGTTTTGGGGTGTCCTTCCTCTCCTTCCATCTTGTTGGAGATGGTCTCATCACTTATGCCACATGTTCAAGGCTGGCTGACTTGCAACATTCCTGAGATGGTGGATTTCAGATGCTTATGCCACTGTGTGCAGCTTTAACCTGGGATCCAGGGATCTGAGTTCACATTGTGAAGGTTATTGGCAAGGTCTTCCTGACATGCTCCCTGCCCATTTTCGTATTTTCTGATGGAAGGGTTTCGTTTGTGTACCACGGGATTTAAAACTCCCAAGTTGAGAGGTCTATGTGCCAGCCTTGTAATATGCTCCTTTCCTTTTTGTCTTTCAGCCGCGTGGTTTTGCCGTGTTCTGTTCAGGAGGTGAGTTTCGAGGCTCTGTATCACTTACCAGCATTAAGTTACTTTGATGTTCGTGTATGCTCGTTTTTTGGAACGTTCATTTACTTTTCCTTTCTAAAATTCAATGCTTGGGACGGGCCTGGGGTCTCACACATGCTCAGCTGCGGTCTTAGCTCCTGCTTTTTCATTCCAGTCTATATGATGAAATCAATTGGGGCGCATACTGTAGTCACTGAGTGAATGTTTTGTTTGGGGGAAGGGTCTATAGAAAGTAGCTTAGGTGGTACAGGGATTCTTTCTATACTACCCCAGAAAAACAAGGGTCTCACCTCCTCTTAAACAAACCCTTTATCGCTGGACGTGTTGAACATTATCTGCTTTCCTGTGATGTTTGAGCTACAGTTCACCCTACTGCCTTGTCCATGGCCCCCTTCAGGCTTTCTCATGATGTCTCTGCCCTCTGACCTCTTAGCCCCCGAGACCTTTTGTTCCATTGTAGAAGGTCACAGAGTTAAACATTCCCAGCCCTTCGTTTGTCCTAATCTCTGTGACCTCTAGACTTTTCCCCTGCTGGCCTCTTCCCGCAGGTATTGCATGTGTTGCTTTAAGTGGAGAACTGTGTTCCAGGCCTGGCCTGCCTGTCACACAGCCAGTTGCCCTGCTGGGCAAGACCGCTGCCTGAAGAATTGGATGTGCCTCATAGAATCCACCCTCTGAACCCTTCTGAGGCTGTGCTGCGCTGCTTGCTCAGCTCTCTGCTTTTCTTAGAGTGACTATAGATTGCATACAGTCAGCTGGAAGCCGGACCAAACAAGCTGGTAACTGAAGTGACAGGTGACAGAAGACAGAGAGAGTGGGCGTCTGGCCCACCTGGCCTGAACACGCCCCGTGTGTCTTGGGCATGAGGTTTTACTATGCCACAACATGCGAGAGCGCCCAGGCACCCTTGTTTATTTGTATGATTGATTAATTGAACACAGATGTAGAGCTTGATGTGTTTTAGATTTTGCTAGGCTTTTTCTTTTGGGGTGTGCTGATTGAATTGACCCGTAGGCCTCTGAGTCTTGGTGTTGTCTGGGCCTGTTGCTCTGCTCACTGAGCAAGTCTCTGCCCATCTCTGAGTGATTCTTGATTGAGAACAGGGAGAAGGCCCAGAGCATGCCACAAGATGCCAGTCTGTTAATCTCTGAGCTTATTATTCCTGCTCATGATGAAGACCAGATTGACTTTTTAGTAGAAACATTTTAATCCTGTTTTTAAATCTGACATGTTGAAGTACATTTGATGAATGGAAGGATTGTGGCATTGGTAGACTAACTATACAAGTTGTTTCATGGAAAACCTAAAGAAAAACAGCCCTCCCTAAATCCATAATCCCTGCAGACACTTATTTTTGGAACACTTAATAAGTTTGGTTCTAACTTCCTAAACCCTTCAAATTGAGTGATTTATTTTAAAACAAATAAAGTCTGTTTGCAAGATAATGTCATATCCTGTGAGCTTTTTAAGGAGGAATATTTCCTGAGTTTATGATGCCTCTTATTTTTATTATCTGAAACAAAATTTTACTTCTGCCATATGAACTCTTGGAGGTAGATTTTTGTTCTCTTGAACATACAGGATACAGAAGAAAAACATTTTTGTCTGTCTGCATTGGAAGCAAGAAGCTCAGTCAGTTTGAGGAGATTGGGATGAACCTGGGACAGGGAGACCATGGGAACTGTGACGTCATCTCTTGCTGTGATTATTAATGGCACAGGCCCCACAGCTAGCTCATTCTACTGAGAGCCATCCCTGAGAACTTGTGTTCACTTTGCAAGATACAAACTACTGTCAACAGTTACTTACTGTTACTACCTTCTATGGTAATGCTCACGTATTTATGTTTCAAAAAAAGCTTGCTGGAAAATTCTGTTTAGAAGATCTGGTCCTGGGTACCCCTTGTTCTTTGCTTCCAGCTGACAAAGGCCAATTGGGTGTGTCATCCATCAGTCACAAGAAAAAGCCAGCCATGCTAGGATTGGGCAGTGGTGCTGAGTCTCAGGATTGTCGGCCCCCTGAGCCTTCCCTGTTCTGAGCAGCATGCTGGCTGCACGGCGGCAGTTGTTTCTTTCTGCCTTCCCCAGAAGTTCCTACAGCTAGGCAAAGAGAAGTGCAAATGTACTGTTTCAAGTTGAACTCTCAAGACCTTCTCTGGTAAATAATGTGTTAGCAGTAAAACATTTCTAGTGGCTTTTTTTGAGATCATTACCGTGTTGTAAAATACGTAGTTACTTAAAGATGAGTGGTCATGTAGTGTTTGTCTTTTTCAACATTAATTTCTCGCTCCTCCTGTTTCTATGTAGAACGTGGGCTCAAGATTTGGGTGCATTTTCCTGTGTATTCTGTGTTAAGACTTCAGTGTGGGGTGCTGCCATATCTTCCACTGAAACGCTTCCTCTTTGCAATTTCAGTATCAAGTTGGACAACTTTACTCTGTCGCAGAAGCTAGTAAGAATGAAACTGGTGGGGGAGAAGGGATTGAAGTCTTGAAGAATGAGCCTTATGAGAAGGATGGCGAGAAGGGGCAGTACACGCACAAAATCTATCATCTGAAGAGGTGAGTGGGGTGTTCAGCCTGATGTGCAGGCACCATGTGATACTTGGGCCATGACTGCCCAGTTTACTTGGGAAGCATTCAACTACTTTACTGGTGGGCCTGAGTTAGTTTTTTCTTTCAGTGTGATAATATGTGGTATTTTAATTTGTTATGGGGACTATCCCATTTGTATTATTTAAATTATAAAAGTAATTATCTCTGTAATAGAAGTTCAAATGATATGAAGACTGTAAAATAAAACTTGACCCTTACCTCTTGTAATGAAATATCCTTAACAGACAGTAGAAGCAGTTTAGGGTTCATCCTTCTGAATCATTTTCTGTATGTATGCAGAAATGTTTATTAAAAAGTGAGCATACAGAGAAACAAGTAATATGGATCACTTTTATTTTTTAAGTATTTATTTGAAAGAGAGAATAAGAATGCAGACATGCCAGTGTGAATGGAGGTCAGAGGACAGCTTCTGAGGGGTCATTTCTTCTTTGGCTGTACAGGCTTTTTGCAGCCCCACTTGTAGTTTTTTACAAGTGGGTTCATACTCTGTAGTTAGTTTTGTTTGAACGTATCAGCATTGTCCATGTTTTCATTTATTATCTATGTGATTTGTTTTGCATTCCATATGTGTGTGTATGCAAATATGTGTGTGGTGGGGAGTGTAAATGTTTGTGCAGGTGCACAGGTGTGAGTGTGGAGATCTGAAGTGGATATCTGCTGTCTTCTTGGTTATTTTCCACTTCATGGAGTGCAGCTGTTGGTGGGCCTAGCTAGCAAGCTTGCTCCTGGTTAGGTCTCCTAAGTCCTAGGATCACAGGGTCATAGTACTTATCTGGCCTTTACATGGGAATCCGAACTTTGGGAATAGTGCCTTATCCCCCAAGTCATCTCGCCAGCCCCTCTAAAACAAGAAAGAGAGAAAGATGCATACATGTGGACTTCTGGGGATTGAGTTCAGGTCACCAGGTTTGCAAACAGGAGCCTTATCCACTGAGCCATCTCTCTGTGTCTCCTGCCTCCTTTCTGAGACTTCTTTAGAACCAAGTGTGGACACAGGAGAATTGACTTAACCATTCCCTACTAGACAAGGGATAGTAAGTCCATCTACATATTTCAGATTTTGTTGGTTATAAATATTTTTTACGCATGTTCGTGCATCTGTCTTTGTTCTTTAGCATACTGTCTTTCTAGAAGAGTGCTGGGAAGGCATGATCATTTTAGATTTTCACATTACTGCTAAATTGTTCTCAAACATTAAGAGTGTTTGTTTTTCCATATTTTTCTGTCTTTAATTTTTGTCAGTTTCACAGGTAGAAAATAATGTGCTTAAGTTTGTAATTTTTAAAAAAATACTATTTGAAAGAGCAGGGGAGTGGGAGAAAAGTATCTATGTGCATGCCATGGCTCCTGGGTGGGGTTCAGAAGATTACTTTTGGAGATCATTTCCCTCCTTCCACCAGGTGGGCTTCAGGGGACCGAACTCAGATCCCTAGGTTTGGGAACAGCACCCCCACTCTTGGCCTTATTCACTGAACTGTCCTTGTAGGCCCCTAAATTCATGATTCTGTACTAACACCCGTAGCGTTCGTTTTAGTGCAGATTGCCCATTTGAATTTTATGTAGCTTGCTTGACCTTTCACACATGTTCTCTTTCCTTTTTCATTTGTTGAGGATCTTTTGCAAGTCTCTCTTAAGTTTGGGATGAATATTTTAAAATAGTGCATGCTGGAGTCACCTAAGAGGATAAGAACAGAAGTGGCTTTGAGTCCATAGTGTCTACAGCTTCTCCAAAACCAGGAGGACGGCTATGTTCTGTTCTAGACTTTCTTCCCTAAGTGTTAAAGTACATTCAGGCTCCTTCATATCTGCAAAGTGCCTTTAGGTATACTAGCTGTGGTGATCAAGCCTAATTTGGTCATTTTGTTAGAATGCCACATCCATCTATCTGCGGCAGATCTGACTTGAGAGATAACCAAAGGCACTGCTGACCATAGGGATTGTATCATGTGAGTTTGTGTGCTAGCATCCTAACATATCTAAAACTTTGCTATCTGTGAAAAAATTTTGGTAGTCTAGGTGGTGGTTTATATAATATTGACAATACTTCATTTACATATGTGTGCTCAGCTTTCTTGTTCTAAATGTTTGATTTACCCATTAGTTTCATTCTACTGTTAGTGAAAGTTTTTTAATTTTTTATTATTATTTATTCAATTGTGCGTGTGTGTGTGTGTAGAACCACGGATGAATTCGGGAACCACCATGGACCGCATCCACCTCCTCCTTGTTTACTCTGCCCCCGGATTCACAGGCTCCGCCCTACCAGGACCAGAAACGCAGGCCGCCCCCGCTTCCGCCTGGCGTCTATACATGGGGTCTAGGATCCAAACTCAGGACCTTCCACCTGCAAGGCAGAGAATTAACCCCTGAGCCAGCTCTCCATCCCCAAAAGTTTTTCTTAATGAATGCATTGAACTTTCTGGGAGTTCTGAAATGACCAGAAAGTTTCATGTGTGGAAGTTTGTATTGGTTTGCAACATTCTTTGTAGGTGACTGTTCTTTACACTTGGAACAGATCCATGACATCCATTGGTTAAAACCTAAAAATTCAGATGTTGGATGATGCCTTATTATGTAGAACAGATTGGTTAATAAGTAATGTGCTTATATATAATACTATATGTTTTTAAAATCATAATTTTAAAACTAGAAATAATCACTAAAATATTAAAAATGTTTATCAGCTCATACTTTGATTTGGATTTAAACTTGTTTTTGCTTTTCTCTTGCTTTCATTTTCATAAGAAAGAAAAGACTATCCTGTTCTTGAGACATGATTGAAGTAAGCCTCGGCCATAAGTGACTCCTCAGCAGAGAAAGGTGTATTTGGGCATGAGGCTCAGGGTTCCTTCCAGGGTTTCAGTGGACTAAGTAAAAGAAAGCTCTGACTCTCTGGAGGCCAGTTTTATGTGCTCAGCCTTTTGGAATAGTGTCTCCACAGTCTAGCATCAGGCAGGGCAAGCAAGTGGCAGGCGGTGACAGGCGTGGCTGCTCTGGTTTGGGTTCCTCTTTTGGTCAAAGTGGGTCATCCAGGCACCTGAGAATGGAGAATCCAGTGAGCAGGGTCTCCCACAGGAGGAACACAGGGGTGATTGGATGGTGGGGCTGTAAGTCTTGTCTCTGCTCTTCCCACAGCCTCCAGCCCCTGTCCACAGATAACAACTGTGGGCAAATAAGAGAGTGATGAGAACCAGCCGCTGCTGAGGACAAAAGAGGGACTGCTGGTGCCCTTGTCTGGCAAGGGCAGGCGCGTGTCCCACTCAGATCCATCAGTGTCACACTGAAGCTCATTAGCCACAGGGTAACTCTGTTAGGGAAGGATGAAGAATCACTTAGCAGGAAGTCCTGGGCCTTCATGGTATTGGAAGCGAGACCTTGAATGTCAGACAAGGCTGATGGTGCAGCCCTTCAGACACGAGGGTCTCGAAGGGCATCGCGTTAGCATGCTGTGCTTGTACTCGTCTCTGGGGACTTTCAGAGCTGCTCTTTCCCCGAGGAGATTGAATTGTGAGCTGAATACATGTTTCCTTCTGTGGCGTCAACTAATGTTGCTGTTGACCTAAGTAAGGTCAGTGGGATTCTGGGTTGGTCAGCACCAGCAACACCGTATTTTATTGAGTTTGAAATTCTGAGTTGGAGTCATTTGTCTCCACTGTTTGAGTGGAAGGCTCTCCTGGGCAGTGTTGATCAGCTAAAGCTGCTGTGTCTCGGAAGTTGGAGATGCAGTCTTGGCAAGGTGTGCACAAGCCTCAGAGACAGAACTGTTCAAGCCTCTGTTTCTTGCCTCCTAAGTGCTGCTGAGTAGTAGGGAGGCCATGGACCCAGCAAGCCTTGGACTCCAGACCCCGTGGGCACTGGGTGGCGTGTCTTGTTCCTAAAGCAAACTCCACAGGAGTTGCCGAGGAATTCTTCCAACACTAGGTTTCCCTATATCCATCTTTACAACTTTCCAAAGCAGAGTTCATCCTAACAGGAGTGTGTACAACATGGCTCCATCCAGATGAAAACCCATTTACATGTGCCAGTCTGTCCCTTGTTTGATGCTGACCCTTGTTCAGCACCTTCTCCCTTTCCAGTGTTGGATCCTTCAGAGACTGCGGGGGTGGAGCGGACAAGGTAGCTCAGTGGGTTTGGTTCCTGCCAACCTAAGTTCAGTCAATCCCTGTAATCCCTCTTGGTGGAAGGAGAGAACTGACTTTGAAAGATTGTCTTCTGACTTCAAACCTGCTCCATGAGCTACATGTGCACGCCTTCCTTCTGTCCTGTATGGGTGCCTTTTGGGACATTATGTGTACATAGAACTGTATACCACATGGCTTCTTGCACTTGGTATTTTCAAGGCTTCTATGTCAAAGGCGTCTATGTGTGCTTTGCTGGCGTGAAAAAATCCATTGTGTATTCTCAAGCCATCTTGGTTTCTGGTTTGGGCTGTTTTGAGTAATGTTGCAGCCTGCTGTGGTTTTCACGTGAACATTTTAGTTGCCTTGGACATATGTGAACTCACAGATATAGGTGTGAGGTAACACAGGCCTCTGACCTTCGAGCAGGTCTAGTTTCCACGTCGTTATTGTGGCCGTTGCGCGTGCAGAACAACTCATTGTGGTTTGGAGCTGCGTTTTCCAATGGCTGAGCCCTTCGGTTTCCATTGGTGCTCTCTGGACCTTTCCAAGTCTGGAGAGATTCTGTTCTGCTCTTTTTTTCAGAGTCTCCCGAGTAGCCGACTGATATTAACCTGTGACCTCCCCGGCCTCCCGAATGCTGGAATTGTAGGCTCACTGCCACTCCCAGCCTTCCCTTGCTTTCTTTCTTGTGCAGCACAAGCGTTCTGTGTGTAGCTTCCCAAGTGTGTGGCTTGCTGCTCTCCCATTCGCAGGTTTCTGTTCACTTCCATGGAGTTTCAGGGCTTTAGCTTTGAGTAATGAAATCTGGTGTGCTGGCCTCCTCCGTGCTGATAGTCATCAACCCGTTTCTCATCCAGGCTCTCTCCTTCAGGACTTCATCCATGTTGACTCCATCCCTTCTCGCCTGCCCCAGTTAATTCTGTATATAAAAGTGGGGTCATTTCCCTTTAAAGCCTTGCATTTAAAGTCCATCAGGCAAACAGTAAGGCCATACTCTGGCCCATGGGGCGAGCAGGGCTCACAGCCTGTGTGCTTTGCTGGCCAGCTCTGTCTTGTTCTGCTCAGTCCTTCGGTCACTGCAGTTGGCCCTGCTGATTCCTAGCCAAGACCCAGGTGGCCAGCTCTTGCTGTCCCCTCTGACTTGCCCAGCACCGCTCCGTTCTACGAAACTATACTGGCTTTTGTTCTGTAGCCTTGCCGCTTCCCTTCCAGGAGCTTAGGCTCTGGGTGGCGCTTTCCTGTTCGTGGTTTCCACAGCCCCTGGCACAGTGCTGCTCCCCAGTGCTTACAAAACAGGTCAGTGGGTGACAGAGGAGGGACTAACTCCTACTTACAACAGCTTGATCCTCTCTTCAGACCCCTTCTTGTGTTGCCCACATCTTGAGAACTGGCCACAGAATGAGGAGAGGACAGAAGGGAATCTGAGCCAGCTCCACTCCTTGCTACATGTTTGCAGTGCTTTGCCAGGACTGGGCTGGGCGCTTAGGAGTTGAGTGCTTGCTCAGGCCCTGCATTCTGTCCCAGCACCACAAAAAACAAACAGTGAAAAATGAAGACCAGTAACATTATTACCAAAGCATTATCTATTGCAGGACTAGGATTTTTAAATTTTTATTTTACTTGTTAGATTATGTGTGCACGCTTATGGGTGCATGTGTAGAGGTCAGGTGACAACTTTGTAACATCTATTCTCTCCATCCCATTTGTGGGGCTATAGGGATTGAATTCATGTCTTCAGACTTGTGTGTAAACACCTTTGTCTGCTGAACTTTTCCTGCTGGCCCAGGGTGATTTTATTTTGTGTCATGAAAGGAACACTTCTGGGCTGGTGAGATTTCTAAATTGGTAACCACACCTGCTGTGCACAGACTTGGAGATCCATGTTTGGTTCCTGATACCCTCATATTAGAAGAAAACTGACTTCTGACAGCTACCTTCTGACCTGAACTCTTGTGCCGTGGTCTGTGAACACATGCTGTCTCACTCTCTTCTCAATAAACAAACATACACAAAAATATTTTTTAAATCCTCTATCCTTGTTATCCCCCCCCCCAAAAAAAATCCAAGTGTTTTGTGTGTGTGGGGGAAGGAGTGCTTTCAGATGAAAGTTTAATGTACACTCTGGTTATTTTCTTGTCCTTTGAGATGTAAGCCCTGTTTCTTTTCCTGTTCTGTTGTCATCCTGGAAACAAATAGGTTCACAACCTGTTACTTGTTAAGGTGAAATATTTGTATGATCTTTGAACACATGAATCAGAGGGTGAGGGGTGATGACTGCATTCTGAAGGCTGTGGGTGCGGGTGATGACTGCGTTCTGAAGGCTGTGGGCCGGGGCTTGTGCTGAGGTGCTGCTGTTGAGCGCTCTGTCCCTCCAGGTCCCTGTGGTGAGAGCACTGGGGAGATTCTATTGACTGTGTGCGGGGGGGGGGGTGTCTCTATCCTGTCTGTTTTCAAAGGTCTGATTCCATTTTGTAAGTTTGCTTAAATGTCTGTCCTGTCTTAGGCTCTCTAAGTTGCTAAAGGGTGTTTGCTACACTTTATTATTATAATGATTTCCCAAGTGAACATGATAGCAGAGGCGGAAAAATGACACCATTGAGCTTCTTTATGAGGAACAAGCTCAGATGCCCAGATGCAAACCTCTTCTTGAAGCCCAGTGGCTCCTTGCTGCTGCTCCATTGACGAGTTTCTCCAGAGCCACTCACTTGCTTCCGTTAGCTGAAGAGAAATGCTCTGTCAGCGTCCCCATGTTAGGTATTCAAACAAACAAAAAAAGCCAAATTCAAAATTACGTTAAAATATATCACACGGCTAAAGAAGTTCATGGAAAGAAAATGGGGGCAGATGGAATCCAAGTGGAGCAACACTGAGGCTGTGGGTGCTTCTTGTTGGCCATTCGTGACAGCTGCTGTTTCCTTAGCACAGTTTATGAATATACGTGTGATTTCCATTGTTGGGCCGAATGACATTAACTGTCTAATCCTGTCTAAATTTCTGTGTAATCCACAGGTGGTTTTTGTTGACCTTTTCTAAGCTAACTACTTAAACCTTGATAGATGTTACACACTGCATTATACCTTATTTAAATCTCAACTTGTATGGAAGGGCTCTAAGTTTTAGTTCATACAATGTGAGATTTTTGAACTAGATGTTATGTGATGGAGTGTTGTGTTGTATTGTGTGTGTGCGCGCGCGTGCCCACACACATGCGTGGAGGCCTGAAGACACCTGTAGGTGCTCCACAGAACAGCTGTCCACCTCATTTTTCAAGATGGGGTTAAGTTAGGTTAGGCTGTCTGGCCAGTAAGCCCTAGGGATCCTCGTTTCCCTTTCCTGGTGCTGGGATTGCAGGTGTGTGCCCCACATCTGACTCTATATGAATTCTGGGGATCAGAATTGGGTCCTCAGGTGTGCATGGCGAGCCTTTCTGACTGAGCTCTCTCAGCTCCATTTGTCTTTTAAGGGCCTACTGTTCTCAGTCTTCCTGACTATGTATCTCTGTATATCTGGAGTTTGAAAAGAAGAAAAACTTGTAGCGTAACCTTCTTTAATTGTCCTTGAAGGTGTGGGGACACCCATGAACTTCATGCCCTAGGACTCTGGCTTGCCCTGCCTTCCAGGAAATACCTGACTTTTCCCATGCGATACAGTTTTCCTGAATAGTGGAGCCTCACAGTGTGATCCACAACACATGTGACCTTGCTCAGGGCTCCACCTCTGCAGGTGCCGTATAGCTTCCTGGGGGCAAGAGTCATCTCTCTCTGCCTTGCCTAGTTTCCAGTCCTGGCCCATTACCACAAGGTCTGCTAGAAAATGTAGTTTGTGTTTTGCTTTAGTGAGTAAATTAGAACTTGAAAGTCCTCAGAGAACCAATAGTATGGAAGGTGTAGACAGATAAGCTTGAGGTTGGAGGACATGGCTTTGACATGTTCTAACCAAATGCTGTATCTAAGAAGAGACAGTGCTTTTCTCTGTGGCTGAGAGCTTCCCATGAAGAAAGGCAGGTGACAGAAACACCTGGCTTCTTGACGACAAAACAAATCTGACTCCACGGTCATGACCTAGTCTTCTGGCTGCACAGTGGTGATGTCACTCCATTCAGTACCCAGCCAGCATTCCAAGTGCAGGTGCAGTGGAGAAGTGCAGTGAGCTGCTCCTTGCAGCTCTATGCGCTAGCGTGTCCACAGTGTTTGCATTTCTCTGAAGATAGGCAGGACTGGCTTTTCAGTCACGTGGTAGTGAGCGTGTTCCATGTGTGTCACCACCAGCAGTGCTGTGCTGTATCACAGCCTCCATTGGTTGCTATTGGTTGTTAGGAGTGTGCACAAGCTCTTGAGTGTCAGGCTTGGCTGAACCCTGCTCTTCTCATGTTTGGGGCAGCTTCTGCCCTACAGCTCCCAAAGCTACAGAATTTCTCTGTCATTTTCACTATGTCCCAGGTCCGCTTCAAGTTCACAAACGTCATCCCACCTCTGTTTTCTGTGTTGGGCTCATAGGTGTGAGCCATCCTGCCAGATAACCCTATAAGGTTGTATACTTGGATATTCACTTCCTCTCGCTTACCCTCTCACATTGGCAGATGTCTGTGTAAATTGTATTGTGTGGGCTGCAAAAATGACGCAGAGGTTAACACTCAGCCTCACAAGGTTCTGAGTTCAGATCCCAGGCCAGGAGGTGGAGGTGACAGTTTTCACTTCCAGCCCTGGTGGGCAGAAGCTGGGAAGTACACAGCAAAGCAAAAAGGAGGTAGAAGCAACCCAGGATGATTCTCAAAGTTATCCTTGGTCCTGCACAGGGACATGCAGTGAGTGCCCTCTGATACACACAATAAAGTTGCAAGAAATGGTGTTGTGTGACTTACTTAGAGATGTTCCCTTATTCTGCACTTTTTGCCATCACGATAAAGCAGACCAGCAGCTACATGAGAGAGTGTTTGTGTTGTATTAATGTTGCAGGCTTGACAGCCTAGTACCCAGGAAGTAGGTCAGAGGCTCTGTCTAGGAATTGCTTCTATTTAAAAGCAAAACAGGCCGGAGATGAAAAAGTTCATTGGTAGAATGCTTGCCTGGTCTGTGTAAAACTCTGACTTTCATCCCTTGTATTATCCTCCATACACACAAATCAGAGTTAAAAACAAACCTCTACAAGGTTAAACTTTTTAAGTCATTTTGTTATTTTTTTTTCAGTTTTAATTTCCTATCCAGTCACTTCTGGATTGAGATAAATTGTTGATGTTATTTATTAGCTCATCAAATTTAGAATCTGATTCTATGTGATAACATTTTTTGATATCAGCCAAAAACTGTGTGCTGTCTTTCCACAGCAAAGTGCCTACATTTGTGAGGATGATCGCCCCTGAGGGCTCCTTGGTGTTTCACGAGAAGGCCTGGAACGCCTACCCCTACTGTCGAACAAGTAAGCCTGCCCCCCAGCAATGAATGACTTTTCTCCCCTGGGACAAGGAGGGGACACCCTGGGCTTCAGGGATGGCTTAGGGTTAAAGCCCTGCTTCTCAAGCAAAAGGACCTGAGTTCAGATCCCAGATTCAGTATAAAAATGCTGGGCAGGAAAGTCAATGACCTCCACTTCAGCCCAGAACAGCTTGGGAAACCTCAGAGCAAAGCCAAAAGGAGATAGAGCAATCCAGGGTGGTTCCCAAAGTCACCCTTGGGGCTCCACAGGGACACACACAGTGCCCTCTGATAGACACGCACCAAAAAAGGAAAAGGGGGGCATAAAGGTGACAGACCAGGAGTATGTCAGGGGTGGGGGAGAAAGGTAGCTATGATCAAAATGCATTGTATACATAATGAGATTATAATACAGTATTTTTTTAAAAAGGAGAGGGAATCCCACTCCTGGGCCGTAGAGAATTAGACCAGCAAGGACTCGTATGGATTCTCAGGGAGTCCTTGCTGGGGGCCACAGAGGTATTGCTGATTGCTGGCTAAGGTGAGAAAGGCCAACAGATTGCAGACTTGCATGGCCAGGACAGCAGGGCTTTTATTTATTTTATAAGTGTGTGTGTGTGTGTGTGTGTGTGTGTATCAGAGGGCAGTGTGTGTCCCTGTGGAGGACCAAAAGCCACTCTTAGAATCACCCTGGATTACTTCTCCCTTCTTGCTTTGCTCTGGGATTTCCCAAGCTCCACCTACCAGGGCCACAAGTTCAGTCCACTGCCGGTTCAGCCTGGTGTTTTTAGCCTGGTGTTTTTACGTGGGACCTAGAATCTGAACTCAGGACCTTTTGCTTTTGAGACAGAATCTTAACCTCTGAGCCATCTCTCCAGCCTGGTTCTTTGTATTTTATTTTATCAAATCTTAAATTAGGGACTGTGTGGTGTCACTTAAGTAGAAACCATTGTGAAGACAAGCTACCGAATGTTCTGTTTGGGGTCATTTAGTCTATGTGATGTGAAAATTCCAGGACAGATTGTTTTGCTTGCAATTAATCTGAGTTTTCTGTTTTATTACCTGCATTTCCTGCCACTTTTCTGCCGTGCCTCAGTTATAACGGTGAGTAAATGAACTTTCACTTCATGCATTACCTTTAAACTTCGCTTTGCATGGTAACTGCCTGCAACCATCATTGGCTTCTTAATTAACTTCCCTCGCTTCATCTCTCTCCCCTCCACCATCCCAGGCTCTCCTCAGATTTCTCTCACACTCTGCCTGATGTTTTATTTGGTTTTGGTTTGCTGCTTTGCCTGATTTTCCCTGCCAATCCCAGCATTTTCAAAGCCTCATATGCACAGGACAAGTAAGAATATCTGAATATCAGAGAGCAGTGTGCAGTGTTCTTGGCAAATCTGGCACTGTGTCTATTGGCTCTGTCACTTGAGAGCTCTGCACACAGGTCAAGCAAAGATGCCTATTTGGCTGAGCCAGGAAGGATCACATAGTTTTCCTGTTGTGTTTTCTGCAGAATGAATATATGAAGGACGACTTCTTCATCAAAGTTGAAACATGGCATAAACCTGACTTGGGAACATTAGAAAATGTAAGTCTCAGCTCCTCACTTTGTGGTCCTGGAATATTGCTTGGTACTGTGCTGGGCTGACTGATGTGGCCTCAGAGTTGCATCAGCTATGCACTTAGTGTGCAGAAGCCCCTGGAAATGGAAGTTGCAGCGTATTGTCTCCTTTGTCACAGCACTGCCCCTGCTGGACTTAATTGTGATACTGTTTTATCGGCAGCTCCCCTTGGCAGGGAGCAGAGAGAATGGGTATGGGTGCATTCACAGATAACGTCCAGATTAGTGTTAGCTGGTAGATTTAGATTGTCTGCATTTCTGTCTTATCTGCCAGAACTGCAGTACCTTCAGAATTGATGTCTTCAATTTTTACTGCTGATCCCTCTCTTGGTGTAGTGTTAATGTCAGAGAAAGCTCAGAGGTTATCATTGGAACCCTTTCTTCCCTTATTAAGCAAGCTTGGGAACTCCAGCTGGGACTCAGAGAATGTTTTTCTGAAAGCTTGTTGGGGAACGGGGGAAGTGTCTGGTGTACAGTGGTGTGCCCTTAGCATAGTGGTTCTCAAAAATGTGCTCCCTAGACCTGGGGCAGCATCTAGAAATTGCTGGAAATGCAGACATCCAGGCCCACTACAGAGCTGCTGGACATGGGGTCCAGCAGTCTAGTTTTTGATGGGCACTCCATTTTCCAAATTTTCAGTCTGGAGATTGGAGTTTTTTTAAGATTTTCAGTGGCTAACTGGATGAAAAAGAAATTGGAGGCTGGAGAAATTACTCAGGAGTTAAGCCTCTGCCTCTCAAGTAGAAGGTCCTGAGTTCAGATCTTGGATCCCATGTAAAAAGACCAGGTGAAAATGTCAGTGGCCTGTACTTCTGGCTCTGGAAGGCAGAACCTGGGAAATTCCAGAGCAAAAGCAAAGAAGAGAGAGCACAATCCAGGGTGATCTCAGAGTCACCCTTGGACCTCCACAGGGTGTGCCCTTTTGATACACAGAGGCTCACAAGGAAAAGTAAATTAAAAAAAAATTCCCCAATAAGTACCTTAGGGACTCAGTTAAAAAACTGTGTCACACAATTACCTGACATAGTGAAGAAGACACTAAAGTTTGTTCAATTTCGTTTCTGTCACTTTCAGGTTCATGGCTTAGATCCAGATACATGGAAAGCTGTTGAAATTGTCCACATAGACATCGCAGATCGGAGTCAGGTTGAACCAGCAGTGAGTATGACTTGATGTACCCCCCCCCCCGAGCTCAAACTCTCACTTGCTTTATGGTTTTGCCCAGTGAACTGACTTGGAGCTCAGAATTGAGGGAAGAGGAGGCGACACGTGCTTCGTTTGTTGTGCTGCTCCTGCCTTGTGCCAGTGTTACTTAGGGGGGTGGGCACTTTGTCACTAGGGTGGTGTCCCTGGACAAGCATGCCATATAAGGTTCTCTGTTACACTTTCCACACGGATTTGAAAGCCAGGAACCCAGCGCACAAGACACATTTTCAATAGCTTAAATAAGTCGTGAGAGATGTTTGATATGGTATATCTTGGCCATTTGGCTTTCTGTGTAGATTCTTCTGCCTAGGGCTTTTTTGACTTAATCCGCTCACACACACACAAGTAAAGGCATCCTCCCTCCCCTCATGCCAGTTTGTTTATTTGCTGAGAGCCTCAGTAGTAAACCTATATCATGGTATTAGGTGCTATGTTGACTTTGCAGGGTGCGTTGTGGACTTCTCACGTGCGAAGATGACCAGGGGTCCTCTGCTAGCATAGGGCCAAGCTTTGGAAAGTGGTCGCCCCTCTTGCTATGTCCTTCCATTCTGTTCTGAACAGTATGGTCAGCAGAGCAGAAATAATAACAACATGAACATGAAGTGTCTGCTGTTGTGCTGAAGTTAAAAAGTTGTGACCTTTCTCAGAGTCCCTCTCTGCCAGATTCAGTCCAGTCTTGCTCGGATCCATTCCCTGCCATGCCTAGGTGCCCACGCTGGGGAACTGGCTCCATTCATAAGGGCCTCAGGAGCGCAAGGACCTGATCTTGAGCCCTAGCAGCCTGTAAAGTGCTGCCTCTGGCGGCTGCAGTCCAGCACTGAGACCAGGGGAGGTGTCAGGATAAGCCCCGAGCTCATTGGCCTTCCAGACTTGCCTGAAGAGGCCAGCTTCAATTCCAAGGACACACGGTAGACAGCAATGCCACCTAAGGTTGATTTGGCCTGCACTCTCTCTCTCTCTCTCACACACACACACACACACACACACACACATACACACACACACAAACCTGCGCCTTCCCTCCCCCCCAAAAAGTGTGAGTGTCGAGAAGGTGAGTGTTGAGAAGGATGGATGCGAGATTGCCTTGATTCTTTTTTTCTTTCATATGATGAGATTTGAAATTTCCCTTTTTTTTTTATTATTTATTCAAGTGTGTGTGTGTGTGTGTGTGTGTGTGTGTGTGTGTGTGTGTAGAACCACGGGCGAATTCGGGAACCACCATGGAGGGCCTCCACCTCCTCCTTGTTTACTCTGCCCCGGGATTCACAGGCTCCGTCCTACCAGGGCCAGAACCGCAGGCTGCCCCTGCTTCCGCCCGGGGCGTCTATACGTGGGGTCTAGGATCCGAACTCAGGACCTTCCGCCTGCAAGGCAGAGGCTTAATCCATGAGCCACCTCTCCAGCCCCGAAATGTCCCATTTTTAAAGCATAGTTCTGCCTTTGAAATGTTACATGTAGGGAAGTTGATTATTTCCTCCGTAAAGTGGGGCTGGTTCTGATGCCTGGGGTCTTTCGTTATTCTTCCATCCCTGGTTAGATAGGAAGAAAGCAGCTGCAGTCAGGGAAGCAGCTGGCCACGGGTGGACCAGCACTGCTCACTCAGGATGGGTGTCTTGGGGATGCCGTTCACAAACCAGCCATTAAATGCTGTTGGCTCATTGAAGTGCTTGCACTGACCCAGTCACAGCTCACAGTCCCACCACATTATTGAGAACACAGCTTGGCTCTGTTGAACACTTGGCTTGTCCTCAGGCAGAGATGGCTGGCCTTCAGAGAGGGGTGAAGAGGATGCAGTTGGACTGCTGGATGCTCACTTAGTAGAACACCTAGATAGGGTCAGGTGGGGGGCACTGAATGGAGCTGTGCATGCTGTTGCAGCCGGATGGATCCTAGAGACAATGTATGTGAGTCAGTGGAGATGGGGCCAAGAATATTCATCCTGAAGCTAGATTGACTCCTGACTTAAGCTCTCAGGCTCTGCTGTCCTCTGAATGTTGTCCTGAGTTGATGGGTCAGGTGACCTTTCCATGTCAGTTGAATCTTACGTGAAGTGAAGCTTGCTGTAACATGGGACTGAATGTGCCTCTTGCAGATGGCATAAACGTCATTGCTGTCACATGCCTGTGCACTATGCAGGTGGCCATGCCCACAGTGCTGCTGGGCACTGTGTGTACTGGATTTTGTGCAATGCATAGCTTGCCTGCATTGTGTTCATAGCTCCTGCTTACCAGACTGCTTGGTAGTGACTGGAAGATAACAAACTTGCCGAAGGTGTCCTGAATCTTCAGCACCTATTTTTTGATGTGACAAAATACAGTACAGACCTTACCAGTCTAGTCAGTCATTAAGATTGTATAGTTCAGGGACCTGCAGTTCATTCACTGTCATGCATCTAGTTCTAGTACATTGCTATCAAGTTCCAGTATATTTTTGTTATCTCAAAAGGATGCTGTGTGCCCACTGCTTCTTACTCCCAGCCCTCAGCAACAGTTAATCTATAAAGTCTCAGGATTTACTCTTTGTGGATGCTTCTTGTCAGTGAGATCATATATTTTGATCTCAGTGGGGTCACATGCAGCAAGCCGGGGTGCCTGGCTTCACTGCTGTTGTCGAGATGTTTTTTAACTGTGTCCAAGGTATGGTAGAAAGGCCGTGGGGCTAAGTCCCCACTCTGCGAGGAAGGTGGTGCTGAGATGGTGGGTCTGGTCTGGACTGTCTGTGTACCCGCATCGTGTCCCTGGTCTAGACAGTTTTCCCTACCTGTTCCCTTTAGCTTCGGGTAATTAGTGCTCCATCTGGGTTAGCTTCTGTCACAAGCACCTGCTGTATCTGATACTTGCTTGTCATATAGATCCAGTTTGTTGAAGTTGTTCACTCTTGTCTCTTACGTCTGTTTCTTGCCTGAAACTCGTGGACCCTGATGTTGGACAAGCATCAAAAGACTGAGTGTTTCAGTCTCGAGCAGCGTTGTCATAGGCAGCAGCAGCATCACTACAGCTGTGCATGCAGCTCAGCCCTCTGGTCACTTCAGGGTCAGGAGAAACCTCCAGCGCATAGCTCGCCGGGTCACAGAGGCCCACTCATGGTCCTCACTGCTGCAAGGTTGCCGTAGGGCAAGGGAGGGCTGGGGACACAGTGTGGGCACAGAGCATCCTGCCTTGCATAGCCCGGTCTCACACTTTCACTGCTCCAGAGCAGTGGATGCTCCTTGGTTCACGTGTCAATAACAAATGGAGATGGAACGGCAGGCAGGAGCCGTGTCCTGTTCACTTGTCTCCCCAGCTTCAGCAGCAGTGCCTGGGCCGCCCATGCTGAGTGCATGCTAGGAGAGCAGAGAGAAGTTCCGTGAGGTCCCATGGCTGCTATTGAGCTGGCGCAGGGGCAGCACTACACACGCCCTCAGCTTTGCATGACTTGAGATTTCCTCCAGGTTGGTTGTTTGGAGTGACAGCACTGTTCCCGGCCCCTCCCGTCTGTCAGCGCTCTTCTGCATATTTGGCATTTTACTTTGGACACAGCCATGGAGCTATGCAATGTTCAGTTCCGTAGCTAACCTTGTTGTTTTACACATGAGGAAGGTGAGCTCAGATAGACTCGTTTTGCACAGATATGAGCTAACACAACAGTGGACATTCTAGCCTTAGTTCACTGCTCTGTCCACGGACTGACTCCTTCCAAGTTGAGACCCTGTGTTGCCCAGAGGTCATGTACTCGGCTGCCAGCCAAGCTCTTCCTGTCCTCAAGCTGCCTGCCATCCCCTGTGTCCTGTGTTTTCCTGTCCACCCTGTCTCCCTTCTGGGACTCCTGCCACGGCCTTCAGGATCTAGGCTGGTCCTCACATCTTCCAGGAGAGTCCACCTAAGACTGACTTGAGGGAGCAAGAATTACACTAGAGTGTAGATTCAGTGAGAGCACGTCTAGGCTGACTAGAGGGCTCAGAAACACCCTCACACTTGACAGATGGGAGTATAAATGGATAAAACTGGTGTTCCAGAAGTGCGCATGCCCTTTGACCTGGCGAAACACCACTCGTGACAGTGGATTACCCGATGTGAGCAGCAAAGTTATCAACCTAAGATCAAAAACCTGCCTATATACAGTTAAGCATTCTTCAGTCAGGAATTAACTAAAAGCCAAGGTGCATATGGTGGGGTCACTGCAGTCACTGGATGAAGTGTATCTTTGACCCCACAGAGAAGCATTGAAATAGTCCAGAGGGAGCATAACTACAAAGAATAAAATATTCAAAAGGAGAAATCCTCATGCACACTTTGCTTGCTAGTGTTCCGGGGCTTTAGTGCCATTCTTCCAAGACATGGGACAGGGCTGTGTCTTTCGGCTGACTGGTGTGTGCATTGGGTGGGATTTGTCCTTTTGAACTGTGTCTGCTTTCTGTTACTGTCCGCAAATCACCAGTCGTTGGTCAGGCAGTATATCCTCAGAGGAAAACTTCATTTCCTTCATCCTAGGTAATTGTTTAGAGACAAATCAGAGGCCCAACTTGAGCTTTGGAGAGGGCAGCATTCAAGAGAGTAATTTGAGGGAGGTAAAGTGCCCATCCTTAGAGCATGTCTACCTAGCGGTACCCCTGAATATGCGCTGTTAAGGGCCAGGGTGACATTTGAGTGGGGAGCAGTGAGGCAGGTGTTGGGTGGGAGTGGGCAAGTCACCTGTCACCCAGCTCAGCCCTCCTGTAGTCCAGCAGCAGGCTGCACTCTCCTGCTTTGTAGGTGGCTCCATCGGGCCTAGGCCTATGCTGGACACCTATGCTCTGCTTTCATGATTCCTGGCACTATTTGAGGCCATATAGCTAGCAAATTGTATCCCCCTCATCTCTACCAAATCTGGTTACCCATGCATCATCAGTGCCCCAAAGCTACACAGATCCCCTTGGTCTGTACACATCAAGAAATCTCAGCAGAGGAGATTCTTCCTCCCTGGGTGAGGATATTGTGGCAGTTTGGAGGGAAAAGAATTCGACAGCTCTTTGTGTGTGTGGGGGGTTGGGGGGGTCTCTCCGTGTGTGTGGGGGTCTGTGTCTCAGGAATCATCCTGGATTGCTTCTACCTCTTTTTTGCTTTGCTCTGGGATTTCCCAGATTCTGCCCAATAGGGCTTGTTGAAGTACAGGCCACCACTATTTCTGCCTGGCATTTTTACAAGGGACCTGGGATCTAAACTCAGGACTTATGCTTATAAGGCAGAATCTTAACCTCTAGCTATCTCTCTAGCCCTGTATTTTGTTTTGTTTTTTCTTTATTCCTCCCCCCACACACATACCTTCTCAGGTTGGCACAAGTTTGTGGAGTACAGTTGTCAGACTTGAGCCTCCTGAGAGGTCTTGCTGGCTTCAGGTTTGGTGTTTTTGACCCCCAACAGCACGGGTCAGGGGTGAGAGACAAATGCTGGGCTGCAGCCCTGATCCTCAGGGCCCTTCTGGAGGTAGTGTAGAAGAGCCAGTCTCCTTCAGGCTTTGTCTGTGACCATTCTGATTTGTTTACATTGAGCTGTCTGCAATTGTTTTTGTTTTGTTTTGCTTTGTTTTTTTCCAAGCTCATTTTTTAAAAAGACAACTTTAAGTTGTTAAGTTTCTTCTTTCCTTTGTATTACTTTCTTTATAAGAAGTGAAGCAGTTGGATTTGTAATGTTTAGAATAGGTAGTCCTGTCAGAATCAGGACAAATGCAAACAAAAAAACCAGGGATTTCACTCCCTCTGCTGGGGATTTGCTGTTACTGCATAGACTTGGGGATATCCATCCCTAGTGACATGCCACTTTTAGGGTTTAGTCTTGCAGACCCAGGGTGACTCTGTCGCTGGTACTGACTTGCTGCTAGGTCACTCTTAGGACTGACCTCATCATGTGCAGAGGACTGTGATCATGGTATGTTTGCTTCGTTGGCTGGAGGCTTTGATGTGTTTATATAATAAGAATGAATTGTCACAATAACTACAGAAGCAGGGGTGTAAAAAAATCTGTCAGTGGGGCATAGATTCACCAAGTAGTTGTTATGAATCATGTTCTAAGTATGTAGGTGATCAGGGAGGTTTTGGATGTCACTAGGAAATTACAAGACACTTACTGGGTAACTTTCTGTAAGGTGCATTGATGCCTAAACAGCAAGTCCATAGTCTGGTATTTCTGTTTAAGTGTTTTCACGTTTCTCTTGTCCCCAAATGAGCAGCTCTCCACCTATGAAGATTTCCTGTGAAGAGAAAGGTATTATAGTGAGCAGTCAGTAAGCAGTCAGAGGGCACACCACGCCCAGGACAACACACTTTTCATGCCCACTCACCACTTCTCATACACCCTGTTCCCCAGGCCATCCTCCTGAAGAACGGTCCTCCAGAAGTTGGGCGCCCTTTGTACCAAAACACCATTGTACTACGCCAGCCAGCGTTTCAGCAAGGATGTGCTGGATATTCTTTCTCTGTAGCATCTATTGCCTTTGCTACTGTTTTTAATGGGAGAAATTGGGAGGATGAGGAAGAAGAGTTTTGCTTAAGCCTGTCCGTTGGAGACCAGCATGGCAGCAGAGTGAGACAAAATAAAAGGAAGGAAGGGAGGGAGGGAGGGAGGGAGGGAGGGAGGGAGGGAAAGGAGAAAGGAAAGGGCATTTGAAGAAGTTGAAGGATTTTTGGTACAATTAGTGAGACATGCATGCAGCAGGAGCCAGGAGTGCCAACTGAAGAGCGTGCCCTTGTGTCTGAGGCTGCCCCTAATGCACAGTCTCAGGAAACACAGTTCTAGGAGTGCCCCCTGGAACTCGCATGCACCCCTCAGTCTTTTCAGAATGTACACAATTGAGTCCGCTGACATCTGCTTCTCTTTTTTTTAAGCTATAAATTTGAATCTGGCTCTTTTAATCATCCCCAGCACTTTGTCTAAGTAGCTTTCCATGATTTGTATACAAAAACCACTTCCCAGGAGAGGAGGGCTCTTTTTAGCCTAAGCCGAAGTGTGCACACAGTTAACATCAGAGAGTCTTCGTTTTTGGAAGTAATTTGAAAAAAAAATGAGCACAGTTGAAAAAGAGAAATTGGAACCACATTTGAAGGTATTTATGTGAAACAAGAAAGGGTTTTGGGGTCCTTCCTCTGCATGTTGTGCCTTTGTACTATCCAAGGTGGTTTTTCTTTTTTTTTTTTTTCTGTTTCAAAAATTTTTATTTTCATTTGGTCCAAAACTTTTAGGAGGTGCTCCAGGGCAGTTACAAAGCTGCCTAGTGGCTGAAGAGGATTAGGCAGAGGTCCTGAGGCTGGCTGGAGCAAAGCAGCCCCATGGAGGGCAGTGAGGAGCCCCTAAAGGGGGAGCCCCTAAAGGGCTCCTTAATCCAGCCAGGCCTCCTTACTCATGCTTGAGACACTTGCCCAGTGAGGGCTGCAGCCCAGTGGCCTGGGAGGGGGCTGGGGAGCAGCGACCTTGGGGTGTTGGTCAAGTGGCCACCCATCTTGATGAGCGTCACCTCTTCCAGGAAGTGATTCTCCAGGAAGTCATAGAGATGGGGGTCCATGTGGGAAGAGCCCAGAGCATGAAGATCCAGCAGGGCCTGGTTCAGGTTCTTCTTCAGGGTCAAGGCAATTTCCATGCCATCCCGGGTTATACCCCACTCATCCTGAGATGGCTTCTGCATAGGACGGCCTTCTTGGTTCTGTAGCTGGAGCAGGTGATTGGCGCCCTTGGGCTTCTCTGACACGCCCTCCAGAGCCACATCATTAGGATGGAAAGAGTAACCCGGAAAGGTAGGGGTAGGAGGCCCTCAGATGCAAGTTGACGTCACCCTCCACGTCAGAATGATAATTCTGGCGAATCTGGGAGGTCTAGACTGATCGGTAGGATGGAGCAAACTTCAAAAAAACATGGTGCAGTGTGGTCCTGAGAGCCGAAAGTGGTGAAGTAGATGGTCCCAGAGGTTGCTCACCTGCAGACACTAAAATGCAAGATGGTTGGGGGGAGAAGGGGGAAAAGGGTATCCTGGGGTCTGATCCATCCAAACACAGTTGAAGTAGACACAGATCTAGGGGACGTGCGCGTGCAGTTCCCAAGGTGATTTAGTTTGCTGATACATCTGAACTGCTTATCAATAAAGGTCTTAGTGATGCGACAGCCTCAGGCAGTTGGGAAGTCGGGGTTGAAGTGTAGCTCTAGACTGGGAAATGGCAGAGGGTGACATTCCCACTGTGTCTGTGGGTCTGAGCACAGTGTTTTTATTTGGGCTGAGAACGTTTGAGAAATCTCACATGAGGTATCTTGAAACCAAGAGTTGTACAATTTTTGGAGAGTAGTGTGGTGTTGCTGAAGATGGCATTGCTGCTGTTTGAGGCCACAGAAGAGTGCAGGGCACTGTCATGGACAGGATTCCCCAGGGGCCTTCTGCGGTGCCCCTGAGGCTTTCTGCCGAGGCTGCATGGAAGTGAGGTTCAGGTTTCACTTCCTAAAGGGCCCGTTACCTCCCAAACAGGGCCACCAGCTGGGAACCAAGTCTTTAGACCGTGAGCCTGTGGAGCAGAATTTGCACCCAAACCACGGTGCTACTCACAAGTGTGATTTCCATGTCATATTTATCCTGTCTTATCTTCTCCCACTTGCAACATGGCCACTCTGAGAAGTAACTACTAGCAGGGACTGTAGTAGGGCTGGGACAGCTACAGTGCCTGCAGCCTTGGCATTCCCCCAAGTGCCCTCCCTGGACCAGCAGGTCATTACTAGCTCTTACTGCCGGAGGCATCTCTTCCAGTAGACTACTGTGCACAGCCCTATCAATGAAGCTGGGGACGCTACTCACCTGTAGCTGTTCTTACTCCCCGGAGGCCACAGCCCTTTGCAGTGAGATGATCTGTGACAAGTCATCTCCCTTGCAGAACCCCATATCTCCTTCCCTCCATCTTGCACTCAGTTGTTCTCTGCTTTTGCCTCATTTGCAAAACAGTCCCAGCGCAACGGTGGGCAGGTCTAGTGTTTCAAAGAGTCTTTGGACATCTGAAAGTTACACTTTGGCTCAGTGGATAAAGCGCTTGTTGCAAGGACTTGAGTTCAGACCCCAGAACCTACATAAGAGTGGGTACTGTAATCTCTAGGGGTGAGGTGGAAAACAGGCAGGGGAGTCCCTGTACACTGGTGTGTCGCCAGCCTCACATGCCCAGTAGCAGTCTGCCCTCTGACCTCTACTCATTATTACGCAGGTGGATATGCACATACATACACACAAAGATTTTTTTGTGTGGTACATGAGATTGAACCCAGGGGACATTACTACTGTCAGTCAAGCGATCTGCCCCTGAGCTTTATCCCCAACTTCTTTTACACTTAAAAAATTGAGGCTGATCTTGAATTTGGTAATCTTCTTGCCTCAACCTCTTGAAGAGCTAGGATTGTAGGCCTATTCCACCATACCTAGCTGAAAAGCTGAGGGTTGTTTCTGTAAATGTGAAGTCCTGGTGACTTTGCTGCTACCCACCTTGTGTGTGCAACTGTACATGGCAAGGTTGGAGCAAGAAGTCTCTGCGGCCCAGGCCCAGCAGCATCTACCTCAACTGATTTTTCATTGCGGCAATTTGCAGTCCTACAACTGCCAGTTTGCCCAGCTGAGAGAACTCCGAGTCAGAGGCAGGGCAGCTGCCTTAGATTTCACAGAGCAGCCTCTTAACAGGTCCTGCTTCCCTCGGTGTTGAATGCAGTGCGGATTTACTCAGCCGGACAAGCAGCTGTCTGCTAATGGAGCCGTCTCTTGCTCAGAAACATCAGAGCTGCTTCACTTCCACTGAACACTAGCGTTTGTGTTTATGTGTTGCAATAGAATAGTGAGTGCTTCAACTTACATACTTGCAGGGAACTTTCTCATCGAATCATTGTTTATTGGACCTAGTATCTGCTGTGTTTTGATCTTGTAAACATTTCCCAAAGAGAAAGATTCTTGATCAGCAAGCAGACTTCACTGTTAGTTTGTTTTTTTTTTTTTTCCTGCGTGTCTATGTCTGTATGCACAAGAGAACATTGGAGTTTGTGTGCTTGTGAAGACCTGAGGGTAACAACTGGGAATCATCTTGGGTTGCTCCTTACCAGACAGTTTTGGTCTTGGGTTTTCCTTTTTTCCTTCCGGCCTGTAATTACAGGCCAACACCTTATTTGACCAGCATTGGTACATGAGATCTGGGGATCTGAACTCAGATTTTTTTTACTTGTGAGGTAAAAGCTTTAACTGCCAAGTCATTTCTCCAGCCCCAAGCTTCAGTGTTTCTAAGTGACTTGGAGTTGTTTGCTATTTTGTGCCTTATACAGATAGTTCTGGGTGTCTCTTCCCCTCCCCTTCCTGCCAAACGTGACTATTCTCATCAGTGAAGAGCTGGGCTGGGCTACAGCTAAGGCCAGGACTCAAAGGCTAATCAGATGAAGGTTTAGAAGTCTGATTGTAGTTGCTTGTCCCGAGCCTGTTGTCGATAGAAGTTGTTGGGTTTATGTAAAGTCTGAGCGATGGACAAATGTTATAGAACAATCTTCTCAAGGATTGAGATGCCAAGAAGATGAGAGCGTGTAGGGAGATTATGGGTTTTGAGATAGAATCTCAGGTAACCAGGACTGACCTCCTTCCCCTCAGCTCCTGGGTGCTGTGAGTTGTGGGAACGCTTCACCATGCCAGGCTTTGAAGTGGTTTTTAAAGTTTGTGCGTTTTATGTAGCCTATTGTTTCTCCCACTGTTCTCATGATCCTTCGTAATATCTAATTATTTATTTAATTTTCATTTTAATTTTTTAGAGTTTGAGGAGACAGAAAAATTTCAAAGGCAACTAGGGGTATGCTGAGCTGGTACTTTTAGAAATTAGCATGTGCGATTTGCTTTATGTTTATCTTAAACTGTGTTTGTATTTCCTAAAAGGTGTCTTGGCAAGCAGGTGAACTTGACTGGATTTACTGGGGAGGGGCGCTTTGAGCCACACTAGGTTAACAGTGCAGTCCTCCCTTTCAGAAAGACTTGGGTGTTATCTTTTCTTCTGATTATGAGCCCAGATGTTCTGTATTTGATGAGTGCTCTTGGTGACATGCTTTACCGTGCTACCTGTAGAAAAAACTGTAACTTTAAAGACACCTCAGAGTGTCAAGTTACATTACCCTTAAATTAACCCCAAAAGTTAGAAAGAGGGCTGGCAAGGTGGGCTTAGCAGGCAGAAGCACTTGGCTTGCAAAGCTTGCTGACCCAAGCTCAGTGTTTGCAAGCCACGTGAAAAGCTGGGTTCAGCAATCCTCCACTGCTGCAAGAATAAAGGAGACTCTACCAGAACCTCGGGGGCCCTAAACTGTAGTGCTTGGAGCAGCATAAATAAGAGAGAACAAGGCTGAAGAAGAGAACCATCCTCTGACTTCCGCCTGGGCACTATGGCGCATGTATGTGCCTCACACACAAATAGGAAAAATTAACTAAAACAAATGCACTCCAATGAGAAAGTAAAATATTCAAACCATATGAAATTGTTGGTGCAGGTCAGCAACAAAAATGACATTTTCTTAAGGAACAGCCTGCTGTAACATCTAGGTTAACCCATGCTAGGCAACACCCTAAAATGACAGCATGGGCAATCATCATGTTCTTCCTCGTGCCCACTGTAGATGTGGGGCTTGTTCAACTGTTGCTTCAGACTTCCTAAGATGGGCTTTCTGCTGCTCAGATCTGTTCAGCGGCTCCTGGTCTTTGGAGCTGAGAACAGCTCTTGTTTGTGATAACCAGCAAGTCCTGTGCTTTGGTGAGTTCTCTCTGATGGGAACCTCTTCCTGTTGCTGTTACCAGTGGGGTCACTTCCCAGTGATGTGATAGAAACGCCCAGAAGTTCTTTGTTGATGGATGTGCAAAGTAAAGATAAGAGAGTTATAGCCCAGCTCCTAAGCCCACAGAGAACTCCAGCAAGTTCTGAGCCGCCCTGATCTTGCTCTTGCTGGTTTATACTTGGTACCCTGCTCTTACTTGCCTTTGACAGAAGCAAACTGTCATCACAGTGTCTTACAGTAACTTGCAAGGTTTCCCCATCTTCAGAGAAGATAGAAATAAATGTAAGCGTGGTCCTTATCAGAAATAAGTGAGAAGACATGTTCCCGCTGTGTTCTGCTGCCTTACATAGTCACGCATTTCCAAAGCTTCCAGTAGTGGCATTCAGAGACTGCTGTTGGAGGCATCATCGGGCAACAGTGCCCCCGTGTGGGAAAGTAGCGTACTGCTTTTCATACTTGTATAAGTCTTGCAAGTTTTAGCTTGCTTTTGAAAATCTGCAAATGTATTTTTCACATACTGTTAATGTTCATTCATAATTCTTTGTTTCAGAAGGAAAGAGACAAGGAGGAAGGTGTTTGTGAGGGAGGATTTGCTCCTGCTTTTTGGATGCAGGGAGAATCCTCTGATGGGACCAGAGTTAGTTTTTTGGTTTTGGTTTTTTTCTCTTTTGATCACTAAAGGGTAGATATTTTAAAGAAGTTAGTGAAATTAGTTCCTAGCTGGGTTTCATGCTACGATTTCTTAAAAAAAACTTCTTTTGGGCCTAGAAACTCTCGGGGAAGCTCCTTGCCAAGGAGTTGACGTCCTTCAGCCATAGGTACCACCCAGGTACCACCTGACAGACACCATCAGTCATGCTTTGGGCAGTGTGCTTTGGTTCGGTCAAGCAAGGCATGACAAGTCCCTCCTGCTGTGCGGGGACCTGGCCATGCTCCCCCTTCAGTGTTTGTCCCACCGTGAGCTCCTGGGCTGCCGCGATGGCAGCCCCGTCCCCACTCTCTAACAAAGTAGCAAGGACGGTGCTGTCTTGGTTTTGCTCTTACTGGAAGGAAGTCTTTGGTTTTCTTTAATGTTATCAAAATAGACAAATGGAGCTGCCCCCAGATAGCAAGAGCACGGTCAGACCTTGCTAGGCATTCCCTCTTCTAGTTGGATCCGCCCTTGCTTGAAAGGAAACAGACTGTGTTTCTAGACATTTCAGGTATGTAAAGTTTTGTTTTAAAATATGTGATGTTTGGGGCCAGTGAGATAGTTTAGCAGGTAAGACACTCACTGACTCCCCGATTTGGTCCATGGAAACCCATAGGGTGGAAGGAGAGAGCTGACTTCTTGAAGTCCTCCTTCCCCTTCTCAAACATAGTATTTAAAAGGTACCTCGAATAAAATTAATGTTAATATGTTATTATTGCCTTGATATCTAGGGTTTTAAGCATCTTCATTTTTTTTTACTGCTATGGCAGCTGTGTAGAACATGCTGAGTGCAGTGTCACAATAAATACATTGTACGTTTGTGCGTAAGACACACATGCCAGTAAGCACAGTTTCCAGGGAAAGGCTTGGAGAGGAGCCCTGGGCCTGTGTGGAGCTGCCTGGAGCTTGTGCCTCACCCCCTCACTTCATTTCATACGGTTTGGTTTCTTTACTTAGTTGCTGGTTTTTGTAGGACATTTGGTTTTAAGCTCTCTGAAAGAAAAAATTTTCGTCACAACTGAAATTCTGACATTTGTCACCTTAAAGGCTTCTGGGTCTGCCATCATAACATGGCCATGACAAGCACAGGAGGAAGACCCAGGTGCAGGTGCGTTCCAGCCTAGCTGGGCCTCCACCCCAGTGGCCACAGCTGGCTCTGCTGACCACGCTCCATGTCAGGGTCATCCCAGGACTTTTTGAGGGTCTCTGTGAGATGAGAAAGACTATGGAAGTGTCGTACCGGTGGGGAGATTTGACTGGGTTTCTCAGGGCTCTGGGCAGGTACTGAACAATTCAGTGCAACTTTCACTGGTGAGAAGCAGAAGGATTAATGGAGGGACTGAGTTGTAGAATATTTTTAATGCAGTTTTGTTCCTCTGAGGTACATTCAGTAACAGAAACTAGGCCAACAAGTTATTGACAATTAGTGGTCCTTTGGGAATCTGCTTTAATGAATAGATAAGAATGATTTGTAATTAGCATAATAATTATATGCAAATGAATGCTTCTGAATTGCTCTAAAACACTTCTGAACTGTTTAAACAGCCCTCCTGAGATCTTGTTACTCTATTAATTTGTGTAGCAAATCTTTTTTTTCATAGATCATGCAAAGATAAACTTCAGCCCAGCCCCTGTTTCAGTGATTATGAATTCCAAGGTGGTAGGACCTGAATTAATGAGATTTACTTATACTATATTAATGGTACTCTGTGGGAACCTGAAAGGGTGGGGAGTCACTGGGGAAATGTAATTAAAAATAGAAAAGAAAGCTTCTGAATGGAAAATAACTGTTGAAATCAGTTTCTTAAACAAGTTAGTAAATGTTATTTTTTTACACCTCTATTACTTGCTATTGCAACAGTTAATGTAGACATTTCTTTACATCGGTTTTCTTGGATTGTGGTGCCCATCCTGCGAGGGCACTGCAGTCAGTGACAAGGCTGTTAAGTATAGAAAACAGTGCAGAGCAGTGCAGACGGGTTAGTGCTCGCTCTTTGACTTCCTATTTCATTAGCTTTTCCTTCTGTCCTGGGCATTGTTTTCGGGATGCCTTGGGAGGACATGGGTTTGCTAAGTTGAGCAGCAGTCTCTGCGCATTCTAAACTTAGCGATTATCCCTGAGCTGTTTGAATAGCAGCTAATGAATCGTCTGGTGCTCAAGGAGAACATTTGATGGCAGGCTGCTGGGTCCTAATGGCTGTCAGGTTCTCACGGTTACCATGTAAAAATCCCCGGGGCGCAGTATGCAGGCTGGCCTGGTCTTCATGAGCCGTGGTGGAGTTGCTCGCACTAGTGCTTTGGGCACTCTGGCTTGCTCTATGCCTGATCTCACCTGTGGTCACCCATGCATACCTCTTTAAGCAGTTTCTGGTGTCTGAAGCTCATCTTGATTTTCCACAAGCTGTCAAGAAACTCCTACCAGTGTGCCCCTTGCCGCCTACGCTCTTCCCCATTCATAATCATGAGTTAAATCTGGACTCAAGGACATGTGTAGGTTGGCTCAGCACAGATTTTGTTCTTGAATATAAGGGACAGTCACTGTGCTAAAAGATTCATAAAACTAATATTCTTTGTCTTCAAAACGAACATAATTTCTGTTGAGAACTGCAGCGAGTAGCAGATGTACATCCGAGTAGTGCAAGTTTTGTATTCTAGGGGCAGAAAGCAGTTACTTATAAGAATTGAATAAATGTGCTCTATGATTCCAACATGGAGACCCACTAATCTATTTATTCACCATGCTATACTTCATTTTGTTCTCCAAGGGTGTCCTGACTTGCTCTTGCTTTTCTAATTTTCACTTAAATAAGAGTTTTCAATTAAATAGAGTTGTGTTAGCAGTAATCCAAATCTATCTGCTGCTGATACCATTGTATTTTTATGTCATTCAGGCACCATTGTTGATGGAGTAAAAGTGTCTGGGGACGGCACACCTAACTACATAATGATTGTTGTACTAGGCCCTTATCCTGGCCAGGCCTCTGGGCATTATACAGATAATTAAAATTGGATGATAAAAAAAATTTAAGCACAATGTACCTGAGCAATAAGATTTTTCTCCTTTTAAACAAGATTTTAAACCTATTTTTAAAGTGCATCTCTTTGGCCTAGTGAATTTCCTTTCCTTTTTTTTTTTCCTAAGGATTACAGAAAGTGTGCATAGCAAATTCAGCCTTGAGAATACCCAGGAGCTGAAGACTCAAGTAGACTACAGCTGTCTTCACCCACAGTATTCTAAAAGAACTAATGAGATGAGAAGTCTGCAGCTGGTGGCAAGCACAATAAACCATGAGCCAAGGGCTTCTCTTCATCAGAGCCTCCCTCTCCCCTGGGATCCCAGAGGAGACAGAATACTAACAAAGCCAGCAGGCTGGCTCATTCCACACTAGTGCTCATTTGCAGCTGTAATTGGTAGCTGAGGTTGCGTTCTGTACGCTGCAACTGTCATACATGAAGGGAGGTATTTGTTCATTGTGATACGGATATAAATCGGCCAGTTTTCAAATGCGGCAGGACCAGACTTGATACCCAACAGTAAAATTGCAGCACTGAGAAACTGTTCCAAAAAATTAAATGTTTATTGTAGAAATACAAAACTGAGGTTGTTAAAACTACATCTGCTTCCTGCCTTTTCATATCATGCTGCTTAATTCAACTGATTAAACATTTACGTATTCAGAGCAGCATAAAAAGTACTGAGATTCCTAGGTTTCCACAAGATGCATTATTCTCACCTGTCAGGGTTAAAGTGCTATTGTTAGTAATTGGGTCTCGTTGCATTTCAATATAATATCTTTAATGTCTGCTGCTTTGCATTCAAGAGCAAGCAGCAGAGAGGGGAAGACTTGGTGCCCAGTGCGTCTGTGTATCTTGTCTTCGCACGTCAAGAAGACCTGCTTTGAAATCCCTGCTTCCCGCTTCCTGCATTTCTGGACTGCTGTTCCCCTGGCTTTGCTGCCGCCTCTGCCATTGTCCTGTGTGGTGTGGCTGGGTGAGCCAGGTGAGAGGCTTGGCAAGCGAGCTGTGCCTGCTGCTCACTGGGCTGAGTGTGGGTAGTCAGGAACTTCAGTTTCACCTCTTTGGAGGCCCCGCAGTCCCCCTGCCCTGGTAACCAGACCTGGAAATGTGCTTTTGGGGTAATGTGTCAGGTGCAGAGAAGAGCAGTTGGCAAGGCGTTTCACTTCTTAGTTAACGAGTCTCCTGCATTAGGAGTTGGAAATGTGGAAGCTGTCGACCTGCTGTGGAGCCGGCTAGAAGGGAGGAGAGGTGTGAGGCAGTCTGTCCATTCCAGTGGAGTGCCTGGCATCCAACAGAGCCAAGCCTGTCTCCTCCTAGGGTGAGCCGCCTCTTTAACTTACTCCAGTCTGAGAATAGTTGGTGTTACACTTGGGACCAGGTGTTCCCTTCTTCAATTACTTGTTTCTAGTTCATGGGCCACCTTGATTGTTTAACACCACTGATTTCAGCCCTTGAAACCTGTGGTGATTGTGTTTAGTTCATGATTTGGGTCGTTTTTTCTCTTGGTGTGATCAGGCTCCACAGCAAGCACTGTCCACTCACTCTAAGTTCTTTCTTCGCTTCAGTCTGAACTGAGAAGATGTGTTGTCCACTGAATAGCATCCTTATTAATGGTGTGAAAGAGGATGGAACAGCCTTTCCCCTGTGGTGGCTGTTGTTCACCTCCCGGGTGGTTCAAGTTTTGTAAAGACTTTGAGTGGCGGGCCCATTGCTGCATCACTCAGTCCATGGGAGGAAGTGAAGTTTTTCTCCCGCAATGGAATGCGTGGCAGACTATGGCAGCCTTCTGGGTCTAGACTGACAGTTAAACTCTTAATCGTTAAAATATCTGACATCACACACTTTAATAAGATCTTTCATGTCCTTTGAAGGAAGATCCTGAATTCATTTCAGAAGTATATGGTCCTCGTCTGCATTTCCCTTCTTGCTGTGGTCTATGCATCCTTCAATCCTTGCACATTTCTCAGGGTGTGTGGTCTTTCAAGACTCTTTCCTTTAACTGGGCCAGTGTTCTGGGAGCCAGAGCCTGTGCGGGTGTTGCTGGCTTCCCTGCATCCCACCTTCTGAGTGGTGGCTGTTCATGGAGCTGACAAGAAATGCTGCTAAAGACCGTCCTCGATATAGTGAGCGTTTTTAATTTGGGGGAAGTGACCTGTCTTTAGGCTCTAACCTAGGAGAGAACAGCTTTTGGATTTAGAGGTTTATTTTCGTTGGCAGAGTGGCTTGTTTCTCCTGGGACGCCAGCTCTTGAGGCCACCGTGCCGTCGGCTCCTAGTGGTCTTGTGAACTCTCAGGGTGCAGCTCGAGACTGAGCCTCCGAGCCTCCGCGCCCTGTCGGCTCAGCTCTGTGCTTGGGCTCCGAAGGAAGCTGACAGCTTCACAACAGCTGCACTAATAAATATACCACTGGTGCCCACGCGGGTACCAGCTGCCTCCAGCTGCCCCACTCCTTGTGGGCTCCTGACGCCTGTCCTTCCTGGTGTTGCTGCTGCTCTTGTGCCCTGACCAGTCCTCGTTGCATGTTTCAAAGCATCAGAACCAGAGTGGCCATTTTAGCTCTTGAGACAGGCTTCTTTAAAGTTTTCTTTCCTCTCTGAACCTCACCATTTTTTCTTTTTCACATGATTTATTTATAACTTTTCCCAGGAATCGTTAACATCCCACATGCGTTCCCATGCTGGAGCATCGTAACTGCTTTTCACATGCTTTCTTTGGTGAGATTGTCTTACACTCAGCGTTTTCCTTGGGTGCTTCATCCTGTGCTGCTCCAGAACTGCCCTCTCTGGCCAGTTTCACATCTGCCTTGTCTGGACGCTTTCCCACAGTCTGCAGGCCCAGAAAGTCTGCTTGGGAACGACTCCGTGGTGCTTCAGACTGACTCTCTGGACCTCCGCAGACTGTACGACTCTCTGCGTTCCAAAAGCAGGCTTTATGTTCTTGTCCATAGAGAAAGTGCGATACAAGAGCCTTTATAAAAGCAGATAAGTTAGAAAGGACTTTTTTTGTCAGGTTGAGACAGTAAGGGAAATTGAACTTTTTTTAATTTAATGCTGTATGCGTGAATATAGTGATGTATTAGAGTTCTCTAGAGCCACAGAATCAACAGAATGAATGTATATATAAAGGGAATTTATTGAATTGGCTTACTAGATATGACTGAGGTAGTCCAACAATGACTGCCAGTAACTGCTCAGTCCAATAGGCCAGTAGGTGACTGAAGGCTGAAGGATTCCTGGAGAGTCTTTAATCATGTCAAAGACTGGAGGGCTGGAGGGCTGAAGGGTCGAAGAAGCCAGGTGGCAGGAGGGAAGAGCCTTTTCTAGCACAGCTAGCTTCGGAGTCTCTTCCAAGTCTTCCGTTCTATGGTTCTTTTTCCTCTGGTCTGCTACTGGGAGGTTCCAATCAGATCTAGGGCTAGTCTTTGTATTGTAAATATATTTTCTGGATGATTTCTTCAGGTAGTCTGATAGCTGATCATAGTTAATGCCAGGTGTGGTCAAGTTGATACCCAAGATTAACTATTGCAAGTGATTTTATGATATTTACAACCTTTAGTCCCAAATCCCATTCCTGTCCTTTTCCTATTACAAACCTTTATCTCCCCTGACAAACTCTTATGTTCAAATCATTTTGTTTGTGTGACCCACTGTGTTTCATCTAGTCTGTCTTTGATGACATATGCCTGACCTGATCCATGCTCCATCAAACATCCTAGATCAGTGAATATGCCACTGAGGAAAGCATCCTCTTTATTTACTCTTCCCTCAGCATTAGTCCTCATCACTCTCTCAGAGATCGTTCCGCTTTCATGGTGAAATGTTGATAAGACCTTTCTGGTGCACTTCTTGTGTAAGTATACATGTCTGTCATGAAATTTTGTATATCATGGTTATGTCATGCCCAGAAGACAATGCCTGGTCCACCACCTTCTCACTTCAGGTTCTTGCAATCTTGCTGCCCCCTCTTTCACAACATTCTGAGCTTTGGTGTAGGGATGGGTGCTTATATGTCCTGTTTAGGGACAAGTAGTCTGCAGTCACCTTTTTTCTTCATTTTGGCAAGTCGTGCTCTTCAGTTATAAACACCCTCTATGTGGAAGAAGTTTTCTAGTTGAGTGCCGAGTGCTCTTCTGATCTTAACTGTGAAGATTGCTCTGGGAAATAGAGCTTTTGTATGCTGGACTTCGGGAGTCCTGGATTTTAGGGCTGTCCGAAGGACTGACTCTTCATGGGGACCACGGGTAGCCCAAGGCTTCCTGGATTCCACAGACAGCCATGGGGGGGGATGCAGGGGCGACTTACACTTTCCATGGTGCTGGCAACGCAGGGCCACACCCCACAGGTACTGTGTGGCATGGTTGTTTCTTGGATGTGGTTCTGTGACTATCAAGATGCTGAGTCTGTTGAAAATGTGACCAGATTTGTTCTCATTGGTCAGTGTCCAGCAGCCAGTCACGGTGGGCTGCTCTCTAGACCCTTCATGCCCCGGATTGCACAGTCAACGCTCTCAAAAGCCAAGGGCACCTAATGGCAGGTGCAAGTTATCTTCCACATGTGTGAAACATGATCACTTTTTGTCCTGGGGTTTGGTAGCTGCAAAGAACTATTTTGAAAAGGCTAAAGAATGTTCTCTGGTTTTCTTCTCTGACTTTGTTTTTACTTTATAGGACTACAAAGCCGATGAAGACCCAGCACTGTTCCAGTCAGTCAAGACCAAGAGAGGCCCTCTGGGACCCAACTGGAAGGTACTGGCTGTTGACCTTCTGACAGTGCAGCAGTTGACAGGTCCCAAGTCTTACAGAACTGGTGATGTTTGCGTGAAGAATAGAAATGACAGGGAGCTTTATCTGCAGTAAGGACTTAGGGCTGGTTGCAATGTCCTGCTATGGTGCGCTGCATTCACAAACAACAGGCCAGACTGTCACTCAGCAGAACACCATGCTGATAACTCTTAGAAGAGACAAGTGTGTTAGTCTTTAGAAAGTGAATATTTTCTTTGGAGACTCTGGACAGTGCAGATGCCTGTCAAATGAGGGTTAGTAGTGCAGCTGTATCCGCCCTACATCTGAGCAAGCTTCTTTGCCCAGACTGAGTCTGTGCCTTGGGATCAGGACTCTAGAGAGCATCTTCGCCTCATTCCTGGAAATGGAAAGCTGGGGGGGATGGGGGTGTGATTTGACTTGCCACGAAAATACATGGCTTGAAAGACACCCACTAAGCTCAGTGCTGAGTTCTAAGAGAAGGTTTAAGTGTTGATAGCAAGGTCTTAGATCCAACGTGACAGGAGCTGGCCTGAGCAGATCTGCTAGCCATGGGTTTATATGGCAGCCTGGGGGCTCTGGGAAGGCGTGGAGTGCTGGTGTCGCAGGTGGAAGATCCCTGAAGCTGGCCCTGATGTGTGTGTTTTGCAGACAGCATCTGACTTGGTTTCGTAAGGATGAGTCATGTATCTTTACTGTTGTTCTCAGGGTAGAGTTCATCCCAACTTAATGACGGGATTAGAGACGTAAGACTCAGAAAGCGATCAGTGTCACCTACAAAGCAGGAGCATTTAAGCTAAATGCCAAGGGACTTCCAGAGTGTGCCCATCCTTTGGTAGATTCATAACTGCAGACACTAGAAGTCCCTCTGCCCTCTGACACTACCAACCTGCTGTGAGAGCCTCAGGCAGGCTGGAGCCATCCCTGGCACATGACCAGGGAGTGAGGTCCTGCCCCTTTTGGTATCAGCTGTCACTGGCATTCCCTCTGCAGGGAATATAGGGATAGACAGGCTGAGACTTGAAGGTTTTTCTTCAAATTTCCAGCTTCTTGGAAATAAACTAGCTATGCCATGTTGCTTGAGGACCTGTTGTGCCTGAGCTCAGAGCTTCCCTATAGGAATTCTGAATGGTTTATGACAAACCACAGGATGATGCTGAATTTATTTACCTGATCTTCGGCTCCTTAAGAAGTTGAAGTGTAAGTATTAGCCAACATTGCTCTGCCCTTAACTATTAAGTAATGACGATTCAGAGTTCTGGAGTAGCTTAAATGTGCTTGTTTTGAGACAGGAATTTACACGTAGCCCAGGTTACCTGGAACTCACTCTGGCCCAGGCTGGTGGTCTTCTGCCTCAACTTTGTAAGGGCTGCACTTACAGACATGAGCCACTGCATCTAGTACAGCAGGTCCTCATTGCCCCTCCCCATCCCATGGTAAACTGGCTTCTTTCCATCCTGGAGAAGAGCCACAGTGGTGCTGCCTTCTTTGCTTGTTGATTGCTGACCTTATCCAGGCAGTGGCTCAGGGCAAGCAGCTGTTCCGTGAAGGGAGTTTTCTGCCTTAGTCTCAAAAAATAACTAAGGTGGTGAAGAATACCCAGCTAGGATTGGGTGAGCTCAGCTGGCAGTGCTTGGTTCCACGTAATCCCAGTACTAGGGAGTGGAGGAAGGAGGATCACAAGTTTAAGGTCATTTTCAGTCAAATAGAGACCCAGCCTTAAAGAGGGGAAAGAGGACTGGAGGGTCTTGTTACTGCTGCAGAGGGAACCCAGAGGCAAGGGTGGCGCTAGCTGAATATACCATGAGCCGTGGACTTGATTGTGGCAGCATAGTCTAATATGCTCAGACTTAACACCCACATGCCACTCAGGGCAGGCTGGGGATCAGCAGTGGTTACAGCTTTCTTTTTCTTCTTTTTAATGTTTTATTTATTTGAGGGGGGCATATACATGTGCCATGTCGGCTTCTGGGAATTGAACTTAGATCTCCAGGTCTGTCAGCAGGCACCTATCTGCTGAGCTATCTCACTGGCTCCTCAGTTTCTTCTAAAGTTTGAGGCAGTGGTGCAGAAGGAATATCCAACAAGAAGGATGCAAACCTGTGTGAACCTGCTGCTCTCAGCACTGTTACACATGCTGGCAGTAGGGCTGCAGCCTCTCCCGAGGTCTTCAGCTAACCTCCGCTGCTCTCCTTTGCTGGGAATTGAACCAGGACCTCACAGGTACCAGGCCAGCATTGTCTTCCTGACTTCAACCCCAGCACTGCTTTGTAACTCCTCACTTATCCCAGAGGGGCAGTTTGTATCACAGGCCAGCGAAGTAAGGAGGAAACAGCTTCCCCATGGTGCCAAGTACTGCCCAAGGTTACCTTCCTAACCTCGATGTGAGAGCACTCCTGTGCACCTCAGCCATGCTTCATCACGGAGCTGGTGTGGCTCTGTATTTGATGGAATTTTCCAGAATTTGACAAGTACCTGTACCAGTCACTGAGGGAGACCACCCTAAAGGTTGTTGGAGGGTTAGTGACAAGTAAGTTCCCGTAGTGATGTGTGCAGGCTCTTACCGATGGCCATACTTTTTTCTTTGGAGAGTGTTGAGCTTCATCATCTAGAGTGTAAGGGTTTGTGCTGCCTGCTCATAGTAGCCCTTCACTCCAGGGCGTGAGTCACCTGCCCTTACCCTTGTGTGGCAGCACTTAGTGTTTGCTACAGGTCAGCCCGAGTCTTCCGGAACAGGACCATGGGGTGCTCAGGAGGATGTTTTCATGTTTCCCCACTTGTTAGGAGCATAGGCAGTTTGGTTTTCTTGCTTGTGTTGTGGTACATATTGCGACAACAAAGAAACACTAGACTGAGGCACAGGCTGGACTCAAATCTTATTTTTTCTTTGCAGAAGAAAATTAAAAGATCCCAGCACATGAGTTATACTCATTACTTAGGGTTCCACATTTGCTTGGTGAAGTCACTTTGTGCATACTAATGAGAGCAATTTATAGCCAACTGTTGGATTGCTGCTTCAAAGAAGAATGCTGCTTTTCTGTCGGTGTGACCATCTTGCTTCTCTGAGGCTGTATGTGTATATATATGCATATGTACGTATGTTTGTGTGTGTACACATGTGTCCCGCAAATGCTTGTGCGGTTTTGGTTGGTGTGTTGGAGAGCTATGTGTGCGTTGTGGCACTGGTGTGGCTACTGTCCTTAGCGTTTGTCACAATGGAGTCCTCTTAGCTTTTTAGCTTGCATTCTGTGATCTGGCTAAGGCATCTTAACAAATTTGGTATCTTAAATTGAGACACAACCTTTGAAGATGCTGGTGGTGTTCTTATCCAGTGCAAGGCCTTGTTCTTTTTTCATTTAAGTCAGACACTTCTTGAAGAGTTAAACTTCTTTGCATATCAGTTAATCTTCAAAGTTCTTGTAGGAGGCTCTGCTAAAATGGCTTCCTTTGAGTGCCCAGTGGGTCTCAGGTCTCGTGTACAGGGCAGCTGGTACCTCGCGTGTCTGTGCGGCAGCACCCAAAGGTGATCTCCTGGTAGGTAAAAGGATTGGCAGGATTCCAATGAACTGTCTCAACCAAGTCGAAATCAGTTGAAAGCTGGGCTTGACGTGTACTTGCAAAAGCATAAGGTACAGCCTAGGTCTGTTCAAGGCCCTAAGATAAACAGCTTTGTTCAAGAAATCAGGAGTGGCCATAAGCTGTGAGTAAAGCTTTGCTTGTGGTATTAGTGCACATACTTGGCGTGTATTCTGTGATCCCATGTTGATGTACTCAGAGGCACATACTGGCAGGAGCCCTAGCAGCACATTTATTTTTAACTTCCTTAGTGAAATCTGATTTGAAACTTATACCACACATCCAGCCTCTAAAATTGAGCATTCAGGTTGCCTGAGACCGAAGGAAGTGGGGGCTTGCAGGGAACTGTGCTGCTTCCCAAAGTAACGTCAGCGGCTCGTGCGCTGTGCTCACCCAGACATGCCTCAAGCAGAAAGTACCCAAATGGACAAGCCTCAGAGCCTGCCCCAGCTAGGAAGGTGGCGTGGGCTCTAGACTCCTCCTTTTCCATGTGTGTGAACTGGTTCTGGAGCAGGACTCGAGCCCACAGCTCCACTGTACTCAACCACGCTGCGCTCCTTCAGTCACGTTGTGTGGCTGCAGTGCACATTACTCTCCTGGCCCCCACCACATGCCTTAGGGTAACTTGATATGCACCGTTAAATTAAAAACACAATTTCACTTGAGAAGTTTCATTTATAGTTAGCAACATGACATGCAAGGAATTTAGTGAATATACAAACTATTTAAGTACGATTCTGGAAACATTTCACAACTAACTAGTGTTTGCTACATAATGGATGAAATTTAAATTACATGGGGAAAAAATGTACTTGGGGGTTTTTTGCTAGCCTGGGAATCTCATCTTACTGAACTTAAGGTCCCTCTTTGTATCCAGCAATGTCACCCCTTGCCCTTTTAAACTGCAGTCCTTGAGCCTACATAAAACTGAGTCATCTGCAGCAGCATCTTGCTGATTGGTCGGCCAGGAGAACCAGCTTCAGCTGCCAGCTGTGCAGTGTCCGTTTGAGGCTGGGATAGAGCTAGGTGAGAAAGACTTAAACTGAGCCGTGTTTATTTGGGGAGTTCAGTGGGTTTGGGGAAGGGGCTGTTTCAGAAGCAACTAAGGAAAAACTCAGACCCCTGTAGCACTGTTTGAACCTGTGAGCCGCCCTTGGGTTCTCTTGGCTGAATTCCCAGAATTCCTGACAACTTCCCCATTTTGAAGGTAACATTGTCCTTTACAGGGATGCTGGTGTTTCCTTGCTCTGCGCACCTGTGGTTACTTTCAGGAAGAAGTAAATGTGAGCCAGAGTTAGCAATTGGATGCTGAATTCAGCTTCTGTTTGAGCTTCCTCTAACTGTCAAAAAGAAAAATGTACAAACAGTACCCAGAAAAGTTGAAGCAAAGAAAGCCTTTGCCCTAAAATACACAGCGGGGACAAAATAAAAATCTTGGTTTTTAGTAATGTGGTTTTCTTATGATATCGTATGATAACAAAAAAAAAAATGTGAGTTTTGAAAAATAAGAATTGTACCAAAAGGAAAACAAAAGTTGTATTCCTGCATCTCACCACTCTATGCTGTGTTTGCTCATCCTGCAGTGTGAAAGCTGTGTTCACACCTCATGGGTAGCAGCGTAAGTTGCTCTTTCCTTTCCTACACTAACTGCACTTTGGAAGGCACCTTTTCCCAGGGTTACGCTGACGAATCCCAGCACTTGGGAGGCCAAGGCAAGAGAATTGTCACAAGTTAAGCCAGACGAGGCTGCATAGCAAGGTCTTATCTGAAGAAAGAGAAGACACTGGTTCTCAGGACTGGGTACAGGAGAGCCTTTGGTAGAAAACTTCTTTCTAGTGGGTATGGAGAGCAGGAGTGGACATCTGCAATCAAAGGGCAAATGCTGGACAGGAATGAATACTCAAGGCTTTTTTTGCAGGGGTGGAGGGCACACGTGTATGGTGCATGTGAATTATTGGAACTCAGTTCTCTTCCTTTCAGCTTGTGGGCTCCAGGAATTGAACTCAGGTTGCTAAGTGTGTGTGTTGACACCTTACTGCTGAGTGCTGAACTGTATAACTGGCCCAATTGTTAGACTTGGTGTTTCATGGTGTCAGATTTCATCTCCAGAAAGATGGCAGGAAAAGGACTTTCAGACATCCCTTACCATCTGGGCCATTCACTGTTCTCTGTGTTGTCACTTCATGCAGAGAAATTTAAAACTTGTTCTTAATTTCATCTCCAAAGACCATAGCTCAAATTAAGAGATGACTCATATAAGTCAATTTAAAATTGGAGAAGACCTGAAATGTGCATATATTATTAATAATTATTGAAAAAATACGTAGCTTGTACGTCCTCTGCTTTCTCCTGGACTCTTTGAGTTCTGGTGAGAAGACAAGGCCAGCTCTCAGCCTGCTCATTCTGTAGTTCCCGAAGGGTGATAGGGCGGTGCTCTTTCTTTCTTTCTTTCTTTCTTTCTTTCTTTCTTTCTTTCTTTCTTTCTTTCTTTCTTTCTTTCTTTCTTTCTTTCTTTCTTTCTTTCTTTCTTTCTTTCTTTCTTTCTTTCCCTCCCTCCCTCCCTCCCTCCCTCCCTCTTTCACTCTCCTGCTCTCTCTTGCTCTCTCTCTCTCATAATTACTTGTAAATTGCATGGAAAATGAAAACCAGTTTGAGAATGGTAGACATTTTCTGAAATGGCGGTAGCTTACAAAACTAGTTCTTTTTAGTCTCTTCATTATTGTAAAATGAATTTCATAGGCCAGCCTTGCTTCATGAATTGCTGAGTTACCATAATTTATTTGAGCAGCTTGTCAGTGCCACTGTATAGCCTGTGGAAACGGCCTGGTTAGCCTGGCGTGCTCTGTACTGGGAGCCCAGGTTTGCTGATGGCACATTCATGGGACTAACTTGCTCCTCTGATTAGAACATGAGCTGCTGTTCTACCAGAGCTCCCAGGCAGTTTACGCAGAACAAGGTGCGCAGCTCCTTTGAGTTCCAAACGAAACTCTCAGTGGCGTATGGTTAGTAGCTCACCCTTAGCAGGACCACATTGAGGTCGGAAGGTGTCACAGATGCTGATGGAGCACAGAAATCTCAACTCTGGAGGGCTGCAGTCTGGCGCGTGACCAGGGGGGCTATCACAGGCATACAGAAGTGATAGATGGCTTGATAACAAGATTGGAGTCAAGGATACAATTCACACTGCAGCTTTGGAGCCCAGCTCACACACTCCCACCTTTGCCTCAGTGGAGGTCAAGTGGTCTCCCCTTGTCCCCCTTGGACAGGTTAAGGGTTCTGGTAATAGGCTGCCACTTATGTCCCACATTAGTGCTTCAGGCCTGGGAGTGTGAAAAGTGTATCCAGTAATTTGAGTGCTGTGCTCTACACCCGAATTGCGCTGTACATGATTTGTTGAGTCACACTCGCTGTACTTCATCTTACTGAAGAAGTGATCCTTGGATTCAGAACTCATAGGCATTTCAGCTGCCCTGGTCCCTGAACATCCAGCATAGAGCGAGGCCTGCAGAGAACGGGAGGCGGAGTCGGTGTGCTCCTCTTGGAATGATTGTTACCAAGTAGCAATGCTTTGTGTTATCGCACCTGATTCTGCTCTTCTGGGCTGTTTCTGTGTATCTGACACCCGCCCGCACTAAAAAGGTGTGATACTTAATGATCCTCACCAGAGCCAACATAAAAAGTACCATGGCCCTGGGTTCACATGCAGCACACGCACTCACCTTCTCATTGGTGAGCCACCCAGGACTTCACTTCTTCCAGACCACGCCTGCTCTCCACTATTCTGACACGCACTTTTCATGATGCCCCTTGCAGGTCAGCACGGGACTGTGGGGTCTCTTGTACACACTTCTTGGGAGTGGACTCGCAGAACAATTGTCCCTTCAGAATTACACACACGCTTGCTGCCACTGCCATGGAGACAGAGCCCACACCTGCCCGTCTCACCCAAGACACAGACACCGCAGTCCTGGACAGCTGGCAGAGCGAGAAGCCTGCAAACCCAGCTTCTCTCCCGCTCCTCTCCCGCTCCTCTCCCGCTCTCTTCTTCTTGCCTACACAAACATGTTCACTTTTATGGCTAAACAAATTCAGAGTTGGTTTTTACCCCCCATCCTGGCATGGTCACACTCACGGCTCCCTTGCCCCTTTATCTTGTACAGGTAAATGAGATTTTCCATGGCCTTCCCTTCTGTCTTCATTAGAGCGGACCGTCCCTTTCTCCTCCTCCTTAGTATTTCCTCTTGCTGCTCTGTGCACGTTTCGGTTTGATTCCCTGGCTGGGCCGCCTGAATAGCAGTGTGTGAGAGCCCCTATGGGAATTTAGCATTGGCCTTTCGGGTGCCTGACAACGGTAGAGTGTGCTGCTGCTTCGCCCCAGGGCCGCTGCACTTGCAGTGTGAGGGTGTACAACAGATGGATCTTCTTCCAGCTTTTCATTCTGCCCCACCAGGTCCTTGGCGGGAGCATGCTAATGGTGTTGGGAGACCCTCATGCCGTTAGAGCTTGCAGTTGTCAGGACATGGCTAGAATATGAATCCACAGCCTCAGTGGAAGCCAAGTAACCACCTATTCAACAGCACATCTAAAAACAGCGCACATTTAGAAGCAGCGTGGTCTGTAGATAGAGATTACAAAGTTCTGTGCCTAGCTCGCACCTACGAGATGGTATTGCACAGTAATTTCCCTCGGAACATAATATTGAGTCACTATTTCTCTCCTCTAGAAGGAGCTGGCAAACACGCCTGACTGCCCTAAGATGTGTGCCTACAAGCTGGTGACCATCAAGTTCAAGTGGTGGGGCCTGCAAAGCAAAGTAGAAAACTTCATTCAAAAGGTAAGGCTGCCCAGGCGTGGCCACTGTGGGCCACACTCCTCAGCTCCCTTTCCTCACTTCTGTCCTCGGCATTGCAAATGTCAGAGCTACGTGCCATGAGGATTTAAGGGCATTTCTTTAATTTCGACTCCAAGTACTTTCCCAACTGTTTATCGGTTAGCTGATGAAGAGCCCTTTTGATGAGATCCAGGTACCCAGGAGACCTGGTGGCCTGGCCATGTCTCTGCAAGCATGATGCCTCATGTGGAGAGTCTTGTGTGAGGCCCTTGGAGAAGAGAGACTGAGCTAAGACACTGCCCCTTGAGAAGAGAGACTCTGAGCTGAGTACTCCTGGAGATGACAGGTCTGGAAGCAGGGGTGAGAGCTGTGCAGGCAAATGTTCGTGACAGTGCGTCCTAGCACCACACAACAGCAAGCGCACGTGGTGTGAATGCAGATTGGGTCCTGGGGTTTAGTCTTCCTGTAGGGGGACTTTTCCCACTATCATCAGAAAGATGGGCTGTGGTACCTCTGACTCCCACAGCCAGTTGTGTCTACATTTCACCAAAATGAAGGGATTGCAATGTGCTGGGACCTTTGGTCGTTCTGGACCTGTGGTCGTTCTGGACCTGTGTGCAATTGGCCCAGAAGATGCTGGCTCTTGTCCTCTTGGGCCACAGCCAGCAGATAGACCAATCCTGATAAGCACAAATCATGCGTATAATTGAAAATTGTCCAAAAGCACTCACTGTTCCACGCACTTTTCTCTCTTCTTGGGAGCATTGAATACAACTGAAAGAATTCAGTACTTAAAACCAACATTTCTATATACGGTTTTCATATACATCTGTATTTGTGTGTGTGTGAGGTCATAAAGTGTAAAAGTTATGGAGAGTGCATAGTACTTTTTAATTCAATGAAGCCCACCTCTCTGGGAACCTAGGGCACGATGCTTATTCCACCCCGTGGCACCATTTAACACACAGACAGTGAGGACCTATGGTCAGCTAACCTTGAGAACAGGTGGGGTTGATGGTTGCGTGGGGTCGACTGCAGATGGCACCATGCACACCATGTGTTTTCAGTGTCACTAAAATTGATAGGCTGGCCAGGGCGTGTCTCCATGGCACAAGGAAGCTTTGCTTTCTGTGCAGGATGGTAGCAGGATAGGGTCAGGGTTCCTGCTGAGTCACGAGGCATGGTCTTTCCAGACAGAAGCTTCATGGGTTCATTGGGACGTGTGAAGTTAACGTGCCACTCACTATCTTTGATTGTTGATGTCTTATGCTACTTTCTTTGTTTTTAAAAGCAAGAGAAACGGATATTTACAAACTTACATCGCCAGCTCTTTTGTTGGATCGACAAGTGGATTGATCTGACAATGGAAGACATTAGGAGGATGGAAGATGAGACCCAGAAAGAACTAGAAACAGTAAGACCTGCTACTCTGGTTCTGGTTTCCCCTTCTGAAGCGTCCATGCTCAGCACGGGGTCCTGGTCTCAGGAAGAGCGGCGGGCGCTACTTCTCTTCCAGACACTGACACCTGCTCAGGCTTCTGACCGCCTCTGCTTGTGCACGTTTCCTGCTGTCCTCACCTAGAACCAGGGACGGGCCGTTGGGCCACAGTGCCCCTCAGTCAGCGGCAGCTCCCTCTGAAGCATGGCAAGGCTGGTAGGGTGCCAGCTGGCTCCAGCAGCACCGGCGCCCCTCCCGCCCACCGTGAGCTCTCATGTTTTGGTCAGCTGTAGGCTGATTCAGGTGATTCCTGGCTGGAGGTCAGGTGTGATGCCATGGCCAGGCCCACCCTGCAGCCTGTGGGGGCTGTTCCTGCTGTGTAGGCCATGCTTGTCCAGGGCCAGCCTGGGGCGGGGGACCGGGAGTGGACACAATCCCAAGGAATGTTGTCCAGGCCTCGGTGGTTTCTACGCGTCACAATGTCCTGCCAGCAGGCTCTGCAGGTGTGGGTGGTTGTGAAAGCTCGTGCGAGGCAGGAGCCCCATTGAAAGCAGCTGTAAATCCAGCCCTTTGGCATGGAAGGAAATCAATGTCTCTGTACACAGCAGAGTAAAGACTCACGTTTCGAGTTGCTTACTTTGGGTGATTGCAGCAGGCCTGCTTTTAATTAGCTTGATACAAACCTTCTGAGAGGACCAGGGCGTACTTTCTTTATAAGGCAATAAAATGTTTTAGCCTTATCTTATACATAAAGTAAACTGCAGGCCAGCTCCAGCATATGAATGGATTCTGCTCCAAAATATTTTAGGTTGATTGAAACTTGGAACATGTTTTCCCACAGAGACATTTTACATTGGGTTTGGTCTTTAGGCCTCATTTCTCAGAATAAAGACGCGCTCGAGTTCTGGATCTTGGGAATTGGGCCGACGATGGCAGGGTGGAGGACTCTCCCCTCTTGTCCTTGTCTTTGGGTGGGCATTAGGTAGGTGAGGTCACAGCCGTCTCCTATCTTCCTTTGCACGCCTCTGCCCACCTGCATGCCCTCAGCACTCAGGTGCTCCTCTGTCTGTGAAGCTGGCCTGGCACCACACTGCCCCGCATGGTCCTTCTCTCTGCCTCCAGCCCTGCCCTGCACACAGCTGGAGTTCTCGCTCAGCTCAGCAAGCCACACTGCCATTTCCAGAAGGAGTTTGGCTTCCTCCTGTGGTGCCTCCCCTGGGAAGGAGCCGACTCTCAATCCTGACTTGTGTGTTGACTTGTGTGTCTGTTACATCAGAGAGTGGTCACTGGAGATGGGCGTTGGGCACAGCCCTCGAGCCCTGTGGCGCAGATCATGCCGAGATCTCTGCTGGCACACCGCTTCCGCCACATTTTTCACACACCAGAGCCCCTGGTACGGGCGCCAACTCTTCTTCCTACTGTGCGGTGGCCCTAGAGAAGCCCTTTCTCGCAGTGTCACAGCCTGGGGCCTTCATGGCTCAGACCAAGTCCCTCATAAGCTCCTTGGAACTCTGTCTTGGGTTGTGGGTGGCACAAGGCAGTTCCTAGAAGGTCCAGCACAGTGCCCGCCACACTAACATCGGATTTGCTCTTGAGTCACAGGAGCTTCCTTCTGTTGTTTTGCTGCTGCTGCTGCTGCTGCTTGCTGTGTCATCCGTCGGCCGCAGCATTGGCAGAGCAGGGCAGCTTGTCCCTTTCAAAGGGATATGCTCTGATCCTGATTCCTAATCACAAATGTCAAGGCTGGGCTTTTCCTCAGACACCTTGGTCTTTGGAGAAGAGGCGTCAGCTTTGGGTAGAGCCCAAGGACCGGGGGCCTCTGCCTGCAGACCATGGTGCTCATGAGGGGATTTTGGATAGATGTTATACTTGGTGCTTCCACTGGACCCTTCACAGGTGAAGGGGTTAGAAATGTGTTGATTGCATTCATCTGTTTTCTGCCCCCCTTTTTTTACTTGATTTTCTACTTTGGTTTGGTTTTGGTTTTGTTTTCTGAGTACTTTTCATGTTTGGCTCTTGCTCTCCCTTATCAATAACTTCTTCATAGCACCAAGTGCAGCCTCAGAAGCATCAGAGGGGCCGCCCTGGTGGCTTTTTGTAGACACTGTTGGTGCAATAGACCCTGAAGTGGTTCCAGTTACTGACACTTCACTTCCCCATTGGTGTCCCTTATCCCTTGGTAACAGCCTATAGGCATTCCTTGGCACAAGCACACACACCTATTCTTGATGTTCTGAGGAAAGCCTATAGGATTATAAAGCAGTAGGGGGCCTCAGAGCTGCACCCTCGGAGCCCGTGCTAGTAGTCACCTCTCCATAATCCTTTCTGACTCTTCTCCCTTGCTTACTAACCCTACTTAGAGTGATCAGCAGCTCACGATTTTATTTTACATTTAGATGCGTAAGAAGGGTTCCGTCCGAGGCACGTCGGCTGCTGATGCCTAGATGAGTCCCCAGTAGGTCAGACAATAACAGACTGTGTAAGTGAAGATTTGGAAAAGAATGTTTAAAAACCTGTGCCATGGGGCTGGAGGGATGGCTCAGGGGTTAAGCCTCTGCCTTGCAAGCAGAAGATCCTGAGTTTGGATCCCAGGAACCATGCAAAAATGCCAGGCAGAAATGACAAGGACCTGCACTTCCAACCCTGGCGGGCAGATTCTGGTAAATCCCAGAGCAAAGCAAAAAAGAGGTAGAAGCAATCCAGGATGATTCCCGAAGTCACCCTTGGTCTTCCACAGGGACACACTTTCACAGGTGTCCTTTGAAACATACTCATATACACACATACACACATGCAAAATAAAGTTTTTTAAAAAAATTTTTTTTAAAGTACTTGTGCCTTTTGGTGATGGGGAGTTAACTGAGTGCATAGCTCTGCTAGCGTTAATGTGATTTCCATTTCATACTAAAAGACACATATCTTAGAAATTGTCAGCGCAGGAGTTTTAAACTCAGATTGTCCCAGGCCAGCCCTTAGTGTAATGGGTAGGAGGCCAGACAGTGGCACTCGCTGGCACGTGGTATTGTCTTGGAAGCTGGCCGATCTATTTGTAGCCAGTTCAGTAACCTGCTTCTTGGCAGAGCCTTGCTGCTCCCACGGCAAGATCCCTCGCCCCACCCCAGGAGGGCAGCCTCGGCAGCTCGCTGTAGGTAACGTGCTCTCTACATGCCACAGCTCTCCCGCGCCTGTCTCAGTCCGGGAGACTGGGCTTCGTCCACTGACTAAAGCATCTCTGCCGATCCTGCTGTAGCCCAGATGACAGATCTCCCTGGAGGGGACCTGTGAATCCAGCCACAGACAGGCAGAGAGCAAGAGTGGCCAGCACCCTGCTGACGTGCACGTGCTGGGCGGGTGCCTCCACGGTGGGCCTCTGCTACTCCCGGACCACTGTACTGACTGCTGAGTCACCCAGTGGTTCAGCGCAGCAAGGACTTGAGCCACTTCACGATTTCACCAGACCACTGTAAATACAGTATTCACTTCAGACATTTTTAGTTGTTTTTATTACATTCTGGGAGCACAATTGTACTGTGTGTTCTGAACGCTGATGCCGCTGGTGCGGCCGAGTCTCTTCACAGAGAAGCTTTAAACTGAGCGCAGTAGTTTGGGGTTAGGTCTGTGTGTTGAGCGTGTTCTTGTGCGTTGCAGCAAGCGGCATCCATCTCTGACGTGCTGCCATCTCTCTCTTGCAGCTTCGAAACCAAGGCCAAGTGAGGGGGACGAGTGCGGCCAGTGACGAGTGAGGACAGCGCCATGTCTCCTGGCATGACCTTTCCCGCGTGTGCTTCTACGCACACAGGTTTCCAGCCACACGTGTGCACACGTGTGTATGTCTGTAGCTGTATGTAGAACGCATGTAGAGCTACAGGGCCGGATACACACGTGTGTGTGTAGATATGTACATACAGACATACTGAAGGGATTAGTACGATTTCTCCAAAGCACTGTACCTTGTCTTCAGCAAGAAAATATTTTCAATATATATACCTGGAACAGACTTAATCATCAGAGCAACACCACGGATGGACAGGCGACTGCGCTCTGGTTCCAGCTGGTGCGTTTCATAACTGTCACGTTGGGGACCAATATGCATAGCCTTTTGTTACTTCTCTGTTGCATTACATTGTTTCGTGCCATAAGCACAGCTCCACAGATCTCCCCCGGTTCCTTCAGTGTCCAGTGGCTCTGGAATGCAAACTTTGGATGTAATTGTAGCTATTTATTTCTGGATGTCACTATCTTCCAGCCAGATGTGACGGTGTCTACTATGTAAGAGTAAAATTGCAGGCTGCTTTTTTACTAGTTTGTCCTGGCCGGGGGAGGGGGAGGGAATTCTTTAAAAAAAAATTCCAGTTTTTATTGGATTTTTGTATTTTAAATTTCAAGTATTTTTCTATATGAAACCTAGCAAAAAAACAGTCATTATGGTTTGTGATTTGTAATAAACATCAGACAATGTTCAGACTCTTGGTCAGCACATACCATATGGAGCTGGACGCACTTCCGTGGAGTTTGCTTCTGAAATGGCTTCTCTGGAGTTGCAGTGGGGAGCCTCGGGCTGCTGGGGGCCTTTTGCTCTTTTTCTGTTGCCATCCATGCCAAGGGGCAGATGCCTATGTAGAGCAGGGAGTGCAGAATCCTGCCCCTGGCTGGGCTTGCGGCTCCTCACCCTATTCTTGTGGTCACACTCAGTGTAGGACGCCCAAGAAACGTCCTGAATGCCTTCGTAAGTGCTGGCCTCAGTCGCTGCACCTTAGCTTTTTGCTTTTGCCTCCCCCTCCCCCCTCCTCCTCCCCTCACAGGAGTTAGGCAAGATTTCCCACCAGCGCTCTCTGGTTTGGTTTTCTTCTGCTCGCCCCGCCCTGCAGTCAGCTCACCTCAGCCACCTGCTGGCCCCGCGCCCCCCCCTTTCCTCTGTGTCCCAGGTGCTCCCTGCTGCATGCAGGCCCACTCAAGCTGCGGATCATGGCTGGTGCTTAGCGCTGGTCCTGGCTGGAAGGTGGGTTTGGTCAGAGCAGAATGATGATCTGGGGTATGAGACAGAAAGGTCATTGTTGACCTGGGAACCAGAGAGCCATCTCTCCCCTCGGAAGCCAGCCCACAGCCACGCTAAGCCCACTGGGAGAGGCCCTGTGCAGTGCGTGGGCTTTAATGTTTTTCTAACAACTGGCAAGTGAGGAAGTGTGTGGCAACTGAAACCTGGGCTTCTTGGCAGTCTCTTGTGTAAATTACAGTAAAACAAAGTCAATGAAATTTAAACAAAAAATAAATTTGATCACAAAATGCCAGTCCTGTACTTGCGTGGTCGCTTTTCTGATGCCGTATATGGCATGACACATGGAGGGTCATTCTGCCCCCCCCCACCCCCCCCAGAAAAATAAAGTTTTTTCCTTGCTGTTGTCGATTTGGGTTTTTGTCAGTTGCTTTGTGAAGTGCACCTCTGCCCACCCGTCACGCTGGTTTTCTTGATGAAATATTTATTAAAACTAAGCAAACTAAAGGAGTGCGTTTTCTTAGTCTCGGAAGTTCATGGAAATAGTTTTTGAAGGAGAAAATTCTGGCATCTCTGCCTGGCTGTTGGTCCTGCCGTCTGATCTGCTTGTCGCAGGCGTGGCCCCTGGGGTGCGTATGGCTAGCTTCCTTTCTTACAGAAGCTTGTGTTTCTAGTGTGCTCTTCTGGGGTAAGTCCTGGTGGGATGTGAACTGGGCAGGTCATACACACGTTTAGAGATCAGCACGTCTCTAGGTCATTTGGGGTGTGTTTTCGAGTTTTGCTTCAGACTGGTATTGGTGCATGTGGGCACAGTCTGTCGCTTGACCGTGGAGCCTTTGCACACAGCCTCCTGGCCCTGTGGTGGCACCCAAAGCTGGAGACGGACGGGACGTGGCAGGGCAGCAACGTTGAGGACGGTGAGGTTGTTCCCAGGAGCCCTCAGACCGGTCCCGGTGAGGTTGGCTGCAGCCGCCGAGGCTCCAGCCTGGCACGGACTCCTCCCTCTCCTGCTAGCACAGGTCCTGGGGCAGGCGAGATTGCTCTTCTGACAGATGCTGGCCCTCCGCTGCCTCCTAGTCTAGAATCCCTCATCACCTGCGCTGTGCGTGGCTGCTGCCCGTGTCTGTGCCCAGACCTTGTCTGAGGAAGCAAGACCCTGCTGGCGTCCAGCAGCTCCATCTCTTGGGCCTGGCGAGGGCTGGCTTCCTGTTCATCTGGGTGGATGGTGCTAACTTTGTTCTTGGCCTTTTGGATTTGACACTCTGTCAGCCCAGGCAGCTGTGGTCTGAGAGATTCAAGAGGAAGAAGAACCCTAGAAACAGGAGCTCCCACGGGCCCTCCCCCAGCATTGGACCATGAACCCCAGAAACCTCTCCACCCATTTCTAGGTTGCATCAGTGAAAGGAAACAGCAAGTGTTCTTCACAAGTCCCAGGCCTTGAGGAGCTGGCCTATGTTTGAAGGCACAGCCCCCCCATTTTCAGCTGTGATGGCCTGGATGTGAGGTCACTTTACTATGGGGAACTCACAGGTTCTCTTTTCACCTCCTGAGCCCCTTGGGTGCAGCATACACTCCTGGGAGGAGGCTGAAATCCCACTCCATGTGTGCTTCATCTCCACCCAGTTAACATGGCTTTGATGAAAAAAAAATGCCTCATTACGGCCAGACTGCCCCCCTGTCCTCAAGCTCCATGTTGTGGGTGACTGTTACGTTGCTAGAGATAAAAGAGCTCGCACGAGCCCCCCCCCCCCCATTCCAGCTACATCTTAGGAAACCATGGGACCTTTGCAAATGCCCTTTGCCCACCAGTAATCTTTCTGCCACTTGGGTTCAGTGTGCCCCTTTGCAAGGGTGGGGAGAAGAGCCTTAGCTCAGGCACTCCTCAGAGGCAGCCACAGGTCCACCCCAAAGTCACCTGTCCAGGTGGCAATGTTGACTCAGGACCCACCTACTTTGCAAACCACAAGAGGTACTGCCAGCCCTGTGCCGAGACCCCTCAAGTCCCGGGATGAGCAGAGAAGACTGGCAAGGTCTGGCCTCGGCCTGCAGAGTCTCTGCTGGTGCGACAGGAACAGTTCTGGCAGCAGCGTTGGCACAACTCGGGCTTCAAACCCATTCTTCCTCCTCGCTCTCCAAGGAGGGGCACTCGTGCGACTCACGAGGCCCTCCTGTCATCAGCTGTGCTACTGGGCCAGGAATTCTGGTTGGTCCCTGAGCCCCAAAAGCTGTCCCTGGTGCAGTTCAAGTCTTACTGCTTTGTGTCCTGACGAATACCAAGCAGTGTCTCAGCTGTCATGGATCACGTGGTCTCATAGCAGCTTCCCCACCCCTGCCTTGTGCAGAAACAGCCCACCCAACACCAGACAGACCACAGTGTGTCTGCCTCAGACAGACTTAGGAGGCCCAAATGAGTTTGCCAAGTCCCAGTGGGGGGCCTCGGGCTCTGCCAGTCAGTCACCTTCCTGGACCAACCAACATTCACCAGTTCTCCAGATACTGCTGCCAACTTGTTAATCTGGACTTTGTGTCCCGGTGCCCGGCAGGGCGTGGCAAGGCCTCTGCCTGAAGAATTGAACCAGCGTCTGTCTTCCTGAGTCAAGGACACACAGTCTTGGGTTGAATCTGCTTATCCCTCAGAGTTCTGAGAAGCCAGAAAGTGTCATTCCGGGTGCCACTGTGTTAGACACCACCAAGAGGAGGTTGCAAGGAGGAGGGTTATCCCAGGAGTGATATAGGGTTTATTAGTGGATGAGCTAAACAAAAGCTTCACTTCTGGGCATCCGTGGCGGGCTAGGCTCCCTGCAGCCCCAATACTGACAGCCCCATCCCTCTCCATGGCCCTGAGCAACTCTGCAGCCCGCCTGAAGTGTCGGCTGCCACCAGTCCTGTGCATCCTTGCCGGAGACCTGGGGGAGGCAGAAGACCTCTGTCCTAGTGCAGGAGGAAGGCCTGGCGTACCCCCCTAAAACAGCTGCGGTCTACCAATGCTGTTTGGATGAGGGTTGGAAGCTTTCTGTAAAGGACCGGGTGGTCCTTGATGCTTTGCACAGCTGCCCAGCACTGCCTGCCTCTAGCCGCCAGGAGCCTTGGACATCCCTCAGATGGGTGGGTGTGGCTCTATCCACTAAATGATGTCAGCAGGCCCGAGGCCAGATTGGCCCGAGGGGGGCACTTGGCTACTCCCATTTTTAGGTTCTCCCCCACATTTATTTTTCTATTAACTTGTCATCAGACCTTGAAAATAACACTCATGGCAGCCAAACACGCAAACGTAACTCGGCCTCCCTGGTCAGGCAGCGTCCTGAGCGATAAGTGCTGCCCCCTGCAGTTAAGACCAGAGAGTTCTGCCCAGTCACAGGTAAGCAGTGGTCAGATCCCTCTCTGCAGGGCCCCACCACTGCGGCTCACCAGACCACAGAGGTCTCCCGACCCAGTGGAGCTCCCCCATGGTGGCTGTGGTATTGGGGAACCACCTTGGGTTCTCGCCACTTGGCACCTTCCCCTCTTCCCCCCACCCCTCTGGCTTCGCACCACTGGTTGTCCAGGACCCTTGGTCCTGTCCTGGGTCTCTGAGTGGCCAAGGGGCATAGCTTGGGAGTGTGCAGAGAATCCTGAGGGGATCCACTGGAGGAGGGGAGCTACTGGGAGCGTGAGCCCTTGGAATGGCTCCACACTAGTGTGTAGATACGGGGAGGTGTGGGGTGGGACTCATCTCTTAAGTCCCCCCACTCCCCGCTGGATTTGGTACGTGTGTATAGCAGAAAACACGGACAGCACGTCTACGTGACTGCCCGGCCACGGCCTCCTCCAGCGGTGGATGAGGTCTGCCCGTTCGGCATCTGGTGGCCCATGAGCTCACTGCCCTATTAAGTCCGTGCCAGGAATCCAATGGGAGAGTTCAGGATTCTTCCCAGCCCCTTCTGAGCCAAGAGACTCAGATTTTCCACTTGTGTGATTGAGGTCAGCGCCTGCATTCCTCCCCGCCCCCCATGCATGTCAGCCCTGCCTGCCAGCAGGGGCTTCTCCCACTCACCGCGGACTTCAAGCCCCTCGCTGTTCCTCTCTCCCCTTGGCCGGGTGAGATGACGGCCCCCAAGTCCTCTCTGGTGTCGTGCCCGTGGAAGTCTAGGTATTAAACTTGTAACTGGGTGACAGGAAGCACATGCACAGCATATGCGTGAAGACCACTGCATTTGTCCCTTATTGTCCCTGGAGTCCAGACTTGATGGGCAGCCTGGACTCACCCTTCTAGGAGTCCCAGACATCAGCAATCTTTGAGTGCATGCACGTGTATGTGTGTGTGGGGGGGTACTTACCACACGCATGTCACGTATACAGGCCAGAGGATGAAGGCAGGTGTTTCCCCCTGTCACTTTCAGTTCTTGAGATCACATGCCACTGAACCTGATTCTTGCTGGGTTTTGTTTGGTTTTGGTTTTGGTTTTTTTTGTTTTGGTTTTTTTTTTTTTTTTTTTTTTTTTGTTCAGATGGGCTTGTCACTCCTCATGCCCAGCCCCAGCACTTCCGGGCTCGTGCTGCTGTGTCCCTCTTTTATATGGCGCTGGGGATCTGAACTCAGACCTTCATATTTGCACAGCAAGCATTTTACCCAGTCCAAACCCCCGCATTCTTTGAGCCAGCAGTTTTCACTTAGAAAAAACAGACTTGAAAGCCCGGCCAACACTGCACAGGAGACAGGCGCTGCTGCTTTGTAATCCGATGTGCGTGGGCTGCAGAAGCCGGGGGTCCTGCCAGGGAGGAGCCCTGTGGCACCTGACCAGGCCAGGGTAATGTGCAGACCACTCTCACCCCAGCGCATCCTTCCATCTGGCCTGTCCCGAGTGTTGGGGTGGGGTCTCCCCTTCCTCTTCCGTGAGGACAGTGGAACACACAGAGGGTGAGAAGCTGTGCTCAGCTGCAGAGAGAGAGAGAGAGAGAGAGAGAGAGAGAGAGAGAGAGAGAGAGAGAGAGCCTGTTGTAGCCAAGCACCCCCTCCCGAAGGACAGCAGGGCCTGACATTACATCTCTCCACATTCAGAGGCGAGCTGGGCCTGGCTCACCAATGGTCCATGGAGAGCTTGACGCCCGGAACCGGCCTTGTCCTTAAAGATCCCTTTCCTCATAGCTCATGGCAAAGGCCTCCTGGACACTGCCCCCTGCCAGCCTGGTCTCCACCGGGCAGGCACCTGGAGCTTAGGGACACTGACCACTGAGGGCTGAGGGCCCATCGAGGGCTGAGGGCCCATCGCCTACCCTGGATCTGTTTTGAATGAATGGAACAGAGAAGCCCAACACTTAACCCCTTCTTTCCTGCCTGCCTCTGTTAACTATTTCCTGTCCTGCCCGTGGCGTGACCCGTCCCTGTCCCCGTGACAGCCACTCCGCCCCGTTCCCCACCCTTGGCGAGGAAGCTTGATGACATGGCGTGCTCCCTCATTTCCCCTCCCCCCGTTATCTTAATGAATTAACTGGGTCCCCATCATTCCCCTGGCCCCCCGTAGTTTACGAGCTGAGCAGCAATCCCCACGATCTTAGTCAACCCCACACAGTTGTGCCGGTTCCTATTACAGTAATTGGCATAAACTTTATTCTTTTTGCGGAGAGATTTTTTGGCCCGCTGAGACTGCATAACCGTCTGCCATAAATTGAGACTGGTACGGCTTATTTTGGCGAATGCAAAATTGGATCCCATTCTTTACTCTGTGGCTTGATTCAACTTCCAGATGGCTAATCCACATGAAGTAATGGGCATGCACCGCGGCTCTGCTTAGCTGGAGATGGAGACGTAATATTTATTTGCCGACGTGGAAGCCTCGGAACGCCGCCCTGTCGGGAAGTTGATACATAACACAGCGGCGGCGAAGTGTCAGCTCTTCTGTAGCCCCTGAGCTGCCATGGGGGACCCGATCTTTCTCTCTCTCTCTTTCTCATCTACCCTTGACCTCATCTCTAGAGGTTTCTGTCTTCTTCTGAGCTGTTTCTTATCAGCTTATGTCTGCCTGGTGTAGCTGGCTTCACATCTGCTTTGACTTTAGTGCCTCTGACATTTCTCCAAGGTTGAATCTTTATTCCAAATACCCCGCAGCTCCCGGAAGCCGTAGCTCAGCTGGGCCCAGCTGGAGGCTGCTGGGAAATCTGGGCCCTGCAGTATCACCAGGTTTGGATGTCTCCACCCTGGGCCAGCGCAGCATGAGGTTTATTCCTGGCTCTCGGCGGCTGTGCCGCAAGGCTCTGATGCAGATCTAGGTGGGGTGCCTCCTCTCGGCGGGGTCCCCAATGCCCCTCTGCCCAGCAGAACTCTACTTGGTCAGATTCCTTCTGGGCCCCTGCATCTGGCACAGGGAAAACTGGAATACCCGGACCTGTAGCCAGCCTTAAAGTTTGAAGGGTCTCAGCTCCAAAGAGTCCACCATCTTGGTTTGCTCCATGGCTGGCACGGTCTCTGAACCACTCGGAAGCCACAAATGCCTTCAAGATCTCTGTCGTCTCACATATGTGCCTGGTGCATGGTGGGCTCAGAGGACATCGTGTGGGAACCCCCCCCCCCCGCCCTCCATACCATCACTTCCGGATGTGCTTCCTCCCATCTATTTCTCTCCCCACCTCTCACCTCCACGCCCACCACAGTGGCCACTCAAAAGACCCGAGGGAGGAGTAACTGGTTATGAGCCAATACCACGGCGGGGAAAGTGAGCCACGCCTACTTCCCACATGTTCCCTCAAGTTCTGGATGGACTTGGTTAGAAATTAGATCAAGGAAATTCTAGCAACGTGAGAATTAGACCTAAGCTTTTTTTTTTTTTTTTCTTTGAATGGCAACATTGAAAGCTTGGAGCTGGAAGACATGAAGATCTAAGACGTTCTTACTGAGAGACAGAGAGATGGAACCCATGAACAGCCGGGGAGCCCCGGCTTGTCCTTTACGGAATCAGACTGACTGACTCAGATGCCACTAGCTTGAGTGGACGTGTAGTGGGCATTTGTTCAGATGGGCAGACAAGCGCCATCCAGGGACAGCTGCAGGGGACAGAGCGAAGGGTGCAGCTGAGTCGGGCACCTGACTCAACCCAGCGTGGCTCACACACGGCTCTCGAATTCTCGTCACACGCACCGGGCACCCGGAGGACTCGTTGGTCAAAACCCTCCTGGCTTCTATCACCTGCTTCCCTGACTCAGTCCTGCCAACAACCTCTCCCCAGTCTCTGCTGGGAAGTGCCCCACCCGGCCCCTCCCTCCTCAGAGAAGCTTCCCGATTCTTCCAGGTGTCACACAAGTCTCAGCCCTGTGCCGGAAGCTCTTCCACAAAGCGGTCACATGCAGATCCCTGGGTGGCTCGCCAGGCCCCTGGGTCTTCAGCCTTCGTCCCGTCCACCCGCACTGCCTCCTGCTGGCTGCTTTACGCATCCAGCATGCCCGCTGCCTGGAGCCACCTAGCCTGTGGCCCCTGTCCCTCACCCCGCTGCTCAGTGGTCCCTCTTCAGGGGGCTTCCTGGGCCACCGTTCAGGCTGTTCTCTCCAATGGACCGTTGGTGCTAAGAGACTCTTGCCTTCTCCATGCCTGGAGTTCGTGTCCAGGCGCCTATAGCATTTGCGGTGGATCAGCATGAGAACAGGCTGCGCCTCTCAAGGAGTCATAGGTCATCGCAAAAGTCACACACACAGCGCCGTCCAAATGTCTTAATGCCCATCAGCACCCTCCACCCCAAGCAGCTATTCTAGAGCCTTCTGTGTGACTGGATCACAGGGAAGTATATAGCAGCCCTTCCCTGGCTGTGTATCTGACGCCGAGCTTCCCAGACGGCTCCGGTTTCGGTTTCCTGTGACAACAAATCCAGATCCACCAGCGACCGGCCCTGTGCTCTGGGCCGCGGGGGAATCCTGAAGAACGACGTTCACGCCGACAGGATTTAATCCCGGGACGTATATCTAGCAATGATTTCCCGTATCTTGCAGCCAAACTAAACAGCGGCTTGCAGATTCGCACCACAGGAGGCCAGGTGCATTCCGAGGGGCTGTAGCACAAAGCCACCGATCTGAGGTCACACAGGTAGGGCCCCCACCCCGATGGACTCAGCTGAGCTGCCTCCTCCCCACCACCCCCTCGGCACTAGGCGCGCACTGGCCTCGCTCAGTCTCCCAACGGGTCTAGGTTTCTCTGTGGCTTCGATCCCCCAAACCAACCAAACCAATAAAACTAAGGGAGAGGCTGTCTATGGTTAACCAGCAAGGGTAAGTCTCAAAGATGGATAAAAGTTGGGGGTCTGGGAGGCTACACCGCAGAGCACAGAGAGGCAGGTGTCCCCTCAGATGAAACTCCACGGGTGGCCACATTTGTGCAAGCAGGCGGAGGGAAGCGTCTAGAACCCCTCAGTCTGGAGAAGGGGTCTGCTCAGACCCATATGCTTGAGACAATCAGTGAGGGTCCTGGGGTCTTCCACCTAGGGGCCCACCCTCTGCACAGGGCACAGGGCCACAGACTGTCTCCCCAGCAGATCTGCAGAACCTGTTGCGACCACAGGACCTTGGACCTCATTAAAGTATGTGTCCCCTATGGGATATGCTTGCGACAGAAAGATTTCACTTTACTGCATTGTGTGTGTGTGTGTGTGTGTGTGTGTCTGTCTGTCTGTCTGTCTGTCTGTCTGAGAAGACACTGTATGCCCGTGGGGGCCCAAGGGTGACATTGCTTCTCCTTCCTCTTGCTTTGCTCTGTGGATACCCAGGCTCTGCCTTCCAGGGTCAGAAGTGCAGGCCATTTCTATCCAGTGCTTTAATGGGGATCTGGGATCTGAACTCAGGTCTCTCTGCTTTTCGAGGCAGACACTTAAACCCCGAGCCATCTCTCCAGCCCGGGAAAGGGGTTTTTGAATGTTGGGGTGCTCGCACAGACTGGATACCGCTGTGGTTTCTCATCCAGTCACGCAGGATCCTCCACCTTTTGGTTAAGATCAAGTATAGGCTTGACATTCCTAATCAGGAAATCTCAAGTGCTAAATACTCTAAATCCGGACCTCCTTCAAAGAGGCAGCTACCCAGAGCAGTGCTGTTTGTGTCTCCTGGAAACCCAAGTACGTACACGGAGTTTGGATTAGACACAAGTATGTTCAAAGAGCTTTGGGTTTTCAGATCAAGCAGACTTTCAAGAGAAAGGATTGTGTGCCGAGTCTGAAAGATGAAAACCTGCCTTCCAGCACATTCTCCCTCCCCACCGACACGCAGGACAAGTCCGCTGGGATCTGCGTGGAGGCTCCGTGTGTCTCCCTGGATTTGTTGGGTGGTACCCTAGCAACCCTCCCCCCCTGCCTCTTTCCATCCTTGACCCCATCGCTTTGTGCCAAGAGTGCTGCTGGGTGGGATGCAAAAGCTTCCCCCCATGATGCTTCAAAGCCTCTGCTGTCCCCACAAAGCCAGGGTGGAGGACCAAGCGTGGGGTGTATCCTAGCTGGGGCTTTCACAGGCATTGCAGGTAGGTGTGCGTGTGTGTGTGTGTGTGTGTGTGTGTGTGTGTGTGTGTGGCCATGTGCATGCCTCTGTGTGTGCCAGTATGTGTGTGCACCTGTGTGTGTGCATCTGTGTGTGCATGTGTGTATGTGTGTGAGTGTGAGTATGTGTGTATCTGTATATGCACATGTGTGTGCATGTGTAAGTGCCTGTGTGTATGTGTGTGAGTATGGGAGTGTGTACACTTGTATATGCACCTGTGTGTGCATGTGTGTATGTGCACTCCTGTGTGCATATTTGTGGCACGCACATGTGTGTGCATGTGTACACGCATGTGTAGAAACAGGCAGCAGAGGGTGGAGGACCTGGGAAGAGCCTGGAAAAGCCTAGAAGGCAGCATTCCATTTTGAGGGGCTCCCCACCCTTCTGCGGCCCTGCAGGATCCAGTCACGCAGGCTGGGGGAAGGGGCCCCCGCTGGAATCCACAGGCTGAGACAATTAGGGGATAATTGGAGCTGAATCATCTTGGTGGAGACCCAGGAGGGCTCTGGGTGGGTGTGGGCCTCGTCGCGTTTCTCTCTGACAGGGCTCTGCGCCGAGTTAATGCTCTCCGCTGGGCAACCCTGGCATTCCGGCACCCATGGCCAACGCTGGAGCCTGACACCAGAGGACCTGGCCCCAGCACTGGAAGCAAGAAGCAGGGAAGCGTGAGACTGAGCGTTGGGGGGGAGCTGACAGCCCCACGGATGGGCCTTGGTGCTGCCTGATTGACGGGCAGCGGGTGCCAGCAGCAGGCTGAAAGTGCTGTGTAACTCGGAGCCCAGCAGAGCAGTGTTCTCTCTTTGGGGGGAGGGGGCTGTTGGGGGGCTATGGGAGGCAAGCCTAGAGCTTCTGGGGGAGTCCTGTTATCACAGAAAGCTAACAGAAAGAGGCGCCAGAGCAGAGCCAAGACATGGAGAGAGGCTGTTGTCCACATCAAGCACCTGGATCCAGCCATACCTGAGACTAGTTATTAGTTATGGCGCTTGATTTCCATCTCCCCCCTCACCGAGTTTAGATGAGTTTCTGTCACGTTCTTCCTAACGGTTCTGTTGCCTCCAGTCGCCCCCACTTCCAACACAAATACCACATTAAGAGCCGGAGGCATCTTTCCAATGACAACTTTGATCTCAAAACTGCTGTGTGAATCCCTCTGTGGCTCCCCTGTGCCCATAACAAAGCCCCAGCTCTTTAAACCACTGTCTAAACCGGAACCTGGGTCCCCATTCTGCCATCCAGAACCTTCTTGCTAAGTGTTCTCCTGTCCACACCTGGGGGAGGGCTTTCTGCTGGTGCTGTGTTCGCGGCCCGTTCCCACTAGGCCTGACCGTCCACACCCAGTCCCAAGGCTGACCCCAACAGTTCAGGATGGGGGTCCACCCATCAGGAGGGTGCCACAAACACAGGCTGGCCTGTGGATGTCCGCCTTCTCAGGTGGGGCCTGGGACCCCCAGCATTCAGGAGGCTGAGGCAGAAGGATCACAGACTGTAGAGTGAGACTCTACAGAAAAACCAGCAGATAAGACCGGACGTGTTTTCCTTTCCTCCCTGCAGCTAAGAATCTTTCCTGAGCGTCCGTTGCCTGGTGGGAGCAAATTCCAGGTTTCCTTTTGGGGAGCTGCCCCAAGCCCCTCAACAGTCGGGTGCGGGAAGGGGGGTGCAGCATGTTCATCAGCCCTCCAGGTGGGGGCACTGTGCTCCCTAGTGATCATCGCAGGGGTGACTAACGGTCCCCATTTGCCCTGGACCACAGGGTTTCCTTGCTGTTGGGGGTGTGCAGTGGTCGGGCTCAGTGGCTTGGTGGCCCTCTACCTCCTACGTTTTGTTTTCATGGAACACACATCCTGCCAGCCCAGAACTCAGCCAGGGGTATCCAGAGCCCAACTCAAAGGCTGGAGTCAGGGGCTGGAGGTGTGTGTGGGGGGGGCCAAGTCTGGGTGGAAACTGTTAGCGATTCAGTTTTTCCTTCCAGGATTGAGGCTTTTACCGCCTCCCGGTCCCCAAGGGTCCACACTATATCACCCCTCATCCCTTCCCCCTTCTCCAGCCCCCCAACTCTGGCTGGGACGCCCCAGACTGTGTCTGACATTCCCCCGTCACAGTGCGAGGATTCACTCCCCCTTGCGCTGAGTTCCTGGACTCACTTGGAGCCAAATGGCTTCTCAGCAGCTCCTCTGCCTCCTTGAAAGCCAAGGCCTCGTCCCCTCCAGGTCCAAACCGCGCTTATATAACCCGCGGGGACATCCAGCGCCTGCAAGACCAGTGCTCCCAGTACAGGGGACGTGTTGTCCTGCGAGTGGCCTTCCAGGATGTGTGTGTGTGTGTGTGTCTGTGCGTGTGTGTGTGTATGTGTGTGTGTTTATCCTGAAACTCAAAAACAGCTCCCTCCACTCAAGCTGTCAGAGGGAGAAGGGGAAGAAGGAAAAAGTCTGCAATCATTTCAGCCTTGGGCTCCGGTCAAGAATTGCAAATGCTGAGAGAGTTTTCTCCAAAGTTAGGCACTGAGCTACAGGAAACCCACACTGACCTTGTGTGACTTCAGGGCGTGTCCACCAGCCTGGGCTCCTCCCCAGGAGGGGTCCTTGCTTGCTTGCTTGCTTGCATTGGGCTTGTTTGGAAGCCGCCTCTTCTCCCCACCTCCGCACTGTCTCCCAAAGGCACATTAAGCCCATCTTCCATCAAATTCAAAGAAGCAGTGATGGTTCAAGGGTGACTGACATTTCTAGGACAGCATGATGCTGGATGTGAGCGCCTACTGTGTGCCAGAGAGCACCATCCTGTGTTTGAGCACCTACTGTGTACCAGAGAGCACCATACTTTATGAGAACCTACTGTGTGGCACAGTGCTGTGCTGCTTGCAAGCACCTACTATGTGTTGGAGCATACCATGCTGTGTGAACACCTACTGTGTGCCAGAGCACCATGCTGTGTATGAGCATCTACCATGTACCAGAGCATGCTGTGCTGCATATGAGCACCTACTGTGTGCAAGAAGGATGGTTTTTCTTGTTGAATATCCAACAGAGACTCAGCTTTTGGGCTTCTTACCACCCTTCCGGAGATGATAGGCAGTGTTTCTGTGGTGTGGTGGGAGCTACATGTGTAAGGGCAGCACCTGTAGTCACACTGTATGTCGCTCATGGACCTATCACAACTGAGTTGCAACTGAGTTCTTCGATAGTGAAATCTTGGGCTGGCGAGATAGCTCAGTGGGTAAAGCAACCCAGGGTGCCACAGAGGAGAGTTTCACGCAGGTGACAGTTACTCTCAAAGTTTCCAGAGCACAGATAGGCGATTACCTGTGCCCTGGCCACTGTTGAGTCCCCAGTATGGTGCTTGGGACCCAGGAGACCCCAAAATGGCAGCCCTCATCTGCAGAGCCTGTGAGTGGCAAGAAGAGGCATTGCAGATGGGAAGAGGAGTAGGAGACCCTGAGTTTGGGGGGGCATCAACCTATCATATATCCCTCAATAGGAGCAAACCCTTCCATAGACATGGTCCCAGCCCTTGGGAAGCTGAAGTGGGAGGATAGCAAGTTCCATGCCAGCCTCAACTATCCAGTGAGCGAGACCCTGGCTCGGGAAACAAAAGCCAGAAGAGAAATGACTCGCAAAGCAACCCTTTCCGGCTGCTGTTCCAAGGGCAACGCGGCTGAGCTGTGGCTGGGAGATGAGATTCTTCTGTTGTGCAGACGGATCAGGAGCGAATAAGCCAAGGAACACAGCTGCCTCTGGAAGCCAAGAGAGGCGAGAGTGCAGATGCTGAGAGCCTCCGGGAAGGGGCACAGACCTGTCATCCCCCAACCCCCAATCTGACTTCAGCCCAGCAAAGACTGCCTTCTATGTCAGGCTTCTGACCTCTAGGAGGACTGAGAGAAAATAAATCTGTATTGTGCTTGGTCCAAAGTGTTCGATGCTTTGTTACAGCAGCAGTCAGCAGCTAATACCCCAGCAGAGAAAGCTCCAGGCCCAGAGAAGGACACTAAGGCCTGCAGCAAGGAAGAATCAGCTGTGCTGCAGCCTGATGGCAGGGGGCGCTGTGGACACCACTCCTTACCTGCTGTGCTGCAGACTGCCTGCAGGGGGTGCTCTGAACACTCCTCCTGGCTGTCTTTGCAGAAGGCTGCCTACAGGGGGAGCTCTGGACCCTGCCCTCTCCTGACATGCAGTTCTGCTGTGTGCTAGCAGGGGGCGCTCTGGTCCCCACACCCTTCTTATCCAGACAGGAGGAAAGGGCGCTTTCTGATGGGTACCCCTGGGGTGTACATTGAGAAGCCATCCCGGGAAAGAGTTCTGGCACATCAGGTGCAGAGTCTGCACCTTGCAGGGGGTTTGTGAGACCCTGAAGGGAAGGGTCCATTCCAAAACGGGGACTGGGGGTAAGGAGGGGACCCTACTTGTCCAGCCGCCCCTGCCCCAGGGCCTTCGTTCTCTCTCTATGATGCTGTCCTTTTAAAGGGGTGTAACTTTGCTCTCTGGCAGCTGTGCCATGCTCCCAGAGCCTCCTATACCCAGAGAGGTACCCCTCAGGCTCGAGGTCAGCAGTATGTGTGACTGAGCTCACCCACGTCCTCTTATGATCTTCATCCATGCCACCTCCCCAAAAGACAGGGGCATAACGTTTTATTCTTTTTCGACTGTGACAAAATACACATGACATAAAACTATTTATCTTAAAACATATCATTCAGGACTGGGGCGGGTAACACAGTGGTTAAAGCACTTGCGGCTCAAACATAAGGACTAGAGTTCAGATCCCCAGTTCCCAGGTGATGGATGAGGTGGAGCAACAGGTTGCTTTCTTTGTATCAGTGTCCTTTTCCTTTTCATCACTGAATGCTATTCCGCAGCATGGCGAGAGACCACATTTTTTTTTTTAATTCATTCATGGGTCAGCGGACATATGGGTCGTTTCCACATGTATGGGCTATCACGAATACTCGCTAGGAATGTCTGAGTGGGAGTCTTGTTTGAACACCTGTTTTCAATCTCCTCGGTTCTGTAAAGGGGAGAAAGCCAACAGCAAGCTTCTCTTTCCGGGATCTGACTCCGCTCTCTCGGCTTGCTCTCAGTTGCACGGCATGGAAAAGTCGAGACGGAGCTGCTTCATCGGTCGCCAGTGCCCCGTGCTGTTCTGATCCTGCACGGGTGAGGGAAGCGCCTTCCTGCTCGGGGACACCCCACTGCCTCCTTAGCAGCTCCGGGTTCAGACTAGAGCTGATCACAAGCACTGAGGTGGAGAGAGGAGAGAGCTGGGGAACGGGGGCGCTGTGCGACGTGGTCCGCTCTGTGAAGGGAACCCACCGTCTCCTTCTTGGGCCTGAATCTGTGGCTGGATCGTCCAGCCTGCAGTCTAGAAGGAACGCAAGAGAGCCCCCAACACAGGGGTGCATGTCGCCCCGTGGCTCCGCGGCTCCGAAGTGGGAGATTTCCCAGCCCAGCCCAGAGGGACCTGCTCCTGATAAGACACCCCACACACACACCTCAAAATCCGAGACATTCCTTGAGCACTATGCAAACTATTCTGCAGAGAGTGCGCCCTTCCACTGCTAATATCTGCAGAGATTGAAAAAATAGACTCTCAACAAAGAGGCCTTTGTGCGCCCCGCCAGGCAGCCGGGCGGGTGGGGATTACCTGAAACCCGACCCACAGACGGTGGCCACAAACCTGCCCCGTTGTGCCCCGGCAGCCCGGGGCTGCTGCAGCGCTGGAGAATGGATTAAATCGGGCCTTTTGTCCTGAGGGGAAAGGCCACACAGCCCCCTTCTCTCTCTCCCCCGTGACACAGGGGGGCTCAGTCCTGCCGCTCAGGACCTTTGGAACACCCCCAATTTCCTGATATGAGGCAAGTGAGGAATGGGAACCAATCAGAGTCTGAACTTGGATTTGAACCCAAGCCTCGGGTTTTGCTGTGAAACAGTCAGGGTTTTAGGGTAATTCTCTAGTGAAGGCACATTGAGTGCACATGGGTTACCCCTAACTGGGACATGCATTGAGGGAACCTGAAAGGAGCCTTCCCGAAGGTGGTATCTTTGTAATCTGCAGGTCTTGTCATACACTGCGACACATGGACTCAGGGTGGAGGAAACAGTCTGGTTTCTAGCTTTTTCTCTGTTGTTCTAGCACGATGGTCAGCCCACCACAGGTGCTCGAAAAGAAGAGAAGTAACCAAAGGGTGGGAGCAGCCCAGGGTCGGTGTATTCAAGATGCACTCTGTGGACTCCTATGGAATAGTACTCAGTCATGAAAAAGGAACAAGCTGCAGGTACATGTTACCCTCAACATAAATGTGAAGAAAGCGTAGAGTGGAGGGGAGGGAGGAGGGGCTGGACAGATGGTTTAGGAGTTAAGTATCTACCTCACAAGCAGAAAGACCTCAGTTCAGATCCCAGATCCCACGTAAAAAGATGGGGTGGAAATGGTAGTGGCCTGTACTTTAAGCTCTGGAAGGCAGAGCCTGGGAAACCCCAGAGTGAAGCAAAAATGAGGTGTCACGATCCAGAGTGACTCCGAAGTCACTCTTAGGAATCCACAGGTACACATGGTGCACTCTGATACATATGGACAGGAACACACACATGCGCGTGTGCATACACACACGCACATAAATATAAGAAAGCGTGTAAAAAAAAAAAAAGACTATGTACTGTATGACTCTCTTTCTATTGCATGTCCTGCCAGTCATGGAGGACAGATCAATGGTGACCAGGCTGGGGGGGGCACAGGAAGTGACTGGTGATGGGCATGGGCCTCCTTTTGGGGGTTGAAAGTGTCATGAACCTATAGCAATTGTGGCTGCACAATGGTGTGAATCTGATATGGCTACTCGCCTGTGCATTTATTTTTTGTTGTTGTTTAAATTTATTTATCTTGCCTCTCTGTGTGTGTGTGTGTGTGTGTGTGTGTGTGTGTGTGTGTGTGTGTTTGTATCAGAGGTACTGTGTGTCCCTGGAGGACCAAGAGTGTCTTCAGGAATCACCTGGGTTGCTTCTACCTCCTTCTTGCTCCACCCTGGGATTTCCCAGGCTCCACCCACCAGGGCCAGAAATGCAGAATGTCTGGCGTTTTTTATGTGGAACCTGAGATCTGAACTCAGGACCTTGTGCTTGCGAGGTAGAGTCTTAATCCCTGAGCCATGTCTCCACCCCAAGAAATTGATTTTTCAAAATTTATTTTGTAATCCCTTTAGTATTTTATGTATGAATATAGTGAGTCTATGGTATTTTCACACCTTTCTCCCCCCCCACTCCTTTCTGTCCCCCTCTTCCCATTACAGCCCTTCTCCCTCCTATTTTCACATCTTTGTGCGTGTGTGGCCCGCTGGGTTTCTCTGGGTTCTTTTGATTGCATGTGCTCGAACACTGGCTGGAGCATGGAGCATGTATCAGGGGATACACCATAAGGGAAGTGCCTTCCCTCCCTGGCATCAGGATTCACTCTTATCAGTCCCTCAGGGAGGTGTGGGGCCTCTTGAGAAATGGTCTTTTTAACCGGCCAGAGGGGTATATTTGGGAGCTGAGGCAGGGGATTGAAACTTCAGGCCAACCTGGACTTCACAGTAAGACCTTGTAGTGAGACAAAAGTCACTTTGACCGTGTGTGTGTGTGTGTGTGTGTGTGTGTGTGTGTGTGTGTGTGTGTACCTGTGTGTATATGTCTCTATCTCTGTGTGCATCTGTGCATCTGTGTGTCTGTATCCGGTCTGTGTCTCTGTGGGATCTATGTGTGTGTGTATGTGTCTCTGTGTGTGATCTGTGTATATCTATGTGTGCGTGTCTCTGTGTGATCTATGTGTGCACGTGCACATGCATTCGGAGGTCGGAGGTCAGTGTGAGATGCCTTCTTCCCTCTCTCCTCCTTGTTTTCTTTTGAGACTGTGTCTCTCGGGGTCTGTCGTTCACAGAGCCTGGCCAGCCAATGAGCCTTAGAGACCCCCCCTCTCCCGTCTGCCCCTCTCCAACACAGGTTACAACCCCACACCACGGAGTCCAGCTTTCATCTGGGTGTGGGGATCTGAAGCCAGGTCCCTATGATTACCACTGACCATCTTCCTGTCTGTCCTCCAGCCCCCCTTTCTTGTAGTCTAGGGGTGGAACCCTGGACCTCACACAGCCGGGCCAGCCCTCTATCACTGAGCCCCAATCAGCCCCTGAGGGGGCGGGGGAGCCTTTGATCCAGGCCAGGAGGCCTCTTGTCTCACTAGGCAAGGCCAGCAGCGCCCCCAGGCCAGAAGCCCCAGGCTGCCTGGGCCCAATTTTGTGCTTTTCTCTTGAGGACGAGGTTTGTGGTTCAATCCTGCCTTCTCCAAGTCAGCTTGGAGGGTTACCTGCCCCCCTAACCCTAGGGCCAGGTTAGATTCCCCAGAACCCAGGACTTCTGCGATCAATGACTCTCCCCCTAGGTCTCAAAGTGGGAGGAGGGGGGTCTTCAATCAGGAGTCAAGAGGTTGGTCCCGACTCAGTGACACTGGGCAACCTTCAGATTCTGCTTCATCCTCCTTGCTATAGCTGTCCAGCCAGAGCTCTAGAAGGATCTAGAAACTTCTAGAGAATTTGACCTCAAGGCTCCTCTTAACCCATATTATGTGTAGGAATGCACTGTACCCAGCTTTCTCTACCTAGACCAAACTACTGCATCCAAATCTCTCTCTCTCTCTCTCTCTCTCTCTCTCACTTTCTTTCTCTCTCTCTCCTCTGACCATGTAACACAGAGTGGCTTTGAACCCTGAATTTCTGTACCTCCCGAAAACTGGGATTCAATGCCCTAACTTACCTATCTGCCTGCAGTTTTGTAAGCTGCAATGTCTGTTTCACTCTCGGTGACGTGAGTTGATTTGGTTACCACCGGAACATGTCTGTATTTGTAACCAGTTATATTATAAGATATAACTGGTTACGAATACCATATAATTACAACCGTGGAAGGATTTTTAACTATTTTCTAATAGCAATCTTTGGTGGTCTGAGGCCTTGAACTTACATCAAATGGGCAAGAAGCGAGACACCCTCCCCCCCACCGCAGGCAGTTGGATTTTTCTTTTTCTTTTTGTGGTTCCTGGGGGTGGAGGGGCAAAGGCATTAATGATGTATGAGGGAAAAGGTAGAGCGACCGTTAGGAGGGAACGGCCAGCATTGTGGATCTTTGGACAAGATACATTGCAGCAGCTAATTGGAGAGTGAGCTGGAGAGCTGAGAAGCACGGCTCAACGTTTCTACCTCTGGACTTTGGCCAATGGGACTTGGAAAAGCCAGTGCACTTAAATGAATCAGGGTGCACTGAGTTGAATGGTGTCCCCCATCTAACAGCCATGTTCCCTCCTCCCCCCTCTGCCATAACCTCTGCAATCTAGGGATGTGACCTATTTGGAACTAGGTCTCAAGGCTAAGCCACACTAAAATATAGCCGTGGACTCCACTAGGAGCTTGCTTTGCATACCCCCAGCGTCCACAGAAGGTGGTTCATGCTTCTAATTCGGGACTTGGGAGCTCAGGAGCTCAAGGCTATCTCTGGCTACCCGTGGGTTCGGGGCCAGCCTGAGCTGCCTGAGGCCTGTTTCCAAAGCGAAGAGAAAAACCGTGGTGCTGGGTTAGGATGTGGGCCTCAGATCCAGGCAGCCCTTAGGGGGAAATTCAAACGCAGGGGTGGCAGGACACCTGGTCACAGGGAGGGAAGAAGAGGAGATCTTGTGAGGTCGGATGACAGCTTTCAGATCTCCTTCCTGCCTGTGGGCTCCAGGATTCAATCAGGTTTGTGCGAAGGCGCCTTTCCCTGCTGAACCCTCTCGTGGTGTTTTTTGAAGGACACGGCCGGGTGGGGCAAGAATTTGCACTCAGACGGGTTTGATCAGACAGACCTAGATCGTGGCTGCTGTCTAGGTGGTGACCGACTGTGGGGTGGTGAGGACAGGGTAGAGAATGCGACAGGACTTGGAAACGGAAGCAGCGTGGGAGTGTGCATGTCTCTGTGTGCATGTCCACGTGCGTTCCCGTGGGTGTGTATGTGTGACTCCATGTGAATGTCCACCTGTCCACCTGTGTGCCTATGAATATACCTGTGGATATGTATGTGTGTGCCTATGGATGTGTACATGTGTCTGCATGGACCTGTGTGTGTACACGTGAGTGTGCATGCATGCATGTGGGCCTGTGTGTATTGTGATGTATGCCTGTGAACGTGTGTATGCATACATGGACATATGTGCATGTGTCGTGTGCGTGTCTGTGTGTGCACATGCATGTGCATGTGTAGGCATCTGTGGTGTGTGTATGCACCTGGGTGTATACATTTGGGGGCAAATGCATGTGTACATGCGTATGTAATGTGTATGTACACGTGTACATGTATACTTCTGTGTATGGTGGGCACAGGTGCTCATGTGCGTGTATACTGCACATGTCAGAATGAGGAAGGACCAGGGTCCCCTACTTTGACCTGAGGTTCCCCTTGGGAAGAGGTGGTGAGATCCAAGGCTTTGGAACGCCTCGTCCCGCACCCTCCCCCACTCTGCAGGCTCCCTGTGATTTAGGAGGCATTTTCTTTGGGGTGATATAGATTCGGAGGCACAGCATCCGTCTGCGGCCTGGTGAGGCTGCTTGAGTTATGGCAGATTGCTCTCTGCACGAGGCAGAAGTGGAGGGCGCGCTGCGAGGGGAACATTTGAGCAAACATTCCCGGCTGCTTTGGAAGTTCCCAAGCCCAGATGAGCTCATCGCGACAGAGGTGGGGCCGGCGGCGCCTGGAGCCCGCCTGCAGCTCACCAGGTGGCCAGTGGCAAATGGCTGGGGCGGAGGAGACCAGAACAGGGTGTCTGCCCAGCCCCCCCCCCCAGCTCCCAGCTGAGCCTTCCATGGGAACCGGGTGTCTGCTCTGCTCAGAGCCCCTCCCCAGGGCTAGTGAGGCCCCAGCTCAGGCTGCAGGGCCAGGCGTCAGGAGTCAGACGCTGAAGGCCTGGCCGGGGATCTTCCTGGGGCAGCCCCAGCCCCTCGGGGCCTCCGGCTCCCTGCAGTAGCCGCTGTTTATTGAGTGTTAACTGCGCGCTAAGTGCTCCTGGCTTCAGAACGGGGACTCTTACTCCTGCCCTTGGACAGATGGGAAACTGAGGCCAGGAGACCCCGTGACTCCGACTTCCAGATGGTCATATGGCCCCAGCCCAGCAGGAGTGTCCGGGCACTGCACGCTTTTGTCCAGTGAGCCCCTCATGTGCCCCTCTCCAGCAGTCCTCCTCCCACCTCCTTTGCTGCCCACCCAGACAGCCTGACGTTGTGGGGGATGGTGGGTGAGGGGCTGTCTGTCCTCACACTCTCTGCAGGACTCTCTCTTCTGACCTGACCCTTTTGCTTTGCAGCGCCTGAGAGGGCAGATAAAGAAAGGGCCTCCCCAGCAAGGCATGGGGCCCCCAAGATCCTATGTGTATAGGTCTCCTGGGGGGGGGGGCTGGTGTGGAAATGAGCACCCCTTGAGCATTGGGCTCAGAAGACCACTCAGACCCGCCCCCCAGCCATTCCCACACATTCAGGAAGTCGCAGAGAGAGCCTGGGGTTCCTCATCTCCCCTTTCCACACCTCCTGAACTGATGCCACCTCCACGGGCAGCTCTCCCGACTCGTTCCCTTCCCCCTTCCCCAACACCCAGTGCGGGCCTTGCTGAGCTTGGCTTATAAGGGAAACTGAGGCACGGAGTGGGAAAATGACTTGTTCAAAGTCACAAAGTGCAGTCGCCAGAGGAGCTATGGCTCAGGCACTGTTTTCGGAAGCCACGGCCTGGACAGTTTATGGGTCTTTCCTGGGAGACAGGCAGCCTGGGGAGCCACGGAGACAAGAGAGATGAATCCCCCCACAATTCCAGGGGATGATGTAGCAGTCTTTCTTTCTTTTTCCTTTTTTCTGAGTGTGTGTGTGTGTGTGTGTGTGTGTGTGTGTGTGTGTATCAGAGGGCACTCAAGCTTGTGTGGCCTGTGGAGGCCCAAGGACAGCATTGGGAACCATCCTGGTTTGCGCTACCTCCTTACCACTTTGCTCCGGGGTTTCCCAGGCTCCACCTTCCACAGACCTCCTCCATATCCGTATCCTCCCAGCATTTTTACATGGGGTCTGGGAATCTGAACTCAAGTCCTTTTGCTTTCAAGGCAAAGGCTTTAACCCCCAGCCATCTCCTAAGTCAATGATGGAGTTAGTCTTGACGCCTTTATCTGAAGGACCAGATGAGGATGGGGGTTCAGAGTCAAGGACAGTGTGGTTTAAAAGACTTTGGCTAGTGGCCCCCCTTCTCTCCCTCTTTCTTTCTCCTCTCCTCCCCTCCCCCTCCAAAGTTTCCTAGTGGCGTGTGAGTGGGCAGGGGGGCTGTTCAGAAAGTTGGCTCTTTTCTGGATTCCTGGGGCAGGAACCCCCCTTCCCCCCATGCTGACTGTAGAAGATGAAGCAGAAGGGGAGGAGGGCTTGCCAGACAGGTTTGTTCACGGATGGCGATCCCCACCCTCATTTGCGATGTCCCACTCCATGTGGGGCGTGCAAGAGCATCACAGACAATGCCTATTTTTTTCCTCTGCTTGCTGAATAAGCCCTTTCTAAGGAGAAGCAGGACTGGGCCTCAAGTTGCTCCAGGCCTCACTAGCCGCCCGTGGGCCTGGAGTGAGTTATTTTGGGCGGGAGCCTGGGTCCAGCTTGCTGCACTTACAGAATGGAAAATGAAAGCTCACGACTGAAGGCCATTGGGGGAGATCCCGCCCAGCCCACCACGGGGGGTGGGGTGGTAGGGGGGAGCTTCATGGCCTGGAGCGAGTCTCCACAGCTCTCAGAGCCTCAGGTCCTGGGGATAAGGGGGTACAGACTTCACTGGCGTGTTTCCAAGATCCCCGAGAGCCTAGGAGAGTCTGTGTACACAGAAAAGGGGTGACTCAGATGGGTATGGTGGGATTTAGGAGGTAGAGGCCAGAAGTTCGAAGGCACGAGTTCGAAGTCAGCCTGGTCTCATGTGTGAGTTCCAGGCAAGCCTGGGCTACCTGCTTCTAAGGCCCAGCCGGGCCTGCTTGGTCCTCACTACTTTCCCAGGCATGGAGCCAGGGGCCTGGGGCACACTTAGGGCTCTGTACCCCTCTAAGAGGACCACCCCAGTCAATGCTGTGGTCCTGTCCATCCATGCCACGCAGCTAAGACATGTGGTATGAGACATTGTGGGAGCTCTTGTGCCCCAGGAAGGACTGGTGCGTCCAGCACCGCCGGAAGTGGAAGCCAGCTGTGGAGGCCCCACCCTGGGGTGCCTGGGACTGACCATGTGCACGAAGATGCTCTGCATAGGCTCCGCCAGCCCCCCTCTTCGAAGCGCCACCCACGGGATGCATGGGGGCTCCCAGAGGCTTGTGGGAAGCAAGGGGTGAGGGAGGATGAGGAGGGAGCACCTTCCTCCGGCCCCGGGGTCTGTAGGGCCTCAGATCAGGATCTGGCTCAGGTGACAGTTCTGGCCATGTGGGTGATGGTGATAGAATCGCATTAGGCATGGCTGAGTGACCTCTGGGGGTTGCTTTGCCTTTCTGTATCTCAGTTTCTCCTTCACATGTTAGCATGCTGGCAGCAAGCGGCATCTGCTATGCATGTATTGCTCATCTACATCTGTCTATCATCTATCTATCTATCTATCTATCTATCTATCTATCTATCTATCTATAATCTATCTATAATCTATCTATCTACCACCTATCAACTATCAACTATCCATTTGTAGCTATCTAATGTCTATTTTTCTGTCATTCAACTATCATGTATTCCGGTCTATCACCATCTGTCATCTATTTATCATTCATCTATCTACCTATTGTCTATGTTCTATCATCTATGTACCTATCATTTATCTCTACCAATTATCTATTACTGATAACTTTCTATCATCATCATGTATTTCTCATGAATCTGTCATCTATCTACCCATCATATCTATCTATCTATCTACCTTTTATCTATCTATCTATCATCTCTCTATTATCTATTTATTAATCTGTCTTCTATATCTATCTACTACCTCTCTATATCTATCTACCATCTATTATCTATCTTCTATATCTATCTTCTACCTCTCTATAACTATCTTTTATCTAACTACCATCTATCTCTATTATCTATCTTCTACCTCTCTATCTTTTATCTATCTACCATCTATCTATCTATTATCTTTTATCTTCTATCTCTAGATCTATCTCTTTAACATGTATCTATGATCTGTCCGTCTGTCTGTCCATCCATCCATGCATCCCACTTGTCCACATGCCCCCTGCATCGTTTTCTTTCCTGACAGACCTCCAGCCGCCTGTCACCGTTCAGGGCTGGTGACCTCAGCTCTGACCCCAGGACAAGCAGGTGTGTCGCATTGGGCTTCCCCAGCTAAGGGTTGGCCGGTAGGTCCTGGTCCACAGGACAGTGTCTCTTGTCCCAAGAGGGAATCTCGTCTGCGATAGCGCTGGCATTTCCTCACCTGGCTGTCAGGAACATGACCTCTGGACCGACTCGAAAGGTGAAGAAAAGGGACGGACACCCTTTGGTCTCCAGGGACTTCTCTGAACTCTTGGCTCACTGTGGTACTTGGCTTTGCTGGGGACTTCTTCTGGCGTTTAGGACAAAGCCCAGTCATTCCCACGTGGCTACCCTGGGGGGGGGGAGGATCCTGACCCAGGGTCTTCTGACTTCTGGGATTTCAGACTTCTCCCTCATTGCTGCCTGAACCTTTCCATGTCTACCCAGACTTTTGGAAAGTCTTTATGCTCTGTCTGGTTTTCACATTCGTAGTCTACCTCTAAAACCCAATTTTGGGAACCTTCCTCTAGTTCTCACTGGTCATAGCACAGCTATTTTCGGTTCTTATTGATTAAATGCTTCTCATATCAAAACTGGAATTCTTGGATATGGCTTGAGGGCTGGGACTGTATTTTCTGTTCCCCCCTCCCCCGAGTTTCCTGGGACCCTGGCATGCAGTAGGCACTCAGTGGGCAGCTGGAAGAAGAGAAACCCCTGAAAGGATCAGGTCATCCTGTGTAGAAGGGAGGGGATGCTGTTGCTTAGCAACGGTAGCCTGAGGCTCCGGTGAAGGTCTCATTCCCACCACCACCACCAGAGGCTGATGGTTCTCTTCTCCCTTATCTTGGCTGCAGTTGGGGACCCCCGGGGGTCTTCATCTGAGGTATAACCTGGACAGATCTAGGGGTGCTGGTAAAAGGGAAGGACATGAGCTGACCTGACAGGAGTCAAAGCCAGCCAGGCCAGCTAGGCTGAGCTGTCAGGTAAACTTTGGAAACACTGCTGTCTGACCTGCCATAATGATGATGATGGACGTGACAGAGGGTGGAGCTGTCTAAGGAGGCCCCCCAAATGCATTTTCCTATCACTTCACACCTGCCAGCTTCCACAGCCCTTTCTAAGGGAACCGGGTTCAGAGAAGGTAGTATTTTGCTCAAAGTCACACAGCCCTATTGGCAGTAAGATAAGATTTGAATCTGGGGCTGTAAGGCAGAAGCCAGAGGGCTCACAGAGAGGATCATTCTGGGGCTGCTCTGCCACAGGCATGGAGTGGGTGGGATCGGGGGAGGGATCAGGCTCCTGTAGGTCTCCCAGAGGGCCAGGAGACCTGGGGGAAGGGTGGGTATGGGAGATACCCTCCGACTTCCTTTCCCTGTAGGGTATCCAGGCCCAGCTGCAGACCCTCCAGTGCTGGTGGAGGTGGAGGTGGAAGCAGGCTCGTCCTTGCCACATTCCTAGTCCAGAGTCTGGACTCTGCACCAGGACCGAGCACCGGAATCTTGGCTTAGGTCCAGTCCCTGCCAGGGTTTCTCCTCTGCCAAATGGGTTGAGTCGAGACCTAATGGGTTGCCCCAGAGGTTGGGAAAAGTGTGTGTGTGTGGGGGGGGAGGGTTGGACCGGTGGATAGAAAGCACCCCATACGCAGTCCAACGCGGGGGTGGGGGTGGGGGCTTCTTGCCTCTCATCCGATGCTGCTGTGGCGAGTGCTGATTCGGGTATGGGCGCACACAACCCCTGATCATCGCTCCCGTGGGCCTGTGCATCTCCCGCTGTGCTTCCCGGCTGAAGGGAGTGGGCGTTGGTTGTGTGTGTTTTGCTGTATCCCACTCCTTCTGCAGCCAGTGGAGGGGCTGCTCTGAGCATGGGGGCACAGCATTCCAGGCAGCTCCCCACATGTTAGCTCAGAGCACCCTCTGAAGAAGCCTCGGGGCCCCAGCCCAGCTGTGTCCCTTCCTTGGGTTGCCGGTACCAACACGCTCCCAGGAAAGGAGTGAGGGGGTACAGGAAGGGGAGAGGGAGAAGCAAAGCCGTCCTTGCTAGATAGATGTCTCAGGCTCTGCAAACTCCAGGCTCCCAGGCCAGGACTTTGAGTTTGTCTGAGCGCTAGGGGGCAATGTGTCTGTTTCAAAGAAACTTAGAGGGCCGCTCAGGCAAGTGCACGCACAAGGGTACCCACGCCAGGCAGGCATAGATGCTGCCACACATGGGGGCACTGAGGAGCCTAGACCGAGGAGCGTGCCTTACACAGACGTGTGGGAGCGGAGGTGTGGCACCCAAGCGGAGAGTCAGCTGTGAACCCAGAGAAACAGAGACCTGAAAACAGTACCCACATGCTCCCGAGTGTGAGTGTGGGCACACCTCTCTCCCCACTCCCCGCACATAAGCACACACACAGCACTCAAAGACACATGTGTCTGCCACGTACAGAAACACGGATGCCCAGCAGCCTCCCAGGGGTGGAGACCAACACAACACTCAAGAGTGCTAAAGAAAGGTATCCCTACACATACCCTTGAGTGGAGCCCCCCCCCCCAACTCTCTTCAAACACTTGCACCCCTCACAGGGCTGGCTCCTAAAAAACATTGCAGAAAAACACAGCACAAACAGGAAACCTGGCCAGGTATGCAAGGGACACCCCCCCATGCATGTGAAGTCACACCCAACCCGGGGCTCCTCAGGAGGAAGGCCTATGAGCCCCTTCCATCCCAGTGCCCCATATGAGATCCCCATATCCCCCTGTTTTCTCCAGACAATGCACCAGATCGTCCCAAGATGCCCGATGTGTCAGAGCCAGATACCTGACCTAGAGCAAGACTTTACCATGTGGGGGCCTCTTCCTGGCAGTCACCCCACCCAATGGAACCCCATTATGCCCAGGAGACTCAAGGTCACCCAGCTCAGGCCCAAGAGCCCTGAGGATTTGGGGGGGGGGTTGGGGATTCTCTTCCCAGCCCCTTATTTCTTGGGCCTAAAATGCAACCAAGTCTCAACCTTTTCCTCTGGCTTTTGCTTCCCTGACACTTTGCTAAAGAATAATTTCCATGTCCAAATCCATTTCTTTTCTAGTTCTGAAACCTCTAAGCTATCAGCTAGAGGATAGTTCACATGAAAACTAATTACACAAAATCAATATTTAATCACAGACCAACAACCTGATCCTGCAGAAAAATCTTTTTCAAACGCCACCCTGTACAAATACTTCTTCCCAATGCTTATTAATGTGCCCCATTTTGGGTGCAGATAATTTTCATTTTTAATTTCAAAAAAAAAAAAAGAAAAAATACATATATTTGTAGAGTTCAGGCAAGATCTTGGACCTAGACTTCATTTAGCTCTGAGTTTTATAGTCGTTTGGCTTTATTTTGTCAGTTGTGTGTGTGTTGTGTATGTGTGTGTGTGTGTGTGTGTATGTTCGTATGTGGTGGGAGGGGAAAAGCATGATTTCCTCAGTAGTCCCCTAGATTTTTCTTTCTCCCCACACCCCAACTGAGCCAGTTCTCCAACCTTACTTTGCTTTGAAGCTCGGGGGAGCAATGAATCGGCAGCGAGCAAACGACATGGTAACTTTTAACTCATGCTTGCGTCGGTGAAGTGCTAAATCCGAGGGCTTTTTTTTTTATATATATAAAAAGGGCTCGGGGTAGGTTTTATTATAACGTTTATTCCGTTTCAGATTTCATGCGCAATTTAGCAAACGCTAGACAGACTTGGGCGATAAACACTTTCTTTTGTGGGGGGAAAAGGCATTTTTATACACCATGCTTAATTTTATTTAGATTTAATAGCGATATCAGGAGCACTTCAACGAAAGTTTTTTTTTTTTTTTCTTTCTCCCCTTCTCTGAAGAATGCTGTCCTGCCAGCGAAATTGCTTGGTGGTATTTCATGGGTAGGAAAAATTCAAAGGCCTTCTCGCCCCTCCTCTCCACACATTTGAGGAAGGAAAACACGCACAGGCATGCTCGCGCGGGGGTGCGCGCGTTCGCGGAATAAACATTTCCACCTCTTATCACCTCCGACTTCCAACTTCTAATTGCCGGATAGATTTCAGGCTCCGTCAGGATCAGGAAGATCTGAACATTTTAACTAAGATTATTGGGATAAATATTTCATAAGGAGTCTCGCGGATATTAAATTACCCCTATTGATTTTAGTATCAAAACCCAATTCTGTTTCTTGACCTCTTCAATTTTAATTGATCTCTTAAGGAGGCCAACTTTGCGCCCGAGAGGGTCCCGGCCTCCGCCTGCCCTCTACTCGAGGGTCTTGTGGGGGAGGAGGGTGGTCCCTCGCGGTCTCGCTTCGCCGCTTCCGCGGTGGGTTCCTAGGGTGGGTTTCCCATCAGGCGGCCGAAAGCTCGGGGCTCCTTCCGGCTGCTACAGACGACGGGGAACCGTAAACCGCGCACAGCGGACAAACAGGGAAGAATTGTGCGCGCCCCAGTGGAGAGAGCCGACTCCCCGGTCCCTGGAGGAGAATCTCACTTCGGGGTTCCCCGTCTGCCTTAACCGCTAGGAAAATCGCAGGACTGGCTGCTGCGGGCGCCTCTCGCCGAGAGCGGACGGAGCCAGGACTCGCTGGGGCTGAGGCTGGGGCGACACTTAGCGACTTTCCGTGGCGAGTCCCGGGGCTTTGCCTGGCGACCCCATTGTCTGAGCGCCCCGCACCGCTCACCGCCCACCTCCCCGCCCCCTGCCCACCCCGGCAGGTTTCGCTCGATTCAGTTGGGGGTGGGGGAGTTGGGCACAGTGTGAATGGGAAGGGGGGCGAACAAAGCCACGCTCCCGCCATTCACCTCCGCCGGCGTCCTCGGCAGCCCGAGGCCCCCGGAGGCCAGGGCGCACCCCCAACTCACTGGCGCGGGACCCCGAAGCGAGGCCGGGGCAGGGGACCCCAGAGCTGGGGGTAGAGCGGGTTCGTGGCGGGGGGCCTCGGCAGCCAGGACCCGGGACCACCTTAAGAGCGAGCCCCGCCCCGGGCCCGGAGCTTGGGCGGCGCTGATTGGTGCAAGTGTAATGGCTGAAATTGATTGCTGCAATGCAATACTTGTTGCTGCTTGTCCCGGCGCTGGGCGAGAGGCAGACACAGAGAGGGGAGCCGAGACCCTCGGAACGCCCCACGCAGGGCCCCCCCTCGCCAGCCTGTAGAGGGGCGCGAGGACCCCCCAGTGCTACCCCCGCCCCCAACTCCGGGCTTGGAGAGCGCGGTCGGAACGCCGTAGCTCGCTGGCCCAGCGCGGACCCCGACCCACATACGCCCCCCTTTCCAGGGTCCGAGGGGGACCCGCGGAGCACCTCGGCGGGAAGGCCGGGAGTCAGAGCCTCGGAACAGCCCAACCCGTCGCCCCCGTGCTCGCCTGCGCCCGCGACCGGTGAGGAGACTCCCGCGAACTCCGAGACCGAACGACGGAGGCCAGAAGCGGCAGGCGGCGGACGTGGATCAGCAGCGGCGCGCAGAGGCGCAGCGTACCCGCTGCGGAGCCGGCCGGCCGCGCCTGGCCCGGACCCTCTTCTCGGATCCCGGTAGCTGTCGCCTCCTCTGCCCCGCCGCGTCCCCGGCTCTCGTGCTGCACCGGCGATGCCGAGCGGAGCTTCGGCTTCTTCGACCCGCTGAAGCAGCAGCCGCCGTTCGCCCGGGGCTGACGGGAACCGTGCAGCCCGGTCCTGCTCGGCCGAGGCTCCGCTCCGGCCTCGGGACGCTGGGACTGGGGGGAGGGGGGAGGGAAGCTGCCGGTGCCCCGGTGCCAGCCGCGGCTTTGAGGGTCTCTCTTGGGACCTTTAACAGCTCCACCGCGCACTCCTGAAGGCTGCGGACGGCTCCCCAACCGATCGATCGGACTTTGGAAGGTGATCGCTCTGCTTTCCCGCCCCCTTCCCCCCTCTGAACTTTTTGTCTCCATTTGCCGGCGGATTAGATCTGCTCCCCGCCAACCCACCCGCGGCTGTACCATCCGTCCGGGGCATGGGCCCTCGGACACGGCTCCCGGAGGCCTCGCGGCCTCGCAAGATGTGAGAGGCCCGCCTGGGGAGGATTGAGAAGCTGCGGAGGACAGCGAATAGCCCCCAGCCTCCTCACGCCCGGTGGGGTGGCGGTGCGTGCTGCGCGACCGCGGTACCCAGCGTCCCGGAGTGCCCGATTCAGGGCTAGAGCGAGTATCTGGCCGGAGGCGCGCGGTGGAGAGCAGGCTGTCATGCCCAATTGATCCCCCGTGCCCCCCGCCAAGTATGTTTGGGCTGGACCAATTCGAGCCCCAGATCAACAGCAGGAACGCTGGCCAGGGCGAGAGGAACTTTAACGAGACCGGACTGAGCATGAACGCCCACTTTAAGGCCCCCGCTTTCCACACCGGAGTCCCCCCAGGTCCCGTGGACCCTGCCATGAGCACACTGGGTGAGCCCCCGATCCTGGGCATGAACATGGAGCCCTACGGCTTCCACGCGCGCGGCCACTCAGAGTTGCACGCAGGGGGTCTGCAGACGCAGCCTGTTCACGGCTTCTTCGGGGTGCTCAGCAGCCTCATCACGGTCACCCGGGAGGCCACCATCCCCACCAGCATCACCCCCACTTCGGGAGCAACTTCGGTGGACCAGACCCAGGGGCTTCGTGCCTGCACGGAGGACGACTGCTCGGCTACGGTGGCGCAGCCGGCGGCCTGGGTAGCCAGCCGCCCTTCCCGGAGGGTTATGAGCACATGGCGGAGAGCCAGGGGCCGGAGAGTTTCGGCCCGCAGCGACCGGGAAACCTCCCGGACTTCCACAGTTCGGGCGCCTCGGGCCACGCTGTGCCTGCTCCGTGCCTGCCGCTGGACCAGAGTCCTAACCGGGCTGCCTCTTTCCATGGGCTGCCCGCCTCCAGCGGCTCAGATTCCCACAGCCTGGAGTCTCGGAGGGTGACGAACCAAGGAGCCGTCGACTCTCTGGAATACAATTACCCAGGCGAGGCGCCCTCGGGACATTTTGACATGTTTTCGCCCTCAGACTCCGAGGGGCAGCTGCCTCATTATTCGGCAGGTCGCCAGGTTCCCGGGGGTGCTTTCCCGGGTGCTTCGACTATGCCCAGAGCAGCCGGCATGGTAGGCTTGTCTAAAATGCACGCCCAGCCTCCGCAGCCGCCGCCACCGCAGCAGCAGCGGCAGCAACAGCAGCACAGCGTGTTCTTCGAAAGGTTTGGTGGGGCCGGAGTGGGTTCCAGGCACCCGTTGATGCAGCCTCCGCAGCAGCAGCAGCAGCCCCAGCAGCAGCCTCAACAGCAGCAGCAGCAGCCTCCACCACCCGGGCTTCTAGTCCGACAAAATTCATGCCCGCCTGCGCTGCCTCGACCCCAGCAGGGCGAGGCGGGCGCGCCCAGCAGCGGCTTGCAGGACGGGGGCCCCATGCTGCCCAGCCAGCACGCACAGTTTGAGTACCCCATCCACCGGCTGGAGAATCGGAGCATGCACCCTTATTCTGAGCCTATGTTCAATGTCCAGCATCCCCCTCCGCAGCAGGCACCCAACCAGCGGCTGCAGCATTTCGACGCGCCCCCCTACATGAACGTGGCCAAGAGACCGCGCTTTGACTTCCCGGGCAGCGCAGGAGTGGACCGCTGCGCTTCGTGGAACGGCGGCATGCACAACGGAGCTCTGGACAACCACCTCTCTCCCTCCACCTACCCCGGCCTCCCCGGCGAGTTTACACCGCCGGTGCCCGACAGCTTCCCCTCCGGGCCTCCCTTGCAGCATCCGGGTCCTGACCACCAGTCCCTGCAACAGCAGCAGCAGCAGCAACAACAGCAGCAGCAGCAACAGCAGCAGCAGCAGCAACAGCAGCAGCAGCAGCAGCAGCAGCAGCAGCGGCAAAACGCGGCCCTCATGATTAAACAGATGGCGTCCCGGAACCAGCAGCAGCGGCTGCGCCAGCCCAACCTGACCCAGCTAGGTCACCCAGGGGATGTGGGCCAGGGCGGTCTGGTCCACGGCGGCTCAGTGGGCGGCCTGGCTCAAGCGAACTTTGAGCGCGAAGGAGGCAGCGTGGGTGCGGGGCGCCTGGGCAGCTTCGAGCATCAGGCACCCCACCTGGCTCAAGAGAGCGCCTGGTTCCCAGGTCCGCACCCACCGCCGGGAGACCTGCTGCCCAGGAGAATGGGCACCTCAGGCCTGCCGGCCGACTGCGGCCAACACGACCCCAGCCTGGCGCCTCCCCCTCCTCCCGGTGGCTCAGGGGTGCTGTTCCGGGGCCCTCTACAGGAGCCGCTGAGGATGCCCGGGGAGGGCCACGTGCCCGCACTGGCCTCGCCGGGCCTGCAGTTCGGGGGCAGCCTGGCCGGACTGGGCCAGTTGCAATCGCCCGGGGCCGGGGTGGGGATACCCAGCGCTCCTTCTGAGCGCCGGCCCCCTCCTCCGGACTTCGCTGCCCCGGCGGCGCTCGGGGCCAGCCCGGCTTTCCGTTTGGCGCCGGTAGCAGGCAGGCCACGCCGCACAGCGGTCCCGGCGTGAACTCGCCCCCGAGTGCGGGCGGGGGCGGCGGGGGCGGCGGCTCGGGCAGCGGCGGCGGTGGGGGCGCTTACCCGCCGCAACCTGACTTCCAGCCTAGCCAGCGCACCTCGGCCAGCAAGCTGGGCGCCCTGTCTTTGGGGTCCTTCAGCAAGCCCAGCTCTAAGGACAACTTGTTCGGCCAGAGCTGCCTGGCCGCGCTCTCCACCGCTTGCCAGAATATGATCGCCAGCCTGGGTGCCCCCAACCTCAACGTGACCTTCAACAAGAAGAACCCGCCCGAGGGCAAGAGGAAACTGAGCCCCAATGAGGCCGACGGCTCGGCCGGGGCCGGCAACCCCGGCTCGGATTACTTTCCGGGAGCGACGGCTCCTGGGGCCTCAGGCTCCGGAGGCCCATCCGGAACCAGCAGTGGTGGCCCCAAAGCCTCGGGGCCCTGCAATCCGCCCAGCCAGGGGGATGGCACGGGCCTCTCTCCCAATTATACCCTGGAATCCACGTCCGGGAACGACGGCAAACCGGTCCCCGGGGGTGGTGGCCGGGGAAGGGGGCGCAGAAAAAGGGACAGTGGTCACGTGAGCCCGGGGACCTTCTTCGACAAGTACTCTGCGGCTCCAGACAGCGGGGGCGCCCCCGGGGTAAGCCCAGGGCAGCAGCAACAGGCGCCAGGCTCGGCTGTAGGGGGAAGCTCAGTGAGCGAGGCGCGTGGGCCCACGCCCCACGAGAAGGCGCTCACGTCGCCCTCATGGGGGAAGGGGGCCGAGTTGCTCTTGGGGGACCAGCCGGACCTCATGGCGTCCCTGGACGGTGCGACCAAGTCTGACAGTAGTTCACCTCATGTGGGTGAGTTTCCCTCGGATGAGGTGAGCACCAGCTATGCCGAGGACGAAGTGTCCTCTAGTTCGGACAACCCCCCCACCCTGGCCAAAGCCAGCAGGAGCCCCCTCGTGACTGGCTCACCCAAACTCCCTCCCCGAGGGGTGGGGTCTGGGGAACACGGACCGAAGGCGCCCCCACCCGCGCTGGGCCTGGGTATCATGTCTACCTCTACCTCGACCCCTGACAGTTATGGTGGGGGCACCAACACCGGACATCCTGGCACACCAGGTCTGGAGCAGGTCCGGACCCCCACCAGCAACAGTGGGGCGCCGCCCCCTGATGAGATCCACCCCCTGGAAATCCTTCAGGCGCAGATCCAGCTGCAAAGACAGCAGTTCAGCATCTCGGAGGACCAGCCTTTGGGGCTCAAGGGTGGCAAGAAAGCCGAGTGCTCGGTGGCTGCCTCGGGGGCACAAACCGGTGATGGCGAGCTGGGCAGTTGCTGCTCCGAGGCCGTTAAGAGCGCCATGAGCACCATCGACCTAGACTCTCTGATGGCGGAGCACAGCACCACCTGGTACATGCCCGGGGACAAGGCCCTGGTGGACGGCGGGGAGGAGGACAAGACACTGGCGCCCTGGGAGAAGTCCAAGCCCCAGAACCCCATCAGCAAAGAAGGTATATGTGCCGAGTTCCTTGTTTTCTGGTGACCTCCGCCAGCCCCTGGGGCAGCCTAATCTTTGCCTTACCCCCTCAGATTTTGGGTGGTAAAGACTTACACTACACTCAGCTCTGAGTCGGGCACCTTTCCTTAGGCTGCTCCTCTCCCTGCGCCAGGGCTATGTGGTGGCTTTTGGTTTCACAGGGTGGCAAGAAGTTAGGTGTGGCGGTGCCTTCCGTCCCTGAGTTCTAGCTGAACTTCTAAGGTGCAGGTCTGGGAGAAACTAGGTGCCTCCCTTTTCACACATAGATAGACTCTTGTTGCCCTCAACATTCAGCCTCACTTCTTAGGAGTTCTGCCCCCCCCCCCTTTGGCATTACACCCAGAAAAGTTGCTAACTGCCTCCCACCTTTTCCTCCTTTGCCAGCCTCCAGCTGAAGTTGGCTCAGACAGGTTCTTTACGGAGAAAGTTACCAGGCCTGGCGTGGGCTGTAGCATCACTAGGAGGCAAAGCTTGGTCCATGTTTGTTCTGAATGGATAGCTGTACTGGCTTTTTTTTTTTTTTTTTAAAGTATCAGACTTTCTGCAAAAGAAAAGAGAAATTAAAAATCCTAGAGACCTGTTGGGATCCTAGGAGGCAGACTGTCATGATGTCAGGCTCTGTGCTAATGAAGTACTGGGGCCAAGCTAAAGAAGTGTGTGTGTGTGTGTGTGTGTGTGTGTGTGTGTATGTGTGTGTGTGGGGGGGGGGTTTCTTCCTGGCAGGAGGAGACCACTCGTGGTGAACATCATTTGTGGATAGGGATATGGCTTGTATTCCTAAGACACAAAGGACCCGCGTTTGTCAATATCTAGCTTGGTGTTGGTGACAGATGTCCAGTCCCAAGTCTCGTTTGTATTCTAAGCAACCCCTCCGCACCAGGCCTGGAGGCCTTTAAGGTGGGAGGGGCAGGGGTGAGTAAATGGACAGCCATTTGGATGAGAGTAATAACAGATCTTCCAAACCTCCAGATGATTGGGTCACAGTTAGGATCCAGTTTATTGTAATGAGGCCTTTAAAATTTTTTCATGAATATTAATACTTTATAAAAATACAATTATTAGGTTTTTAAAAGGCGGTAACAGCATCATTTCCCCCTTTCCCCTATTCTCTTCTACATCTGAGTTGACGTTCCTGGACAGAATATTACCCTGGTGTTTGTGGCTGGCAGTTTAAACCTGTCTGTTTAAGAAAGAAAAAAGAAAAGCGAGAAAGAGAAAGGTACCCTCCTGCTCTGTTCCTCCTGGTGCCATGGTCCGCGCTGGGTGCTTGCCCTGATGCATCCCATAGTGTCGGGGAGATGGGGGGGCATCTCAGGAGACGTGACCGGCCCCTGGAGGATGAAGGAGGGAAATCAGCACGGCAGAGTGGGAAGCGGGGACTCAGAACTGGCGCCTGTCAGAGTAGCTGTCTTCGGGTTTTCTGATTCATGAACGTGGCCTCGGCTGCTTTTCTCTTTGTTCCCGGTGACCGCCCAGCCCGGGACGCCCTGGACGCGCGCACTGTCGATCCGAAGCTGGATGTTTGGCATGCAGGATAGACAGGGAGCCTAACATCAGTATTCTGCAAGACTACTCTTGGGCAAGACCATAAATTGCTTAGTTTGGGACCCTCAACCCTCAGCCCCCCCAACACACACATTTTAAAATGGAGTTGGACACGGCATCCTGCCTGCAGCCCACCCTCCCTTCTCTTTTATTTTCTTGTACACAACATCTCGATCAGGCCCGATCGATAGCTGGTTAGCACAAATCTCAGCCCTTGTAACTTCTACCTGGCTTGGCCGCTCCTCCCTCTTCTCCCCCCCTCCCACATACCCACACCCGTCCCCCTAGAACATATTGGTCAAAATGGGTTAAGAAAAGTTTCTTTTTTAAATAGAGAATTAGTAAAGAAAATCCTCTTCCAGTCTTTGAAAAGATCTCACTACTTTAATGAGATTTTTTTTTTTTTTTTGTACAAAGGTACCTTCCCACTCCATCTTCTTTGAGAGAGGAATTCAGGCCATGAATGAAAAAATGTCATTAACGAAATATTTGGTTTCATGTGTGGGTTATGGCAGTCAGATAGGCAATATGGATATATACATGTGTGTGTGTGTGTGTGTGTGTGTGTGTGTGTGCGCGTGTGTGTATGTGTGTATGTGTATTTTTTTGGAAACATCTGCCAGTCAGTTTCAGGTTGATTTACACCCCCCTCCCCCGAGCTAATGGGAACCTTCCTAGCCTATGAGAAGACAGACGCTTCCTTAGGGCCCACGGGACTGGCCGCCTTCTGGGCCCAGCAGGGACATCCACTTGACCTCTTTTGTTTGGTCCTCTGAGGTGGTAAAGACAGTTTCTTAGATGTCCCGTAGAATCAGGTCATGGAGCACTGCCGGCCGCAGCCTAGGTCTCTGCTCCAGCCCCTTTCTCCCTCACCAATAGTAAACACAAATGATTAAACTTTCCATTATGATAACACCCCGCAGTTCCAATCTGCACGGGTTGTATAAATAGATACACAGAGATTTCAGCAGGCCGCCCCATGTTCCCCTCCCTACCCCCCCACCCTCAAGCTAAAGATCAGAACGAAGTGTGTCACTTTGAGACAGAGTCAAAAGAAAAATTTAAAAAAATTAAAATAAAAAGTACAGCCAGACATCCCACTCTTCCCTCAAAATGCCCGTGGTTCCACCAAGCCTTCAGAGGAACCCAGCCCGGCCAGCCCTGTCCTTCCCCTACCCTCTCAAGCAAAGCCCATTTTTGTAATGGTATTTTATTTTGTCGTGCCATAACGCGTACCAGTATTAATGTGATTAAATATTAACACCATTTCTGAAATTCTCTGCTCCGGTGAGAGAACACTAGTGGACATTTCACAAAGTGGTCTGGGTTGGGCTTGGAAGGGAGAGGAAGAGTTATCTGGGCATCTTGAGTGGGCACACACTGTGTTATCTTCTGGGTTTTCAGTGGCCTTGGGAGAGGGTCGAACTTTGACTGGTAATTTGCGGCTCTAGCAAAGTCTAGGCTAGAATCTTACATAGTGATTTTTTTTTTTTTTTAAATCCAGGCAAACTGGTCTCTCTCTTGATCGTCCCCTGACTTCTTATTCCACCATCTACTTTTCTATGGTCGACCCCTATGAATCCGAGGCTTCTCCTACAAAGTTAGGGTGAGGAAAGGGAAGAGATATGGTGGAAAGAGAAGACAAACTGCATGATTCAGACATCAGAAATAAGGAGAACTGACGTGGGTCTAAGGCTAGTTTGTCCGACCATCAGCCTATCTCTGTCACAGGCGTATTATGGCTTCGGATGCATCTTTAGAACACAGAAGGAGCTCTGAGAAGCTGCAGATGGGGGGCCACGGAGTTGGGGCAAGTGTGCCTGTCCCTCTTTCTACCCGAACAACTTTCAAAACATGAATGAGCCATGCCCTGTACGGAGTTTGTTCTTGCTTGAACTTCTTTTCCCTGTGTTGGGAGAGCTCTGTATCTTTAAATCCAGGCCAGCCTCGAGGTTTCACAGGGGTTAAACTGTGAATGGGGAGCCAACCTTTGCTCTTTTTGGGGAGTCTGATTTTTTTTTTAAAGAGGAGTGGGAGAAACTTCTGGAATCTCATGATTCTCTGAATGATCCGATCAGAACCCAATTCCAAGCAGTGCTGAGAAGTATTAGGCTGGCAGGAACGGGACACTGAGGTGTTTAGAAGTGGGGAGGACTTGTGGGGTGTCCTGGCCAGGGGCTGGTTTGAGCGAGTCATTTTTCCATCCTTCCTATACCACAGAGAGAATTTGGAAAGCTCAATCAGCCAGTCTTGGGGAGCAAGCAAGCCACATAGTGGTCCGAGGGCAGGGTAGTCATTCGGTATGTCTTCCTATGAGTTTTCCGCCTCTGGAAGATGTAACCCAAAACTTCGCAGGTGCTAATCCATAGCCCTGTAAGCAGATAGGGGCCGTCTTTGTGCAGTGCACATCCGAGGCTCTCGGGCTAGCAGGACATGCAACTACTCTCCTTGGGTACGTGTTTAATTTTTCATGGATGTAATAAACCTGTCTCGTTTGCCCGCCTCCCGACATAAAACCCCCGAGTAGCACACATCTGCAATTATACATATCTACTAAATATTAATAAGGGACGTGGAGCTTGGAGGGGGCCAGAGCTCAGTGGGGGCTGAACTTGTATACTGTCTGAGACCGTATTGTTCTCCTACTTTGGATTTCTAAATGGTCAGCTCGCAGCCTAAGGCTTGCAAATGCTCGAGCGCACACACGCGTGTGCACGACTCTTGGTTGATAGAAAGCCCTTCCTTGGAACAGGTTTCTTTCATAGAAGTTACTTTAGATTTCTTCAGAGACACCCTGCTCACCGTCAGACCAGAAGCCAGGATCTGCAGAGCCTTGCCTCTGTTTTTCTGAGGTTTTAGGAAAGGAACGTGGGTCGATTAATCTCATTTATCTTTCTAGCGATGAAATTCTAGGATTCCTGATAATGACTTTTTGTTTGCCTAACTGAGGTATTTAAACCTCCACAAGGAATCTTAATAGACCCCCAGAATATGGCTGTCCCCCACCAAGAAGTTACTTGATCTGCTCTCCTGATTTCATAAGCAGCCCGAAAGCACCCGAGTGCGGTGAGGGGTGTGTGTAGGGGAGAATCCTCCCCTCTGAGGACCAGCAGCCTTGAGCGTGGCGGTATCGCCTCCGCTTACTCAACGCTGTGAAATTCAGCAAATCGCCAGTGGGCCGTTTCTCTCCACTTGAGTGACAATAACATCGGATTGTGTTCCTTGCCCAGGGAGCAATCTGCTTTGCCAAAACCATTTAGGAGATAAATACTGTCAGTGAGGGATACTGTATTTACCTCTGTTTGGTTAATTTTAGAGATGAAAAGGCCGAAGCTTTATTTAATGGGATCAAATGTCTGGGGAGAGTGTGCGGACAGGCAGTCAGCGGGAGAAGATGCCAAATCCTCCCCTGCCCGAGGGGGTGCTCCCGTGAGCAGCACACCCCCTCCCCGGCTGTTCCGGTTCCTTCTCCGCTTGTTCCACGCAGGAACCTCCTTGCCTTCACTTAACTCAGGATTTGTCTGGTAGTGGAGAGTTCGTCCGGATGTGTCTATTTTTAATCCTGTCTTGGGTGGGCAGAGTGGGTGGGGGATTTGATCGTTGGTGGCTGAGACTCTAGTTGAGCCACGAGCACGTGACAGAAAGGCAAGAGAGAAAGAGAGGGGGGTGGGTGGGTACCACTGAAGTTTCCTGGTCATCTTACCCATCTCACATTGAGGCCAGATGAAGGGGGTCCAGCTTAGAAAGAGTGTGGCCCAGGTGGGACGGGGGGTCTCGAGTCACATCTCTGACAGCTTAGGAAAGCTGTCCACACCCGGGGTGTGGTGGAGCTCCCCTCTTTCTCCGGCCACACCCCAAAAATGTTTCACACATCCGTGTGTGTGTGTGTGTGTGTGTGTGTGTGTGTGTGTGTGTGGCCAGTGTGTTTCCATAACTCTGGAGTTCCTTGTACACTGTCTCCTTAATCTGTTGTCCTGACTGGAGCCAGGAACGGAGCTCAACTCCTGGTCATTGTCCTTAGGTGACAGGTTTTGATGTTGTCAACCACAGAATGAGCACGATTTCTTAAAAAAAAAAAAAACAAAAAACGAGAGAGTTATTATGAAGATCCTACTTACAAAAATCTCAAACCTGTCAGGCCTCGCCGGGCCCCGGGCGACTTTAATCCCCAATATTTCAGTAGCAGATTCAGGTTTGCCCACAGTCTGTGCGTGAGCGTGTGTGGAGGTATCTCTCTCTCTTTCCAGGAGAGTTTGTCCAAAAAGCTGGTTTCCTGTGGCAGAGGGAAGAACCTTTGCATCAGCAGCCCCTCTCCTCCACCCAAACTGTGGGAAGCGGCTCCTCCCCCCATGCATGGAAATGCTTCTCTTATTGTGATCTTTTGGTACCCAGGACTTGGTGGCCAGGACGCTGGGCTTTCCAATTAGTCACGGGCCTTCCTGCAGGGACCCTCTGCGTCCTGGCACACAACAATCGTTCAGATCCCCCAGCACTGTGCCACTTAGGCCAGAGAAGCCAAACATGGGACCCCAGGCACCCCCCCCCACTCGCAGCTCTAGGATCCTGGCTCAATATTTTTCTAGATGGATCTCCTCCCGTCACACAAGTGGCTGCGTCATTTCCCGCCATCTTTCAGGGACCTGCTTTTCACACACTACACTGTGGGACCATCCGTGGGTTATTTGTTGGGTACGCGTGAGAAGCTCCCTCGTGGGGGTGGAACTCGCGCGGGTACCAATCCATATGGAATTTGCTGCCGGGATAGGAGAGTGGAGTGGAGAGTTTGGTTTTTTCCTTGAGTAGAGGAGGGGGGTTGGAAGCCGTCCTTTTCTCGTGGTCTGCTTTGTTTGCCGGTCTGCATTTTAATCAGCAGCCTCGGACATTGGGGGGAGCCAGTGAAGTCTGCTCCTGACACCGTTTGTCCTGAAGGGGCACTGGGGTGGGGGGTGGGGACCACCACAGGTTTCAGCAGATCCCCAACTCCAGGGACGGTTTCAAGTTCCCAGCTGGGACCTCACAGGACAGATTGTATTGATCCCCCCCCCCCGCCACCCCTCCCCAGTAGCTATAGAGTGGGGCTGTGCTGCAGCCCCAGCTTCCGATGCTGGTGTCCCTTTGGGCTAAGGAACTGGGAGCTCCCTTGGTAAAGCCGGATCAGAGAGAGAACTTTATAGTTGTCTGCTGCAGAGTCTTTTACGATTTCGTATATCATCACAGGGACCCCAGCGCCTTTTAAACCGAGGGCAGTTGAACAGTTTGGAGGTCTTTGTGCATCCTTGCTTACACACTGGTCCCCTCTAGAACACTGGCCCCAGTAAAGGAGGTAAAAACTCCTGAGAAATGGTCAGATCCGCACCCATATCATTGTGTGTATGTGGGGGGGGATCAAAATCTTATTTTCAAAGTGCAGGGGCCAGCAAGCTCTCTATCCCCCTTCCCCTTTTGTTTGTAAGGCCAGTTGTGCAAATGGAAGCCTGCCTCCGTCTTCCTCCCGTCCTTTGACCACTCTATGGAAAGTTCTAGATCTCTTAGGAAAAGCTTGCTCCTGGGATTCTTCTAATCCCTCCGTCTGTCTCTGTTTTTTTTTTTGGGGGGGGGTGTCTTGGTCGGATTTGCTATTGGTTGAGGTGATCTGAGAAGTGGATATGTTAGGGGGCTCACTGTCTTTGAAAGCTGGGTGTTTTGAGGACATGCACAGGGGAGCTGAGCCTTGAAACCTCTCCCTAGTGCTCCATGCGTCTGAGGCCTTTGGAAGGAAGCTCGAGCTAAGTTTTGAGCGTTCCTGAACCTTCCGCCGTTCACTCTGAGCAGTGTCTGGTGACGACCCAGCAGCCGTGGATGCATTTGATCGGGACGGTTTGGAATAACTCTTTCCTCATCGGCGCCGATAGCAAGTGAAAAGAGTGTTTGGGCAGAGAGGTTTCCCTTGGATCCTGAGGTGTGGGTCACAAGTTTTCCACAGACTGGAGAAGAGATTTGGGGACTTTTCAGATGCTTCTGGCTTTGCGTGTCATGACAGGGAAGATCCTGAAGTGGAGAACCCCAGCGTGCTCTGTCTGACTGTTCTGATTATATTTCGGGGTTCCTGAGACGTGAGGGGACAGTTAATGACTGAATTCGTGTGTGCATGTGTTCATGCAGCCCCCCCCCACATTCCTCCAGTCATTTAGGAGGTTACAGTGCTGTCCTCAGATTTTGGAAGGGCAGCATTGTTCAGTGATTGGCAGTGGCCACCAGGAATAAGATACTTCTGAGGTCCGCTTTGGGCGAAGAGAGGATGGGCAAGTCTAAGGAGACCCACCTCCCCCACCCTCGAGAGAAAGCCAGGCTGGACTCTCCGAAAATCTCCCTTGACAGTTTTAGGGCCCAGTTCCTGACTCATGAATTTACTTTCCCCTCCTTGGAGCCCAAGGCGAGAGAAAGAGAGAGAGAGAGAGAGAAACACCCCAGTTTGGAAGATTTGGGGTGCTGTTATTTTCTTGGGGTGGGAGTAATTGCAGAGGCAGAGAAGTAGATGGATGGGGTAACATCCATCTCTAAAGCTGAATGTTATTTACCATGACTGGGGGTTTAGATGTGGAAAATAATTTATAGCGGCAGAAGTCATCTCTATCCGCAGCTCCCAGACAGGCTGAGGATATGTGAGCTGCTTTGGGACTGGTGTGGACATCATGAAGGACACAGGGTAACTGGCTGAGCTTTCCTTACAGAGCTGGGGCTTCCCAGAGGACTACAGATAAAGGGGAGAGGGGCATGGATGTGGATGACCTCGCTCACTGGCAATGGGTGCCCGTTTCTGTTTAGTGAGTCAATGAGGTTGGCACATGTGGTGGCGTGACCCCCCCATAGGCTTCTGGTGGTTGAGTCCCAGGAAGGTCCTTGTGGCCAAGTTGGTGAAATTTGAAGAGGGGCTCAGACTGTCCTGTTAAGGGGTGGGTAGGGATAGGGAGTAGCTGTCCTCTGGGGACCTGTGAGGTAACCCCAGACTTCTCTGTCAGAGAAAGCCCTGCCGTACTGGTGGGGTAGCAGTGGAAGGTCACTGCGCCCTTCTGGGCCCTCACTTTCAGTAGACCTGTTTGTTTTTTTAATTTTCTCCTTTTCTTTTCTTTTCTTTTCTTTTCTTTTCTTTTCTTTTCTTTTCTTTTCTTTTCTTTCTTTCTCTTCTCTTTCTCTTCTCTTCTTCTCTCTCTTCTCTTTCTCTCTCTCTCTCTTTCTCTCTTTCTCTCTCTTTCTTTCTTTCTCTCTCTCTCTCTCTCTCTCTTTCTTTCTTTCTTTCTTTCTTTCTTTCTTTCTTTCTTTCTTTCTTTCTTTCTTCTTTCTTTCTTTCTCTCCCCCTCTCTCTTTCTTTCTTTCTCTCTCTTTCTTTCATGGTGGGCAAAAGGCAGGTCTTCCTGAAGTAGGATGGGGGGTGAGAGAAAGACTCCGTCAGGGTACCAAAGAGCTCCCACTTTGGCCATGAGGCCCCAGTGGCCGAAAGGACAGACCGTGGTGCTCCGCAGCCTCCTGTCTGGTGGCCAGCGGCTGACTCAGCCGAGGGAGGCTGTGGATCCAGATCTGCCTTTTTTTTTTCTTTTTAAGCAGAAGGGTTCCCCATGCCGTGACTCTTTCTAAATGATCTGCCAGAGCTCTGGACGCCTTCTGTGGGTTCTGCTAACAGGGCCTCAGGTGTGGCCCTCCACGCTCAGGCCGGAGGAGAAGCCGTAATGAGAAATGAGAAGATCATTTTTCTTCCCGAAAAAGCAGCTCAGACACTGTTTGGGCCTCACTGGGTTTGAAGCAGAGGCTCACGGTGTGGCCACTGCTTGGGCGGATTTGTTATCCTCACTGGGTTCCTGGAGAGACGGAGGGCTCTCCCTTGGATGCTTCACTGTTTTGGGTCAGTTCTGTTAATAAGCATTTACTTTGTGCTTGGTGAGTGGAAAGCATTCACCTCGGATAAGAATCGGAGTGTTTGTGTGCACAAGCCTGTGTGTGTGTGTGTGTGTGTGTGCGCGCGCGCGTGCATATATGCATGTGTTTGTGTACGTGCACTTGTGTGTATCTGCATGTTCATGCGTATGTGTGTGTGCACACTTGTGTGTATGTGTGTGCATGTGTATACATGTGTTGCACATTCACAGAGCCCACTCACCCATCATGGATAAATTGCCCCCCCTTCTTTTTCATTCCCAAGATGGGAAGAGGAGGCCAGCGACCCCTTCAGTCAGACTCTGTTGGGGAGAAATTAGCTACTCAGCAGCTCCAGCCTCTCAGAACTCTGGAGGCAGCCACAGAACACAGCTTTCTTTGGAGCCCCCATCCTGGGACCCCATTTCTTACAGACTGGGCGCTGAGTGCCAGAGTGGACACCCCCCCCCCGTCAGTCCTTAGGAATCTTGAGATGCTCTGGACTCTCTTCCTCCCCGTGTCCTGCCGCTGTGACAGGCTGGGGAGAGGGGGCGCGATGGGGTGTGCGCGCCTGGGTGCGTGCGTGTAACGTCTCAGAAATGCGTGGGTGGACTTCCAAAGAAGGAAGAGAGTCTGCTGAGGTACTTGGAACCCGAGGGGAGAAAAAGAAAAAAGCCAAAAGGCCCAGAGCCTTCGCCTCTTTGAGCACCAAGTCTCCAAAGGGAAGCACGTGTCATATGAATGATGTAGGCGCCTCAACCTGCCCCCCTTTTTGTCTGTGGGCTCCCCACAGCCTGCCTGTCTCTCTCATTCCAAAGGATGGGTGGAAATTCCGTGTTTTCAAACCTCTGTTGAAGCAGAGTCAGGTTGGGACGATGACAGGTTTTCAGCACTTTCCTGAGCATCCCCAATTGCATGTTTGCTAGAATGCTCACATCTCCTCGCCCCCCCCCCCCCACCTTCTGCCTCATCAGCAGAGACAGGGCCGGTCTGAGTCTTCCCGCGTGGGGCCAGAGCCTGGGAGGAAACAGGCAACCGGGAGGGACGCGAGTGCAATTTCTCTTTTATGTGGACCCGTTAAAATGTAATGGACATCGGTATCTGGCCTTAAATTTGGTGAGGGTCTTTATCTAACCCTTAAAATCAGCCTTGTTCTCTGTGATTACTACACCCCAGAGGTCAGAACACTAAATCCTCTGCAGCTTGTCTGGTGTGTGTGTGGGGGGGCACACCTGTTACCTCGATCAGCTATAATTATGACATTTCGGGACTCCTGGTAGGTAAGAAATAATTTATGGACCAGGCAGTGTCGGAAGACAGCGTTGTGGCTTGGGGTTGTGACAACCAGCCCCCCACATCCAGCATCCGCTTTGACCTTGTGGCTTCTTAATGAATTAATCGGGCTCTCTAACATTTTGTACTTGGTAGTTATTTTGGGAATCCAAGGGAGAAAGAGCTGGAAGCTTTTAAAAACAAAAAAGATGTTTTGGAAAAGACAGACAGAGAGAGGGCTGCTCCGTGAAGTTTCAGACAACTTGGCGTGAGATGCCACGGGGACCACGTGTTTTGCGTGACGTGATAGGGGCTTCAAGTTGACCCAGCTGCCTGCCTGTGTTTTTCTTTATCTCCTGGGGGTATGGAGCTCCCCTCGTTATAAGATGAGGAGGTCTAGACCCAGACCCCACTCACGGTTTGGGGAAGTAACGTGAAGCTGACTGCTCATATCCTGAGAAACTCAGATTATGAGGAAATAAAAGCATCCCAGTGTGCTTTTTATTTAAAAAAAAAACTGTGTGCTTTATGATCTCCTGGATTTCATCCCCTGTGGCTGAGACCTGTGTGCGTGTGCACAGGCCGAGTCACGCGTGCTGGGTATGGGTGGGATGTGTCCACACGCAAGCTGGTGCTTACCACTGTGCAACCAGAAAGCTGCAGGCAGGCTCTCTACAGCTGGTGAGAAAATCCGTGAAACATTTGCTTTCAACTTCAACTACCTCGTCCATCCTCATTAGCAACCCCCCCCCCGCCACCGCCATACACACACAACCAACTAGATTTATTTCTTCCTTAAGAAAGGAATCGGGGTCCGTTGGCCGAACCCCCCCTCACCAATCCAAAAGGCTTTTCAGGGGTTACACATGAGATGTGTTCCAGGGCGATTTCAGCTCTCGGTCTGGGTGTCCCCGATCCTAATGGTAGCTGGGCCTATTACAGACAGTCGAAGAATATTGTTAATGGCTTATGCAGAAAAACCATTTAGATAAAAATGCAATTTTCCCTTCAGCAGAGAGTGCTAAGAATTAATAGCACATTCTCCCTAAATGGGTATTTTTATATTGTATTTTCCCCCTAATGAAATTCTTTTTCCAAACAGAAGCATGTTTCATTTTGAACTTGAGGGGAAAATGGACCTGTTTTTTAGCAGGCAGACGCTGTACCTCAAGCTCTGCTTTTGCAGCCCGGCCCTTCTCTGTTTGCTGCTGGGGGGTTTCTGAAGTTAGTCTGCGGAGCTGGCACTGCTGGGGCTGCGGGCATGTGTGTGTATGGGGAGGGGGTCCTGAGACAAGGAGAGGGGGTGCGTGCATAGGGCCTCCTTCCTGCTTTCTCTGGAGGTCCTTGTGATCTGGGTGCCTGGCCTTTACCTCCCGGCTCAGGAAGTTTCAGTGATCCTTGGTCTCCCTGTGCCACCAGGCAGGGCAACTATACAAAGGGGCTGTTTTGTCCAGATCATCCACCAAGGACAGTTCTGGGGAGCCTGCCTGCAAGGCCCATCAGGGGAGGAGTGGAAACTCGGGGCTTCCATGAAGGCCAACTGCACGCAGCCAGGCACAGGCTAGAGACAGCTGACTAAGCTTGTGGGCTGCAGCCTGCCAAGACCCGTGTTTCTCTGCACAGGTACAAGGAGTTGTTGGGTAGGTTTGCCTTAGTGATGTAGTTTAGATGCTGCTGAAGATTCCCCCTCCCCCTGTGTGTCCGTGAGCGAAACAGAGCTATGGTGAAAGCGGAAGTCTACCTTCTAGAAGGGGAGAGATCTAGCCTTGTTTTTCATGCTCCTGCCCTGACATATATCCCAGCAGACAGAGCTGAAAGGCCCAGAGACGCCAGATACCTCAGCCAAGGTCACACAGCATAAGCTGACAAGGCAGGACTAGACTAGAGCTGAGCCTTGGCTGTAGCCTTTTCTTCCTCCCCCGGGAGCTGAGATTTGATCTCATCCAGCAAAGCCAGATCCTCTTAAACCAGAAGTGTCCAGACCTTTCTAGAAAGCTCTGGAACACAGATTCTCCATGGCAGTTGGCATTTCCCTCTCTTTCCTTTTGCAGATGGTTCTTGACCCCATCCACACCCCCTCTTTGGGGGGGGGGACAGTAACCACACCCCATCCCTCAGGTGGTCTTGAGCAAGCCGTGCCTGAACTCTTTACTGAGACAGCTCAAAGAGGGAGGGTCCCTCACAGAAGTACGGAGGGGGAGGGGACCAAGTAGGGTGCTTCTAGCACTGGTCATCGTTGTTAACAACTCTGTTAAGAACACAGGCTCAGGAGCCAGACCACCTGGGACATCGACCCAGCTCCCCCCACCCCCTTCTTGGCTGTGTGATCTCGGGCTGGTTACTCAACCTCTCTCTGCACCTGTTTTCTTCACTGGTGTGTTGGCAGGCAGGCCGCATCAGCTGCTCATACGTAAAACCTTCTGGGCCCTCTGGAGTGCGTGGTAACGCTGCTGTCTCACTTGTACTGTTTGTCCCATCCGAGGCTGGGGCGACCACAGCACTGAGTATCAGGTCGATCAAACGGCTGAGGCTGGAGAGGAACTGCGATTGAAGCACCCAGGGCTGGCTTCGTTCTGGAGACGTAACTCTGCATGTCACGGGGCAGCCCCGCCCTCCCATCCTTCATCCCTGTCATTTTATCTCACTGTGGGTCGGTATGACAGGTAGTGGCTGGCAGGGCAGAGCCTGGACACGTGTGCCGATCCTCTCGCGTAAGACGGCTTTGGTGTATGTGTGGAGGGGAGAGGGGTGCCTGGTCGCCCCATGGCTGTGGTCAGGCCTGGTCTCAGGGCAGGAGCCTGGAGGTATTTTTCTTCCTCCTGACAGCTCTCCCCAGCCGCTTCCTGAGAGGCGTGACTCAGTCAGCTCTGGCTGGAGGAATTCATGAGCCACCTTCTCCTCCACCTCCCCGAACCCTGCCAGGGAGCCCAAGCCAGTGTAAACAGTCTGGGAGCTGGTAGGAGACCCGAGAAACCCTTGAGTCTGGCACCTCAGGTGGGGCTGCAGCAGCCTGGCATGCTGGGGTGAGCAGAGAGGGAGAGAGCGCGTGCAAGCTAGGGTGGGGGACAACGGTGCCGCCGTGAGCCTCGTCCCTGCCTCGCGCTGCTCAGTGTCCAGAAGCAGCAGGCTGTGCTGTGTGACCTTGGGTGGGTGCTTCGCCGATCTGAGCCTCTTTCTCTCTCCCTGTATTCCTCGTGATCCCCCCTCTCAGGAGAGGCGGTAGGCTGAGCATGGGCAGTGGATTCAGAGGGAAGGCCCGGCTCTCTGCTCCCCCACCCCGCCTGGGACCTTTGGCCACACTGCGCCTTCTCTCCAAGCCACAGTGTCTGGAGCTGTAACGTCCAGGGTGATATCTCCAGGGACGCTGTCACTTCAAGGAGCAAGGCAGCCCCTGGTGTCCACGGGGCGAGGTGGTTAAGTGGCCTGTTCTACATGGGACAGCCCCTCCCCCACCTCAACAAAGAGCTGACCGCAGCCCCAAGGCTGAGAACCTGGGGTAGCAGGGGGAGGGGGCACAGCGACAGCAAGAGATGGGGACGGGGTTAAGTTCAGAAGAATTCTTAGTAATGCAACACACACACACATACACACACACCAGGTCTTCACCCTCGTGGTGGGTGCCGCTGATCCGGGAACGCTTGGAGCCCGGGGGACCCCAGCCATGCGGCGGATCCTGCATTCGAGGTTTCAGGCCCACGGGGCAGGCAGCTAACAGGACACTGTCACAAGGAACATGCACCAGTCTCTGGGGTTCCAGGTCAGTGGGAAGCCGCCCCCACCATGATGACTGGGACTTGCTCACAGCATTCTGGGAAGAAGACCAGAGATCTGCTCCGAAGTACGTGTGGAACCAGTAGTGCCGTATGCAGAGCCTGCGGCGGGGGCACAATCTGTGGAGTTTGCTGCTGCCCACGGTGTAAACACACCTGTCGGGTCTGCATTACAGGGTCAGTAACAGCGGCTCCTCCTGTGTCCTGGAGTCAGGCATGTCGGGCTGTGCAGAAAGAGCTGTGGGCGAGGAAACAGTGTGAGCAAGAGTCCTGTGGCAGGACGGAGCTGGACACAGGACAGGGTGCTGTGGACAGAGACCCAGGAGAGAGGGTCCTCCCCCACTCAGGGCATAGGGGCTTGATCAGACCAGCAGTTTTTTTTTTTTTTTTTATTGTGGGTGTGGCAGGAGCCAGAGCGGGCATTAGACACAGGAAGTGTGGAGTCTGGCGTCATTATAGATGCATTCACTAGGTCACTGAAGCTCCAGGCACGGCTGTACCCTTCTGTGAAGCAGAAGCTGTCTTAACACCAGGCTAAGAGTTGGGGGTAGGGTGGGGAATGTCCCTGTGACCCCTAGAAGGAGGATGGGGGGCTCAGCCTCCCTGGGATGGGGCGGGGCTTGCCTGTGCTCTTCAGGGCTGGACAGGCCACGATTTATGACCTGGCCCAGGGAGCCCGCTTCCTCCTTTCCTTTGGAACATTGTTCTCTGGGCCTGGCAGAGGTCACCCCACAGGAAGGCACAGGCTTTGCCAGGGGTCAACCAGAAGAGGCATGCCGGGCGGGGCCTCCCTGTGGGTTCCACCTTCCGGAAGTTTCTCTCCCGTCTTCTTCGCAGCAGAGGTCTCAGGGTCTGCAGGTGGTGAGCGGTTCTTCAAGCCGGACCCCGTGTTACAGATGGGGAAACCTATGCTGCCCAGGGTCGTCCCCTGCGGGGAGGGGCGGAGCGCTGACTCACATCCAGGCCTGTGGGAGACTCACCCTCAGGGTGAGAGTGTTTTTCTAGCAAGCCCTCTAGACTGTGCCTCCTGCAGTGTCTCCCCCAGCCATTCAGCAAGTGCTCCCCACAGGTGATGGGGTGAGGCCAGTCACGGATAAGGCTTCTCCTAGGTCCCCAGTGTGCTAGAAACACCTGCCCGGGGGTCTGACACCCCCACGTGCCCAGGGCCACAAGGCCTTCCTGGCAGGGAAGTTACCCATGCCGGGGTTGGTAACGATTCACCAATAGTGTTGAACTTAGAGGCTCCAGTGCCCTGCTGCTTTGGCAGCTAGAAGGAGCCAGGGGTCTGCCCTAGAGAGTTGAGTTGGGGTCCGGGACCCCATCTCTGCCAGGGAGGGGATCCCCACTCCCGCCTCGCTGCATCCTCTGACACGTCTCCTCACCCTCTCCCAGTGTCTGCTTCATGCCAATGAACAAGACGAGACGTAATCTTGGGACCAAGGTGACCCTGGTGGGGTTTCCTTTGTGTTTCTTGCCTGCTGGTGATTGGCACTGACTTTCATGCCCCAGACCCTGGGGGGCGCTGCAGAAATGGGGGAGGAGTGGAGCTGTGGAATTCCTGCCCACTGTATATGGGGACCCCAGACAGGATCACAGCCAGAGATCAGCTTGCATTTTAGTGAGGGGGGGGAGGGTGACCCCAGGCCCTGGGCAGTGTGGAGGCAGCAGCTGCGGGTCGGCTGGATGTTGGATGTAAGGCAGGACCTCTGTGCTCTCAGCCCTCCGTTAGTGTTACCCCCTGCTCCCCCAAGCAGCTCTTCCGATCCCCTGTTCGTGTCAGATCTGGAGCACCAGTCCCTTGGGAATGCCCCCAGTCGATTCTAAGAGTCCCACGGCAAGAGCACAAATAAATTTGAACTGAACATCACCAGTGTTGAGGGGTGGTGGCCAACCTCGGGTGGCCCTGAAACTCAGAGGAAGCCCCAGGTGGGGGGATACTTCCCCAGCCTTGGCCACCAGGCCAGGACAGGAGAGAGGCACCCCGAACATCTTTTTCTGCTTTTCTGAGACCACCCAGATCTGGCCTACTGCACACCACCTCCAAGCTGTGTTCTGGGGCCTTGTTCCTTTTCCCTCCCCTTCCTTCCATGCCTGCTACCATCACCCCGAAAAGCTCCCGTGAACCCCAAACAGAAACCATTCCGAACCCCCAGATAATCAGATCTGTGTCACTTTGACAAGGTAGCTTCGAAGGGGGCAGGTCCCACCTTCAGTGGGGAGCCCCAACTCAAGACAGAAGAGGTGAGGGATTTGTGGGGCACGGAGACCTGGCCAGCCCTCAGCCTGCTTTAGGGACTGTCCCTTGTCTGTCTTCATGTTTGTTGGCCTCCTGCTGGACTTTGACCTCCCTTGGCATCGTACTTGGTTATTATTGGTGTTTAATGAAGCCGAATAGCAAATCCACCTGCCCAGGAGGCCTGTCTGGATTTGAACTCAGCTAACTGGGGCTCACCTCCTAATCAGGGGCTCCTTGTGTAAGTCACATGCGATGGATTCCTCATCATCTCTGCTTTTAATTGGAGCATGGTCTAGAGAGGCCGGACTCCCCCACCCAACCCGGAACGTTCTCCAGAGAGGCCATCCTGCCCGGCGGTGGGGTTCCCCCAGGAAGACCCAGGTGAGGGAGCACCATCAGGAGCACAGCCTCAGAAAACACGCGCTCCCCCCCATCCCAGAGTGCACGTCTGATGTTCTGGGGTTTAGACCTTTATATGCATATTGTGGGGGTCCCTGCCAAAGGGCATTCAGCCCTGTCCCCTTCTCCCCAACCCGAGTGCCTGTGGTCCCTTCCTGTCTTTTGTCAGTGCCAGGGTGCCTGGAGTGGACCAGCCAGGGGTTGGTGGCAGGGCAGGGGAGAGCAGGGCAGGGCAGGTCAGCCTTGGTCAGCGCTCAAGGTCCCATCTGGGCCTCAAGGACACGGGGTTCTCTTTCATCTCTTCCCAGGAGCAGGGGGACAGTGTTACTGGGCTCCTGTTTTGGGGTTTAAGCTGTCGGTCACTGGGATCTGTTTTGGAAGAAAGTTCCCATGGCATATGCCGAATGCTGGTGGCCTCTGTTCAGACCTGGCTGTGGCGGGGGACATGGAGGATGGGGGGGGGGGGGAGCAGGCCCAGCCACATGCACTGCATCAGCCCATTGGGGTCCCAGACACTCCAACCTGAAGAAGGGGAAATTGAGACCCCGGGTGGAGGGTTGTGCCCAGCTTCTAACAGGTGGGAATAAAATTGGGGGTGCACGTTTCCCAGTTTCCAACCATTAGCTTCTGCTTGGCAGCCCTCCCCTCCCCGCCCTCCCTGAGTCCAGTGAGACAGCCAATCAGCCTCCCATGATGCGAATCTCCTCAGCTGGAGACCCATTTTACAGACACAAAAGGTGAGGTATCCAGAGGGAAAGTGCTTGTCTGGGGGGTGACTGGCAGTTAGTCAGGCTCCACTCCCCTCAACTTCCCCATGTGTCCTCCCAGCCAGGCTGACCCCAGCTGTCCAGTCCATGGGAACAGGAAGAACACCAGGCTCTGGCCTCAAGACCCCGCCCATTGAGGGATGGAGAGAAATGGGACTCAGGGGAGGAAGGGAGTGTTGCCAAGGCAACTATGAGGCCGGGCTGTCAGGGGCTCAGGTCAGTAGCTGACAGAGTGACCTTCTGCATGTGGGTCCTCCTGTCTTGCAGATCTCAGTCCCCCATCTATGCATAAACCCGTCCACATACATTATTACTCACGACAGAGTGGCAGAGGTGGGTATCGACCAAGTCCCCAAAGGAAGACATTATTAGGATCAGGTGGCCAAAGACATGGGGGGACCCAGTGAGAGTGGGAGCCAGTGAGAGCCAGTGGGGAGCTTTGAACTCGACCAGCCTGCGGGGGGGCTGTGTGGCCCTCACGAGTCACCTCAACCTCTCAGTGCTCCAGCGTAGGGAGGAAATACTGGTTTCCAGGGTGGGTTGGCCGTGAGTCTGCAGCAGAGAGAAGGGAGGCCCGCTTTGTGTCCCTGCCTGTGGCTTGGACAGCAGCTTTGGGGTCTCCCCTGCCGGCTGGGCCTCCGTTTCTCCATCTGGAATAGGTAAGCTGTACTGAGACTTCTAGGCGCAAGCACCCAGTCGTGATTGAGGTCCCTGTTCTTGGCGTGGTGGCAAGCTAGATGGCTGGACGGGCTCTGCATAGAGTGGCGGGGCGACTGAAACGTGGGCGGCAATGCTTGGTAATGCAAGGTCTGTGCGGGAATCTCCTGGCGGCACAGAGAGCTATAGAAGGTCCCCAAGTCGATGCTTGCGGTCCTGGGTTTAAATCCCACCCCTTCTCCTTGAAAAGCCCCGAATAAGTCATTTGTTCCTCTCTACCTTGATTTTCCTTCTTTTGAAACTGGCCCCGTGGGCTTCCTTGGGCTTCTAGGAAGAGCAGGTGAAGCGGGGCCAGTGAGCAGCCGGCTCGGGCCTCCCCAGGACACACTCACACTTGATCATTGGTCACCCAGGGGGCAGGCGACACAGGCCCTATGGGGTCTGGAAAGGCCCGCAGAACCCGAGTTCTCCCCTCTCCGGCCCGCGGCCTCCCTCACCCCTCTGCACTTGCACTGAAACCAAACCCAGCATGTTTCCCTGGGAACTGCTTAATATTCCGCCGCGGTAAGATGAACTCATCCGAGCCACCCGCAAGCAGCTGAACGAGCCGCCGGCGCCCGGCCGCCTTTCAGAGTGGCCAGTACCCCCCTTGGGCCTCCTTGGGAAGGCTGGGACAGGGGCCCCCTTTTCTTCTTGTGCCCCAAATGAAACTCCTGGAGTGCCAAAAGGGGCCGGAGTCTGGGGGGGAGGGGCCTGTTTGGGCTGCAGGGCTGTGTGCGGGGCCTCCTGGGGCTGCGGGAGCTGGGCTGTCCCCCTTCATCCAGCCTCACACTGAGCCCAGAGCGGGCGGGGAGCCCCAGGCTGCCTGGAGGACGGAGACGGGAGTGATGATGATGGTGGTGGTGGTGGTGGTGATGTGGATGGTGGTGGTATTGGTGGTGGTGGTGGTGGTGATGATGGTGGTATTGGTGGTGGTGGTGGTGGTAGTGATGGTGGTGGTGGTGGTGGTGGTGGTAGTGATGATGGTAGTGGTGATGGTGATGGGGATTATGATGCTGGTGATGATATGGTGATGATGTGGTGGTGGTGATGGTGGTGATAATGATGGTGGTGGTGATAATGTGAAGCTGACAATGCTGGTAGCAGTTGCAACAGCCCCGACACTTGCTAAATAACAAGCGCTGTGCCAAAGCCGCTGGGGGAGACTTCCTATCCTGTCCCCCAAAGGTCAGCTGCTTGTCCAGATCACACGGCTAGGAGGGCTTCAGTCAGAACTGGCTCTGGTCACAGGGCCTCTTATCAGGGCTGAGCTCAGCCTTCTGCTCTGCAGGGGTGTCCTGAGGTCAAATGGGTGTCAAGCACTGCACTCAGCATTCAGTCAGCGCTGCCTAAGTGCCCGCCCTGCACTCAGCATTCAGTCAGCGCTGCCTAAGTGCCCGCCCTGCACACGGCATTCAGTCAGCGCTGCCTAAGTGCCCGCCATCGTTGTCATCGTGTTGCTCAGTCAGTGCATCTTGTGGGTCCCTCTTTCCTCTCCCCGCATCAGTTTTCCCCTCAGCCTCCTCGAAAGACGAATGGCGAGAAAGCACTTCAGGTAGAAGCCGGATTAATTTCATATAATTATCCATGATAAAATTAAATATTCTTTGCAATTAGTCCTGGGCAATTTCTCCTCTGAGACTGTGGGGTAGAAGCAGGCAGAGTGAGCACCTGCTGGGGTAGCTACTCACCTGTCCGTGCTTGGCTCTGAGGAAGCCCCCAAACCAGGATGTAGACCCCAGAGTGATTGTTGTGCAGGGCAGGGGCTCTGGAGAGACTGGGTGGGAGGCGTACACACCTTTCTTCTGTGTTATATTATTATCAGTGGCAGTACTAGTACTGCTTCGAGTCCCACCTCTCTGAGTTCCCAGACTGGGTCGGAATGCCTGGGGCTCAAGGCTACTGTCTAGGAAAAAGTCAGAGTGGGACCTGGACCCCCTCAAGCTCTCCTCCTAGCCCCAGGCCTACCTCGGGGACCCCACCCCCCTGTGCAGCAGGCACGCTGGTCTGGAAGCCTGAGACTGCTCTTCCTGAACCCCCGTTTCTCTGTTTGAGCATGGCTGTCCTTTGGAGTCCTTCAGATTATGCACGTCTGACTCTGTTGCCGACCAAGTCCCAGGACACGAGAGTCATTTCCCGGTATCCTTCCTGAGGTTCTGAAATCCAGCTGTACCCTCGAAATACTTGTACCATCTAGTGGCAGAGAATCATGGGACCACATGTGGCACGATTGGCACTAGGTGCTTTGTAATCTGAGGGGTCCCCTGGGCTTCAGAGGTTCCCTTTGGTCTGGAAAACAGGGCTAATAGTAATACCTTGTAGCTGTTCGTTATCAGAAAACAGGTGCCGTGAGACAGGCTGGACCAGATGCCTGAGCGGCAGGCTCTGGTGTGATTACCATCACCATCACCACCATCATCACCATCACCACCACCATCATCATCCTCACCATCATCACTATTATCACCACCATCATCACTATTATCACCACCATCACCACCATCATACCATTATCACCACCACCATCCTCATCATTATCACCACCATCACCACCATCATTACCAGCATCACCAGCATTGCTATCACCATCATCAGCTCTCCCCCTCCCCCTGCAGTCACTGCAGATTTCAGCCCCCAGGGTTAACTGGAGGGGTCAGGAGCATGGAGTAGGGGATGGGTGTGAAGTTGTTTACTCTTGCTGGCTTTTTAATTCGAGACAAAGCTCGCTGTATAACTCAGACCAACTTCCAGCTCAGTTTGTAGCTCTGGCTTGCCTTGAATGTTTGACTCTCTTGCCAGCCTCTGAGTGCTGGGGTGATAGGCATGCTCTACTGTGCCTGGCTGTGAAGTCACGTGTGCTGATCCTTGACTGTTCTGACCCAGGCCACCTGACCTTAAGCATGTCATCTCACTTCTCTGGCCTCCAGTTTCTTCTGCATTGCCACAGGGATAGTCTGATGGTGGACTCGCTACCATCTACTAATGTGGACAGCTGAGTCCCTGCTGCCTGTAGCGCTGTGTGGAGAGACTGTGAGGCTGGGTCTTGGATCCACTGGAGCTAGTGCTGTGGTCGATTAGTGATGTCTGCTGGGAGCACATGAAAAGACAACTGTATTGGTCATTTCATGGGATTGAACGTGTAGGGTGCATGTGGTGGAACTTGCTTTTTTTGTAAGAAAGAGAATTACTAGGCACCCCAGGAAGGACTTTGCAGACTATCTAGATCCATGGAAATGTCCTTCGTGTGTGTCCCGCTGACCCCGCTGCTTCCCTCCCCCCACCCCCCACGGTCTCAGGATAGTCTAGTGTGGTTGGTTGTGAGGAATTGAGTAGATTTTTAACTTTGAAATTTCATCTCACTTAAGCAAATACCAAAGTCACTGGTGCTGGGGGGCCGCCCCACAGCCACCCCAGTTCAACAGCACCCACCGGTGATACCCCGAGAACTCCAGGTCAGTTCTCGGGGGAGAACCTAGTGTCACCCAGAAGTAGGAGGAACCTGGCGGAGGCTATTAACCTCTTGGGACCTGGGAAGACAGCTGGGGTTCCCTGTGTGCAGTGGGCGGCTGGGAAGGAGGGTGGGGTGCCTGGAGCTAGGAGAATGTGTGTGGAGGGGGGTTAAGGTGCTTCTCCTCCTCCTCTTCCTCTCTTGCTTCTGGTGAGGGATAAAGGTAGCAGAGGTGTTTGTGGAGTGGCTCTGCTGAATCTCACTGCTCCTTTACTGTGTGGTGTTGAGACCGTCACCTTCCCTCTCTGAACCCAGATCTGCAGCCTGCAAGAGAGCATTCTCCCTCTGCAGCGGGTGAGGTTGATGTCGGGCATGCGGGCCCTTTCCTAGGAAAGAGTCAGTGAGGCGTCCTCCCCCTCTGTCCAAATAACCCCCCAGCTTCACATCCCCTACTCATTCCCCCCATCCAGAGATGGCAGCAGAGCCTGGGCAATTAGGAGTAATGTAACTGACCACCTGCCGGGAGTGTGGACTTAAAACTTCCCTCAGATGTCATTCTTGGGGTTCACCCCACAACAGGAAGGGGAGAGGTCCTCCCAGGGTGGCAGGAAATGGCTGCCACTTGTCAGCTGTCCCCACCCTTCTTCCCAGTGCCGGAGCCCATAGCCACTGGAGAATTCTAACATGTCGCAGATTCTGCGACATGGGGGTTCTGGAAGGATATAGACGGCCCAGTGGGGGGCTCCCACCTCAGGGGAGTCCTACGTGGTGAGTCCCCCAGCAGGCTCTGCCCAGAGACTCCGGGTGTGTACCACACTGCCTGGCACTGGAACTGACTAGTTATAGTTAGCACAGGGGGGTTGGGGCCCTAGTGGGTGGGATACCAGAGCCAGCATGGGCAGCAGGAGAGGCGAGACCCCCCCCCCCGGTTTTGTGGAAGTCATATTCTCAGCTGTGCGGGATGGTTGTGAGAAGTTGGGGTAACTTGAGTTTAAGGTTTAAAAGCTGCCAGGGCCTTGTTTGAGAGGTGAGGTGAGGTCTCGAAACGGCAGAGGAATGCATGTGTGCAGGGAGAGGGAGTGAAGAGGGGGGGACGAGGGGAGGTCTGCATGCTCCTTGGTGACATCACACTGTGACATCTGTAACCAGCCCCTCGAGTTGGCTTTGGCTGATGGAGTCACACGCATTCCTGCCTTGACTTACCATCCACTGGCCTTAGTGCCCCTCCAACACACAGCACCTGTCTTATAGGGTCTTTTCCTGTCTTCGTGGGAAGGTCAGAGGGTCGAGGTTCTGTGACCCCCGCCCTGGGAGGAGAAGCTGTGGCTTAACCCCGCTTCTGTGTACTAGAGACATAAGCCAAACACCCAGAAATCCCCGCAGAGGTGGAGTATAGGTGTTACAAAGTGTGTCCTGTTGGAAAAAAATCTCAGCCAAGTCCAACTGAGTCACCACCCCCCACCCCCACCTCCCACGCCCCACACCCCTGCACCACCCTTTCCACACTCCCTGCCTTGGAGGCCCCTGCTCCCCTAAGAGCCCTCACCCCACCTTCTTTCCCAGGCACAGCGGGAGTGCTCAGAGCGAGCCCGCCAATCAGCACCGCCCAAGCCTTCTCCCACCCCCAAGGGAGAGATTAGAGAACATTTCCCAGAAGTCCACAGGGTAGTTGGAGGTGGGGAAACACCCACCAGGGGCCTCAGCAGGTCACAGCCTCACAGCTGACAGCTGACTTGCTGAGACACTTACAAAGGGGACAGGAGATCAGAGGGGGCAAGCGGTGCCCCTGAGGTCACACAGCTATCTAGCTTCCAGGGATTCCTGCCTGGGAGAAGGGGGGCAGCCCATACAGAGAGAAGTCAGGGTGGGGCTGCTTGTGGCATCTCTCCCCAAAGTCAGATCTGGATCTACTGGGAGTCGGGGAGGGGTGTCGCTCTGATGGCTGCAGCCGGCAACTCCTTTGAAGTTCAGAGGCCACTCTGCTTGTCAAGGGTTCAAATCCAGCCTGTCAATCTTAGCACCGTGGCCTTGGCCCTCACATGCTATTAGGAGGATAAATAGATCAGTAGAGGCTGGAGCTGTCGCTCAGCGCGCAGGATCCTCGCCTAGCATGCATGAGACCCTGGGTTCCATCCCCAGCGCCACATAAACTGAGCATGGCAGTGCATGCCAGTAATCCCAGGACTCGGGAGGTGCCGGCGGGAGGATCAGGGGTTCAAAGTCATCCTCAGATACATAATGAGTTTGAAGCCAGCCCGGGCTGCAGGAGAACCTTCGAGTTCTGTCACAGCCAGAACCAAGGGCCAGTACTAATAAAACTTTATTGACAGAAACAAGCCGGAGCCGGGTGGGATTGGTGGGGGTATGTCCTCACGCCTTCTCGGGCCTCAGTTTCCTTCAACACCGTCACCTCAGCGAGGACCCACTGGTGAGAGGTGTGACTGCAATGGCCTGTCTGTGCAGAGGAGGCTGAAGGGGGGGGGTGCCTCCCTTGCACACATGGAATCTAAGTTGGGGTCCTAGGTACCGACGCTGTGGTGGAGGACGCAAAGCCCCAAACCTGTCTTGATGCTCAGTGTGCGCACCGAAGCCTCTCGGCTTCCTGTGCTTGCAGGGAGAAGATCAAGCGTCTTCCTGGGGCCCCCATGACTCCCTCTGACATTTGTGACTCCGCTTTCCAAGGGTGTCTGGGTTGGACCTCGGGTTTTGGAACAGCCGAGGCTATGTGAAGCGTGTTGCTCTGAGCAAGCACCTGAGTCACCCGGGGCTTCCGATACTCTTGCTGTCTCTCCCCATAAGCACACTCTTAGGCCCCTCAGCACCCATCTCCCCCGGAAGCCCTCCTGGATCCCCAGTCTGCCTTTGCCTGGCAGGAACACCCGAGCCTGCCTCTGGAGGTTGTGGGGAGACTCAGGAGCTGACATGACTTCCCCAGATCTCACGCCCAGGTCTCCGTCTACACAGTGTCTGCAGAGGCCTTTCTTGGTGGACACACTGTGCTTTCAGGACTTACACAGATGGTGGGTATTACCCATTCACGGAGTCCCCCTCTTCGAGGACCCTGAAGCCCCCACCGACGCTTGGGTGGGGAGGCGAGGCAGGCGTACTCAAAGCACCGTACTTTCTGAAATTCTCCCGATTCTGTTTTTTCCGAAGCCCATGAGACTGGACTGCCTTCTAATTCAATGCCACTGTTTGAGTGTTTTAATAAAATGCCAGGATCATGGGAAGGGCCTGGCTCTGAGGCTCAGAGAGGTACAGCGTCCTGCCTGAAGGACACCCAGCACTGAGTTTACAGCTGGGTGGGTGCATTGTGGGCAAGAGGGAGGAAAAAATAAAGGGCGAGAAAGAAGGGATCAATTGGAGCTGGAATCAGGAGTAGGATCCTCTTAGTAACAGGAGCGACGCTGGCCATGAGCTGGGCGTCCAGTGCTGGACGAAGCTCTTTGCCTGCGACGTCGCCACCTCTGCCATCTTGCAGAAATGGGCTTTGGGGCAGTTGGCGGTCGTGTCCCCGGGGCGCTGGCAGAGGGGGAGGCTGGAAGCTGGGGACAAGGACCTGCTGGAGCCGCCCTCTGGTCCCTTCATTCCCCGTCCCGCTCCAGCGCTCAGTCCTGCTATTGCCCTTTGCTGCCCTTGGCCGTCTCGGCTAACTGACAGCTGCCCACAGCCGAGTCAGCTTGCATCAATCACGACCGTGCTCCAACCGTCCTCCCTCCCTGCGCCCCGCGAGGGGGCCCAAGGGAGTGTTCAGGACTCCCCCATCCTCCAGGGCGCTCAGGACGACATCCGGTAGTGGGGATTTGTGATTTTGAGATGGAGACACTGACCTTGAGAAGACCTCCTTGAGATCATGGGGTGAAGGTGCGGAGGAGGGCTAGGTCTTGGGGCTGGACTTGATGGCAGCTGAGGTAGTGGGGGAGGGGTCCAAGTTTGGCCTTTGGTCCCCTTCAGCGGGGTCTCAAGCTGTGTAACCCAGGTTGGACTTGAACTCATGATCCCCCCCCTCTCCGGCTGTGTCACCGCTGGAGGCAGGTCTGACCATGGCAGCTAGGAGGGTTGTGGGCTGCAGAGACCACACCTGCTACATGGGGCTCAGGAGGAGAACAGGTCCCCATGTAGCAGGTGTGGTGGCTCGTGGGAGGGGCCTGACCTAGGACTCCTTTAGCTTGGTGGCCGGGACCCTCTGCTTCCCTGGTGGCATCCTTGCATCACAGAGCTCGGGTGGGATTCCAGCTGCCTGCAGGGCCAGGACACAGGGGAAGGACCCTGGCTGGACAGCTTGGGGAAGGTGGGCAGGGGTGCGGAGTCGAGGGAGCTGTGAATCAAGTCAGAGAGCCAGCCAGGAGGGCGTGCAAGGAGAGGCTGCGTGCCAGAGGCTCCAGGTGGGCCAGAGAAACCAGAAAGGAAGCCAGGGATGCAAGGAGAGCCGGAGGTCATGGAGCTTCGTCCTGGGGATGCCAGGGAGCCCTGGAGGGTATAAGCAGGAGGGAGGCTCTGTAAGTAGCCCAGGCTTGCGCGTGGTAGCAGAGACAGCAGTGTGGCCGCAGCCCGGGTTGGTGGAAGTCTGCATGCACGTGTAGCCTCCGTGTGGCCGGGTCACCAGAAGAGGGGGTGACCCAGCCCTGAGGCTGTGGGGCCCAGTCACGCAGCCCAACCCCTCAGCGGAGCACAGGCTGTCAAAAACGTCAGCCCTCCCTTCCCCCTTCCCGGGGCCAAACAAAGGAGAATCCAGAATGTGTTTCCCTGGGTGGGAAGCTGGCGAGGTGAACTTGGTGAGCAGCCGCGGTTGCCATTGTGCTGGGCCCACACCGCCTCTTACATAAGCCGAGTTAAAAATACCCACAGACTCCTCATTTGCCTTCCCTGCCTTGCGGCCGGATGCCAAGGGGAGCCCCGGCACCCACAGACGCGAAGGTGAGGCCCCGCGCGTGGAGTAGGCGAGTGAGCTTGCAGTGGTTCTCAGTCTGGGGTCGAAAGCTCGGGGCTGTTGCAGAGGTGCAAAGGCCCTGGGGTCCTCTGGGGTCCAGGATCTCGCTGGAGCTGTGAGCCGTCCGCCCTTGGTCTTCTGGTTGCCAGCTGGGCTGTACCTGTGTCCTCGACCCTGGTCATCTCCCTGTGGGTAGGGAGCAGGGGGTGGGCAGGCCAGAAAGTCTCACAGTCCGGGGCACCAGGTAGAAAGGGAGCTAAGGCAGGAGGCAGCTGCCTGACAGGGCTCAGGATGCTGCGGTATGCGGAGCCCCCGGGGGGATCAGTGCAGAGCGCAGGGGGCCTTGTCATGCAGGATTAGGAAAAGAGAGGAAGGAAGAGGAAGGGAAGGAAAGCAGGAAAAGAGGGAAGGAGGAATGGAGGGAGGGAGGGACAGGCGGGCAGGCAGCTTGCAGTGGGTGCCACAAACATGGAACTGCCCCTTGTTTTGTGCACCCTAAGAACTGAGAGTCCCAGAGTGTGACACAAGCACTGGCTGCTGCGGCCATAGCTCCTGACAAGATCGTTCATTACCTTCTTGAACCGTCCTGTCGCCCCCTCCATGTGTGGTCTCTACGTTGCCCACTGTGGACGGAAATGCAGCAGAGAGGCCCACAAGGGCCTCGTGGCCACAGCGGGCTTGTTGGTATAACCCGGGGGAGGAGGAAGAAGAGAAAGGAGATGAGGAGGCAGAGGAAGAGGAGGACGAGGAAGACGGGGTGGAGGGTAGGAGGAGGAAGGTGGCCAGCACTGTCTGGACCATGGCTGTGGGTGTGAGGGTCCAGCCCAGCTCTTCGATGCCCTCCAGAGTCTCTCGGCCTTTCCTGGCCAGGCAGCCCCGGCCCTGGGCCAGCCGTGTCGGTGAGGCGCACACTCGGTATGTTTACAGCTAATGGTGTCCCCCCTTCTCCAGGGAACTGACCCCACCTGTGCGGCTCTCAGAGCAGTGCCTACCTGGGCAGCGCCTCAACTCCCAAGCGAGGAAGCTGGGTTCCGCAGCAGGGCCAGCGGCCCAGGCATGGGGACCCCTCACCCCATCAGGAGCGCTGGATGGGGGAAGGTCCCTTTGGGCTCCCATGTCCACATCTCTCAGATGGGCACACGGGACCTCGGGAACCTGCCGAGACACCAGATCTGGCAGCCAAGTGCGTGACACTCACCCCGACCCACCACTCGAGTTCTTAGGGTTCCCCCCGCCCCCCCGCCCTGGGGCTTGGGAGGGCATGGTGTTGCCTCCAGGTGCTGGTGAGAGGCCCCTGTCATGCACACCACCTGCCCAAGGCTTGAGGACAGGCCTCTCCCTGGCTGGGACAGGCTGGGACTTGAGCTTCTGTGGGACTGATCCAGCACCCCCCCCACCCAGCCTCCATCCCGGGGCGTGTTCCCCCACATGAATCTACAGAGGGGATAAGTACAGTCATGCTCCCACTGACAAGAGTCCACAAACAATATTCTCTCTTGAGAGACACCTGTGGACACCAGGTCAGGGGGTCAGCTGCCCGACGAGGTCCCGGCTGAGGTTGGGGAATCCTGGTGTCCGTGCTGTATGACATCTGCTGAACTCTTACCCTCTCTGAGCCACAGTCCCGAACGCCACCTCAGGTACAAGGAACACCTCGGCTCTAGAGTCTGAGCAGCGGTGCCGTGAAAGTGACCAGGACTTGCAAAGCAGATCAGATGGTTACTGGCCATCGGGGTGGGTCCACCCCAGCCTCCTCCTTGTTGGGAGACACCTGGTCCCAGCCACCTTTACGGGGCCCCCTCATGCCTGGCAAGCAGCATGCAGAGAACCCCACACCAGCCCTCGGTGCCTCTGTCTCCTGGATGCGTCAGGCGCAGGCCTGGTTGCGTGGTGGTCACTTGCAGCCCCCCCACCCATGGGGTTTCAAGGTGTGGAATCATTTCTGCTGGTGAAGAGTGTGGGTGCCTGGTCTGCAGCCAGGGCTCTGGGTATCCTGAGCATTCCTTTGGAGCCGCCCCCTGCACTCAAAGCCCCCTGGCTACTGCCTAATGGGTCAAGACCCTAGTATCATGGTCAGAAGCGAGACCACCTCATTGGTCCTTATGAAACTGGGGGGCGGGGAAGACTTTAGAAGCTTCTAGGTGACTCCCCTTCTGACCTTCCCAGGCTCCAGGGACCCGCCTGGTAACCGGTGGGGACCTTTGTTGTGCCCGGCAACGGTACGGCCCCCAGGGGGGATGATGTCACTCTGCTTTGCATGTGAGGCATCTGAGGATCAGAGGGTGACAGCAAACTGCTGCATGCCAGAGTGACATTGACTTGTGACATCAGCGTCATCTAGGAGCAGGGCCAAGACCCTGCCTGCCCGTCCTCCAGCTGGGCCCACGCGGCTGGCACCAAGCGGAAGCGTTGTAGGTCCTCCATTGATGTTTGGTTGAGTGAGCCAGGGCAGAGACCGAGGCAGCCCCCCTCTCAGCCTCAGGTCCCAAAGCCTGGGGGTGGGGCCCACAGCTGGGAGAGTTGTGGTGGCCCCAGGGATGTGGCCGGGCCCCTGAGTCTCTTCCTCACTGTGTGATGGCACTAGGCTCTGGGGAGGCCTCCTCTTATCCCCAGGGGCCGGGCAGGCCGGGTGGGGCCTGCGATGCTGAGGTTGGGCCGGTCACAGAGTTCAGTATCTAGGTGTGCTCCTTTAGCTAGGGCTGGACCCCCACCCCCACACACACCCTAATTTCGGTTTTCCCACGCTTTCTGATTTTACCCTTGCTCCCCTATGTTTAAACCTAGCTTTCCGAGTCTTCCTGGCTGTGTGACTTTGGGCAGAGTCTCTGCCCTCTCTGACACAGCTGGGCATCCTTGTTCAAGCCTGGTAGGTGGGATGGCATTGCCAGGCAGCACGCCCGTGACAATCCCTGCTCTGTTCTTCCCCTACCCCAGCAAGCTGAGGTCTGTATACTGTGGCTTAGTTCATAGGTGTAGATGGTTGTGAGACCCCTTTGTCCTCAGGCGTGTCTGACACAGACACCCCTGTGACCTGTGTGGCTCAAGTCAGGTCATTCCCCTCTGTGGGTCTCTGAGCTGGAAAGCAGAGGTACCTCACCTCTCAGCACACAGTGGGCCCACAGCAAATCTCTACCCGGAGGATCCCAGGGGTGCTGGCCAGCCCTCTCTCCAGCCCTTCGCCGCATCTAGTAGGACTCCTACACATCCTCTGATGCCCCGTGTAGGGGTTCACTCCTCCAGGAAGACTCCCTGTCTTTCCTCAGATCCTATTAGTCATTTGGGAATGCCCATCCATCCACCAGGGGGGGCAGACCCCGACGTCACTCCGCCCTCTCCCAGGGCAACCGAGACCTAGAGTGGAGGGCTTCCCTTAGACCCTTCTCTCAGCCCCCCCAACCCAGCCACCTCATTTCCTGCCTCCCGTCCATCACCCCATCGCTGCCCCCCCTCAGCTGGCTGCGCACTAAACCTGCTCCTTCTTTCTCCACAGCCCACGACCTCCCCGCCAAGGCCTCAGCCACCCAGCCCGGAGGCCACTTGCAGTGCCTGACCGTCCACTGCACCGACGGTGACCCCAAGGCCCGCGCCTCCGTGCCCACCTGGCGGTCTCTGCACTCGGACATCTCCAACCGATTTGGGACATTCGTCGCTGCCCTGACTTGAACCCGCCGGAACCCTGTCCCCTGTTCAGAGTGGACAGTTTTTCTTTTCTTCTTTTCTTTCTTCTTTTTTTTTTTTTTCTGTGTGTGTGTATCTTGGTTGGTACCTGCTTAGTGGCATCCCAAACAGAAAGGGTTCATTTAAAGGGATGGGGGGAATTTAAAAAAAAAAAAAAGACCTCCGATTTTTTTTTAAAAAGAAATTGCCTGACTCATTGCCAGCAAGTCAGGCCTCAGCAGGCTTAGTCCCCCCACCCCAGCAATCCACTAGAGAAGTCTCCATTTTTCCGTACTCCGTAGACAGCAGTCAGGTGTCACCTCGTATCTCACGCAGGGTGTTTTTGATTTTTTTTTTATAACGGGACGAGAGTTGCTTTTCTTTCTTTAAGCTCTGATCCTTTTCCTTCTTTCTGCTGCGTTCTCTGCTTATTAAAATGGGAACCTCCGAGAACAGCCTTCTGGAAAAGCCGCCTTATTACAGTGGCGTGACACCGTTACGGTCACCTGCCAGGAGACCGTGAACACGCCGTGGGCTTTCCTCCCGTGGGGAGCCGCCCCTCGCAGACCTCTTTCTCGAAGGAAGGAGGCTCACGGTGGACTCCGAAGCCCTCCTCCCTTTCCCGGGTCCCCTCTCCACTGCTGGCCCTCTGTCCTCGCTGTGCTGAGTGGTCCCTGGCCCACTCCCCGGGGACGGCCTTGTGGCCCTCGAAGTGGACATGGAGGAGCAGTCAGGTGTCAGCAGCCCAGGGTGGTGGGCTGGATCCCTCCAGCTCTCCCTCTACCTCCAGACCCGCCCCGGGTGACCCCCATTCCCAGGAGGGACAGGGCGCCAGGCCCAGTCTGCGTGTCCCATTCCTACGGGTCCGACACAGAAGGAGCCATGTTTCTGTTTCTGACCTTGGGCTCTTCCCCTGGGGACCCCCATCCCCCTGCCTCGGTTTCCCCTGTTTTCAAAGCGGGCCCGTGCCCCACAGGTTCCAGGCGGGCGTCACTGCCACACCAAGCAGACAGGTCACCATGCTGGTAGGGGTGCCACCTGAGGGTACTGTGGGGCCCCATGAATGCCAAGCAGGTGCCAGGCAACAGCCTGGAATTCTGGCTTTTGCTCAGAAGCGTGTCACCGATGCTTCTTTCTGAGTTCCTTCCCAGAGTCCCAAACTCCTCGGGCCTTCCAGGCTTTTTTTTTTGTTGTTGTTTCTTAAGCAAGAAGTCTTGAGGGCTCTCCCGGAACCCCATGCTGTTTGTCTCAGTAAGGACTAGTGGCTTCCAGACAGAAAGCTCCCCTTGGCCGCTCCCTCCTCTCCACATTCCTTGGAGGCCTCTTGGCCAAGATTAGAGTCCCTAGGGTCTTTGCTTTTTCACCTGGGTGGTGTGATGGGCCCAGAGGGCAGATGGAAGCAGGTGGCACGAGCTGGTGAACAAGAAGGGCCCCGTGTCTTGCCACCAGAGGCATGAGCGGGCAGCTTCTACCTGCCCACAGGCTAGGAAGCAGGGTGTCCACTGTCCATGGCCCTCATTGTTGGAGAGCGCCACCCCATGTGTCCAACCAGTAATCATGTCGCGGCTCATGGCTGGGGCAGGGTGTCCCGCCTTTTGTCTCTGAACCCCCCAGCGTCCACCACCCATTGGTGGCCCCTGGCCATGTCCGCCCCCCCCCCCCGAGATTTAAAAACCTTCTTGCTCCCCATCACCCTGGAGCGGGACAGCTGTGGAATCAGCCTTCAGCAAAAGGCTGCCACCACCTTCACCAGAGCGCGACCCCCTCCCCTGCCCCTCCGCGAGGCTCAGAACCTGCTCGTCAGCCTGGAAGACGCCGGGAGAGCGCGAGATGTTGTTGCACATGTAAAATACGAGAACTGAACTGCGCAGCGTGCTAAGCGATCTTGTAATCTTTTCTGACTCTTCAAAGAAATTCATTTCTGAAATGCTTCGTTGGAAGACGGACGGTAGCTCACAAGATTGAGTGGTATTTTTTTCCTTTCATTTTTTTAAAAAAGAAACAGACCTGTACAGCGCAGTCTTCCGCATTCACGCGTTCTGTATATACGTGTACATGTTCTGCCGAGCAGCTTAAATGACAATAAATGCGACGTTAACGGTGGCCGGGGATGTTTGTGGGTGGGGCTCATGGCCTCCCATGGGATTCCTTGCTCTGTGAAGTACTGGAATGGAGGTTTGGGTGATGTTCTGAGTGTGTGTGTGTGTGTGCGCTCATGCACGCATGAGTGAAGGTGTGTGTGCACGTGTGAACACAGGTGTGTACATGTGGATGTGTACGCACAGATCTCTGTATTCTAGGGTTTGTGTGCATACGTAAACACATGAATGTGTGTTCATATGGCTGTGTGTGTGCACAGGTCTGCATGTTTTTGAGGTTTTTTGTGCACTTGTGCTTGCATGAGTGTGTTCGTGTATGCATGAGTGCATGGATATATGTGCATATGAATGCATAGGTGTGCATGTGGACTCATGAATGTGTGTGAGTACACATACATTCATGGTTTCATGAGTGTGTATATGTATGTGCACATGCATGAATGTGCTTGGGTGCACACGTGTGCAGATGCATGAGTGCCTGTGTGTGGATGCATGAATATGTGCTTGTGTGTGTGAATGTATGAGTGCATTACTGATGCATGGGTGTGTGGGTGTGCACATGTATACATGCATGGTTTCATGTGGAGTTGGATGAATCAGTGAGTGCATGTATGTACGCACATGAGGGTGCATGAATGTGCGCATGTGCTGATGCGCGAGTGTGCGCATGCGCTAATGCAAGCGTGCGCATGCGTGCCAGCACTCTGCTCTCAGTGGGTCACTCTGGGTTCTCACATCCGTGACCATCTTCACACCGGGATCATCTCGTCTAGGCAGGCCGACCACCTGCCTGGCTGCCACCCACTAGGTCTCAGCAGGATTCCTCCTCCCCACAGCGACAGCCCCACTTTCTCCAGCTGGTGTGGGAGGGGCAGGGGACCCAGAGATATGGGACAGTGACCCTTGTGGGGTCTGGTGGCTGGCTGTCACTTGCTTCAGGGATGGAAGTGGCTCCTTGGCCTTTCCTCATGTGCATATGTGGAGGATACTGCAGAGACAGCTCCGGGAAGGGGCGCGCGCCACCATCACAGACATCTGGTCAGGAGTTGCTCTTCACTCTTGGTCTCGGGCCCAGGTCAAGCGGCTTCACTCTAGCCTGTTTCGTTATTTCTGAAGTGGATCAAGAGATGGGGGCAGAGCCCAGTTAGCAGCACACCTGCCTGGCATGTGTCAAGGCCCTGGGTGATCCCAGGCAGTGTAACGTGGGGGGAGTTCCAAAATATGGCCACCCACGGCTTCCCACACCCACTGCTTCCCACAGCCGTGTAAGCATGGCCGCTTCACCATGTCCCAGAGGCCTCCTCAGGGCACGCCCCCACAGTGTAGCCCACAGATCTGCCTCCTTAAGGGACCCCCCAATAGTGTGGATCATGGAATCGCAGCGGCAGCCACCTGGAAGGATGCTGGCTTCCGACCGCCTGCTGGGGTCCAGGGCAACATCCCAAACCTACCTCTGTTCTCACAGGTGCACGGCGGGCCCCTCCACGTGGGTCTGGCTGCGTGCATTGTCATCTTTGGAAGCTCGTGGCACCCAGCATGGTGGCAGCCTGAGGCTGGCCACTGGGATCCCCACATTCTGGTCCCAGGAACAAGCAATACACTTAGAGGTACACTGCCTCCCATGATGCTCTGAGGCTGGGCTCGGGCGGTGACCCTCCCTGAGCCTCCATTTCCCCACTGGTGGCTGGAGAGCACATAGCACAGTGGCCGATGATCCCACCAAGCTGCTCTGTGGCCGGGTGGCACAGGTGTGGGAGCTGCCTCTCTGCGCCACGCCACTCGGAGACCCGCAGCCTACAGGACCCCGAGAGGACAAGTGCAGAGACCCCCAAAGCTCAACTTTAGGACTAGGGGGTTTGGTCAGTCCCCACTGTGGGCCAGGCCGGAGAGCTACTACAGACGGGCTCAGGACACCAAGGGCTGCAGGCGAGGAGGCGGCTTCCAGCCCCGCTGCAAGGAACACAAGGGTCTCCCTGATCCTAAAGAGCCACAGTCTAGAAAGGGGATGAGGAAGAAAATGACAGCTGAAAGTGAGGCAGCTGTGTCTAGTGGGCTCCCGAAACTCTGGGAGATCTTGAGGAAGACTCTCAGCAGGGCCTGTCCAGGGAAGGGGAGGAGGAGGAGAGGAGGAGGAAGGTTTATGCTATTTATACTTGAATCCTAATTTTGCACAAGATTTGTTGCCTTCCTTCCTTCCTTCCTTCCTTCCTTCCTTCCTTCCTTCCTTCCTTCTTTCCTTCCTTCCTTCTTTCCTTCTTTCCTTCCTTCCCTTCCTTCCTTCCTTCCCTTCCTTCCTTCCTTCCTTCCTTCCTTCCTTCCTTCCTCCTCCCCTTCCTTCCTTCCTTCCTTCCTTCCTTCCTTCCTTCCTTCCTTTTCCCTTTTCCTTCCTTCCTTCCTTCCTTCCTTCCTTCCTTCCTTCCTTCCTCCTTCTTCCTCCTCCTTCCTTCCTTCCTTCCTTCCCTTCCGTCTTCCTTTCCTCCTTCCTTCCCTTCCTTCCTTCCTTCCTTCCTTCCTTCCCTTCCTCCTTCCTTCCTTCCTCTTCCTTCCTTCTCTTTCCTTCCTTCCTTCTTTTCCCTTCCTTCCTTCCCTTCTTTCTTTCCTTCCTTCCTTCTTTCCTTCCTTCCCTTCTTTCCTTCCTTCCTCCTTTCCCTCCCTTCCCTTCCTTCCTTCCTTCCTTCCTTCCTTCCTTCCTCCTTCCTTCCTTCCTTCCTTCCTTCCTCCCTCCCTCCCTCCCTCCCTCCCTCCCTCCCTCCCTCCCTCCCTTTCTTCCTTCCTTTTCTCTCTCTCTTTCCTCCCTTGTTTTCTTGTTTCTTCCCTCCTTCCCTTCCTTCCTTCCTTCCTTATTCTCTCTCTTTCTCCCTTTCTCCCGCCCCCTCAGCTTTTGACGTTTTCTTGGTCAAGGCAATGGTATGTTTGTCACAGCCCAGAGCGTAAGGACGGACGTTTCAACTAAACTGCGAGACTCTGAGAGGTTTCTCGGGCTTGAAGTCTTCCCTGTGGGGACCACTGCTTTGTGGTCACCTCCAGGACCAAGGAAGGGCCCTAAAGTGGGAGATGTGAGCGGTCAGTGGCCTTTGGGGGGCAGCAGGTTGGTGGATCAAATGGATGAGGGAGGAGGCAGCTTCTCAGCCCGAGGGCCACAGGGCATCTGCCATCATGGTTGGGTGGAAACCCAGGGTTGTCGCACAGGTTGTTGCTCTGTGCACAGAGCAGCCAGAGGCCAGCAGCAAGTGGTGCCCCTCACAGTGGCCTTCCATACTGGCAAAGAATCCCCCTCTTAAGTGTCCCCTGTCCTTCCTGTACACTGTGCCCACTGGACAAGGCACAGATAGGGATCATGGTACCACTTGGATCAGGAGCTGGGTGGGATGGAGGGGCGTGGGACAGGTCCAGATAGATGGGTGGGTGGGACACAGCCCGGGATCTGGAGCCCAGGGTCTACATTTTGTGTCTCAGTTTCCCTGTCTGCACCATGGGAGGGAGGATGCGGTAATGAACTCCTCTCGGGGAGACTAAGGCCTGCCCCTTGCGGCTCAAAGGAAATGCCCGCAGCTCAATGCCAGGAGTCGCGGCTTCCCGCCTGGTGCTGGACGCTGAGGCCAAGGTCCAGTGTGGACAGCAAGGACGCACTGAGGGCCAATGACCATGCTGCCATGCTGGGCTCCAAACAGAAACTGCATAAATACAAGATGCACCCATCTTTCCAAGGCTGAGCCGGAAGCAGGGAGTCATCTCACCAGTGAAAGCGAAAGTGTCGTGTAGTAGCGACACATTGAAGTAATCATCTGAGTATGCTTTATTATCATTCATTTTGTGTGCGAGCGCGTGTGTGTATGTGTTTGTGTGTGTGAGAGAGAGAGCGAGAGAGAGCACATGTGTTTCTGTGGAGGACCAAGGGTGACTTTGGGAATCATCCTGGATTGCTCTACCTCCTTATTGCTTTGCTCTGGAGTTTCCCAGGCTCCACCTTCCGGGGCTAGAATTCTAAGCCTTCGCCATATCCACCCAGCATTTTCACATAGGATTCAGGATCTGAACTCAGGTCCTTCTGCTTGCAAGGTAAAAGCTTTAACCCCCACAATCATCTCCCCAGATTCACACCGTAGCATTTTTCTGAGACACATTTTATTCTGAGGAATAAACAATAGTGACCTTTGGAGGTGGCTCGGTCCCTGTGTGGTCCTAGGTTGAGTGACGTGGGAGCTGAGTCTTGTCCCTCTTCTGGCCTCGGGGATGGACTGAGGTCACATGGACACTGGGCCTGAGAGGGGAGGGCGAGGAAATCACCAGAGTGCAGCCCTCATGCCAGGACGGACGTGGAAAGCATCTGCAGGACGCCCTGGCTAGAGCCCCTCCCTCTCCCCGTACCCCGTGCCAGGGGCAAGTCTGACTGCTCTGCTTGCTCTTCCCGCCCTGCCCGGTGTCAGGCATACAGTAAGCACTGGATAAATGCACTATTTCCACACACCCAGGGGCTGTTTGTAGGAGGCAGAGGGGCTGTGGAGGGGGATGGCCCTGGTTCTCTCCCCCTTTTGCATTCTTGGTTACTCAGGGGTGCAGGGTCAGGACCAGGGTGGGACGGACCCCTTTGACTCTCAGAGCTGGGATTCCCTCAGCGCACTGCCCCGACCCTTCTCATCTGACTGATGGGGTGGGGGAGCAAACCTGGATCAGTTCCCTCCCCACCCCCCTCCGCGGGCCCATTTCACCCCCAAGACCAATTCTTTTCAGTGGAGTCTCACGCTGGGCACCCCAGCCGCCCCCCATCTCTTTGTCCCAGCAAGGGACCTTTAGAAGTTTCCTGAACAAAGAGCTTATTGAGGAGACAGGCCAGGCTGAAAATGGGGGAGGGGAAGAGGGAAGACTTGTGATTGACAGGAGTCGCCAAGGCTGGAACCTGGGCACTGTCCAAAGGCTGTGTGACCCCCAAGGACCTCGTCCCGGGAGCCTTGGTTAACCTGTCTATGAGGTGGGTCACTCCTGGTGACGATTCCATATCCAGTCCTGTGTGGTGGGTGAATATTACGGATTTAGATATGGACCACCGCTTTAAGGAGGACCTCTCCTTTGCTCCACCCCTACCCCCAGCCTGGGACCACTTAACAACGAAGAATCCAGAAAGGTGGCCAGGTTTGGTGACCTTAGGCAAACTGGGTCTTTGGGAAAATGCAGTTTCCCCAACTAAGCAACAGGCCCAGTGAGTTCTGGGAGGAGTGAATTCCCCAAGGTAGAGCAGCAGGATGGTCTAGCAACTGACGCTGCAGGGCGGCAGGGCTCAGGAGCTTAGCCCTGAGCCAGGCAGGGCCTCTGCCATTTCCGGGGGCAGCTGGCTCTTGCAGAGCCGACTGGAGAAGGGTTGAAGCACAGCCTCTGCTGTCTCCTTGCGGGGGGGAGTCCTCTCTGTCCCCATTAGCATCCAATGAGGTAAAGAAAAGTTAGGCTTGTAAACTGACCTCTGTCTTCATAGTGGGTGGCACAAGCAGCACCCGCCCCAGCATGGCACGCCACACTTCAGTCTTCCAAAATCTCTCGTCCTGTTCCTTTGGTTTTTGTTTTGCAGCTGGTTCTGAGGATGGAGCCCAAGGCCTCGTGCATTCGAAGCCCGCGCTGTCCCACGGAGCCGAATCTTCACCTGGCCCCACGATGTCACTTCATGTCATTTCCCGCCAGCACCCTGTGCTGCAGGACACTGGGAAAAAGAAAGATCTGGAATGGAGGAGTGCAGAGCACACAGGCACAGGTCTCCTGCAATAGAAGGTGCCGAGGAACCAAGGAAGATTCGAGTGCATTGTGGGGCTTCGACGCCTGATGGCTTAATGGCAACGAGTGCTTTGTAGCGTGGATCTTACTAAAAAATGAAAAGGAAAGGAAAGGAAAGGAAAAAGGAAAGGAAAGACCAATGACAGCTTCCCCACCCCAACCAAACCCAATAGCCAGGGGGAAAAGAAAAAAAAACCCAGGGCAAAAACTGGTAAGCGTGGCCAGGATATGGAAGAAAAAGGATCCTAGATTCGGCACACGCAGAAGGACCTGAGTTCAGATTCCCAGATCTCACAGAAAAATGCCTGGTGGGTGTGGTGGTCCACCTGCCATCCCAAGACAGAGACTGGGAACCCCCAAAGTAAGCTGGCTGGCCAGACCAGCACTATCAATTAGCTCTGGATTTGATTAGAGATCCTGCCCCCAAAGAACAGGGTGGAAGAAAGATGCAGGATGATTCCTAACATCAACCGCAGGGCTCTACACGTGCACGCGCACCCACGTCCCTTCACTGTGCAACACGGTTAGCAGTGGAGAGCTCTGCGCTGAGCGTGATGCGCGGGCAAGGCAGAATGACGAGTGTGGGTGTTTTCTCTCTCACTTGGAAACTGACCAATGGCCACTCGGAGCCAGCAAGCTGGCTTTTTTGTTCCCATCTACAGAACCGAGTGCGAGTAACTGATTTGCTCATTCACCCTTCCAACTCTCTATCAAGCGCATCACCTTGAGGTTCTCAGAAGCAAGAAAAGCACTTACTGCGACAGCCCAACTTCTGTGATGTGGAAGGAGAGAGCCCGCCCCACGGGGCTGTCCTCTGACTCCCACACGTGCACTGTGGCGTAGCGTCCACACATGCGCCTCGTGCGCAATAATGACAATAGCAATTAAAAAAGTCCATTCAATAGAAAAAAAATCCAAGGTCACCTCCAGGTAGACTGATGGCTGTTGGGAGCTGCCAAGGCCCGGGAAGGCAGGGCGGGTGGGTAATAGGAGGCGGGCTTTGATTGGGACCCACAAAAGCATGTGTGGGGATATCACTTCGTAGCTGTTGGGGTACAACTAATGCATGGTATGAAAATAATTACCGAGCTGCTGGGTGCCTGGCAAAAGGGTGGGTCTCAGGACTGGTTGGGGAGGGGCAGAGCCACAGGTGTCAGGGATCACGTGACTGAGAGCCCGTCAGGCCTGCTGTGTACCAGACAGAATCCTGGTTCTCGCTCTTCCTTCTCTCTCCTCTCCACCCCACTCAGCTTCTCCAGCTTGAGGTTCCCAGAACTGAATTAACTCTCTGAGCCATTGTTTGAAGATGAGGAAATAGCTCCCAGAGGGCCGAAGCCCCAACCCCAAAGTCACTGTGAAGAGAAGGGTTTCAGCCCAGGACGGCTGGAGCTTGCCCAGGACCCCATGCCTCCAGGCTGCACCACCCCAGACCCGCTTTTGTTTGCCTCCACTGCGTTTGACCCTGCCTGAGAACTCACCTTCATCCCTCAGAACCCCACTGAAATGGCCCTGTCTTTGTTTCCTTTAAGTGCCCCCCTGGAAATACATGCCCCTGTCTCCATCCTGTGAATGCACGAGCACCTCCAACTTCAGGCACGGTGCTGTGGAAAACCTGAAGAGCGCACAGACGCCTCTCTTTACAGGAAAGCAGAAGCCCGTCCATTGTTGTCACTAGCTGGGAGAGCAGGGAGGAAACTGGAAGCCGGTACTTTGGTAAAGGAGGTGGGTCACTCCGTGGACTGATAAAGTCTCCTGGAGAGACTTCCAAGCAGAGGAACCAGGCTGTGCAAAGGTCCTGAGGCAGGAAGGGCAAGCTGGAGTGGAGGCTGGGGGAGAAACAGAAAGGGTTATGAGTGGGTGGGGGGAATCCTCATCTAAAGGCAGATGGCAGGAAGGGGCTCCTCCCTGGAGCGGAGGTGGTCAGACCAAATAGTTGCCATGTCCCCCAGGCCCAACCCAGCTTCCCAGCACCCAGGAGGTGTACAGTCAAGGTGATTCTAAGTGGCTGTGGGGCCTCTTGGCGGGGGGAGCTCCCCTTGACATGGCAGCTGGCTGCAAGGTGGGTGTGAGGGGTGTGGGCACCAGTTTTGGGTCTCTTTCCTGTGGCCTTGCTGCCCCTCTGGAGTCAATGTTTGAAGGGCCGGGGCCGGGGCTGGGACCCAGCAAGACAGAGGCCCGGAGAGCTGTGCCCGGGGCCTGCCAGGGTGGCTTCTCCCCAGGCCTGGGCTCCTGGTGGGAGCTGGGACGAAGCTCGTGTCTGCAGAGACCCGCCCATGGCAGACTTCCTGCTCAGAAAGCCCTGGCCCCTCATCTCAGAACAGGGACGGGTGTGCTCCCCCCTGCTGGGGAAACTGAGGTATGGAAGCTGTTTCCCATGAACCAAGGTCTAAAGTATCTATGTTTGGGGTTAGGATGGGGGACCCACCTGGCCTCCTACAGATCTAAAGGCTACACAGACGCTCTGTGCTCAAGTCAAGGAGGGTCCCCAAAGGTCCCAGAACACAACCAGCCATTGTGCGGCTCCGGAAACTACGCACTCCTGACAGACAGACAGGAAGGGGTGGGCAGACCCGCCAAAGTCTGCTTTGAGAGGAGAGATGACGTCATGCAGCTGTAAAAAGGCCAGAAAGGTGAATCCCCTGCCTGTACCCTGCCTGTGCCCTGCCTGTGCCCTGCCTGTGCCCTGCCTGTGCCCTGCCTGGGTCAGCTCCCAGGCAGACAGAGCCGTTGCTGCCAGAGGCCCAGCCCTGACACATCCTGCCTTCCATCCTGGTGGGTGGGGCGGCTGCCGTCGCTGGAGGGAGATGACAGTGTGTGTGTGTGTGTGTGTGTGGTGCCTATGTGTATAGGTGCATGCATGTGTGTGTGTATATGTGTGTGTATGTATGTGCATGTGTATACATGTGTGCCTGTCTGTATGTATGCACATGTGTGTATGTGTGAGTGTATGTGTGAGTGTATGTGAGTGTGTATGTATATGAGCACATGTGTATGTGCATGAGTACGTGTGTATGTGCATGTGTACGTGTGCATATGCATGTGTGCATGTGTGCATGTATGTGAGTGTATGTATGTATATGTATATGTGTGTGCATATATTTGTAGGTATATATGTGTGAGTGCATGTGCATGTGTGTGACTATGTGAGTGTATAAATGTATATGTGTGCATATATGTGTGCATGTATATGTGATGGTTGTGATGGTAGTGGTGATGATGATGGTGATGGTGGCGATGATGGCATGTATGTGTGCATGTGTATATGTGTATGTGGACATGTGTGTGTGCATGTGCATTATGTATGTGGTGTGTGTGTGTGTGCGTGTGTGTGTGTGTGTGTGTGTATTGTGGTGGTTGGGGAGAGAACCCTGCTTCTCCCATGATGAGTAGGACAAGTGTTCTACCGCAGAGCCCCAGTAGGTATTGATTTTGAGCTCCCTGGTGAACCAGCCCTTTCTTGCTGTTCCCCTGGGAATCTATGTCTCCAGTCTGCCAGTGTCCTGAACATCCCTCATCGCCCAGCTTTCCGTAGAGACCCCCGGCCTCTGCTAGGCTGCTGTGGTGGTTGCAGTAGGGCCAGCAGGCAGGGGGTAGCGCAGCATGGAGAAGCGTCAGTATGACTGGGTCGTGGGTGGGGTAAGAGGAAGAGGAAGGTCCAGGATGAAGGTCCAGAACCACGGGAAGGGCTTAGAGTTGTCTTTGGGTGGCTGGGAGGCTCTGAGCGCGGTGGGGGAGACAGGAGTGATAGGGGGAGGGAGGTGGGGGAAGTCCACAGTGCTCCTGGCTCAGGACTGGTGGTCTCAGAACCCTGGCATCGGGGACAGAGCAATAGACTTTGCTTAGTGGTGATGCTGCTGCTGATGTGCTAATGATGGTGATGGTGATGGTGATGATCATGATGGTGATGGTGATGATCATGATGGTGATGGTGATGATCATGATGGTGATGGTGGTGGTGGTGATGATGATGATGATGGTGATGATGATGATGATGGTGATGATGGTGATGGTGATGGTGATGGTGGTGATGATGCTGATGATGGTGATGATAGTGATGATGGTGATGGTGGCGATGGTGATGGTGGTGGTGCTTCATTTATTTTAATGGCTGACCTGACTGAGCTGTGTAAGGCATGTACGTGTCTAGGGAGGATTGCCTGAGAGGAAGGACCGTCCCTGGCATCCAGGGAAGCAGCAGCGGGAAGAGCAGGGCTCTGTGTAGATGCTCTGACTTCGCATTCTGACTTCCCTGGTGTGAGCCGCTCTGACCTGCAGCTTCCTCCCATCCCATGGGACCCTCTGGAATGCTAATCTAAACCCAGCCCCCACTATCTCGTTTTGCTTGAGTATCTGACCACAGTGGTGACGGAACAGATGGCAGCGTTGCTGACTCCAGTGTGACTGTCTCATCCCCTGCCTCACGGCTGTGGTCACACCAGCATCATTTGTACCCTGCTTTCACATGAGGAAACTGAGGCTGGCCAGGGCCAATCAGCCAAAGACCAGCAGAGTGGTTGTGGGGCCCAGGCGGGCCTGAAGGCTCCCTTTCACTGGCCACTGGCAGGGCTGCGTGGGTGCCCACACCCTGGGCACAGAGATGCCGGGATCCTCCCTTTCCTAAGCCTTTGTCCTGCCCTGACCCTGAGGGCCAAGCCTTTGAAGGCGCTGGTCACGATGTGGCCTGGGGCCGTCAGCCGCTGGCATTGGCAGCCATGCTGTCCCAGGAGGGAGGGAGGGAGGGAGCATTTCCATGGCATGCAGCTCTGTGCCAAGCCAGCCGGGTGAGACGGCTGTGTGAGAACTCGGTGCGTATGGTTCCAATTTCTCCCCAGCACGCAGCCAACGGAGCTGGACCCCAGCGTGCTGCCTGGCTGCAATGAAACTATGTGGCTGATTGCTTCCCGGATGTTTGGCGACTCTGGACCTTGCTGAATGGCTGGTTGTGCTGTCTGTGGCCAGTAGCCAGCAGTGAGCAGTCCAGTGCAGCGACCCATCCCTGAGCGTGCCAGGAATACACGGGGGAGCTCCACGCAGGGAACTCAGCCACGCTGGCCCAGGAGCCCAACAGCAGACTCAGCCTTGTTTCCTGTGGGAAGCAAAATTGAGTAGTGTATGTGTGTGCATGCACCTGTGTGTATGTGTTATGCAAGTGTGATGTCATGCTGTGTTGTGCACATGTGCGTGTGTGCATGTGTGCTCTGCACATGTCATACATGTCTGTTATGCATATGTATTGTGCTACACGTGTGTTTGGCATTTATGTATATACATTGTGCACTTGTGTGTCAAGAAGATGTGTGCATAGTGTAGTATACATACACAAGCATGGCATACATACATGTGTGTGGTATATACTTGTGGCATGCCTTTGTGTATAAAGCTGTATGTGGTATGCACATGTGGAATGCACATGTTGCAGTATGCATGTACATGTAACATGTATGTGTGTGGTATGCACATGCTACGTGTGGTATGCATGCATGGATGGCATGCACAAGTGCACATGTGCACATGGATGCGCTCACCTGTGTGCATTTGTCGAGACCAGAAGTCGCTGTCAGCTGCCTTCCTTGATCTCTCTCCACAGAGCGTGGTGTTTCAAATTGTCTGGCCAGTGAGCCCCAGGACTCCCCTGAGTTCCCCACCACTGGGGTGATGGGCACATTATGCAGGTCCTGCAAATTCAGGTGCCCAGGCTTGCATGGTGAGTACTTTACCAGCAGCATCTTCTCAGCTCTGAGCCGCATTGCAAGCCTGCATGGGGGCTGCAGCTCCACGGTAGAGTGCGTGCCCAGCGTGCTCCAGCTCTGGGTCAATCTGAATGCCACATCAACTTTGCCTGCATATACGTGTGTATATAGTATGTATGTATATGTAGGGCATGTGGCGGTGAGTGTGTGCCGTGGAGCACATGTGGAGGTGGAGATCATCCTTCAAGGGTCGTTCCTCACTTTTCTACTTTGCTTGAGACAAGGGCTCTTTGCTGCTGTGTAGACCAGTCTGGCTGACCAATGAGCTTCTGGGGGCTCTCAGGTGCCCCGCCCCATTTCCTGTAGACATTTATACCGTCACTGCATGTGCCCGTGGGACCCAGAACTGTGACGTCATCGCTCTTATGTGACCTCCTGGTCAACCTGTCTCACACGTACAGTTACACCGGGGCTTACACCTTCAACATGACTGGGGAGAAACAATTCCGTCTGCAGTGCTAGGTTGGCATGTGACCTGTGCCAGCCAGTCAGGAGCGACAGAACAGGATCGCTGAGTTCCAAGCAGGACTTCGGAGCTCAGGGTGAAGCTCAGACCCTGTCCTCCTGGGGTGAAAGGAAGCCCTGTGAGGCCAACTGGAGGCTGTGAGGCCTGCGCGTGCTGAAGGCTGGCCTCCGCCTCTCAGCAGGTGTCTGAGAGACAAACAGGCCCCCGGGACAGGTCAGTAGAACTGCGAGCTAAATACACGCTTCGGTCCCAGTTTGGGGGTGGTTCTGTACCCGCAAGAGCTCAGGGACATGGACACGTCTCGAGAGGGGGTCCAACGGGAGCTGTTTCTGAAAGACCAGGGAAGGAGAGGAGGGAATCACAAAGCAGTAGCATATATGTCCGTGTACCGTGAGACGGTGTTTCTGGCCAATGAAGTAGATGATGGTGGGCTGCAGGGTCACAGGGCCAAGTCTGGTGGCACACACCTGTGACCCCAGCTTTCAGGACGTATAGGGGCAGGCTGGATGGCCAGGGAGCCAAGGGATCCACCTGTCTCCGTCTCCCCGTCCCCCAGGGCTGGATTTATAGACCTGTGTGTTGTCATTTGTCTTCATGCCGCCAATAAATTCACGACCCAAGAGGGAGCAAGGGAGTTTTATTCTTTCTTATGACTCTCAGTTACAGTTCTGAGTCCAGCTGGGCAGGAGCTGAGGGAACTGGCTACACCACACCCACAGAGACTGCTGAGAGGGGACAAACCTCACTTGTTGGACAGAAGGTCTGTCCCAGTATGCTGATGAATGCCAACGTACTGACGGGCCCTCCCCCCACCCCCTGTCCTTATCTGCTTGCCAAGGAAATAGTCGGCTACCCACTGTGGGCGGGGTCTTCCCACATCAATCAGACAGTCTCCTGCAGGCTTGCTTAGGGTTTATCTTAACTCTTCACAAATGTGTCCAGTGCTCAGTCTCCATTTGTCAAGGAAAGACCTATATATCTAATTTGCACACTATGCTATCACACCTGGCTTTTTGGTGTGGATTCTGGACGTTGAACTCAGGTCAATGCAATACATACACATTATAGACACGTATGCCAGGTGCATAGCACACACATGCATAGCACACACGCATGCACACGTGCATGGTACACATTATGGCATACACACATGCATAACATATACACACACATGCATGCACACGTACACTACTCAACGTTGCTTCCCACAGGAAACAAGGCTGAGTGTGCCGTTGGGTTCCTGAGTCAGCGTGGTTGAGTCCCTTGCAGGGAGCTCCGTGTATTCCTGGCACGCTCAGGGACGGGTGTGTGTATATACGTGTGAGGTGGCATGCATGAAGTGCGCAAGAGTGAGGTGCTCAGCATACTCGATGCTAATGGAGCCGCCCTGATCCTCCCTCCCTCATGTGCGTCTTGTCCTCTGTTACAGATGGGGCTATGGAGGCCCGGAGAGGTCAACCCACTCATTCAAGGTCACACAGCGAAGGAGGCAGTGGGCGCCGATCTGAACCCAAGGTCCACGGGTGTCCAGAGCCAGGCTGGGAGTCGCGCGTCACCAACGGCAAACTTTTCCCAGCCTGGGGGTAGGAGCCGGAAGCTGGCAGACGTCACCGTGTCGCCGTCTCACTGGTTGCGTGGAGACGGAGACCCTGTCAGTGGATCTGTGAAGCTACGTCCTGGAGCCGGGAGGAGGGGGCGGCAGTGAAGAGCAGCGGTGCTCCTGGGCGTGGGGAGGGGGCGTCTCTTCCCCGTGCCTCATGTTGAGGTGGCTATTTTTAAACCCTGCTTTTTATAGTCGGAATGCAATCATGTCAGAGGCTCACGTAGGAAACGTGACAGGCACCTTGAGGTGACACTGGGGACAGAGCCCGGGTATGTCGGGCTTCTGGGGCGCCACCACCCTTCCCCACGGTTCCTGGGAGCTTCTGAATGGGGTACTCTCGGGGACCTGACGACAGGACCAGCAGTCCTTCTGTAAGTGGTTGTCCACCTGGGCGTCCAGACTGAGACCCAGGGACACCCAGAACTCGTACTTCAGCCTCTGCTTCCCTGCCTGACCCCAAACCCATGCTCACCATGGCCCATCTCCTGTTACGGATCAAGCCAGGTCTGGGGAGACGGGGCAGCCAGCAAAGTGCTTGTCTTGTGAGCAGAAGGCTTTGCGTTTGACTCCCAGAATTTACGGCAGGTGTATGTGTGTGTGTGGGGTGTCGGGGAGAAGGACAGGTTGACGGCATTGGCTCAGAATCCCACGTGGGAGAGTCAGAGATAGGTGGATCCCTGGGGTTACTGCATCCTATTTTACATGGGTTCAGGGGATCCGAACCCAGGTCCTCAGACTTGAACAATAAGGTGCTCTACCCACTAAGCTGTCTCCTGTTGAACACAGGTTGAAAGTCAGGACGTGACTGTTGGGATTCTGAGCCCTCCGCCGGGCTCACTCCACATACTTAACTGTACCCACTGTTCAGAGCAGGGGCGCTGGTTCCGGACCTGGGGATCTCCAGCTGATTTCTTGCCATCTGTGTCTTCCTCCCTCCCTCCATCCTGCCTGGGGGTGGGGCCCGGAGGACCAGCTGGGCACTGCCAGAGGAAGCCCCCCCCCCAGCCATGGAGGGGGCGTCTGCTGGCACCAGTCGCGCTTCCTGAGGGCTCGTGGCCCGGCTGGGCCTCAGAGCTGGGGTAGCCACCGCTGAGATCTGTGACTTCCCTCTCGGCATTAATAATGCTGTTAATTAAGCAGCCGAGAGGGAGGCTGGCTGGCGCCAATGGCGGACAATGCGCTGGGAGCGGCAGGAGCCCCACCGCGGCGGTCCCCCTGTAGCTTTCAAAAGAGCAGCTGTGGGAAGTGGGCAGGCGAGCCCCAAGGGCCATCGCTGGAGTGCCAGAGCGCTGATCACGGCCCATAAGGGCAGGGGAGCTGCCCAGTGGTGTCCCCCCTTCCCCCCATCCACCTCCCTTAGCATTCCAGCCTGTCTGCTGCAGCAAGGCGTGCCTGGGGCTGCCGGACAGGCCGGTTCTCACCATCTTCCAGAGAGACCATCCTCACGCAGACCTGACTTCCATTTCTTCTGTGTGCTGCAGGGCAGGGGCTGGGGAGGAGGCGGTTAGAAGTGTTTGCCTGGAGTGTGGCTGAGACTTTGGAAGCCCGAAATCTACACTCCGGGTAAAGCCCACAGGGATTGATTAGTGATGCCTGCCCCTAGTGTGGGATTGGTGGATGGTGTGGTTCTTATCCAAGCTGCTCCTGGTACCCATGTAGGGTTGGTTCCAGGGTCCCCCCCACCCCCATGGACATCAGCTTCTGCAGATTCTATCAGTCTCAAATGTAAAACGGCCCACACATTTGCTAGACACACACACACACACACACACACACACACACACACACACACATCCTGGACACTAGTGATACAAACACCCAAGGATCCCGTAGTGCTCGGGGACAAGGGCGGGGGAAAGCTGCAGGCGTGTTCAGAGCAGAGTTCTCTTCCTCCTATCCATGGTTGGTTGAATCTGCAGGTACAAAACCCAGGTCAAACAGATGTGAGAGGAGAAGGCCAAGCGGGACTGGGGAGTCAAGTCAGCCTTGGGAAGGAAGAGCTGTGATGTCTCTGAAGCACAAACCCCCCTTTTTCCTGCCCCCCATGCTTCCCCCCCTCACATTGCATCAGTGCAAGTCCCTTGGTCTCTGAACTGAACAGGCTGTTCCATGACCCACAGCTGGACCCCCTTCTTTTCCTCCTTCTCCTAGCACCTGGGTGCCTCCTGGGCTAGCTGGTGCCTCCTGAGCTAGCTGGTGCCGCCTGAGCTAGCTGGTGCCTCCTGAGCTAGCTGGTGCCTCCTGAGCTAGCTGGTGGGCTCACTCCTGGGCCAGCTGGTGGGTTCGCTCCTGCTGTCTGAATGAAGACACGTGTGTAAGGACAGACCATTTTTTTCCCAGGCTCTGAGACATGCCAACAGCAAGGCTCCTGGGAGTGGGAATGTGCATTTCCAGGAAGCGGCAACTGGGGGTACACTGCGTGCGTGTGGAGCACAGCGAGGTGTCTCTGAGGGAGCAAGAGACGCTGGGGTGGCGGGTGCTTTGGACTTGTGATCCCCAGACTCACATGCTGAAGCCTAGCCTCCAAAGCGCTGGCATTTGGAGCTGGAGCTCTGGGAGGCGGTCAGGTGGGTGGGAATGCAATCCATCTGTGTCCTCACAAAGGAGTCCAGAGATAGTGCCCTGTCACCTTCTGCCCTGTGAGGACTCCGCAGGCCCCTCCTGTGCCCATGACGCCAGGTCTCTACAGGCTGAATCGGTGGACTTGGGCTGCTGGCATGGGTCACGGACTTGGGAGGGCACAGGCCTGGGTCCAGGACGACCATATATATGCAGGATGCCGCCAGCGAGGTCTGGCTGTTGGCCTTGGGGCAGCCCTAGACCTGCTACAGCTGCCCAGTGGGTGACCCTTGGACTGACCTGTGGGCACCCTGATTCCCACTCTCTGCCATTGTTTCTTATGGGCCCCATGAGCGTGGTTCCTGCATCTAGGGGGTGTCATGGGTGGGTGTAATGTGCCCAGGCCATTCTCACGGCCCGAGTGCCAGCGATTATAACTTACTCCTAAATTATCTCATAAATCCCGTTAAAGAGATGTGTCCCCAGGCAGGTGACGGGTTGATGCCGGTGAGCTGGAACGGAGTTCGCGCTTCCACAGCAATTCAAGGGGACCGTGAACCCGTGACGGGGCTGGAGGCCTGTCCCTGTGTCTTTGCATTGGGGTGTCATAGTGGGCAGCAGGAGAGGTGCACCCTGAAGGCTGTCCAGATAACTGAAGGACCCCTTCAGGTGTAACGAGGTCAAAAGTCAAAGCCCAATGGGTGAGGAGGGACCCCTCCTGGGGAGAGGAGTGGTGAAGTGGGGGGGGGGGTTAAGAGAGACTCAGTCGTGCACTGTGGGATGTGTCAGGCAGGTCACCAGGGCCCCGGCTTGGCCCCACAGCTGCGCCATGCAGAAGGTGGAGAACTCAGAGATTTGGGGTGTAAGTTCTAGGACTCCCAGACTGGCCATGGATCATCGGGCTCAGGGGGTGTAGCGATAAGAAGCAGTCATAAGGGGCAAATGAGATGGCTCAGCAGGTAAGGTGTCTGCCGTACGAACCCGGCCACCGAGCTTGATGCCCAGAATGCATAAGATTGCAGGTCAGGTGGAAGAAGTCGCACCTGACCTCCACAGCACACGCGGGATCTTGCCACATGCCTTGGTCTTCACTGAGAACACATTTTTCTTCTCTTTCTGTGCTTGAGACAAGGACTCACACAGCCCAGGGCTAGACTCGACTCACTATGTCACCGAGGATGACCTTGGACTTCCCTTCCTCCTGCTTCCACGTCCTGAGGGCTGGGATCCCAGGCACACGCACTCTTACCCGCTGGGGCTGGAACTCAGGGCCTCCTGCCTGCTAGGCAAGCTCTCTACCCGCTGAGCCCTAGCTGAAGCCCTCATCTTTCTTTTCTTTGCTGCCTTTCAACATAACCGTGTTGTCTTTCTAGTTTTCTGTAGTGACCATATTATTTTCTCACAAATACACACGTGCCTGAGAGAATCGAGTTGAAGAAAACGTAAGCCCAGAAATGGGGTCTTCGGGAATCCGTTTTCCCTAGGAGCTGGGAATGGAATTTGGGAACTTGTGCTGGGGCATGGTGAGCCACTGAAGAGCTGTGAGGAGGGGAGGTGCTACCTTTCCGGAGGTGCTGGGTGCCCAGAATCTGGAGGCTGGCCTCTCCTGGGTCTCCTGGGGCCCCTCGACTTCCGTGGTGGTGGAGAAATATGGAGAAGCAAGCATCCGGTGAACCGTAGCGGAGGGTTTATGAGGCAGCCATGCTCCAACGGTCAAAAGTTAGGGAAAATGTATTTATTACAACACTTTTCATGGGCAAGTTATCATTTTGTCAAACTTTATTAGAGGGACTAATTAATGGGTTGTAAAAAGTACTAGTGCGTGGCCAGAGAAAGAGCCGGGCCGAGGACATTGGCAGATCCAGGATTTATGAGCCCTTGGATCCCCATTTATTAACATGGGGAAGGTGTGCGGCCCGGATTATATATGGGCTGGTGAGAAGCAACGCCACCCTCTCTCTCTCCCCCAGGGGCACCCACGGGCCTGCGAGGGGGTGGGGCACGGCTCCGGAGAGAAGCTGGAGGAACCGGCTGGCTGGGCGACCTTGGGTGACCTTCTCTTCTCTCGGTCTCAGTTTCCCAGTCCTGGCACCTTGGCCCCTGCAAGGCGTCGAGATGGAACGAACCCCAACATAGGGGCTCTCTCAGGGGTTCAGTGGCTGAGAGATCCGGTGTTCCTGTGCAGACTGCTGGAGCAGGGGGGAGGATCCCCCATGTGGTGGAGCACATCTTTCACCCCAAACCCTCCCATGACCTGAGGCAGGAAGATCTCAGCTTGGATGATAGAGCAAGACCCCCGACTCACAGGAGAACGCTGCTTTGTTACCCTCGTTCTTTTTTGGAACCTTCCTCTTCGGCTTGCAGCGCAGGGTCACCTCCTTCAGGAAGCCCTCCAGGTTGCCTCGCAGATCAGTTCCACACGCATCTTGACTCAGCGTAGGAGGGCATATCTGTGACGAGCTGTGCTCTGTGCCGGGTAGCAAGGAGCTGCAGAGCCGGCTGCAGAATAGCTGAGGTTGTCCTGCAGACATAGAGGCTGGGGTGGGAGGACATGCCAGGAGGTGGCCAAAGGTGCCCAGGGGCAGAGCCGCAGCAGGCGCTTGGCAGGTGCTTAGTAGATACAGTTACTGGGGATGGGGAGGAGGGTGAGTTTGGGGCTCTTTTTGGCCCTCCTGGGCAGCTAGGTGACCCTAGGTCCCACTGTCCACCCTGAACCCCTCTGACTGCTCGAATCTTGCTTGTCCTTCCACACGCAGGGTGCCTGGTGTGTCTCAGGGGAGGGGGAAGAAGTCTCAGTGCAGAGGCGGCCCCAGGCTGGGAGGCTTGGACCCCGACTTCTGCCAGCATGACTCGGGTCCAGCATCCTGCTTCCTGCCCTCGCTCACATCTCCAATCAGCTTTGCTTCTCGCCAGGGAAGCTCTGGGTCCACCCCTCACTGGACCGGCACGGGGACCCCAGGAGATCTTTGGGACAGTCCTGGCACTAGTCCTCCCCACCCCCCAAGGAACTAGGGGGTAGCCTTACTTCTTCCTTCCCATGCAGCAGGCACCCGTGTGGATAACTGGCCAGAGCCAGGGACAGCGTGGTGCGTTGATCTCTTGACCAGTGGGGCATGAGGCAGAAGTGCTGACTGGGTGGAGGACCACTGTCTCCGCGGAGTCAAGAAGAGGATGGAGGGGACAGTGGCTTAAGATTGCAGGGAGAGGGACTCCCAGCCTCTCCCTTATGACATCCACAGCCACCTTCTTGCCCCTGGGTGGGGGCTGGCAGGGCTCTGTCCCCTGGGACCCAGCTGGATGTCCTTCCTGTTTGTGTATCCTCCCCCCCACCAGAGCTGCAGATGTGCCCCCCACAGAGCTGCGATCCTTTTTATATCCAGCCACAAAACTGAGATGTGGGAGCCCAGGACTGGATGCTGACTGGCTGGCAAAGGAGCCGTGGTACCCAATTCCTGCTTCCAAGAAACCCCTCTACCCTCACCCCAGGCCAGCAGGGGGAGGGGGAAGAAGCCTGGGACCACCTGAACCGAGAGACCCACTCGGGTGGGAGGAGCTGCTGAGAGCGGAGGACATTTTAGCTGGGTATTACATGGGAACGTGCCGGGAACAGAAAGGTGGATCAGCATGTGCGAAGCCGCAGAGGGAGGGAACAGCAAGCTGCTGGGGTGGGAATAAAGAGGAGGATCCACATGCAGAGAGGAGAAGAGGGAGGAAGCAGCTGCAGGCCATGGGCAGCTGCAGCAACAGGCACTCTGTTGCTGTGGGTCTGGAGTGAGCATGCAGGGCTGGAACTGGTCCCAGGCCAGCTCCTGCTCTACCCTTGGCACAGACACATCTCTCGGTGGGAAGGTCTGGCATCTGCTCACATACCGAGTCTGGGTGCAGCTGGTTCGGGGGGGGGGGAGAAGCAGGGCCCTCACAGGGTCACCAACAGATGGCTGGACGCCTGTCTTTTTCCAAAGCACCTTGCTGCTCTGCGTGACTCGGGTGGGGAGGAACGTGCCGGGAACAGCCAAAGGTCAGATGTGGAGGAGGGTCAGATGGGTAGATGAGGGTGGGGTGGGGGGAGAGCCAATGTCACAGATGCCTGATGAAGCTAGACCACCCGGGGACACCCTGGGGTGTGGGGGGGTGTTCCACTTCATAGAAAGCTCACCCTGAGACTCACATCCCGGAGAATCAAGCGGAAGATTCTGGACACTATGGGTGCCTCTCCTGCCTCTTCCTCATGAGCCAGGGGTCGCGGAGGGGTCTGGCATATCATAGGCACTCATTAGAGCCTTGGGGGTGTGCGTCGACTGGATGCGTGACCTTTACTGAGTTGTCCAGCTGTTCTCCAGGAGGCTGAGCTGGATGGGGTCTATCTGGGGTGGGCGAGGGGGTGCAGGGGAGAGCAGCTCTCAGCTCTTCCCTTGCTGGACAGATAGTGCGAGGAGGTCTGGGGGCTGGGTTTGGCATTGGCTTCAGGCCCTTGGCACGTCCTCACCTTCCTCCTCTCCTCTCTCCTCCCTCCATTCCTCACACACATGCACACACATACACACATGCACACATACACACACATGCACACACACACACATGCACACATACACACACACACACACATGCACACACACGTACACATACACACATGCACACACATACACATACACACGCACACACACATGCACACATACACACACACACACACACACACACACACACACACACACACGCACACACGCACGCACAATGCATGCTCTTGAGCTTCTCCAGAACCTGGGTTCCTTGTCCACAAGTGCGGGTGGGGTGGGATAAGGGCTCCACAGGAGCCACTGAATGAGGGAGGAACAGCTGTCCCAAAGCCCGTGCGGTCCCCCTGGGTGAATGTCACTTGTGGCAGCCTGACAGGGATTTGCTGAATCAAGAAAGAAAACCCTGAGGATCAGTTTGCATTCCAGCCACTGCATGTGTGTGTGTGTGTGTGTATGTTCATGTGCATCTGTGTGTGTGTATGCACGTTTCTGTGTGTGTCTGTGTGTGTGCTGGGTGTGTCAGTATATTGCTCTGTGTCTGTGTATCTGTCTCTCTGTACCTGTGTGTGCCTGTGTTTCTGTGTCTGTGTGTGTGTGTGCCTGTGTGTGTGTTTGTGTGTGTCTGTGAATGTATGTGTGTGTGTGCCTGTGTGTGTGCCTATGTGTGTCTCTGTGTCTGTGTCTCTGTGTGTGTGTCTGTGTTTGTGTGTCCATGTCTGTATGTGTGTGTGTGTCTGTATGTGTGTGCCTGTATGTGTGTCTGTGTGTCTCTCTGTGTGTATGTGTATGTGTGTGTGCGCGTGTCTGTTTGTGTGTGTGTGTATGTCTGTGGGCTCCGCAGGTACCAGACCCTGCTTTAGGCCCTCTCATAGCCCTGGGGGGCAGGCCCACCTGTATCTCCACTTAGACGTGGAAACGAGGGTCCTGCGCACGAATACTCAGCATTCAGCCTGCCCCCCGCTCCCTCACCCTGCCTGCCCCGTTGCTGCTCCTCGCTTGGCCCGTCCCACTGTGTCAGAAGCAGACGCTGGAGTGGCTGCCATGAAGCCCCTTGCTTCTCTGGGCAGGAGGCTTCCTTGGCCTCTGTCCTGAGTCACAAGCGCGCAGAGCAGCCCGGGCGGGCGGCGTCTATAATTAGGCCTTGTCTGGCGTCAGGGCCCAGGGGTTCTGTGACTTGGCTGAGGTCGCCCAAGCCTCGCCCTGAGCGAAGCCCTTTGCGTGCTCTTGCAACACCCCATGGGAGGCTGTCCCCAGCCGCTCTCTTCCACTTGGGAAACTGAGACCCAGAAGGCTCACACTGTTGTTGAGACAGCTCAGGTAGGAGGAGGTTGATCCTGGATTTGAACCCAGAACCAGCTTCTATTAGCCATCAGCAGCGCGCCCACACCTGCCTGTCAAAGCCACGTGTCACCTGAGAAGAGTAGGAGAAAGGAGCCCCGAGCTGTGGGGCCTTGGCTTCTGTAGTCTCTGGTCACTCTCCTGGACCTTCTAGATCCTTCTTCTCTACTCACCTACTTGTTTCCACCTTGTGGAGGCCTTTACCAGAGTGCCCCGTGAGGCCAGGATCACCAGGATTCCTTACATGCATCGCCTCCTCCAGGAAGCCTTCCTTCCCTAACTGATCCACCTCCCACCCAGCTCTCCCCGTCTTTGAGCTAAAGCCCCGGTGGAATGATCCGTATTCCTGTGTGGTCTCCATCTCCGTGAGACGCGACCTCTATGAGCTCAGAACACACCTCTCATTCCCTATAGACTCAGTGTCAGGGGCCCAACGGGGCACCTGTCAGGCTCAGTGAGTAATAATCTCCAGCTTCTCAGGTAAGGTGCGGAGTGGTGGGGCCAGGAGGCAGGCGGGCTTCTGACAGAGGCCCGGGTCGCCTGTGTGGGCGTGGGATCTCTTCCAGCTGGACGTGGACAGAGAGGGGGAATCCAGACCCAAGCTGGGGACAGTGTGGCCTCTCTTTGACCTGGGACGTTGGATGCTGGCGGCTGCCGGATGGGAGCAGGGTCCTGGCTGGAGGCCTGGGCTGGGCTAGAGCCGCGTCCTGGCTTTGGGCCAGGGCAGCTCCGGGGACAGCCGGCTGCCGGGCTGAGCAGACGCAAGGTGACATCTCTGTGGGGCTTGGTGCTGCAAAGAGGGGGTGGGCTGCAGGGCTGATCAGACTCTCTACCCATTGGACCCTGGGGTCCACTTGCCTCCCGCCCCCCCAGCGCTGGGATAACAAACTTGAGTCAGGCACGTGTCTGCGGGTTCCAGGATGGGCCTCGGGTCCTCAAGCTTGCGTGGCTGTCTCCCCAGCCCCTGCCATGCTCCTGAACGAGAAACAGGTTTGGCTTCTCTGTTGCCACCGTTCTGTTCTTCCCTTAATCCCAAGAAACCACAAATAATACAAGACTGGGTGCAGAGGAGCCCCCCCCAACTTCCTCTTCTAGAGCCCCAACCCAGTTGGGGTATCACAGAATAAGGATGTGCTAGGAACTGACATTCTAAAACCTTGACTCGAGACAGCCTGACCCCCAAGACAATTTATACGCAGTAAAACACCCCGTGTTAACATGTGGCACCCCAAAAACATTCTACATCAAGGTAAGTCCCATGTCCAGTCTCAGCCTGTTCCTACGGGCCTGTCTGTGCTCTGAAGATGTCTATCCTGCTGACATCCTTTGAGGAGACCTGGTAACCAAATCCAGCCCACTGGGTTTTTTTTTGTCAATAAAGTTTTATTGGAATATGGTCATGTCTGTTTGTTTCTGTCATGTCTAGGCTGCTTTGTGCTACGATGGCGAGAGATAAGAAACATGAAGCAGACTCTGCAGGGCTCCAAGAGCATAAAGTTCTTGCTCATACTGAGTATGCGTGCTTTAGAGTTAGAGTGCTATATGAACCTGGAACTTTCCCGAAGGAGTCACATTCTAAAACTTTCTGCGATGATAAGGCTGCCTTAGGAATTTGCTGACCACAGGTGCAATTGAAATGTGCATGCGTGCCTATGTGCGCGTGTGCGTGTATGTGTGTATTTGTGTGTGTGTGTGTGTATTGAAGAAAAGAAAATTTCATTTTATCTGAAGTTAATTAATCTACATTTAAGTAACTTCATCAGCCTCTAACCTAAGGGGTGCTTAAAATGCCAACATCCGATATCCTGAGAGCCTATCTTGTCAGGACAGAACAGGGGTGTGTCCCCAAGGCAGGGGGTCTCCAGAAACCCCGCCACCTTCTGCAGTCTCTGACCAGCAATTTTAGGGTTAAGGAGGAAGCAGCCTAGATTGCTGACATTCTCCTCAAAGATGCTGTTTGTATTGATAGATTTTTGGACGATGTGTTAGCATTAAAAAAAGAGAAGGAGAGAAAGAGAGGAAGAAAAAAAAAAATCAATGCGCGCCTGATTGTACCAGGAAGGGCGGTCGTTTGGAGAAAGAGCTGCAGCCGCGGATTGGGAAATAGATTTTTCTCCCCTCCAGACATTAGCTGGAAATTCTTTGAAATGAGGGACCACAATCTCTGTCAGAAATGAAAGATTAAGGAGGTTAATATGCCGGCCTCCCCTCCTCCCTCGTCACTTGCACGTCCCCCGTGCCCTTGGTCTGCCACCTCTATGTTCTGATCCGGGACAGTTACCCCAGCATCTGGTGAGACCAGGTGGGGGGAGACCAGTGGCCTTGCTCTGAGCGGCTTCAGGGATGTAGAATGTTTTTGGGGTAGCTCCTCAGCCCCTGGGGTTCACCCATTCTAGGGACTCGGAGTCTCACCTCCAACTTTGTATATTACAGATCTGCGAACTCAACAGGCGGCAAGTGAATACGAGTGTATCCTTGGTTACGCACGGTGAGACATGTTCTCCAGAACGTTCTGCTTGCCCACCTCATTGCCCCTCTTCCTTTGCTGAAGACCAGCCACCTGACTGGCATTTGGCTCCAGAGGCCACCAACTGCTGAAGGTGAGAGGTTTCCTTTCCGGCAGGTGTGTGTGACCCACCCACCCTCACCTGCTTCCTTCATTTCCTTCCAGGACACCTTTACAAAACGAGAAGGGGGTAGCATTCAACCAATTCCACAGAGAGCTTCAAAAAGAAGACCCCCCACACACATACTTGACCCATAAACATAAAGACTGGGGTTCACATCCCAGAACCCATGTCAGGCAGGCAGGTGAGGGTGTAGTCTGGACACTACATAAACAGACTTGACCGTGTTTCAATAAAACTTTATTCACAAAAACAGACGGAGGGCAGGATTTAGTTCCTGGACTTCAGGCTATCAATGAGGTGAAGATATTCCGAGCACTGTCACTCCAGCTCTTGGGAGGCAGAGAGAGAGAGAGAGAGAGAGAAAGAGAGAGAGAGAGAGACAGAGACAGAGAGAGAGACAGAGACAGAGAGAGAATGTTCAGGGCAAGTTGGCCAGCTAGCCTAACCAGCCGGTGAGCTTGGAGTCCCGTCGAGAGAGCCCACCTTAGCAAGAAAAGTGATTAGCAACTGGAGAAGACATCCAATGTCAACTTTGGGCCTCTAGGCATACACGCACATATGTGCAAATGTATCTGCACACACATATGGCCATACGCATGCTGACATACACACACACACATGCATATGCCACACATGCGTAACATGCAAGCAGAAAGGAAAAAGATGAAAGAAGGCCCTGGGCTATTCATGTCACACACAGGAAGCAGCAGCATCAGACACATCCCAGACAGGACGAGCCCACCAGCACCCAGCCTCCATGACCCTGGAGGATGGTCCCCACCGTACCCCCAAAGGGCAGCAGGTGGGCTGGGCCTGGCTTGCAGTGAACCTCACCCACATTTCTGACCTCTGGCCGTTTCTGGGAGCTGCCAGGAAGAGGCGTACACCCAGGGGACGGGCTCGTCGTGAGGGACCCAGGGCAGATGCCAGTCGTGGGGTGTGAAGGGTCAGAAGCCCAGAAACACAAGAGCATCCTTCTGTCTGTCCCCTGCTGTGGCTGTCCTATGAGATTTAAGGGGGGGGGGAGTTCTTCTCTTGGCACTGCCCATGGCTGGCGACCATCGCCGTCCCTCCAGGCGGATGCCAGGGCCACATGCGTGGGAGCTGTGACTCTCCGCGTGGCTATTGGAGACTTTTCCTCACCATTGCTGCCCTTCTGGTACCCAATGTGCCGTCTGGCAGCTGAACCGAGACACGCAGAGTCACGGTGAAAACGGTGGCGTGAGTTCAGCTGACCAGCGCTCTCTGCTGCGGTGGACGCACATCTCCTCAGTTCCAGAGTCAGGAGGTCGCTCAGGAACGGGACCAGACAAGTACTTCCTGGTGCCAGGCCCGCCCTAGACGACATGCAGCCTGACTTGAAGCTATCCCCAGCCAATGGCTTCCACTGAAGCAGGTGGGGGGGGGCTGTGAAAGTGTCCATGGGAAACGAGATTGCAGAGTGACCCCTGATGCATAGACCCCTGCCCCATGTCTGCCTCTGGGGCCTCACACTCCAGGCTTGTCTTTTGTTACCCCAGAAGTATGGATGAAATGAGACGGGCAGGACTGACAGGAATTGGAGTTTTATAAGATCTTAAATAGAAAGGTATATAAAGGAACTTTCCATTTACCCTTCCTTTCATCCACCCACCGACTTGGCCACCCACCCACCAATTCACCATCTTCTACCCAACTGCTCATCTATCATCATCTGTCCACCCACCAACCACTCAACAACCTGACCAGCCATCCACCTGCCCATTCATTGCCCATTCACCCATTCATTTACTTATCTACCCATCCAACCATTCACCAACATGGCCACTGACCCACCTGTCCACTTGTCCACTGATCTTCCTTCGCATCCATCCATCCACACATCCATCCATCCCTTCATCCATGATCCATCCATTCTATCCAGCCATCCACAAACCTAACTATCCATTCATATGTCTCCCCATTCATCTATTCTCATTCCATCCATCCATCCATCCATCCATCCATCCATCCATCCATCCATCCATCCATCTATCCATATATCCATCCACATATCCATCCATCCATCCACACATCCATCCATCCACATATCCATCCACACATCCATCCATCCACATATCCATCCACACATCCATCCATCCATCCATCCATCCATCCATCCATCCATCCATCATCCACACATCCATCCATCCACGCATCCATTCATCCACACATCCATCCATCTATCCATCCCTTCATCCATGATCCATCCAGCCACCCACAAACCTAACTATCCATTTATATGTCTCCCCCATTCACCTATTCACATATCCATCCATCCATCATCCATCCATCCATCATCCATCCATTCTATCCCATCCACCCATCTCTTCCCTGATTCCATTCATCTATCATCCATCCATCCATCCATCCATCCATCCATCCATCCATCCTATCCCATCCACCCATCTTCTCTGATTCCATTCATCTGTTATCCATATATCCATCCTCATCCCTCCCTCCATCTTCCCACCCACCCACTCATCCATCATTCGCCATCCACCCACCCACCCATACCATTCATTTTCTATCAATACCCCATCCATCATTGTAGTGACAGATTCCAGCTCCCCCTGAACCCATTTCTCTCTCTTCCTGGCACAGGCACCACATTTCCCAGCTTCCTCTGCCTTTAGGTGTGGCCGTGTGACGAGCTCTGGCCAATGGAACGTATACGTATGTGACTTAATCACACTGATATCTGTCTCCCACAGCAACCCCTATTCCCCAGCACTCCACTGTCCTCATTGCCACCAAAGAACAGAAGACTGAGACCCCAGAAGGGAACATTAGGCACCAAGACCCACTGGTCAAGAGCGACCCTTAGGGGGAAGAGAACAGGACCGCGCTGCGTCCCCTGCACATTTGGACGATCTGGGTTCAGTGCCTACATTTGTCCTAAGTGGTGGAGCACGTGGAGAAGACGTTAGTGAGTGTGGGCTAAGTGCCAGGTGCTGAGCCACCAGGAGGTGGGCGTGGTTCCTGCCCTTGGTATACTCCAGTTGAAGAGTCTGACTACACGGGTTAGCGTTTGTCACTTGGTGTAATGATAGCAAGGGCAAAAAAAGGAAGCTAGGGAAAGAGACAGGGGTGCGGGGAAGGAGGTGTGGAGAGAGTAGAATGTGGAGGCAGAATAAGATGGCCAAGGAAGGTTCCGGAGATTCCAGGACTGGAAGGAAGCTGACCACGCACGAGTTTCAGGAGGCCAGCCCTGTCTCCAACTTTGAGCATGCCCAGCTTTGCTCTGCTTATAGCTACCAGCTGAGGTGGCGCCAGAACATGCGGGCAGCTCGCACTTGGACTTCCCACAGTTCAAATAAGCCTACTTTATAACTTATCCAGCCTCAGATATTCTGTCACAGCAACGGAAAATAGACTTGAAAGACTTACTATTGAGTGTTGAGAGCATTACTATGCGGACGTCATGCTAGACCTCAAAGAGAAGCTGGTCAGCCAAAGCAGATGCTGTTCCGTTCACCCGAAGTGCAGCTGAGGGCCTTTGCTTGCTTTCCTCCTGGGACGGAGAGCTCACTAGCTGACAGGCGAGCACATTACATCTCTGTGAATCTGTTTTCCCAAGCCAGGCTAGGGTCTACAGCAAAAGACTGTGTCTCTTCTCTCGCAACAGGTGGTACCTTGCCGCCCCATGGGGAAGACCTGCCCAAGAACAGAGTCAGTCAGGAGGAGACCAGCAGAGTGGCAGGCAGAGCTGCCTGGTGTTGATGAGACCCCTGGATCCGGCCATTCCTGAGGATGCACCTTTAAGAATTCTTCAGGGATACGAAGACATGACTGTTCCCATTTGTCGCTCAGGCTAGTGTGCGTTGGACTTACGTCACTTGGAAGCCAGATGTTCTGATAATACTTTTCAACAAGGGGACAGTAGAAGTGGGGTGTACCACAGGGTGGTGGTGGGGTGCGTGTGTGATGTCACTTCAGCATGCCCACAGTCTAAGGCAGATGAAGAACTCTCTCATTGGACACCCACCCAAGATCTGACCGCAGTTATTCTGCGATGACTTGGATTTCAGCCCTGGAGGAGGTTGGCGCAGATTCTGGGTCCCTACTCTCTGGAGCTTTGCTGCTCCCCGGAAAGGAGAGGAAGAAGAGGTCCATCCAGGGCACCAGCTGAGCGGAGCCTTTCCAACAAGACGCTGCGGATCAGGGCATCTGGCTGGGGAGTGCGGCAGATGGCTCCCCGCTGCCGCGCTGCCAGGTTTATGGCGGGCGGCAGGTTCTCCTCCCCGCTGCGTTTATAGTCATGTCTTCCGGATTTCCTCTTTGATATATGAGGACGATGATGACAGAGGCTCCCGGGCTGGGTCCCCCTCCACTAGCCAGGGATCCAGGACCAAATCACTATAAAGCAGCCGGCAAGTGTCCCCCCACGGCCCGCTCTGGGCACGCGTCAGGGTAAATCTTCTTCACAGCAGACTGGCCATGTGACCCTGGGGACCCAGCTCACGAAAGGGTCAAGCAAGCACCGAGGACACCAGAGGACTGCCCCCCCCAAATCTGGGTGGCAGGGAGGAGCCCGGAGCTAGGGTCCAGCTTTCCTAGGCAAGTATGAGGAGCACTGTAAGAATTACCTCATGGTTCTGGAGGGCACAGACCTGGAAGCCAGGGGTCGCTGGGGCAGTGGCCAGCTTGCCTGGGCCTCGTGATGCTGGGGTCACAGTTGTGCACCCCCAGCCTTGTTCCCCCTCCTTTCTATAGAAGTTACCAGTGCCATAATGGCGCATGATCTCATCTGAACCTGGCAGTGCCTGCAGACACCTGTTGCCCCAAAGTCACATTCTGACCTTCCAAGTGGACCTCGGTTTTGGAAAGTGCTGGGGCAGGTCCTGAAGCTGGGTGGGGCCGAGGCCATGCACACACCTCCTGGAGGTATCTCCCTGAAAGAACAAATCTCACAGTGGTGCCACCACCGTCTAGATAGCAGCCCTCTAAGGAGCATGTGTGAGCTAAGCGAAGGGAGGTTGTCCCCAAAGGTTCATGTCCCGAAGGTGTTCAGGTGAGGAGGTGGAATGCCCTTTAAAGGATAGCTAACCAGGGCCGGAGAGATGGCTCAGGGCTTAAGCCTCTGCCCTGCAAACAGAAAGTTTGAGTTCAGATCCTGGATCCCACATAAAAAATGTTAGGCGGAAATGAACCTGCACTTCTGGTCCTGGAAGGCGGAGCCTGGGAAACTCCAGAGCAAAGCAAATAGGAGGCAGAAGCAATCCAGGGTGATTGCCAAATTACACTTGGACCTCCAAAGGCACACACAGTGCCTTCTCACACACACACACACACACACACACACACACACACACACACACACACACACAGATACTTGTGTGCGCACAAAAAAAAGGCTAATGGGAGACAATGAGACTGGTCCCTCTCTGTGCTTGAGCTGTCCAAGATGCTGAGACCCGACATTCTCATGTGATTGCATCAGTTTATCCTCTTATCAATCATCCATCCATCCATCCATCCATCCATCCATCCATCCATCCATCCATCAATATATCCATCCATCATCTATCCATCCATCCATCTGTCCACCCACTCATCCACTCTTCTACTTATCCATCCATCATCCAACAATCCATTATCCATCCATCTATCTACTCCACCATCCATCATCCATCCATCCATCCATCCATCCATCCATCCACCCATCCATCCATCCATTTATCCACTCTTCTACTCACCTATCCATCCATCCATGCACTCTATCAATCTATCTATGTATGTATGTATGTATCTATCTATCTATTTATCTATCTATCTATCTATCTATCTATCTATCTATCTATCTATCTATCTATCTATCCATTCATCCATCCACCCTTCTACTCACCCACCTACCCATGTACTCACTCATTCATCAGTCCATCCTCTATCCATCCAATCTATTCATACACCTGCTCACCCATCCACCATCTGACTGTCCATCCTTCCACTCATCCACCCATCTACCCATCCATCTATCCATCCACCCACCCATCATTCCGTCCATCCATCCATCCATCCATCCATCCATCCATCCATCCATTCATCCATCCATCTTTCTACTCACTCAAGATCAGCTCAAAACAAGGCAGAAATGCAGAAAGACAAAATGAATCCCTGACATTCCCTCCAGCATTTAGGACTTACGGTGCCATCACCTGAGCTCCGGTGTTCTGGAATATCCCTACACGTCCAGGACTTCCACCTGCAGCACACTCGGCCTCTTTCCTGACTGACTCCACCCCATGCCAAGCTCTCTCCCGTGGATGTCTCCTGCTCCTGGCATCTCCAGGATCCTGCACTCCGCATCACACCTTAGCTCCCTGCAGGGCTCTTGGGAGCATTTTGAGGGTTTCTGACCCTGCCAGATGCTGTCCAACGTCAGCAGCTCTTTGGAACCTCGGTCCATGTGCCAGGACTCTGTGACTTGCCTTCTGTGTAACTGCAAAGCCAGCACCATGTGGACAACGGCAAGTTCTGCTCTTTGCTCAACTTACAGCCTGGTCCCCTCTAGCACCGTCACCGTGGCCCCATGTGACCTGGCGATGAGATCTGGGAAAACACTTCCCAGTTGTCACCCATCAGAAAAACACTGTGGCAAAATTCCTGGTCTCTCTCTGCACTGGTTACTCTTCTCTGTTGTTGTGAGATTCCACTTGGACTCCAGCAACTTAAGGCGAGAAAAGGGAGATTTATTCAGCTTATGGTTTCAGAGTGGAGATACGTTTCCTCGTGGTGAAATCGCATGGCTGGCTGACAGAAACTGGAACGGGCTTAGGTCATGTCTGTTGTGAAAGTTGAGAGAGAACTGACTGCAAACTGCAAGAACAGGTTCCTTCCTAAAGCAAGACAGAACTAACCAGCCTCGAGGTTCATCCCCTGTGATGTACCTCCCTCCAGCAAGACTCTACCACCTAAAGGTGCCATGACCTTCCCAAAGGATGACTAAGGACTCGAACCCTTGGTTCTGTGGGGAGACAACTCACATTTCAAACCATGACAGTCTCCTTCCCATGACTTTGTGTTTTTATACTCTACGTCTTTGGGGGGTGGGGCATCTTTTCTACGGTCCTAGCATAAAGTGTGCAGTTATTCTTAGTTACATTAATACTTCAAGGGTCACAGCTGCTCTCTCTGCACACCCTTTGTTGGGGACTTCACACTCACAGTCTTTTCCTTCCTGACCTTTGCGTTCTCCATCTTCCTCTGTTCTCTCTCACTGTGAACACGGACAAGAGCAGCGGGCAGTAACTATGCCATGGCCTGGCTGCTGGCCTTTCTCAATGTTTCTTCCATCAAACAAATTAATGTTTTTAGTTTTTAACCCAATCTCACTTAAACTCTCAGCCTATGGGCAGAGCGAAGCCAGATTCTTTGTCAGAATTGGAATAATTCTCAGTAGAGTCTGGCTTGGTTCTCTTCTGAAATATCATAAGCTGGATTTCTACTGTCCATATTTCTATGGTTCTAGTCTTCTCCAACCCCACCAGAATGGGTCATTAAGCTCTACTCATAGTATTCCAGGGTCTCTGAAGCCCAAATTCTTCTATAGTTCTCCCACAAACCAGCTTCCAGCTTATCACATTCCTGGTACCAATTTCTGGGTTACTAACTTTTCTCACGGTCAAGGCAAAGACTCATGAAGAAGAAAGGATTTGTCTTGATGCATGGCTTGAAAGAACAGCCCATCCTGTTGGACAAGGCACAGTGGCAGGAGGGTGATGGCTGGTCACATTATCTCTGCCTTCAGGAAGCGGAGACACGAATGGCGGTGTTCAGTTTTCCCCTTTTTTATTTAATCCATGCAACAGAGCTGCCACATCCAGGAAGGGTCCTCCATTCGCAGGTAAACATTTCTGAAACAGTATCAGGTGCTGAGAGGTTGATGTCCTCAGTGAGTCTAAGGTGCCATCAATTTGACGGTCAGGTTTAACCATCTTACACTATGTGAAAAAGCCAAGGCACGAGCTAGCCCAATCATGATCTGTCCTGCTAGAAGAACTGCCCAGCTCATCTGCCTGCAGAGGGGTGTGCGTCAGGCCACTGAATTTTGGTGTGTTTGTTACTCAGCTAAAACCAATTGCTACATCACCAGCAGTAAAAAGGGATTGTGATAGTTAATCCCAGGTATCAACATGACACACCTGGTATTAACTAAGATCAGCTGAGACCACACCTACCAAGATCAGCTGAGACCACCTGAAGAGATTATCTGGATCATACAAAGATCAGCCCTAGATCCCATCAGAACCTCCATGGATCCCATTAGAATCTCTCAGTAGTGAACCGGATTAAAGGAACCACAGAATAGGAGAAGAGAGATTCTCCAGACTTGTAGTTCTCAGCCTTTTAGATGGGTGTGACGCAGTCTATCTTCAGCTTCCACCCGCCAGCCATGTCATCTCCGCCATGAAAAACTGTATCTATCCTCTGGAATCCTAAGGTGAATAAATTTCCTTTTCTCTCTTAGGTTATTTTGACTTTGGGTGTTCTCTCACAGCAATAGTGAAAGTAACTATTACAGGCATCGATTATGACATAACCATGCATGGCATGAATGATACTCAGCCAGGAGAATAAACGAATCATTCCCACCAAGGACATCACTGACAACCTTCACATTGCTTTGCTCTTCAGAGTAAGAACAACACTCCCCGAATGTGTGCTTTGTGCTCCATTGAGTGTGTGAGTGCGCTTGTGTGTGTAAGAGGGTACTTGAATGTGTGCCTGTAGAAGTCCAAGGGTGACAACTGGGATTAATCCCAGATTGTTCTACCTTCTTATTGATTTGCTCTGGGGTTTCCCAGGCTCTGCCTTCCAGGGCTGGAATTTCAGGCTGCCGCCATTTCCATCCAGTATTTTTATGTGGGATCTGGGGAATCTGAATTCAGGTTCTTTTGCTTGTAAGACAGAGGCTTTAACCCCTGAGCCAACTCCCCACCCCTGGGACCCTTTTATATAAAAAGTGGAAATAATATGCACGGCACACTAAGCCTGGACAGCAGCCACCACGGGAAGATGTGCTGGAAGGGATGGGAGAGGGGCTTTCCATTGCTGGCTAGGTGGGAACATGGGCAATTTTTAGCTATTTTCTTCTTCCATTTTCACGTACATGGTGCATGAGGTACGTGGGTGTGTGCATGCATATGTGTATTTGCATGTATGTGGATGCCTTGGGGGGAAGTATCCATGCATGTATGTGAGTGTGTATGTGGAGACCTGGAAACCCCACAGTGATATCAGGAATCATCCTCGATTCCTCTTCTGCTTTGTGCCTTTGAGGGTCTGCAACCAAACCTAGGCTCAAAGGTAAGGCTGGTCTGGCTAGCTGGCTTGCCTGGCGATTCCCAGGTTCTGCCTTCCAAGGCTGGAATTACAGGCAGGCGCCACATCCATCTGGAATTTTATGTGGGATCCGGGGATCCTAACTCCACATTAGGGTCTGCCTAACTCACTGCTCACCTCTGTTGTCTGCCGCGGTCCCAGCATCTCTGAGCTGTCTGGAAGCTTGCGGCGTTTCTCCTTGAGCCTCTGTGTTTTCATTTCTAAATTGCGAGTGGGACTTGGACAAATGTGAGTTCTCCATCTAGCTTCCAGAACGATGTGTGTGTGTGTGTGTGTGTGTGTGTGTGTGTGTGTGCGCGCGCGCGCGCGCGCGAGCGTGTGTGGTGCGCAGGGCGGGGGTGTTTCTAAGCTGTTCTGGGCAAGATCGAAACACCCTGAAGAACAGGTGGCCAGGACGGCTACAGACCTTTCTGGATAATCCTCAATGGTGTCCCCCATGTTCCCCCATGAATCCCCTACTGTGTTCTCTCCTCTGACCAGCATCTCCATCTGTGCAATGGTGGGAGTGGGGGGACCAGATTCCTGACTCCTCCTCTTTCTCCTCCTCCTCGTCTTCCTTCTCTTCCTCCTGCTGTTCCTCCTCCTCCTCCTGTTCCTGTTCCTCTTCCTCCTTTCCTTCCTCTTCCTCTTCCTCCTCCTTTTTCTTCTGGCTCTGGACAGAGAAGGGGGACCAGAGGGCTCAGGCCAGCGCTGTAGGAGAGGGCATACATAATCCATGTGTTTATAATCTCAGCACTAGAAAGACAGAGGCAGGAAAACCGCAGCAAGTTCGAGGCCAGCCTAAGCTACGTAGCAAGACCTCACAAAATGAGCTAACAATGAGAAGCAAACGACAAGGATGCGATCCCAGGCCCGGAGAGGATCATGGCTGGGAGTGAGGGCTGCAGGCTTGTTGTAGGACATGGCTTCCCCAACAGGCCTGCTTCCCCACAGCCCCCCACTCCTTCCTGGAAGCTCGGGGCTGCTGGGGTGAGCAGATAGGTGGAGGGGCACAGCCACTGAAGAGGGACCCCGAGGGCTGGAGACCCAGGTTGAGCAGAGGCAGAGTGTAAGGGACAGAAGGGAAAGGGGCAGGCACGGTGGTCTGCGGGTGGGCAGCCTGGGGGACAGCGGATGCAGCTGGGGAGTACCTCACTGGTTGAGCAGAATGTTCTGGAAATGTGCAGGGAGTCAAATCTGACGGACTAGCTGGACCTTTACCCATGATTAAGTCCTTATCTCTCTTACAGCCCCCAACTTTGCTTTCTTAGAAGAATTTAGAAGACCCAAAAAGAAACTACGGTATCCTGAATTCAGACTTGCGCAGTGTCTGTGTGTCCTGGCCTGGGATGATCTGTTTGTCGGCTAAACTTTACAGGTCGCAGCAGCCTGGGAGCCCAGGCGGAGGGCACGTGTCCCTGGAATCCAACGGGGTCCCAGCTACACGCTCCTTCTGCAAACACCCATGATTGATATTCCGTGTTTGCCCCCCCAGCCAGGCGGAGCTGGCTGAATGGGTGGCGTGCCGCCCAGACGCCCCTGTGGACCCTCGCCCCTGCCCTCTGCCCCGGAAATCGTTTGTTTGTTTTGAGACACAGCCTTTCTGTCCAGCTGAAAGGACCCCGGCCTTCGCAGAATCGTCCATCCGAGCTAGATCTGTGCTCAAGACCGTCTGGAGCCGCGGGGGTGGTGGTGGGGGAGCTGCTGGATGTTGGGAGGGGGGTAGCCAGGTGGGACCTCACACACTCAGGTGTGGACAGAGGTCACCAGAGACCCAGGGAGAGGTGTCAGGCTTCCTGCCCCGAGGGAATGACCTGCAGGAGAGATTCCCACTCCCACATCCCACGAGGAAGAAATCAACCCCTCCTCCCTCTCCTCCCTCTCCTTCCTCCTCGTTTTTCTCCTCTTCTCCCTCCTCTCTTCTCTCAACTTTAGAGGGTGTTCGATGCACCGGAGAGAGGGGAGCACTGGGCCAGGAGTCTAGATGCCCAGGTTTGAGTATTCTCTGGTCTAGACCCCGCAGTATGACCTTGGCCAGATACCTGCCCTTCTCTGGTCCTGGTGGGTCATCTCAAAACTGGGATTTTATGCTGTGGGTTTGGACTGTGAACTCCAGCGGGAGCTGGGCTTAATTTTTCTTTCTTTTTTTTTTTTCTTATTCAATTGTGCGTGTGTGCATGTGTGCGCGCGTGTGTATGTACTGTGTGTGTGTGTGTGTGTGTGTGTGTGTGTGTGTATGTGTGTGTAGAACCACGGACGAATTCAGGAACCACCATGGACCGCCTCCACCTCCTCCTTGTTTACTCTGCCGGAATTCACAGGTTCTGCCCTACCAGGACCAGAAACGCAGGCCGCCCCTGCTTCCGCCTAGCATGTATATATGGGGTCTAGGATCCGAACTCAGGACCTTCTGCCTGCAAGGCAGAGGCTTAAGCCCTGAGCCACCTCTCCAGCCCCCCCCTTTTTAAAGTTTTTTTTTTAATTTTTAAAATTTATTTATTTAATTGTGCGCGCATGTGTGTGTGTGTGTGTGTGTGTGTGTGTGTGTGTGTGTGTATGTATGCGAGTGTGCGCATGTGTAGAACCACGGGTGAATTAGGGAACCATCATGGACACCTCCATCTCCTCCTTGTTTATTCTGCCCCGGGATTCACAGGCTCCGCCCTACCAGGACCAGAAACGCAGGCCGTCCCCGATTCCACCCAGCGTCTATATGTGGGATCTAGGATCCTAACTCAGGACCTTCCGCCTACAAGGCAAAGGCTTAACCCCTGAACCACCTCTCCAGCCTTTAATTTTTCTTTCTGTATTCTCTCACCCCGCTCGCTAGACCTCAGGGGTTCCAGAAGGGAAGGCAGATGCGAGGCAAGGGGTTCTTCAGCAAGGCCTGAGTGCCAGACTGAAGACTTGGGAGAGACGTTGTGGCTTCTGCTGGGGATCGGGCCAGGCCAGCAGTATGAGGGACGTACTTCCTGTTTGGATGGCCGCTCCCCAGCGTCACCCTGCCGCTGTCACCCACCTCCGAAATGGGCGAGGCAGGCAAGGGGGGTGGGGTTAGCTAGGCAGCTCTGACCTCTTGGACAGACTGATCTCCTTGTCACTGTGTGCTGGAAGACACCCAACTGTCCCTCCCCTCCTGAGACCTGTTCCTCCCCCTCCCTTCGACCTTCCTTTACCAGTCAAATCTGGGAAACAACTTCACATTCATTTGCTATTCTACCATCTACCCACTCATTCATCCATCAATCTATCACTTACCTATATACATTTGTCAATCAGTTATCACTTAGCCACTCATGCACTCTTCCATCCATCCATCCATCCATCCATCCATCCATCCATTCATCCATCCACCAATCCAACTATCCATCCATCATGAACATATCCATGTACCCATCCACTCACCACCTACCTATCTATTCATCCAACCATCCATCTACCCACTCACCCATATATCTACCCACCAGTCCATTCATCCATCCATCTACCCACTCACCCATCAACCTATCCAGTCATCATCCACCATCCATCCATTATCCATACATCAATCCATCAGTCCATTCACTCACCCACTTTATCAATCCATCTATTCATCAATCCATCAAATGATCAATCTACCTTTCTTTGTGCACTTATTCATCCATTTATTCATCCATCTATCCACTCACTTACTTATCCATCTATTGTTCTTACATCCACCCATATATAACTGTATCTACCCATATATAACTATATCTACCCATCCATCTATCTATCCATCTACCCACTCAACCACCCATCTATTCACCCATCCATTCATCCATCCATCCACTCATCCACTCATTCATCCATCCATTCATCCATCCATCCACCCACCCACCCATCTGCCCATCCACCCATCCACACATCCACCCATCCACATATCTGCCCATCTTCCTATCCACCACTCCATCCATCCACCCACCTGTCTGGCCATCAACCTATCCATCAGTTCACCATCTATCCATCCATTATTCACCCGTCAACGCATCCACTCACCCATCCACCAATCTATAACCCACCCATCCATCCATCCATGCATACATCTATCTACCACCCTTCCTTCCATCTGCCAACCTATCCCTTCTTCCTCCATCTGCCCATCTGCCCTACATCCTTTCATCACAGCTCAAGCATTCATTGACTCAAGCCAGGCATAGTCCTAGGCCTGAAGGCACTCCCTGGCACACCCTCCTGGCTTTATCTGTAAGGGGCTCTAAGCAATCAGGACAATCGGCCCAGGGACTGAGGGTGATGAGGCGTATGAAGAACATAGGTGCATCCATAGCTGCGGCCGCCCTGCAGTTCGGGTAGACTGCCTGGAGGAGGACGAGGAGGACTGGCAGCTGTGGGAGGGAGCCACAGAGCTCCGTGAGGCAGGGAGTGTGGCTCTGGGGTGACCATGAAGCTCTTAGGGACTGAGAAGAAACCCAAGAAAGGGCTGGAGCCAAAAGCTCACCATAGCCCCAGCAGTGTCAGGACAACGGAGGCTGGTGGCCGGCTGCCAGCTGCTGGTATGCCCCGTGTGCCCAGCGCGCCCCTGTGCCCCATGTGCCCAGTGTGCCCCGTGTACCCAGTTCCATCTTCGCAGACAGAGCCAGAGGCCTGGGGGCCGGGAGGCTGAGGAGTGAGGAAGGAGACCCAGAGGCAGGGGTGGGGCTATGGATGCGGGAGTGGAGGTCCTGGCCAGGGAGCGCCTAAGGGGCCCCTGCGGGCTGCGGGGGGGGCAGGCAGGGGGCCCTCGGGCGGGCAGGCGTGGGAAGGCTGCAGCCTGTGAGGGGCAGCAGGGTTTTCCTGTCACGGCTGGTGGCCCGCGCCTTTGTCCTTATGTGTCACAGAGGAATGCAGCCACAGTGCTGATAAAGGGGGCTTTGTTTGGTGGCCTTGGGAGGGAGGAGGAGATGGGGGGAAGGGGAGGCTGGGCAGGAAAGGGTTACCCCTCCCTGCCACCGGCTCGCCCTGCCCCCGCCTCTAGCCTGGGCAGGAAGCACCCATGCCCGGTGGACACCCACATCCTCTGCTGCGCACTTCCTGACTTGGGGTGGTTACAGCTTCCCTTTCTCCGAGCCTCAGTTTCCCTGCTTGGAGCGGGATAGTCATCTGTCAACCTCTGTGGATGGGTGCGGGGTTCAGCCACGCCAGCGCGTGGGTACAGCTATGCAATGGCAGCCCAGAGAGGTAAAGCACTTGTCTGAGGTCACGCGGCGCGGCTGAACAAGCAACCAAGCAGGTTGTGGTCTGGCAGGTCCCAGGGTCACAAGGTAGCAGGCAGTCGGTGGCTCTGGTCCTGGGTGGGTCTTGTTCATGGCCTGGGAAAGGGAGAAATACTGGTTCTGCCTGGGACTAGATCCACCCCTCCCCAACACTCAGTGGTCCCTGCACAGGAAGGAAGGGTGGGGGCCCAGCAGGGCTGAGGTCCTGGAGGGGGGAGTCCTGGAGGGGGTGTGAGCCACCCTCCGGGAAGGAGCTCAGGGACCTGGGCCTCTGCCCTTCCTCACAGGGACGGATGTGGGGGGACAGATGGCTGGGCTGAGCACGCTTAGTCACTGCCTTGTGGCTGTCTTGCCCCTGGAAGCAGCTGAAACCATCCGTGGGTTTGAAGCCAGGCTGTGCTCCCTGCCCCAGGAGAAAGGCAAGCCCAGAGAGGGGAGGTGACATAGCCAAAGCCACACAGCCCATGAGGGGCTCAGTCACTCTCCAACTTGGCAATCAGGGGTATGGGGACAGGGTGGGGATGAGGAGGGTTGGGGGGGGCGACGGCATTCCCAAGGGACAGATTCAAAGCACAAAGCTTCCAAACTTGAGCGCTGGGACCAGCCTGCTGCGATCTTACCCCCGCTCCGCCATGTGCTGTGTGACCTGCAGAGAGTGAACGAGCTGCTCTGTGCCTGGTTGCTCACCTGCAGACAGAAGGGGGTCCTGGAAGGTAAAGATATGGCTCAGATGAGGCGCCCAGGGGCACAAGGTGACCGCTGAGGAGAAACAAGGCCGGGCATGGTGACTGATGACACTCGGAATGTGTGCACGGCACTTGGGATCCCCCCAACTGGTGGGGTGTCTGGTGGGGTGTACCCCACATGGCACCTTGGAAAGTCACTACCTGCAGGTGTGGGCAGAGCAGGGGTGGGGGTGGGAGGAAAGGGGAGGTGGGTGCTCCAAGGCCAGGCGGAGGAGGAGGAAGAGGAGGAGGAGGAGGAGGAAGAAGAGTACAAGGCGGAGGGAGAGGAGGAGGAGGGGAAGGAAGAGAGGTGAAGAATGAGGAGGAAGAGGGGAAGAGGAGGGGGAGGGGGGAGCAGGCATTTGCAGTGTGCTATTACCCCCCACCCCCTGCTTCACCGCACAGACGCACTGTCCTAGGCCGGGTGGGAAACCTGAGTCTTGGGGAGCAGCGTACAGTATGGCCCTGGAACCCCAGAGCGCCTGTCCTCTCCCTGGTGTGCCTGCGCCTGTTGTGGCCACAGCCCCATCTGACACCTGCAGCACACATGCAAGTGAAGAAAGGGCCCCGGCTCCAAGGGAGGGGCCCACCACAGAGCTGTGCGACCTGCAGCAGACCCCGCAACCTCTCTGTGCTGCAGAGTCAGCGCAGGGCTCAGAACTCCAGCGCTTGCCTGCTCTGTGTGTCCGCCCAGCCGTGTTCCCCGCAGTATCTGAGGCCAGAGGGGAGAAAAAAAATCAAACCACAGTCCCCCCACCCCGCCCCCAGTGGCTGCTGGCTTCTCGGCCCTTATTTTTTTTGGCCGCCAAGGAGACTAATAAATGGCTGGCCACTTGACGTGGCCATTAAGGGCTCCACTGAGCTGCGGGCAGCGTTTCCTCCCTCTTTGGCCCGCCCGGAGCGCCCCGCCATGGAGGGTGGCAGTGACAAATGGCCTGCCAGCCTTCCCCAGGGGGCAGTGAGCAGTGGGGGGGGGGGAGGTGGGCACTCCTGCAGCCCCTGGGCTCTTCATGATGGTGGATCCCCCCCACGCAAGTCTAGGGGGAAACCTTCCAGGTGAAGGTGCAAACAGCCCCGGGGTGCAGTGAGGGCACCCCAGAAGGAGAGCAGAGACCAAAGGAAGATAATTCAAGATCATGCACATGGACACATGATTTCCAAGAGTTCTTTTGCTCAGGGAAATATCCAGCTGTTTAATTTAAAATTAAATAAAAATACCTGCTTACTGCAGAGAGCGTGCAGTCGACTTTGTGCCTTTCTGTTTGCTTGCGCGCTTTGCGGCTGGCCTTTGCGGTTTGCCTCATGGGGACAGCCCGCTTTGTTACCTGCTGGGTCTGGCCGGGACAAAGTGGCAGATGAGTTGGGTAGCAGCTCGTTTGAACAGAGGCCTCGGGAGATCTGGCAGCAGGGTTTGGTCCCCTGATCTCTGGGGACCAGGCTAGCCCACAGGGTGGAAAGCCACGGGGGCAAAGCTCTGCCTGAATCTGTACAGTCAGCCCCAGGGGTAGAAGGCAGCTGGTCCAGTCGGGAGGCAGCAGCTGGCAAGGCAGAGGCCTCCCCTTGGGTGCCTTTGAGCTTTGTCATGCTCGTCACGCAGCAGTAGCTAGCTGATGCATGCTGCAGTCCCCAGAGTGGCAAAGGGTCTTTTTCTTCTGGTGCATCTGTAGGGTGGTACCTACAGCCAAGGGTGCTGGAGGAGACAAGCTTTGACTGATGTTGCCCAGCAGGTGATAGGCTGCTGTAAGACTTCCCACTTTCTGAAATAAGCATTTGCCATTTCTGTAAACTTAGCAGTGGTTGGGGGTACAATATTGATGAAAAGGAGAGAAGGTAAGTTCGCTAAATATTTAATTGTCTTGCCCAGAAGGAGCAGAGGGATGGATGTGTTCTGGTGGCTACGAGTCTTCACAGGATGATGGCTAAGGCTGAGTGGATGCTGAGGAAGGTGTGGTCGCCTGCTCTCCGTTGCTGTGAGATGGTTCCGGAAGTTGGGTGACTTATGAAGAGAGAAAGTTCCTTGACTCCCTGTAGAAGCTGAAGGTCCAGGCATCACAGCACAGGCTCAGCCGAGGGTCTTCTGCTGTGATGTCATGCTTCATGACGTCATAGAGTCACATAAGCCAGGAGAGATTTGCAGGGTGAACAGGAAGCTGGGCCAATCCCAAGGTCAGGCTTACTCTTTCTGTAGAAATAATGTCTCTCGAGAACTGGGGTAACCCTAAACCTGAACAGACCCAATCCAAAGGCAAAATGAATGAATGGATGGATGGGTGATTGAATAATGTATGGGGAAATAATGGAATCATGAAAGGGTGAATGAATGAATGATGAATGGATGAATGAATGAACAAATGAATGCATAGGTGGAAGAATGAATGACTGATTGAGAAAACGGATGAGTGACTGGGTGAATGGATGAGCGAGCAGATGGGTGAATGATTGAAGCCCACAGCTGCAGCCCAGATGAGGGCCCTCGAGTCTCCACACTGGAAGCAGCTAAAGCAGTTCTGTCTCCTGCTGTGCCTGGGAAGCCACAGTGCTCCGTCTTTGTGGCCACATCTGCTTCCTGCAGTGCTCCATCTGTGCTCCGGTCTCTGCGCTCTGGTCTCAGTGCTCCGTCTCAGTGCTCTATCTCAGTGCTCTGTCTCAGTGCTCCCGCCTCTCTGCCTCCGCAGTGCTCCAGGTCCGCCTCAGCTCTCTCTCTAGCACTCAGGGACCCTTTGGCCTGGGGAACACGGTTCCCTCAGAGGTGCTCCCCGAAGGCTTTTCTGGGCTGGCCGAGTGGACGTGAGAGTCCATTTCTTTTCTCAGTCGTCTGGAGAATGTGGCCCAGGCCTGGAGCTTGCGTCAAGTCACGCACAGCTGGGCCGCAGCTGGGAGGGTGGACCTACAGGCGGCAGCTTGGGTGAGTATCAGCAGAAGTCCACCCACATGGACAGAGGTGCAAGGGCTCAGCCCCCACCACACGCTGGCACCTCATCCTGGACCTCGACGATGCCCACAGCCACAGATCGCCTGCTCAGACCCGGAAGCCAAGCAGGGCGCACTGGTCCATTCCACGGGTGTCCTCGAAGTCCTGGCGGCCTCATCCAGGGCTCTTCTCCTTTGTCTCCAAGAGGGGGCCACCGCGGGATAGGGAAGGATGCTAGAGTCCTGGGGAACAGCACACCCTACTTCTTAGTGAAAGTTTTTCTTCTGATGGTTTCACCGAGATGGAATCCGCAGTGCAGCTCACACACGTCAACCGCTCGAAGCATGCTCAGGATCTGGGCAAACACGAGCAATGAAGATCTTGGAGACCCCGTGTCCTTAACCATCATCCTGAGCGCCGCCCCTCTTCAGCTCAAGCATCAACAAATCCACTTGGTCGTCTCTGCAGATTTGCCTGTTCTGAGCATTTCATTCACGAAGATCACACGGTTATTCGGAGATTCTCTGACTGGCTCCTCTCCCTTGGCGTGGTGTTCCCGACATTCATGTCCCAGCAGGAGCACGGGGTGGCTCCTGTTCATGACTGGATAGTATTTCCCTGGGTGGGTCCAAGCACATTTCGTTTCTCCATTTGCTGGCCGCTTGGGCTTTTTCCCACCTTTGGACCATGGGGAATTTTGCTTCCATCAATGTTTGTGCTCAAGTTTCCTTTCTCATGGGAACTGGTAGGTGTCGTGGGTCAGATGGCAACTCTATGGTTGACATTTTGAAGAACCAGAGAACTTCTGAAAAGAGAGAGAGAGATAGAATATCAAAAGCGCTGTGTGTCCCTGTGGAGGCCCATAGCTGACTTGTGGGAATCATCCTGGATTGCTTCAGCCTTAGCCTTCCAGGGCTAGAAGTACAGGCTGCCACCGTTGCCACGTGGCGTTTTTACATAGGATCTGGGATCCGACTCAAGTCCTTCTGCTTGCAAGGCAGAGGTTTAACTAACCCTGAGGCACCTCTCCAGCCCCGCTGTGGTTTATTTGAAACAGACGTCTTCATCCCAGGCTGGCTTCTATCTCCCGATGGTGCCTACAGTGACCTTGAGCTTCTTATCCTCCTGACTCCACCTCGCCAGTGCTGGGATGGCAAGTGTGGGCTGCTACGGGGTGGGGGGGGAAGGGGGAGTGGGGTGCTTGGGATGGAACCCCAGGCTTGGTGCATGCCAAGCAAACTCTAGAGCACTCCAGCCCTGGAAGCACGTGACCTTCACTGACCCTTCTCAAAAGGTGACCTAGCCCCTCTGAAAGGCGCCGCCTCTTCATTCCACAAGGACTGGAACTCACGACTCTGCAGAAGACCACAGTGATGTGGGGCTTGGGACTGGGACAGGCGTGAGAGGTGGGAATTCCTCTCCATGGAAAGTGCTGGAAAAGGGGGCCCACCGTAGGCCTTGCGTTTACAGCGGACACGTCTTTCTTCCACCCTCCCAACCAGGGCCACCCCTCCTATGCAAATCATATGCAAATCACCCCTCCCCTTAGCCCCGAGGCTCCCAGAGGAGTGGGAAATATTCTGGCCTGGGCCCTTGCCTTCATCATTCTAGACCCTGGTACATTACTCACGGATAATTAAGAGAGAGCTATTAATATCACATTTAAAATTCAAGTGCGGAGAAGGGGAGGGAGCTGTGAGTCATAGGACCCCCCATGACAAGACACTGGGCTGTACATGAGGGGCTTCCTTCTGCCTTCCCTGGGTGTGGGATCATCCACGGGACACGTGACCGGAGACTTTAATGTTGTACAAGTGTGACCCGGCAAGCCTCTGGCAGGCCAGCAGACATCCTGGCAGTAATGTCACCAAAGGGGACGTCCTACCTCGTCCACTGCCCCAGGTGGTCTGCTGTCCCTCGGTGGTGGAAATGCATGTGGCTGGGCTGCTCTAGAAGACATGAAGAAGGACAAGTGGCTGTGTGACCGTCTACACCGGGAGCAGCATGGGGTCTGGATTCTCTCCCTCTAGGTGACCTTGGCCGTCTGGCTGATCCTTGTCTCCGTGTCTCCATCCCTGCCCTCAGCGTGGCAACCTTTTTGGGGCCTCAGTAGCCAAAGCCACTACAAAGAATCTACATGGGATGATTTCAAAGGACCATCTCCCTCCTTCCTTTGCCCCTAGGGTGTGCGTGGCCCAGCCCTGAGGCCACACGGGCTGTGTGGAGCGCTGACCCTGGGCCATGCAGGTTGTGAAGTAGGGTCTTCCAACACAGCAACTAAGAAGGGCGAGTTGTCCAGAGCCCTCCACCCAGCACCCTGCAGCCAGGGTTCCCATATCCGAAGGCTCTGCTTCAGCCAGTGGGGTCTGGGCTGTCAAGTCAGCAGCGGCTCTGTTTGTGGAGGGAGGCAGTCCACGGGCAGAGACGAGAACCAAACACAAACCTCTCTTTGCCACATGCCGCTGGCCTCTTCTTTCTGGTTTCCTGCTTCTATCCAGCCTGCAAGGCTCAAATGTGTAGCCGGGCTGGGGAGGCCCAGAGATAGCAGAGAACTTGCCCAAGACTGTCCAGCATAGTCTAACTCTGGCTCTGTGCCTTCAGCCCCTGTGGGATTATGGGGGGCACCACCAGACAAGGGTGCGGTCTGGGGTTGCAGATGCCCCAAGTTCAAGTCCTCATCTTCCCCTGTGCAAGTGTCAGCTCCTCTCTCACCACTGGACCCTCACACACGCAGGGACCCCCTCGGACCGATGTAGGTCACAGGAGCCGCGTGGTACCCCTTACCCTTGGGAGTTACTGACCACCCATCTCATGGAAGCCAAAACCGGGGTTCATGGAACCAAAGCAACCTTCAAGGTCCTGGGCAAGTGAACCATCTGATCCAGAGTTCTCCCCACCCCACTTGGCCGCTGCCAGGTGTGACAGTTTCTGCGTGAAATGTTTGCATACATGTCTCTCCCCTCCATCTTACCCCCTCCCGTCCATGGGTGGCACTATCATAGGAAGTGTGGATGTTCTAGGAAGAGGAACCTAACTGGAGGAAGTAATTCAATGGGGGCGGATCCTTAGCTTTGGGTCCAAATGGTGAGTGGTATTGACTACCGGTCCTCTTGGCCTCTGGCCACTATGATGGGAACTGGATGGCTCCTTATCACGATGGGTTCTGGCATCAAAACAAACCTCCCTTTGGATGTCCATTGGTGCAAAGTCCCTGGGGTGCATATTCAAGCTCTTTCATGCAATTTGGTCACAGCAAAGGAAAATTAACTAACCAACTAACTAACCAACCAACCAACTAGCTAACTAATATAGCTAACACTCCAGGTGCCTCATGGTATTAATATCAAATGGTTTTAAGTCTCTTTTCTGCTGACCCTGCCTTACACTCCCACCTCACCCTTAAATGCCTTTCCAGCAGGAGCTGTCAGTGGGGACCGGGTACAGGTCCCACGCAAGGTCTGCATGGCGGCCACGTTGTGTGATACGCTAGGGCGTGCCTCTTTCCTGTGAGCTCCAGGCGTAGTGAGTCATGATCTTTCTTGAGTGTGTGTGTAACGTGGGGAATCATCCTGGGTTGCTCTACTATCTTATTGCTTTGCTGTGGGGTTTCCCAGGCTCTGCCTTCCAGGATCGGAAGTGCAGGCCACCACCCCATCTGCCTGGGATAGGCAGATACATGGGATCTGGGGATCAGTACTCAGATCCTTTTGCTTGCAAGGTAGAGGCTTTAACCCCTGAGCCACCCCAGCCCAGGGGGTTATGGTCTCAGCTCCTGGGCTTAAGAGGAAAACCAAGCACACGGGTGCACCTTCTTCATAGTGGAACTATAGGCGCTGAGATGTCTCAGCCAGCACCCTTGGGGTTCATGCTACTCGGGGGACCTAGAGTTACTTTTCAGTAAGGCTGAACCAGTAGCTCAAGATGGCGACTCCCAGCAGCCCGGTGGCTGGAGTTCCTCCTTGGTCTCAGCTGGACTCCCAGCAGACAGACCCCAGAAATGGGCGTCACTAGGCACATTTTGCAGGTGAGGAGACCGAAACCTGACTCAGAGAGGGTTTAGCTTTGCCCAAGGTCACACAGCAAACCAGTGGGAAAGACAGTGTTGCTTCTGGAAAGAGCCGCTTGCTCGGTCCTAAGAGAACTGACCTGAAGTCTGTGCTCTCACTCACAGGCTGTGAGAGGCAGGAGCTGATAGGAGCTCTGGTTCCCAGACAAGGGGATTATGGGTAGAAGACAAGCCCTGTCATTACTCCTACTGCCCAGGTTTAAGATCCGCCCCAGTATACGAGGGTCGAGTGTGGTCAACCCCAGGACTCAGGAGAGACTTGTCTCAGTTGGCTTGTTGAGGAGCCCTTCTCAGCCCCGCCCCCTGCCCCCCAGCCAGAAGCTGGGATATTCGCCTGAGACTTCATCCTCTGGACTTTGAGGAACATACGGCTGTCTAAGATGGTGGCAATTTATTTTGTCAGCCTGCCTTAGCTTGGACATGCGATAATACATTACCAGAGGTTGGATGGCTTAAACAATACAAATTTATTTGTCACAGTTCTGGAGGCTAAAGTCCCAAGGTCAGGTATAGGGACAGCTGGGTCTTTTGGTGAGAGAGAGAGAGAGAGAGAGAGAGAGAGAGAGAGAGAGAGAGAGAGAGAGAGAGAGAGAGAATAAGAACACTAATCATGTGATAGAATAAAGACACTAATCGTATCTTGAGTTGATTGCCTCCCAATATTTCTGCCTTCTAATACTCTCTCGTGTTAGCCAGCTTCCATTACTATAGCAACACACCCAAGACAATAATATTGTAAAGAGAGAAGGTTTACTTGACTTGGCTTCCAGTTTTTTAAGTCTTGGTTGATTTTTCCTATTGCTCTGGTACTGGGGCAGCACATGATAATTGGAGAGATTGGGGGAGCAAGCCTACTCACGCCATGACCAGGGAGTAAAAGAGAAAGAAAAGTAAGACTGGGTCCCACTACCTCTTCAAGTGCACCCCTTCATTGACTTAAGGTCCTCCCTCGAAGCCCCATGCTTTGAAGATTCCACTACCTCCCAATGCACCACCTTGGGGACCAAACTTTAACATATCTATCCATCTATCCATCCAGCCATCTACTCATTCATCCACTCATCCAACTATCCATCCATCATCAGCCATCTATCCATCACATCTATACATCTATATATTCATCTATCTATCTATCTATCTATCTATCTATCTATCTATCTATCTATCTATCTATCATCTTATCCATCCATCTGCCCATCTACCCATCCATCCATCTCGTCATCCATCCACTCACCCACCTACCCATCCAACCATCTTCCTTATCTATTTATCCATCTATCCATCCATTCCATCCATCCATCCATCCATGCATCCATCCACCCACCCACCCACCCAGCCAGCCAGTCATCCATCCATCCATCCATCTATCCACTCACCCACCTACCCTATCCAACCATCCTCATCTATTCATCCATCTATCCATCCATTCCATCTGTCCGTCCATACATGCATCCATCCACCCATCCATCCATCCATCCATCCATCCATCCATCCATCCACCTATCTGTCCATCCATCCATGCACCCATGTATTCATCCATCCACCCACCCATCCACTCATCCATTCGCCCATCTATCTGTCCATCCACACTTTACCTCCTTCCTTCCTTGCTCTTTCTCTCTCCTCTCGCCCACCCATTCTCTGCCCTGTCCTCCTCACCCATCCTCGCCCCAAGCCAGGGCCTGCAGGTGATCCTTGAGACCTGCCTCCTCACCTACAGCATGCACCCAAAGCCCAGTGGAACTGTCTTTGATCCTGAGCCTGGAATGGAGGAAACCCCTCTCTTTCTCCCAGCAACCTGCTCTGGTGCCCTCTGGTCTGCTGTCCCCTAGGATCCGCTCTCCCCAACTTCCCTCCACATTTCATAGAACATCCAACCAGCCGCGTATCTGTGCAGCCAGGCAATAAACAGAAAATTCAATTTATTTACCCAGTTAAGGAGGACGCAGCCCCCAGCTGTCTGGATCCTCCAAGCCGTGAAGGCTGCCGCATGCGGGGAGCCCATCCCAGGGGAGGCTGCCGCCAAAGCCAGGTAGGCAGAGTCTCCAGAGCTGGGCTGGCAGAGCAGGGCAGCCTCCCACCCGCCTGGTCCAGCGGCCCATGCAAATCACCAGGAGCCTCATTTGCATACACACCAGCTCATTTCCATATCGCCCAGCTCTGGGTGGCAGGGCCCAGGGACTGGCTGACAGCCGCTCCTTTTGTTGCTGCAGCCGTCCAGGGAATTGCTGCTCAGCCCTTCCAATGGTGGGGGGGGGAGGAAGGGAAGAAAGCAAGTGAGCCAGGAAAAGAAAGGGAAGGGGGGGAACCAACCCCTCAAGACAAAGAGACAGGCGCCATCTGGGCCACAGGAAGGGAAGAAGTGCCTGGGTCTGGTGTTGGACCCAGAGGAAGCCGGGCGACAGAGGGCCGCGGCTGGCCGCCGGACTGAAAGGTCTCAGGGTGGCCGCGCTGGCTCGGGTCCCGGTCGCTCAGCAGGGCACAGGGCTCCGGCCTCTGTTTCCCCAACAGCATTGAGGGCTTGCTGGGAGAAGCCCCTGTGCCACTTGGAGTTCTCAGTTGGTCACTGAGCTGCGGAATATGAACAGGGGTCCTTCCCCTTCTGCGTCCACGAGCCTCCGCCACCGCTTTGGGCCTCAGTTCCCCCCAAGTGGTAAACACTAGCTCAGCCTGCTGGCTCTTTCCCAGGCTTCCTCTCACTGTGTGGAGTCTGTGCAGAAGAAGCCACACCAGCCCATGTTTCCCTGCTTCTTGCTCATCGGGAGGGTTGGGGGTGGGCATGAGCCTCGCCCTGTCCCCCAGCACCTCCCTGACCTCTTACAGGTTGCACTGTGAGCAAATGTGAGCAGAGAACACCCACTGGACAGCAGGCTTGAGGCTCTGTGAGCAGGGTGTTGGGCGACTCAGGGTCAGGACAAACATGGGCCACGGGTCCTGTACCCTGGTTCTGACCCTGTGGACCCCCACCCCAATCCCCTCGATTTCTGGTCCTGGCTCACCTCTGAGAACGGTCCTAGCTTCTCGCAACACCCCCAAAGGTCTCTCCTCCCTCCTCCAGAGATACACACGTGCCTATTCGAATATGCACATCCATGCGTACTCGGATGCAGGCCTGCGTGGGCAGAGCCGAGTTTTCAGCACCCGTGCACCTTGCCTGTGAAGTTCGTGAGGAGACCAGAGTACGTGTGTAAGGCACAGTCTGTACCCACTAAGAACATTCTAGGTCTCGACTCGCTCGTCACTCCCTGAGGTGTGAGCAAGTGTTGAGGGACCTGTACAATATTCCTTCCACAGGGGATGTCAGCGACGACCAGAGACCCTTGGAGGGGCTTCCTCCCCCCCGCCAGCTCCCAGTCCCAGGAGGTGAACAATGGAACACACAAGAACTAGAGAGTGCCACGTGACAGGTCGGGCACCCCTGACATCAAAAGGCTGGAAGCTTCTCGCTTGGTGTTGGGGATCCCTGTTCCCTGAGTGAGCAGAGCAGGGTCTAGGCAGGTGCCGAAGCTCCAGGTCCTTGTTCCCCGTGGTTCCCCCTCCCCCCTAAGTGTTGCTCTCTGTCCTGAGGCCGGAGCCGCAGTTTTAAATTTAGCCTCCTGCAAAGTCTTGTGTAACCGGCTCCCGGGGACCAGGCGAGGTCCTCTGCGAGCGTCCTGGAAGGACTGCGATTAAGTGACCTAGAGGCGGCTGGTGGTCACTCACTGCTTGCTTAGACCCCTTGTTCCTTCCTCAGGGAGAAGGAACTGGAGTTAGGACAGGGTGGGGAGGGCGTGGCTTTAACACCTGGGGTCTTGACTTCTATCTAACCTGGAGCAAGGCCCTGGCTCCATGGGCCTCAGTTTCCCCACTTGTTCCCCACTGTCCCTGGGGTATGTGTGAGGGTACCAGTGATCTATGGTTAACTTAGGCCCGCCTCTTCCCACAATTCCTAGAAGCCCTTACTTTCCGGACCTTCTTGGTTACTCTGTCCCTGGAGACCCTAAAGGGGTCTTAACATTCCGTCCCGGGACCCGGCAGGTGCCTAGGAGAATCTGGGCAGCTCCTGGTGGAATAGGTGACCCCGGGTGGGGTGATGGCTTTTGGCATGTGGCTTGTTCGAGGTCACACAACCCGCGGGGGAGGGCCAGCCGCCAGCTGTTCTCTCTGCTGGGGGGGTGTGGACCCTGGCAGAGCCACAAGGGTCACTATTGGACAGACCCTGTGTGTGCCCGTCCAGCCACAGAGGCTGAGGGATTAGTACCCAAGGCTCAGGGCCATCGGAGGGGGACTGTCTGCTCCCTGGAGGCTGGGCCTGGCCACCATTGGCTCAGCGGGCTCCCGGGGAGGGGTGGGAGAATCTGACACCCCCAACACTTGGTCCTGTCTGTCACTCCTGGGGGATTTGGTGAGCTGTGGCAGCTTGCTTGGGTACATGTTGTGCTGGTGGCCGGCGGGCACAGGACTTGGTACATTGTCTGTGGCCCTGGCACTGCAGCATGGTGGTGAATGAATAAGCAAAGGAGCCTGATGCTGCCCTAAACCCTACCCAGGCCACCAGGGCACAGGGCCAGGGCGTCAGATCTGAACCCAGAATGCCACCCATTCATTCGCCCCCTCCTCAACACGCCCATGGCCAACCCCCACCAAGTCCGGCTCTGAAATGCACCCTGACTCTGCCATGCCCCACCAGGTGCTCTCGCCTGCACCCTCTATCCAGGGCGACCATGTTGGGGTTCAGGGAGCAGCATCAGTCCTCCTAATGTAACTCATCTGAATGCCTTGCTTGGCCTCGGTGCACAAGCACAAGCTGGAGGCGGCTGTCCCGCGCTGAGCCCTGGCTGCTCTTGGGGGGTCTCCTCTGTTCAGCAAGTCCCAGGTGTAACTTGTGTCCTTGTCTCCTCGCGGTCTTCCTTCTAGTCCTCATCCAGGTGCTCGATGCAAAAGCTAGAGGAGGCTGGAATTATCCGGGGAAGAGGCAGGGCACCTTCACCAAGATGGGCTGTTTGCTATGTGGTCATGTACTAACTGCCCTTGCCTTCCTTCATGGGCCCATCTATCTGTCCACCACTGGTCCATATGCGCTTCCTCAATGTATCTACTCACATGCCCACCCATCCATTCATTCAGTTATTTATCCATCTGTCCACCCGTCCGTCCATCTGTCTGTCCATGCACTTAATCATTCATCCACTCAATCTATTCATCCATCCATCCATCCAACCATCCATCCATCTGTCCATCTATCCGTCTCTCCATCCATCATCCATCAATCCATCCATCTATCCATCCCTCCATCCCTCCATCCATCCATCTGTTCATTCATCTGTCTTCCTGTCTATCCATTCATCCACCCATTTATCCATCCATCCATCCACCCATCCATCTACCTACCCATGCATCCATTCATCATCCATCATCCATCTGTCCATCTATCCATCCATCCATCCATCCATCCAACCATCCATCCTCTGTTCGTCCATCTGTCCGTCCGTCCATCATCCTTCCATCCATCCATCTATCCATCTGTCCATCCATCCATCCTTTCATACCTCCATCCATTCTTTCATCCACCTTCCATTCCATCCTCACCAGTCCTGGTTCAGCGAGGGGAACTCATCTTGCCTGTCTTTTTTGAAATGTGGTCTGCGTGCTTATCTCCAGGACTGCAGAGAGGAACCTGTGTGGTGTGTGCAGCTCCCAGAGTGGGGCTTCCCTAGCGTGGCTGCGTCCTCCCAGGGAGGGGCTCTGAAGGCTGGGCTGTGCATTCACATCTCAACTCCCCTCCTCTTTCCTTCCTCTCCCTCTTCCTTTCCTTTCTTCCTTTCACCCTCTCCATCTCTCCTGTCTCTGCCCCTTTCCTCTCTTGCCTTGCTCTCCTCATTCTTTCTGTCTCCTCTTCTTTCTTTTCTCCCTCTCCCTCCTCTTCCTTCTCCTTCTCCTTCCTCTCCTGCCCCACTTTCTTCCGGTTCATTCAGTTTTCTGGGAGTCCTGCTGAGGCTGTGTCTACAGGCTGCTCCTGATGACCCCCATCTCCACCCGAACCACACATCCCCAGCCCCAGAATCTCAGCAGGGCCTGAACAGCCTCCAACCACCCAGGGCCTCAGGCACAAGGGCGTCGGAGCCAAGCGCTGTGGCATCCACACCGCTAAGAGAGAAGCATCCAGTGCTGGAGTCCAGGGTTCACTGAATCAAGAGCCAGAGAATGCTGGGACGGCTGGAGCTTATGCTGGCTGGGACCCACTGGGTCCCAAATTGCTCATGCCCCACTCCTCACTGCCTGCGGCCCTCAGCATGTCCTGGAGCTCATTAGGGGACAAACTCATCTGGACTCTGCAAAGGGTCCTGGGGTCACCTAGGAGGCAGGTGTGGTCACCCATTGGTTCATCTGGTACTTTATTCATTCTGCCACTCATTCACTTATTCATTCACACAGCCATTCACTCATTCACATGCCCATTCATTCACCAACCCATTAATTCATTCACTCACCCACACAGCCATTCATTGTTTCATTTGTTCATTGGCTTGCTCACCTATTCATTTGACAGCACATTCATTCACGCAGCCACACAAACAGTAATTCATTCACACGTCCATTCATTCATTCACTTGCTCGTCCATTCATTTACCAGCACATTCATTCATTCAGATACACAACCATTCGTTCATTCTCTCGCCCACACACCCATTCATCTGCTCACTTAAACATTCATTCACTCATTCTTTCAGCCACTCATTTATTCACTCATCCATCTATTCACTTTCTCTTTCACTTGCACAGCCATTTATTTAGTCTGCTCTCATCCATTGATCCATCCATTCACTTACTCATTCATCAGTCCCTCTTCATTCATTTGTTCTCTCATCCATTTGTTTAACCATTCACTCATTCATCTGTCGCCCGCTTTATTTCACCGAGTCTGTGCCTGTCCTGAGTTCAGTTCTGAACCAGTGGGATGCCACCTCCTGAAACTCAGCTCCCCCGGGGATTCCTCTCCAGAACCCCGGGAAGGCTGCGGTCTGGGGTGATGTGGCTAGTCAAGCTGAGCAGCTGGAGGACAAGGGGAGCGTCCGGGGCTGGTGGTTGGGTTGGGGGTAGAGACTGTGTGTGCAAACGCCCCAGGCGTGGCGTGTGAGGGCGCAATGCAGCTGCAGGTGGCTCAGGGCAGCAGGAGGCCGGGCTTGAGTTAAGTATTCTTATCATGATGGGGCAGAGAGGGGAGGCAGGGTGGACGGAGCTGGGCCCAGTGAGACACAGAGTTGGCTGGAGAGATGGGGCTGAGGTTGCAGGAAAGGATGACCCTGGGTGTGGCACCTGAGAGTCTTATGTCTAGCGAGGACCTTGACGTTGGTCCCTGGAGGAAGGAGGCGAGGCCGTGATGGTCAGTAGCCAACTGTGTTGACCTAGGGGGAGACGGTAGTAGTCAGTGGTCAGCAGTCACACAATGCAGGTCCAGGAGGAGGCTGGTCAGTGGTCAGTGGTCAGCGGCACATTGTATAAGTCCAGGGGGAAATTGCACTGGTCAGCAGCCACACTATGCAGGCCCAGGGGAGGATACAGTGGTCAGTGGTCAGTGGCCACACTATGCAGGCCCAGGGGAGGATGCAGTGGTCAGCGGCCACACTATGCAGGCCCAGGGGAGGGTGCAGTGGTCAGTGGTCAGCAGACACACTGCGATGGCCCAGGGGGAGGGTGCAGTGGCCAGCAGCTGCAGTCCACCAGCCCAGCCCCTCGGCACCCCTGTTTCTTTGACGGTGGCCTGTGCCAGGCAGCCTGACCTTGGGTCTCTGTCCTCTGGTGGCCAGATGTCCTTCCTGCTCAGGAGACTGGGACCCCACGAGCCCCGGGTGGGCTTAGGGAAGCGGGGACCCAAGACGAGAGATTGATGTCTCTTCTCCAGCCTCTGTCCCTCCCTGGGTTCACACGGGTTTGTGGGCTCTCTGGCAGGAAGTGGGGTGAGCGTGGCCCTTGCTTCTCTCCCTTCAGCATCTGTCAGCGCCTGAGTACAGAGAGAATCGCAATGTCCTGGGCACCTTGCTGTGGGCAATGCCCATCCCTGACCTGGGGACCTGCCTCCCAGCAGCAGGAAGACTCGGGAGGACCAGGACGCCGAGCGCATGTCAGAGTCAAGCGAGAACAGACCAAGAGGAAGACGGGGCAGAGCGGGTGACAGCTCCAGGCATCCTGCGCCCCTCCCCATGCCCGCCCTACCTTCACCCTCTGAGTGCGCCCCAGGGGCGTGGCCTGGACTGCTTCCAGGCCCTGCAGTTCCGCCCCTCCCATCGTGCCCCGTGATTACAGGTTTTTTGGCTCCACGTCCTGTTTTGAGGCTGATCCCTGTTGATACTTAACGCTCCAGTTGACGCGCGGCCACGGCGATGGGCTCGTCCCCAGCGTGGACACGTCGCTGCGCATCCTGTCACCTTCCCAGTGATGGACAGAGAGGTGGTGCCAAGGGTTTCTGTCCCCTTACCGCCCAGGCTGTAAGGATGCTCGGGCGGTCGGTGTCCCCTGGATGTTCTGATTTCTCAGAGAAAAGCCCTGCCGACAGGAGACCAGTCAGAGGCGCCACACGTCTCTCAGCCACAAGGAATCCTCCCCAGGCCTGGAGCCAGTTCTCTAGCTTGTGTTAAGACACCTAACCCATCTGGGGCTCCAAGAGACAGAGACGCTGACACTTGCGGCTCAGCTTTTGGTCTAGAGACCAGAGAGGCTAAGCAGGTTCCTCAAGGCCAGCACAGCCATAGGTGAACCCAGACCCCTTTCAAGACTTGGTCCCTTCTCTTCATGACTCTCAGCACAGTCCTGCCTCTGAGTGCCCAACCCAGCCGTCCCATCTGCCCAGAATGTCTCCTCTCCGGGGCCTTTCTCAAATCTGATCCCATTTTGCCATCACGAAAAGTCTCAGCGCCAAAGGCTCCCCTCTGTTTTTATAGGCCCAGCAAGAGGACAAAGAAGCTCAGAGACATTAAGTAACTTGACCAGAGATGCACAGCAAGTAGATCTGAGAGCAGATGATCCCCAGAGCCCCCTCCTCCCCTGCCTCCCCAGACATGAGGCATCATTGAATTTACACAGCAGATTTGGGGGGTAACGAGGGGGAAGCTGAGGCCCAGAGAAGAATCAAGCCTGGCCCAGGTCACCCAGCCCCATCTGTCCCGTCTCTCTCCACGCTGGGGACAGAGGGGTCCAGAAGGGATAGAAGCCCGGATCAGAGCCTGTGGCTGCTCAAGGCCTATCTGGGACCACCGGCGGAGGAGGGAGGAGGGTCAGCTGGATGGGCCACAGGGGGCCTCGGGGGCCCCAGGAGCTGTCACCGCTGACTGATATATGAAGACAGCTCCAGTCGCCCGCCATCCCGCATAGGCCCGGTGGCGTGGCCATCGCCGCCACTGCCCAGCCTGGCCTCCTGCCCAGTGTGGTGCTTTGACCGTCCACAGGGCCTTTGTTCTCCCCTGTGGAGCTGGGCAGGCTGGGTTGGGGGGAGGGGTCTCTTCCAGGGACAGGGGCTGCTAGTGAGGGCAGGGGGGGGGCTTCCCCTGCCTGCAGCCCCCTTGCTGTGTCCCTCTAATTACCTGTGGGCAGGAGGGGCCAGCGAAGGCCAGCTGAACCCAGGGCTCCGACGGGGGAGGGGAAGTCAGCTTCTGCCTCACAGAGACTAGAGGAAAAGGCTTCCTCAGAGCCTAGAAACCAAGGCCCAGAGAGGGCTGAACCTTGCAGGAGGTCACACAGCGAGCTCCAAGCAGGGCTGTGGGCCAGTACTCAGGGAGCCAATCCCCAGGGGAAAGGACAGGAGGACAGTTGTGCCAGTTGTGTGTCGGGCGCTCTTGGACACCTTCTCTTCCTGGCTGTTTGTCCCCAGGCAGATCAACACCCCGTCTGAACCTCGGTTTCTATGTGGATGAAGGAAGCTTATTCATTGCATCCAAGACCCTTGGGGCGACACACACTAGACACAGTCTCCAGCCATGTGGCACTCGGGGGACAGGTAAGAGGGGTGGATGGAGGGTCACACACGGGAGGGCTGTGGTGGGTGTGCAAAGAGGCAGCTCTGGGGTCCCTGAGGGAGGACACAGTGGCCAAGGCTCCATCCAGGGAGCAGCTGGTGCGCTGGACAGGGGTTCGGGGTTTGAAGCCGATCTTGCTGGCTGAGAAAGCAATGGGTAGAGCGAGGTGTCTACTTCAAAGGTCCAAGCAGAAGCTGCTGGGCCGGGCGGGGCCGCATCTGCTGCTTCCCAAGGCTGAGCGCTGGCTCACAAAGCTAAATATAGATTTGTTACGGGCCCTTGCAGGTCCACGAATGGCGGTTCCAGTCCCAGTTAAGCAAGGACACACGGCTGCCCGGGCGCCCCATCTGCTGTGGTTTTACACGCGGGAAAGAGGCAGGAGCTGGTGGGGCTCTGGATGGGGACGCCAGGAGGTTTCTTTCCAGGTGCAGACACAGCGTGGGGACATGTGTAGATAGCCCCATGAACCCAGGAATGTCCCCACGGTGCTAAGGCTGCCAGGAGCCACCCAGCGCAGGACTAGGGAGGTAGGAGGCAGGAGGGTAACCGTTGGTGCATAGCCTGCTAGGGCGATGCGGTCAAACCCTCAAAACAGTTTCAAATGACAACTTTTGTATGATTAAGAGCTCACCAAAATTTGGGGCTGGAGAGGTGGCTCAGAGGTTAAGCCTCTGCCTTGCAGGCAAGAGGTCCTGAGTTTGGATCCTAGACCCCACGTATAGATGCCGGGCAGAAGCAGGGCAGCCTGCGTTTCTGGTTCTGGTAGGGTGGAGCCTGTGAATCCCGGGTCAGAGTAAACAAGGAGAAGGTGGAGGCGGTCTATGGTGGTTCCCGAATTCGTCCATGGTTCTACACACACACACACACACACACACACACACACACATGCATACACACACGCATACACACACATACATACACACACATGCATATGCACACAATTAAATAAAATAATAATAAATAATACAAAAGAGTCAACCAAATAAAAGAGCTTACCAAAATTTAAAAGTTATAGAGTACACAAAAAAACCCACTGAAGCAGTTACTTTTTTTTGAATGCAGGTGGATGTGTGTGTGTGTGTGTGTGTGTGTGTGTGTGTGTGTGTGTGCGCGCCTGCGGAGGCCTAAGGGTGACTTTGGGACTCATCCTGGGTCATTTTTTTCCTTATTGCTTTGCTCTGGGGTTTCCCAGGCTCCACCTTCCCCTTTTTTTTTTTTTTGACCACCTGGCATTTTTATGTAGAATCTGGGGATCTGAACCCAGATCCTTTTGCATGTGAAGCAAAGGTTTTAACCCTTGAGCCATTTCTCCAATCCATATCTTTGAATGGATGAGCTGATGGGGAATGAATTGTATTTCCACAAAGTTATATACAACGATAATGAGCAAACAGTGTGAGCCATGCGTGGCAGCCCTCGGTAAGATGGGCAGGAGAGTCACCTCGGGAAGGTGAACACAGCCTTCACCCCTTCTCAAGGGACAGTCCCGCCCATATCTTTCTGGAAGAGTCCAGGTTTATGTCTGTACTGGGTTGCTGTGTTCCCTTTGGCCTGTCACACAACCTCTCTGAGCCTCAGTTTTGTCTTCTCTCTATCAGCTGTCTGCTGAGCACTGTGGGCTGGTGGGGGGTGGTGGTCAAAGCCTGGCCCTTTCTTTCAGTCACACATTGGACAGGATGTGGAGGCCCAGAGAGGGTGGGAATCTGACCCCGAGACTTGGTGAGGTACGAGGATTGTGGGGAGGGGGGTGAGCAAGCACCAAGCCAACTTCTGCCCAGGGTGGCGCTGGGGTCAGCCTGGCCCCCTCCCTCCGGTCACGGATCCTGTTCCTCCTGCAAATGATCTCCATGTGCATGGGGTTGGGTTTCCCCTCGTCTGGCCCTGTCCCCCCTGGGGAGCCCAGGCCCCCCACGGTCTGACCCTGAGGGGCCCACAGGGCGCGTCTGCATCTGGTTTAACCATCAGAGCTGAGCTTGTTTCGGTTTTAATGACCCGTGGAGCCCCCAGGAGAGGGAGCGAGTGGGGGACGAAGGGGTGCAGGGGGCAACAGGGGGGGAGCTGGAGACAGGACAGAGCAAACACATTCCGGAGCTTTAAAGAGAGGAATGGGATGGGGGGCTGAGAAACCACGCTCATGCAGGCGGCAAGCGTGCACACACACGGCTACGGAGCCTCCGTTCCCACAGGGGCTGCAGCTGCACCGGCCCTTCTTCGCCCAGCCTTGCAGGGCTGATTTCCTGTGTATGCGAGCCTGCCATGGGGCCTGCGCTCTGCAGTGTCCCGTGGGCGGAACAGAGGGAGAAAATCCTTCTGTTCAGGCCGTGTGCACGGGCTGCCAGCCGCTGCCTGCGCCTCATCTGGACCAAAGCTACTCTGCCATATTTACTTCCTGGGCTTCTCTCCCTCCCTCCTCTACCCCCCCCCCGTGACTGTCTCTCACTCTGAGGTTGAGAAAAGACAGGTTCAGAGAGGTTTAGGAATCAGCTCAAGGCTGCACAACCGGCTACAGAAGACTGGATTGCTTCCCATGACTAGGCCTCCCTCACTTCATGTGTGGAGGTCCCCATCCCTTCACCCCCCCACCCCCCAGTGCCCTCAGGGCCCTGCCCCTCACTTATCATTCAGACCAGGGTAAGATTTAATCTCTACCTCAGGTGACCTTAATTCCTCTGTCGCAGGCAGAGCAGATCGTTCCTTGTCAGGGAGCAGAAGGGGAGCTCCCATTTCTCTGAAGGGGAAACTGAGGCTCTGAAAGGCCTTCCACATCTCATCTAGGCCACTTGGGGCAGGATTTGAATCCAGGCCCGAGGTGGGACAAGCCTTCCCCCGGATGTGGGTGAATCAAGGGCACCGTGCACCTCACCGCATCTCTGAGCCGAGGGAAAGGTTGCCTGACCTGGGGCCCCCCATCCTTGCCCAGCCCCCAGGGGCACGTGGCTGCCTGTCCCCTTTGGGGCACATCACGCGCACCTGTTTCTGAATGGGGTGAGAACAGTCGGCTGTGAAATACGCCCTGCGCTCCGAGACGCGCCTGGGTGCACGGGCGGCATGTCAGCGAGGCTGGTGTGAGCATGATGTATCGCCGTTATGATTAATCACCATTTGGCACCACACTGGCCAGGCACTGCAGGAGCCCGTGGAATAAAAATAACTCCTGGGGCCAGGGCCCTTGGGGGGCCTCCTCCCCTCCAAGCCTCAGTCTCCCAGTCTGTGGAATGGGGCCATAGCCCAGCCTTGCCAGTCATGAGCTGTTTGGGCTGCTGGATGCTGGGTCGGCTGTGAATTGCCGGAGCAGCCAGCAGCCTGGATTGGGTTTCTGCACGAGGCTTCTCTTCCCACCGGGCTGGCCAGGGCCCCGCTGGTTCTCCAGCCCGACCAAAAACAGCCATGCAAATCCCTCTTGTAAAACCCAGCCTGTGGCTTTGGGCCTCTCCGGGACACGCCATAGACTAAAATAAGCCTGAGATCACCTGTGCCCTGTCCTTAGCTGCCACCTGACCTGGCCAGCATCTCGGGGACTCAGTGCTCCTGATGGAGTCCAAAAACGACAATGTCTGGCCAGTGTGTCTGCCAGTCACAGGGAGGCGGGGTGTGGCTTCCCTGGTCTGACCCCAGGAGGCATCAGTCTGAGCTGAGCCAGGGGTCTCCCTCTGGTCAGTGTCACAAAGTCCCAGGGGCTTTTGGCTGGCAGCTCAAGTATGTGGCTGCTTCTTGTGTTTGTCGATTGGGATTTGGGAAGGGTCGTAAAATTGGATGGACCAGTGGATTGATGGGTGGACAATGGATGGAGGAATTGATGGATGGATGGGTTAGTGGGTGGTTGGATGGATGGATGAATAGATGAATGTGTGATGGATAGATGAATGAGTGAATGAATGGACTGGCAGATGGTGAATAATGGGTGGATAGATAAATGAATGGAGGAGTGATAGATAGGCGATGGAAGGATTGTATGGGTGAGTGAATGAATGAATGGATGAATGAGTGAATGGATAGACAGACATGGATGGATGGTGAGTCAGTAGATAAAATGGGTATATGGATGAATGAGTGGATGGATGGTAGATGAATGGATGGATAAGGAAGAAAGGATTGATGGATAGATATATGGATGCATGGATGGATGGGATGTACAGGTGGATTGATGGTTGGATGGATGGATGGATGTGTGGATGGGTGGGTGGGTAGATGGATGAAGTGGATTGATGGACTGATGGATGGATAGATAGGTGGGTGGAGAGGTGGATGGATGGATGAATAGGTGGGTAGGTGGATGGACAGATGAGTAAATGGATAGATGGGTGGATGTGTGGATGGAGGAATGTGTGGATGGGGGATGGGGATGCATGGATGGGGGATGGGGGAATGTGTGGATGGGTGGATATGTGGATGGGAGATGGAGGGATGGGGGATGGGTGGATGGGGATGGGTGGGTGGGGTATGTGTGGATGGGGGATGGGTGGATGGGGTATATGTGGATGTGTGGATGAGGTATGTGTGGATGGGGATGGGGGATGGGTGGGTGGGGGATGGGGGATGGGGATGGCTGATGCGTGCACTGAGCTCTCCTTGCTGTGATCAAGGGGAACATGGATCCACAAGGTTCCTTTCACGGCCCTGCGTTACTTCCCAGTGCCTGGGGCTCTTCTCCAGGCGGGCTGCCAGACCCTTACCCACATGCCTCCCATCTCACATCTTCCGGAGGCTCCATCTTCTACCAGGGACAGAGCAACCGGTCACCTCCAAGTCCTCCTGCTTCCCTCCTCAGTGCAGGCATGATAGATGCTTGTGCCATGCATGGCCGCCCAGCTCCTTTGTTCCAACAGGGCAATGTCTTCCTCCTTCACGTCCAGTCAATCAGCAAACATTCATTGAGTTGGGACTTGGCAATAGGAGACAGCTGTGGACTCCGAAGCTCAGTGACTGACAGGCGCCCTGGGGAAAGATCGATTGCACATGGGTGGAGCCAAGGAAGGGCTCCTGGAGGAGGTGCAGGAGGAGGAAGTAGCCTGCAAAAGCAAGACCCTGGGATTTGTCTCACAGCAACAAAAAGAACTACTGACAGAAATTGGTACTGGGAGTGGGGTGTTGCCATGAGGTTAAAATGATATAATATTAAAAAGTGAAGTTTTACTAAAAAAATTGAGAAAATTTGGCAATGAAAAGTGTGACCATTACTGTGACAGGGCTGATGTTCCTTGACAGCTTTTGATGAGAGGTGGGGCTTAAAGGGCCATTCTAGTGAGAGCTTTAGAAGCAGGAATGCTGCAAGAGATGCAGGCAATAAAAGCCATGCTCATGGTGGTCCAGAGAGAAACAGAGACTGTGTGAGAAAAATGTACTAGGACAAATGCAATGTTGTTTTGGCTGAGAGTTTGGTTAGTTTCTGCCCGCATCCTGAAAGCTTGCCTAAAGTTAAATATGAGTGTTTGGCAAAGGAAGTTTTAAGCTTGACAGTGTGACATGGCTACTTTTTAGTGCTCTTGTTCCCTTGGCTTGGTCTCTTCTCCTCAGACCCCTTCTGGATAAATCATGTTCAGATGAGGCTGAGCTAGTGGCTGGGTCAGTAACCGCCTCATAGTCTCCACAGTTCTGGGTGTCACCTGACTTGCTCAGAGGTTCACAGCTGCCCACACCCTGACAGCTCTGGTCCCTATTGTGTCTCTTTGATGATGAATGATGAATGAAGGCAGAGAGAGGCTGCTTTCTGGGTGTATAGGGTGGGGGCTGCTGAGCCAGGACTCCCACCACACACACACCATGACTAGAGCGAGCCTGATGGGGAAGCTTACAAGATGGAATGGGGTGGGGCCTCTCAGACCTGGGACTGCAGCAATGGCTCAGTGGGTACAGCACCTGCCACCAAAGCATAAGGACCTGAGTTTGGACCAAGGCATGAAGCTGTGCACGATGTGCATGTCTATGACCCCAGTTCTGAGGGGGGCGGGAAGCTTTGTGCCACTTGCCAGCCAGGTGCCCCAGTCAAACCAGCTAGCTCCAGGCTCAAGGAGGGACCCCAGCTCAAAAAGTAAAATGGAGAGCAGTTGAGGATGACACCCAGCATCGACCTCTGGCCTCTACATACGAGCACACCCAAACACACAGCACCTCCACCACACACATTGTACACACACACAAATGTTCACACAATTTATGCTGTATACACACATAAAGATACAAAATGTGTACAAATGTGCACATACACCACACACAACCACACATATATACACATATGTCTTACATGATATAACACAAAGCACACACATGCATAACCACACACATAACCACACCCACATATACACCATATATGTAGTCACAGACATATATGCCACATACACACACCACATACATGTGTACTACACATATGACACATATAAGCATCACATGTACAAATATATCACATTCAAACACACAAATGTATACCCACACACAACACATATATAACCATACACATAAATCATTCACACGTATAGCATGTAAGTGTACACACATACAACACAAACATACAGAATGCACACATTGACACACATGTGCACAAGCACACACACTTGCACATGTATACACAGATACAAATCACAGTACAACATGCATACAAGCACACACACACATACATACATGCATACACAGACACATACCACAATACAGAATGCACACATATAACTCATGCAAATAGTATGGACACATGTATGCAAATATCGTGCATGCACATGTGCACCATGGCATCTCCAGCTCCCATCACATACACACACCCACATATGCAATGTATACATAAATACAGTGTATGTACACACACACTTGTACATACACAGCACACATATATATCACACACGCAGAACGTACACGCACACATACAGTGTATGCACAGTGCAATGCACACTCACACGTGTGTACCCCCTACATGCAGTGTATACACACACACACACACACACACACACACACACACACGCACCACCATGTGTATGGAAGCAGCCCCCACAGGTCGCAAGGACCCAGCAGGTGCAGCAGAACACACCGTTCCACACTTCCCATCGCAGACCTAACATTCACCACACGGACAAAGACCTTCTGTTTCCGGTTTGCGCCGGGTCTTCAAGTTCCATCACTGATGCTGGCGTCAAGCCCCTGGAGAACCTGCAGTCTTGGGCGTCTCCACCTAGAATAAGTGGATGAGGCAGAGGGGGTGGAGGGGGGCTGCAGAACCCCAGTCAGGAAGTGCAACTGGTTAGGGGACCACGCTGAGGTCTCATCCCCTCAAAGCTGGGGTTTGACCTGGGTGTGGCCAAGGGCTCTGGGCCGTTGGGGCTCAGTTCTGGCTCCACCTCGCTGGGCCGCAGCTGCCCATCTCTGCAAGGATGCCAACTGTGCTGGGGACAGTCAGACCCCAGGGGACAGTCAGACGCTGGGGTCCAAACAAGGCATGATGGCATGCGCCAGTCTGGGCACCTCGGGAACCGGGCTGGGCAGCTGCTGGGCTCTTATCTGGCGCAGCAGGTGGGCGCTGCGCGTGGCCAGGGGCTGCCTGGTTTGTATTTTTAACACCCGGCCTGGCGGTGACAAGGTATCTGCTAAGTGGGGTAATAGGCCATTGAGGGGTTCCGCTTTGCCGAGGGCCTCCATAAATCACATCTGTCAGGACCCGTGTCACGGCCAGGGCAATGGCCGTATGTGGCAATTAGCCAGCCTGCGCCGGGTGGCTGGACAGCAGGGTGCTCCCGGCACCGTGGCCGGCAGGGCCTCGGGGCGTCTCGCCCTCTCCTCGCCCTGTCCCCAGCCCAGCGCCTCGGGGATGTGGATGTGAGGGAGTGTAGTGTGCAGGACCCCAGGGCATCTCCGGAGTCCAGCGTCTGGTGGAGTCAGGGACTTCCCGGCTGGCCCTGTGTCCTCACCCGAGGAGCGGATGTGCTAAAGCTGCTGGGACCAAGGGGCAGAGGTGGAAGGGGTGGGAGCCACGCCCCACGATGCAGCCCGTGAGGACCACAGGAAGGACACGCCCGTGAGACGTGGTCCAGGGCCAGAATCTGTGTTTGGCTCGTGTTTTGTCTGCAGAGAACCGAGGCCGCTTGCCTGTCATGTGGCTGTTCTGTGTTCCCATACCTGCCCTTAGGGGTGAGGGAGGGGAGGAAACCAGCCCCCCAAATACCATCCAAGGCAGGGGCCTGGCCTGTTATCACCCTAGATTTGCTGCTTACCCTTTTCCCCTATCTTAAAGTCAGGGAAACTGAGGTACTGTTAGCTCAGAAAGAGACACAGGGAGGGGGCAGGTCTGCGCTGAGGTGGCTCCCCACCCCTCCCCGTGCTTTGGGCAGAAAGGAGGGTGTCCCATTTGACTAGCAGCAGCTAGACATGTGACTCACAGGATATGGGGGGGGGTGCAGGTGAGTGAGTCCGGGGTCAGGGGACAGCATGGGAGGGGCCTGGCTGGGAGCCAGGCTGTGTGCTACAGAGCAATGGCTGAGAAACTGATGTCAGAGAGGGCGAGCAGCTTGTCTGAGGTCACACAGTGAATGGGGAACAGGGTGAGTCATGAAGCCAGAGGCCTCCCTGGCTGCCATCTCGGGCTGCTGTCTCCGTCTCTGGGGCTGGGGTCTCCAGAGCTGCAGTCTCCTGGACTAGATTCCAGTAGATGCCAAGACATGCCCGTGCCTGGCAGTCGCTCAGATTCCGTTCTCTCCTCGCAGCTTTGACTGTCCTTAGCACCCACTGCTCATCTCACCCTGGCTGCATCTCCCAGTACACCATAGCTCACCCAGCTTCTCTGGGCTGGACACGGAAGGTCTGGCCGTGGGCAGAGGAGAACTGTATGGGGTTGGCACTCCTGGGCCTGCGGGACCCTTGTCTCAGTCATGCACTCTGGACCCAATAGAACAGTGTCAGTCACGCTTGTGTGTGCACACATAGGTACACACACGATCAACGTGCACACACACGTATACCCACGCAACACACACACATATGCAGACTCAACATGCACATGCACAATGTGTACACACACTCAACATGCACACATTCATGTATAGCACTCAGCATGCAAACACACACAGACAAGGTAACAACATTCTCAACATGTGCACACACACGTCTCACACTCAACATGCTTACATACAACATGTACATGTGCCCGGCAAGCACACCTCTACATGCATACACATAACATGTGCATATGCATGACATGCATAATGCAGCATATATACCACTCAGCATGATCAATGCACATGCATAAAATTTGCATACGCATTCAACATACACACATGCACATATACACAACCAATATGCACACACATGTATTCCACCATGCACACCCTCAGCCTGCATACACACTGTACAAACACTTGACATGCATACACAGAACACATATTAAACACTCAACATTCACACATACAAAAGGCGCACATGCATACATACTCAATATGCATATGCACATATAAGAACATGCTCATCAACATGCACATATGCACATATACCAGTCAACATGCACATTCCAACTTGTACATATTGGCATGCAGTCAATATGTCTATTCTCTCACACATATAATGAACACACACTGAATGTGCACACACATGCACACATGAATATGTACACATGCATGCACACACTTAAGGTGCACATACGTTCAAATGCACAAATACACACCAAATATGTACACATGTGTACACACACTCACACACTGAGTGGGCACATATGCACACACACACACACATTTGTGCCACCTCCCTCCTCCAGACAGCTAGAAGAGCACTCGTTCTTCTCATAGTTCTGAACACCTGTCATGTGCCAATCATGACGGTGGAGTGCAAAGAAATCTCTACATTGAATACCACAGAACTGCTCCTTGCCTCAAAACACATGCAGGGAGCCCCTCCCCCAACTCCCTTCCCCATTGGCTTGCCAAGCCTAGGTTTCTGTTTGCCCTGCAGGAAGAGCTAAGATACCAGGGACAGGGAGTCCCTCCCCTGGTGAGACCACTTTAAGGAACAGGAGATAACCATCCTGGGATTCAGCAGCCCCTCCCTGCCCCCTGCCAGTCCGTTCAACCTCCTGGATGAGGGCAGGGGAGCAGGGAGAGACCCCGGGCATGCTCTTCAAAGGAGGGGCTCCCCTTCTGTCTCAGGCTTCTGCGGAAACACCCTGGGGCTCCTTCAGGCAGAACAGGGCCTGAGGGGGCACCTGGAGGTTCAGAAGGGGGGCAAAGGGCTTCCCATTGCGGGGCACCTGGATTCCAGCAGGGGTTAACTCCTCAATATTCCAGTCTGTGTGAGGACACGTCATGCAGCCCAGGCTCCGCGGACAGCCGGGGGCCCGGGGCCTCCTTCCTTCCAGACCATCTCCATCCTCAGGGCCTCTGTGGGGTGGGGATGGGACAAACCCCTGGAGACCACCATCTGCCTGCCTGTTGGCTGCTTTTGCTCCCTGGGGTCACAGGGCCGAGGTGGAGGCCGGCCCAGCTGCCTGGCTGCGGCCTGTTAGTAGGCCTGGTCTGACCCAAGTGATTACGTGGGGAGGGGTCTGCGAGGGTCCAGGTGGCAGAGCCTGGCTGCCTCCAGCTCCCCCAAGGCATGGCCAGGCTGGGGAGAGGGGCGTGGGGAAGAAAGGCGGCTCCCGGACAGGGGCATCTGTGAGTCCCAATTAAGCCTCGAGGGGCACGGTCTGGTCTGTGAGCCCCTAATTTGGTTTGGGATAATGAGCCGGGGAAATTGGTTCCCATCTGTTCTGCCCGAGGAGCGAGTCCCTGTCCCTGCCCTGGCCACTGGGTGAAGGGGAGAGACGGCCGCTCTGGGGATGTGCTCCACGATGTTCCCACACACCCCCTGGGTTCAATCAATGCATCTGTGTCCTTTCTGCCCTTGTCTTGCAGATGGGTAAACTGAGGCCTAGAGAGGCCCCTGCTGAACCCAGTACCCACAGGGGACCTGCGTCCACACTAGTCGACCGGGCAGCCGTGACTCAAGATGCGCTGAGAAAAGAATATTTATTTCAGGGGCCCAGCGGGTCAGATATTTGGGGGTGTAAACTCCTGCTGCTGCGGATTAGCTCTGCGTTTGATGTTGGGATACTGTCTGCTATTTCTAAGGGCTGAGGAATGTGGGAGGCAGAAAAAGGAAACCCCTCTTAACCCCCTTTATCCATGTCCTGTGACAGTGGGGGGGCACGTCCCAATCTTTGAGGGCTGCAGTGTAATCTCCACAAGAAGATTGAAGTCAAGGATCTCAAAACCTCTGGGGGGGGGAGGAAATCCTTCGAATAATTTGGATGACTCATGGGAGAGGGATATGGGACATAGTGATCAGAGCCTAAAACAGAGAGAGAGAGAGAGAGAGAGAGAGAGAGAGAGAGAGAGAGAGAGCAAGAGAGCAAGCCATGGGCCCAAGAAAACTGTGTGCCTCTAGAGGTCTGGAGAACCAAGAGTAGCAGTCTGTTTTCTGTTACTGTAATGAAACTCTTGAAGGTAGGGAGCTTTATAAAGAGAAAAGGTTCTGGAAATGCTGGGTGTGATGCTAACAAGAGCTCCAAGAGAAAACAGAAGTTTTCTTGTGACAGAAGACAGAGATCGTGTGGGGCTCCCAGGGACTGGGCTCCACGTGTACAGCTAGGGCACATTTCACACGGCTTCTCAACTATAACATGCTGGCCTCACCTCACCCAAGTTCAGGCCCAACAGGCTCAGTCCGGAATTAGGGGGCTGTCAAGTCAGACATGTGCACACACCTGACCTGAGTTAGGAATCATCCTCAATTGCTCTTCTTTATTCTTTTAAGGCTGCACCTCCAGTCTCATCCAAAGCTCCCCCATAGACTCCTCTGACTAGTCAGCTTGCTCTGGGATTCCTAGGCTCTGCCTTCCAGGGATGGAATCATAAGCGGGCGGCCACCCTGACCCCTTGGAATCTGGGGATCCGAACTCCAGCCCTTTGTTTATACAGCGAGTGTTTTAACCCCAGCGCCATCTCCTCAGCCATCACTGAGCTTCTCTAACATTTATTCAATGACTAGATCGAATTTGAAATAAGAAATGGACCCACGAGTGGGTCCCTGAGTGGGGAATGCTGAGCTTCCAGCCCCACCCACCCTTCCCTCCAGTGACCAACGCCCCAGGACCTCAGAACTCAGCACCACAGGGGAGAACATGGGGTTTGGAGCCCCCCGGGCCACACATGGTCTTCGGAATCCGGCCGTAGATCACTCTCTGGCGACTATCCCAAATCCGCATGACCAAGATGTCAAACCTGGAATTTTAATCCATGACAAAGCGGAAAGTGGGCTCAGGTTTCGCCGAGATGATTTGGGACTTGCATGTACCCCAGCCGGCGCCCTACACAGATGGGGTGTCTACTTCAAGGGGTGCTCAGCCTGGTGTTTGTGGCCAGAGTCTACCACGTACTCTTGACCTTCTAAGGACAGGGATAGGGTCGAAGATCTCCCCCACACCCACACCAACTAGGACCTCCATATTCCTCCAGAACCTACTGACCAAGGTTCTGGAGACAAGGATCACGTTGTGGGAAGGTTTGGTTGTTCAGGATGTTTGCTGTGGAAATGTCTCGAAGGGAACTGCTGGCCAGCCCTAGGACTGCCCAGAAGCCCCCCATGGCCCTTGGTGATCACATCAACCAGCAGAGCTGGGTCAAAGGAATTCCCAGCACTGGGGACGACGTAAGATTCAGCCTCGCCCAGTTGTACTGGGCCTTTCTGTTGGCCTTGGCTCTTCTGTCCGCGGAAGGTCACGGGTTGCCCTGTTGTTTGTGCTGACACGTGGTAGAGCAGGCTGGAGTGGGCCCTTGGGAAGGGGCCGTCTTCTGTGTGCAAGCAAGTGGCCAGAGACCCCTCAGTGAGGCCATGCTTGTGCCCAGGCAGCTGTGGACAGAAGACCCCCCCTCTGACCAGGTGGGATTTCTCCCCAGTGCTCCATGCTGTCCTTGAAGGCAGCCACCGTAAAACTAGATGAAATGACACAATATTGGTGATTTCTCTCTCCTCTTCCCCTCCTCCTCTTCTCCTCTTCATTCTTCTCCCTCCTCCTCCTCCTCATTCCTTTTCCTTCTCTTCTTCTCCGTCTTCCTCTCCCCTCCCTCCTCTTCCTCTTTCTACCCTTCCTCCCCTTCCTTTTCCTCTTCCTCTGTCCTACCTCCTCCTCTTCTCCCTCTCTTCCTTCTCTTCCCCTCTAACTCCCTTTCTTCACCCTCCTCCCGTACTCATCTTTTTTCCTCCTTTTCCCTTCCTCTTTCTCCTCCTTCTCTTCTTCTTCCTCCTCTTCCTCCTCCTACCCCTCCCGGCCCTGGGCAGGCCTGCTTCTCTTGAGCCGCACCCCAGCCCTGTTCACAGCTCCCCAAGTCCCTTCTTTCTACCTCTCAGGCCGCCCCTCGGGGCTCATCCCAGCCGCTCTGCCTGCTCCTGTCTGGGCTTGGCATTCATACCAGCTAACACTCCTCCATCTTCCATTTCTCATTCATCCATTCATTCATCCAGGCCTGTGGGAGGAGGGGCTTCTTGTCCCACCCCAACCTGCAGGCAGGAGGCAGCTGCCCCCCCCAGACCTCCCAGTCTATGCCTTTCACCGTGTTAGCAGCTAATGGCCGAGGTGCCGTATGACCGAGTGTCCACACAAACTCCCTCTGTGACTCTGAGGTTATCCTGGTGCGGGGCCTGGTGCAGACCCGGCCTTTGTTTTTGGCCCCAGGGACCCTGTGCACCTAGCTCGGGGAGGTGACAGCCAAGGCCATTCCTGTCACAGCCATGAGGCGGGCAGGTAATAACCGCACATGAAGGGTGGAAGAATGAACTCAAATGTCACTCGCAGCCATAAAAGAGCAGATCCGCAGCGACTCTCAGCGATCGAAGCTTTACAATGAATCCCCCAGAGAGGGCTAGGGCTTCAGGCCCCAGAATCGGATTCTCCCAGGCTATTTTCATGAGTGAGCTTTGGGGATCGTGCAGGCGTGGCCGGCTGGAGTGTGTGCGGGCACGTGGGTGCACGTGTGGGTGTGCGCCTGACACGCAGATTCGGGTGCACGTGGGAACGCGTGTACCCCCATCAGCCCTGTGAGACTTTCTCTCCTCTCTCCTGCCCCTCACCCCAGTTTCCCTGCTGCCTGGCCCCACTCCAGCAGGCACACAGTAGGTGCTTCATCAATGTTCCAGAAGGCACACACTAGGTGCTTTGTCAATGTTCCCATTCCCGCCTGCATACCTTCCCCCTCCTACACCACCAGCCTCGTACCACCTTGGCAAAGCCACAACACCTCATACTCCTCCCCCCGACTCCCGAGCTTTGCTTCTTCCTCTGTGTTCAACAACTGTTAAAAGGGGTCTTGTTAAAACTCACATGCAAGTCAGTTTCCAATGTGTTTCGCTTCCTCCTTCCGGGATGTAAACAGAAGTCATCCCTACTATGGACAGAGCCAAATTCAGCGCTTGCCTGTCTCCTACCACCCCAGTCCCACTTCCCCTAGTTCTGCCTCAGGGCCTTTGCACCCGCTGCAGCCTCTGCTTTCAACAGAACTGAACCTTGCTCTTTCCTGAGTCTAGCCTCCTCTCCACCCTCCAACCCCCAACAAGCCACTAAGATCCATGGTCTTCCCTCATCTCACACCCCTTGCACACTTTTCTTCTCGGGACCTTGGCTGGGGTCTGCAGCAACCTGGTGAATCTGTTCCTAGGCTCACGCGGAGCTCTGGAGGGGCAGAGCCGTGTCCATCACAAGCATGGTCAGTGCATCCCTGGGCACACGTGGAGACCTACCAAAGGTTGGCAGATGGCTGCTGAAAAGACATGCAGGTGGCACCCTCCTGGGGCAGCTGAGGCCTGCAGACCCCCAAACCATTGGCCTGGGGGACAGACCGCGAAGGAAAGATCCACACTTCCCAGACCACCGGCCAGCCCCCCATCTGACCGTGGCTTGCACTGGGCGGGGCCTGTTACATCTCCCAAGGGACAGCTCTGGTCTTGGCAGGCGCCTTGTAGACTGGCCGCCTCCCAGAGCACCGGCTGCGCTGGGCAGCCAAGGGTCTTTGCTGTCTGGCTGGACCCTTCAGACACAACACCTTCCAGCTGGAGGACAGTTCCCAGGCTCCCCTCATCCTCACGCCCCCCACACACACCCCGCTTTCCTGCACTGAGCCCAGGTGTCCGGCTCTGCTTCCTCCGTCCGGCTTCCCAGGTCTCCATCCCTCAGTCCAGGGTTCTGGGTGGGACTGCTGAATTCTAACTCCCCCTCCTCAGGAGGAGCTGAAGCATTTTGGAGCTTTGCGGTGGTTGGGAATTCAGATTCTTCTCTCTGTGTCTTCAAGTGTGTGTGTGTGTGTGGGGGTGGCCACCAGATCACAGTTGAGGGGCCAAAGAGGTTTGCCTAGGACAGGGGGTGGGAGGTGGGCAGGAGACCCACCTGGCTTGCCCTATGAGCTTGTGGGGCAGAAGTGTGGCAAGACTGAGCACCTACTGTGTACTCGCTGCGGCCCAGTGGACTTGCGTGCCGGTTAGTGTACTGACCTCAAAGTCACCCGCAGCCCCGGCGTGGCTAGCCGAGGACATTGGTAGTATTGGAAGCCCAGAGAGGCCGAGCTGCTTGTCCAGGACCACACACAGCCTTTGTGAACCCCAAGTCCCCACAGAAGCAGCGTCTCTTGCTCTTCAGGCCGGACTCAGAGCATCTTACTAGATCTGCAGAATCAGCCTCCCAGCCCACCGCGGGAGCAGCTGAGTTGGGGTGGGGGGTCATCGTCAGCCTCCAGGGACTCTGGGGATGTGTTTCCCATGGGCAGGGGGGCGTGACCCAGGGTCTTGTTATATTCTTCCACTGCCCTCCCCTTTCCTCATGCTAGAAGGTTCCTCCTGAAAGAGCCTCAAAACAAAGGGCAGAACAGGGAAAAAAACAAGGGCCCCCCGAAGAGCCTTTTTATTATTATTTTTTCTTATTCGTGTATGTGTGTGTATGTGTGTGTGTGCATCAGAGGGCACTGAATGTCCCTGTGACTTTGGGAACCATCCTGGATTGCTTCTACCTCCTTTTTGCTTTGCTCTGGGATTTCTCAGGCTTCACCCACCAGGGCAGGAAGTACAGGCCGCCAGCCTGGGATCCGAACTCAGGACCTTCTGCTTGCAAGGCAGAATCTTAACCCCTGAGCCATCTCTCCAGCCCAGATTCTTGGAGAGGTTTATGTAGCATCCTTCACGGGGTAAAGGCCCACAAACACCGGCTCAAACAGCCTTCAGTATAAGGGGTGAGTTTATCAGCCTGGGAAAAGCGCTCGGGCTACAAGACATGAGGTGTGACTTGGCCTGGGAAGATCCACTGTGTCTCCACGTACTCAGGGACAAGGCTGGGCCGTCCAGGACCCTTGTGGACCTACTTCAGGGGATGGAACAAGAGGAGAGACGCCGGAGAGACCGTTGGCCTGAAGCTGCTTCCCAAACATCAGGATGCGTCATTTCGGGGATCACATGTGAGCATCCATCCCCTGGGGAGCATTTGGCAGGAAGCTTGTCACAGATCCGCTGATCGAGGCTCTGCTTCCTCTCTCTGCCCAGACCCAGAGACTTTGGGGCTCCCCAGGCCTTGTCAGTATTTTGACTTTATTTTTTTTCTATTTGAGAGAGAGAGAAACATACACACATACACACACACACACACACACACACACACACACACACACACGCACGCATGCACACACACACACATGCACGCGCGCGCACACACCGCCATGTCCTGTGCATGAGGTCAGAGAACGACTTTCAGAAGTCTGCTGTCTCTTCCACCATGTGGGTTCAATCTCAGGTCACCAGGCTTACACGCAGTTCTCTCCACCGCTCAGCCATCTTGCCAGCCCCCAGTGCCTCATGCGAGGAACCAGCAGATCACACCCCCCTCCTCCACCCCTTTTTGCCGCATCCCTATCCAACTAATCTGGTAGAATGTGTCTCAGTTTGGAAAAGGTGGATTCAAAGTAACATGTTTTGGGATAAGGACATGGCTTTATTTTAGAGAAATAAGGAAAAATATGGGAATTGTCAGGTTTTGGTGTTTCTTCCCAGTTCAGGCCTAAAGCCTGTTCCCTGAGAAGGTCACAGTAATCCCATGGGCAAGTGCTAGGAATTTCTCGGTATGTCACAATAAAGTCCATGGACAGGTGCTAAGCATTTTTACCTAGGTTTTGTTTGGCATAATTCAAGTTTTGCCTCTGGCAGGAAGAATTCTTCTGGGATTTAGGAGTGCCCTTTCTTAGGGTTTTTTGGAACTAGCTTCCTGCTCTCTGTTCTAGAGAAGAAGCCTGCTTTTTAAGTTTCAGTCAAATACTAAATAGAAATTTCATGTCTAGTCATTTACAATAAGTAGACTTGTTAGCCAGAATGTGTGCACTGATTTTAAGGAAATTAGAGAATAACTTCTAGAGTCTTAAAACATAGGTGGGTAAATTTCCCACCTACGTACTAACTCAGAAATTCCAGAAGTATAAGGCTATGCTATCAGTCCACCAGAACCTTAAAAGAAACTGTGATACCCTCTTACCCTGGCTGAAGGCCAAGGAAGAGACCATCATGCCAGAAAGTCTAAATGCCAAGACTGCTCCTGGAGACGGTATTTGCAATCCAAACTGGGAGAATCCATGTCAGAAGCAAAGGGGGCCGTGCCTTTCCTACCCCAAACAGCACTCTTATGAGAAATTACAGAGATGGACCATTCAAGTGCACTCCCACCAATGATCACCTCTGCCCTGAAAGAGACACTCTCGGCATATGGAGCCTGACTGGTCCCCAGGTTTGGAGTATGCACGGTTCACAGATGGGTCATCTAACTGATGGCAATACACTTCTGGAATTCCTCAAAGGAAGACATAAGCAACCTTATTATTAAAGGAATAGAAGGATGCTATTATAGAAGTTATTCTTTGAATAATTATATTGCTTAAGTGTTTTTCTTCAGTGCATACCTCAGTGCTCCATTGACAGAACCAGCTATAGCTTATGGGCCTTGAGTATCCAAGTCAAGGCCCCCTCGGAGATGTAGTTTTAGTTTGGATAGTAGAGACTACATGAGCTGCATACATCTTCCCAAGTTAGAACCTGCTGCCATGCCTGGTGCCTATGTCGATCTGCCTGACTGAGAGTATCAACCTGGAGAGGACAACAGCCAAAGCTCATGCTGGGACTTATGGGGTGTTGGGGACTCCTATAGTTAATTGTAAAATATGTTCCTTGCTAAAATCAAAAGGAGATAATTCTGCCTCTGTGTATTTTTAAAAAGCAGTTAAAATGTGGGCTCAGCCCCATAGCTATCCGGTGAAGCATTATAGATTAGATAAGTTTGGAAATACTGAGAGAATGTTTTTGTTAAGTGCCTTTGCCCTGAAGCAATGGGTTAGGTTCTTGAAAAAAGGGTCCACTTGAAGGTGACTTTGCTGATTATCTATTGTGTATGCAACATTCTTTACCCCAAAATTTTCTGTATAAAAGTTGTCACGAAAGTTTCAATAAATGGGTTCAGGATTCACTCGGTTCACTCGGACGAGAGGGAGCCGCGTGTGTTCTGTTCTCCGCCCGGTCCTGGGGAGCCCTGGTCTCGAGGCCGCGACTTTGGTCTGCGGCATCTTTTAGCGGCCAGAGATGAGACCAGGCCAAGGGGCGGGGGAGGAGCCAGGGAACATGCCTCCTGGGGCGTATTCAGCCCTGTGGCTTTGCAAATGATGCCTGCTTTCTCTCCTCATTTACGAAATTAAGACTTAAGACCTGGCGCAGGTGGGGGGTGCATGGACTTCAGCAAGTCCGGTAGCATCAGGTAGGCAGCTCTGGATGCGTCTGTGCTCACATCCCTGTCAGCCCCAGGCTCCTTCCCTGCCTCCCCGGCTCTCCTTTAGTCTTTGCCATCTACACTCTTCAGACCTATCCTGCCTCCTTCTACCACAGGACCTTTGCACTGGCTGCTCCTATTGTCTGGCAACACAGCAGCACACCTGAACCCGCGTTTCCAGCCTGTGCCCCAGCTGCCTGCTTCCTCCCTACTCTAAAGAGAAGTGCTCCATCCTGAAGGGCTCACGCTCCTCCCAAGTTCTTGTCTGATCCCGCCTGCCATGGTGTGGGCTTGTGAGGGAGCCTCTAGAAGCAGCCTGTGCTGACCAACTGGAGCTTCCTGTGTGCCCTGTGTGGCACCAGGCAGAGGGACAGTCCTGAGGCACCGGTCAGTGTGACTCTCGCCCCTGGGTGACCTGCTCGTGTGAGAGTAAGGGAATCCTGTATGTCTCACAGCCCCCTGTAAGCTGCTGTTACCCATTTCTCAGTGCATGCAGCTACCTGCACCTGCTTCCAGACATCCACCTATTCATCCATCCATCCATGTGCCCACCCACCCAGTCATCCGTCTGTCCATGTGCCCGCTTACCTACTTATCTACTTATCATCTACCCACCCACCCACCCATCGGTTCATCAGTGTGCCCACTTACTTGTCCATCCATCCATCTAGTCACTTATCCATCCATCCATCCTCCCACCCATCCACTCATCCATCTGCCTACCCATCGGTTCAACAGTGCACTCCCACTCATCCATCCACGCACCCACCCACCCAATTTATCCACCCATTCACCCAGTGGATCCATGCATTCACCCACCTACCCATCCACTCATCTATGCACCTATCCATTCATGCATGCATTTACTCGTTCATCTGTGCACCCCCCACCCACCTGCCCGTCCATCCACACACTCGTCCATCCATTCATACACTTACCCACCCACATACCTATCCAATCCATGCATCTAGCACCCACTCACTCATCCATACATTTACCTACCCACCTGCCCATCTATGCATTTGCTCACCCGCTCATTGTGCACCACCCACCCATCTACCCATCCAACCACACACTCACCCATCCACCCACCCACCCATCCACCTATTCGTCCAACCACCCACCTACCCATCCACCCATCTACTCACCCACCTACCCAATCCATCATGTCCAATCAGAGATCAGTCCCTGTGTAGCCAGAGCACAGAGCTGAGGGAAAGCCAGAGGTGCCACCAAAGTGGTGGCCCGTGTCTCTTGTCTCTCGGGCACACCTGGTGGCTGCAGTCCTGGAAGGTTTCTACTTGTCATGTTGCCCATGTTGGCAAGGAATCCCCGTTTGCCTGCCCCAGGTCACACAGGAGTCTGGCAAAGGCACGGGAGGGGGCAGGCTGGGGGATCCCCTCTGGTGCTGAACTGGTCTTCTTTTGAGACCTAGCCTCTCCTCTCTGCTCTGACCTGCCCCAGGGCACAGTGGCCTTGGCGTTGGCTGGCTGGGCCTCTTGCCTCTATTTCAAGGCCACTGGCCCCGGCCGCCCGCTGTGGAAATGCAGTTAATTAGCGGCCGGGAAAGTTCATCAATAATAGATCTGGTGGCAGCGCTGATGGCCGGCGTGCGGCAGCCTGCGAGGCTCGTAAATCAGCCTGACTGGCCGCCGCTGACCAAGAAAGAGCCTCTCACAGTCAGCAGTCCTGGCCTGGGGCCCCAGGGCAAGCCAGTGGGGCGCCCCACCTCTGCTCCCAGTCTGTAGGGTCACCGGCTCCCCGCTTTCTCCATCTCCTCCAGCTTCTGGCTCTTGGCTTTTTACTTTGCTTCCTAGTCTCGGGAAGCCCTCTCCACTTGCTTTGCTCATGGGCTGCCACATTCAGGACTGTGCCTGGAGGTCCCCTTGGGACCTTCACACGCATGTTCACACTTGTGCCAAGCTCCATGGGCATCAGGGACACGCCTTCACGCAGCCTCTCTGTATATCTAATCATCACATACATGCTCTACATCTTGTTAGCTATGGAAAGGCAGCGTGGGAAAGGGACAGCTGCCCAACAGCAGACACAGCATGTGCAAAGCCCTGAGGCCCGAGGGAGCAGGCGTGCTCAGGAGCTAAAGGGGAGACCCTGTGACAGCTTTGGTTGAACCCTCTGGTTTTCCCACAAAGAGATCCTAGGTTAACTGGCAAGCTTGTAACTCAACCCAGAGTGAAAGTGAGTTTCTTGTCTAATATCTTCTAGTGTGGGCTTCTCCATGTGCCGGGCTTTTGACCTCTTTACTTTTTGATTCGGTTAAGACATCTTTCTGGATTCCCTCCTATTTCAGCCTGCTTCTTCCCACTCTGCTGGGGGGAGGGGAGAGGGACTAGGTCTCTGTGGTTTCACCCACCCGCGGACCTGCACAGGGTGGAACCTCCTGGCCTTGGAGAAATCTGCTGGACCTCCTAAAGAGCCAAAGGGTTCATTACCGCACTCATCTGACGAGGAGCAAAAAGGGTCAGAAAAGTCAGGCAGCGGCGAAGACAGCACAGCGGGCCGAGTGGAAGTCAGACTTTCTGAGTCCTACAGGGAAGAGCAGCTCTTCTTTCTAAAACATCTGTCCTTTCTCATGCTCATTGTTGAGCCACCCACCCATCTCTCTACCCTCCTATCCATCAACTCTCAATCCATCCACCTTCCCACCCATTCACACATCCACCCATCCACCCACCCACTCACCTACCCGCTCATCTATCATCCATCCATTCATCAACCATCCATTCCATCCATCCACCTATTCATCTATCCATCCACCCACCTACTCATCCATCTACTCATCTATCCATCCATCCATCAACCTATCCATTCCATTTATCCATTCATCCACTGATCCATTCACCCACTCATCTATCCATCCACCCATCCACCCAACCACCTACCCATCCATCCACCCATCCACCCATCCATCCACCCATCCACCCACCCACCTATCTATCCACTCATCCATCCATCCATTCATCCATCCACCCATCCACCCACCTATCCCATCCATCCATCCATCCATCCATCCACCCACCCACCCTCCTGTCCCACAGGCACTTCCATGGGGGGAAGCAGCATGGTGGCTTCACTTGGCCTCATTCATTCAGTCTCGGGGTTGGGGAAGCATAGCTGTCGGTGCAGCGACCCCTCACTGCAAGCCAGCGTTCCGGGCAACTGGAGCGCAGAGGCTTCTGGGAAGGCTGCGGTGGGCAGCAGGCGGCTGGGTCCGCTGGAGAAGAGCAGGAAACACCTTTGCCTGCCCCACAGGATGGCCGTTGCCCCTGAGCCTCTGTGCTCTGCACGGGGGGAGGGAGGAAAGGGTCTCCCAGAATAACTGCGTACCCCTCCCCCTTGCACCTCCTGTCCCTGCTGGCCGCCCGCCCCTCTGTCACCTGCAGTCCCAGGGCACAGCTTAGAGCTCAGCAGGGGGCTTGTAGGCTCCTGCGCTTGCTGCAGGGCTGTGAGGGGGGCAAGAAGGGGCTGCGTTTGGGAAGCAGCTGTAGCTCCCCTTCTCTGGGTCCTATCTTCCCGGCACCCTATTTTCCCAGGGTGTTCCTGGGGAGCAGTCAGTGACAAGTCTTCCCTCTTCCCACTCCTAGAACCTTCTCTCAAGCCAGCGCCCCCCAGGGGGGTGTTTCTGAAGGGAGATGAGTGTGGGCCCACCCCAGGTCCACGCAGTCCCACCCACCCTAACAAGCTCATCTTAATCCCACTCTTCCCTGTGCTCCTCCCACCCTCTGCGGGGGAACAGAGACCTCCAGAGCCGGCTGGGCGGAGCACTCAGCCCGCCCACCTGCTGTGTGATCTGGGGCCTGTCACACACCCTCTCTGGGCTCCGCCACAGCAGGGGACAGGATTCCTACAGGGATTCCCATCCAGGTTCCGAGGTTTTGAGATGATTTTGCTGTTTTCTAGCCGATGAATTTATTTTATGAATATTCTGATGAAGATTTGGTGAATCTGCTTCTGTCTTTTCAGAATTTTCTCAAACATATGCAAAGAAGTGTGGTCTGAAAGGCATCTCTCCCCCTTCCTCCCTCCACTCCCTCCCTCCTTCTGTCATCCCTGTCTCCACCTCCCGCCTTCCTCTCTCTCTGCCTTCTTCACGCCTTTACCAATCATGTATTCATTTAATATATAATAATATTAACAAATATAACTCAGGGACAATCTCATGCCTTGGGATTTTTCTTGCCATCTAGATGGGGTGCAGTGACTTGTCTTGGTGCTTCCTAATTCCAGGCTGTGTGAACTCAGACAGCCCTGAATCTCCTCATCTAGCAAATGGGGACAGGGGAGGGGCAGAAATCCTGGTGCCTGCTGAGGTTTCAGGACTGCTATTTTGGTGGGGAGACCAGGCAACAGGCAAAGAGACGGAACCATCCTGGTAGACTCCGAAGGTGCCCCCTCGGCTCCTGTGAATGAGAGAGCTGGAGGGCACAGGCTCTGCGAAGCCGGGCGTGAAATCCGGGCACACGCGGAGCGAGGGCTGGGTGGACGCGGAGGGCCTTTTGGCTGTGTAATTAACTGTAACTGAAATATTATTTGATCTTTTATGTGGAAAATCAAATTGTGTTGCATCAGACGGGCATAAATACACCCTGGTTTGTGCGGCGGCCCCTCCCCAGCGGCGGCCAGCCGGGCCCTCCACCGTGGAAACACAATTCTCGCCTTTTAAACTCGCCTTTGTCTAGCCCTGAAAAGCCGCATTGTGCAGGGGAAGAGGCAGGGCTGGGGGCCCCGAGGGGCGCGGAGGGGTCCGAAGGAGACCCTGCCTGCTGGGGGCTCAGCCCCTGCAGCCTCGAGCCTGTTTCTGCCACCCCAGCCCCCCTCCCAGACCTTGGGCAGAACACTTCAGGTGTCTGAGCCTCGGTTTCCCCAGAATGCCTCCTCCAGGGGACCTCTGAGCTCCTCTTGGGGAGTCACTTTTGTGGGTGCAGGTGGAGTTGGAAGTCCTGGCAGCTACTTTTCTGAAGGTGAAGCTAAAGGAGGAAGAGGAGGGGAGGGAAGAAGAGGAGAAAAGGGGGAGGAGTGTGGGATGCAGGTGGGGAGGGATGGGAAAGCGGGGGGGGGGTGTCCTGGTGTCAGAAGCAGGCTGGGTTCACATTACATCTCTGCCGCGTACTGGCTGCACCATGTCTCTCTCTAGGCCTCAGTGGGTGTCTCTCTCTGGGGGGGGTCTCCCAAGGCTTTTGCATTTTATTCCCATTGCTTTAGGAACTTTTCCCCCCCTTTGACACAAGGTCTTACATGCTGCTCAGACCAGCCCCCAACTCACAACAACTCTCCTGCCTCACCCTCACAAGGACACCTCCATACTTGGCTTTGGGGGAGCAATGCTGAGGACAGCCCCCAACACCCCCCCCCGCAGGCTTTGGCAAAGCGTTCTATCCCCTGAGCAGCACCCCCAGCTCTGTGCAGATTCTCACGGACTCAATAGAACTCAGATTTTTAGGGGTGTTTCTCCGCCTCTGCTCCACTTTTCCTGTTTCCCTCCCTGGACACCTTCAGGAACCTTCTATTCTCCATCTGCCTCACCTCTGCTCAGGATCAGAGCTCTCTCAGACACGGGGGTGGGGGGGTGGGGGGCGGGGTGGAGGGTGTGTTCCTCAGCAGTCTCGGACCGGAGCCTACATCAGGCCCAGAGGGTGCGTTGCAGGAGAAGAGAGAGGTAGGGTTCCATCCTGCACACTCTGGGACATGCCTCAGGTTGCCCCCCCACTCCACCCCCCAGATGTCTTCTCCCTCCATCCCCCAGAGGAAAGACAAGGGGCCAGGATGGGAGGAACCTGAGACAGAGAGAAAACACGGTGAGTTGGGATCCTGCCAAGCCAAACATCCTGGAATTAAAAAAATAAACAGAGAGAGAAAGAGAGAGAGAGAGAGAAGAATGGTGACTGTCTGAAACTGTAGGGTCTCTGGGGACGTCTTTGCTGGGGGTGCTCACAGACCTGCAAGAGGCCCTAGGTGGATCACTGAGCAGCTGCTGTTGCCCCCTGGAGAAACTGAGGTCCACAGACAGGGTCACTGCCAGAAGACCCAGAGGGGACTTAGGCCCTCTCAAAGGATAGCATCCTCCTCTCCCAGCAAAAGTGCTGTATGCAATGGGAGCCTGACATGGTGGTGGTGGGTGGGTCCTTGCCTTAGGCCCTGCTGGGGGAGGGTGGAGGATCATGTGACTCCTTTCTGCTCTGAGACCCCTAAGCGTCCCGTGTGATGGATTACTCCGTGGGGATCAAGATTGTCACGGTTAGATACAGGTGTCAACTTGACTGTTGAGGGTTTGAGCTCTGGGCACATTTGTGGAGAATTAGTGGTTGAGTTAATCCCAGAGCAAACCTGCAGGAGACTGTCTAGCCGATGGGGAAGGACCAGCCTATGGTGGGTGGGACTTGTCCCCGGAAAGGTGAATAAGATGGAGGAGCTGGTTGAACACGTTGGCATCCTTGTGTCCACTTGGCCAGACATGCTGGTCTGGCAAGTAAGGATCGTCCCTCTCTCAGCCGTCGTGTGGAGATGATGTGATCAGTTCCCTCAACGCTTGGTGTTGGTGTGAGCTCTCCCGTCAAGCTGGACTGAGAACTGTAACCGGACTATTGTAAGAGAAAATATACCCCCTGTTCCCTTAAGGCATTTTGTCATGACTGTAACAGCAACATACAGGCGAACTGCTACAAAAATACAAATTTCACGCATTCAAAGATTTTCTTGAGATGTTCTTTTTCCTCTTCCTGATTCGGAGATTTTGAATTTTGAAAGTACCCCTGTTCCCGGCCCCCATGCCTCCTGAGCCAAGTGCATGGATCAGCCATTTCTGTACAGGGGACACTGAGCCACCAAGGAACGCCAAGACTCCCAGAGGTCAGGGCCACAAGACCCAGAGTCTGCGTCCCCCCAAACGTGTGAGGCACCATTTGCAGGTGCTCTGGGGTCACCGAATTTCCTGGTTTCCCAGCTCTCGGTTAACTGCGGCTTTCCTAGCTGTGTCTCCTTCCCGTTCCTGACACATCTGTGACTCAGCACCCACTGTCCCTTTGATAAGGATTACCCTTGTTGGAGAAGGGGCTGGAGGAGGTGTGGGGGTCACTTGTCCTTGTCCTTTATTCTCACTCCCCCAGTGAGCTTATGGGAAGGGGAGACAGGCCTCACTCAAAGCCTGGGGCATCCAGCAGAGCTGCCTGGAAGAGACCCCAAGACAGAAGCCAGGGCCCTTGGGGAATAGGGGTGTCTATCTGGGAGTTGATGGTCCTGAAAATTCATCTTTCACCTTGACCATTCCCAGCATCCCCGGCATCTGGAACCATACCTGGCAAACATCAAGTGCTCGATAAATGCTTGTGGAGATGCTCAACAGTGAGACAGAAGGAAAGAAGGGAAGGAAACAAGAACAGTCACAGAGGTACTGGAGAGGAAGAGACAGAGACGGGGCAGGATGAGGCAGGTCGACGAGGGCAACCTGGACAGCTGGTGAAGGACATGGAGCCCCCGGCCTCAGAGGAGACGGCCTGCCATGGAGAGAGCTTGCAGTTTGTGTCTGGAATGGTGGGGCCCAGGCAAAGGGTCCTAGTCACAACCAGTGAAAGCCGCATTCCTCAGTGGCGGGTCCAGCAGTCCAGGGACATGGTTAGTTGGGTCTACCCTGCTGTGGTGGCAGAGGGGACGGGCTACCCCTTAGCTCAGCCATCTACACCCCCCACCCAGAGCCAGAACAGCCTCAAGCAAGAGTAATGGGAGAGAGGAGTGTTGATGACATGTGTCTAAAGAGGAAAAATGGGTCATTTCAAGTTGAACTGGGCGACTTACTGGGGACAGGGGGAGCCCAGGGCTTGCTCCGGAGAAGCAACGTGCGCTTCCGGAGGCTTTACCAGTATGTGGCGTGTTCCCATGGGTTGACCCTCCCGCTCCTCAGCAAGAGGAGACCCCAACATCTGGAAAGAGGGGGCCCAGCAGCCTCAATCCTGCCATGGGGGATGAGGGATAGAATCCACTCAGCGTCCTGTTTCTGACTGTGGCCAGCTGGTGGGCTCTGAGCACTGGAAGGATTCTGGGGTAACCCTTTGGGGGGGTGCCCAGGTCTTGGTGCTTGAGTGGCTTTTCCTGCACTGTTGGCCACCGTTGGACTGATGGAGGGTGTCACTGCCAGCAGGCAGGTCAGACTGGGGCCTTCAGATCCGCCTTTCTGACCCATGTCCACTACCTGTTCCCACCCGTGAGCCCCAACTGCTACCCATGGGTCCCAGCCACTGAGTCATGTGGCCAGCGTGGTTCCCAGCATGTCTGTTTTTACTGGGGGCAGCTGCTGTGTCCAGCTCAGCGTGGGGACACTGCCTTGGCCTGGGTTCTCAGTCCTGTCTCATCCTGCATGGCTGTCCTTGGGCCGCCCAATGAGCATCGGGCACCTCCATGTCCTGTGGTGGCTGGGCTGTCCTCCAACTGTCCCACGGGACCATCGATCCCCTCCCAGGCCACTGGGCTGTCCTGGACCAGTCCCACGGGACCACGGCTCCCATCCCGTGGTCGCTGGGCACCCCCATCTGCTCGACCCTCCCAGCAGCAGCATCTGGGTCTCAGACTCTTCTATCCAAAATTTGAAAATGACTCCATCAGCCGAGGCTCCTGCCCTCTTGGGTGCTGCAGCCGCCTGGACGTCACTCTTGACCCACAGTTTGCCATCCACACAGGATGCGGGGCCATTTGTTCATAGTGTACATTTGCCTAGCTGTGGTTTTTCCTGGTCTTTCCTGCCATGGAAGACCAGGGAGAGCCACAGGGTCCAGATCACGCCCATCACCAGCCCACTTAACACTCACTCCACTGTTTGCTCTGCCTTGTCCATCATGTGGCCCCACCCATCACCAGTCGTGTCTACCACAATGCCCCACCCACCGGTTCTGTCCATCACATGGTCCCACCTATCACCAGTCCCGCCCATCACAAAGCCCCAACTTCTACCAACTTTGCCCATTACAAGATTCCATCCACCAGCTCTGCCTGTAACATGGCCCCGCCCACCACGGTCCTGTACACCATCTGATCCTACGCAATGATCCCACGCAACATTCCCCCATTTACTCCAGCCCCGCCCACCTCTCCATGCCCACTCTACAGGCAACCTCACAGCTGCCCATCATCTAGCCCCACCCACCACTAGCCCTGCCCACCCACCTATCTGGATCTCTGAACACTCTCTTTCCACTCCGTTGCACCTCTGGAGCTGCCGTCCTGCCAAGCAGAAGCCTGGCTGTGATCTCTGTCCTTCCAGTTGGGGCTCTGCTCATGTGGGCATCCATTAGTCGTGTAGAGTCTGGGCCAGTGTTCATGGAATGGCTGGCTGACTCCACCTGATGGTCAGTCAAGCCCTGGACGCTGGGGTGCTTCAGTTGTTCATAGCTGGTCTGTGGCTGGGACAGGTGGGATCTTGGAGTTAGGACATTTGGAAGGATCATCGAAGGTAGGTTCTTAGGACCAGGTGATTTGAGAAGGCTGGGAGGCACAGGGAAGAGACCCTTTCCTGGGAAAGGTATCCTTTGCAGGGCACAGAACGCTGGGGCTCAGCAATGGGTGGAATGGAGCAACAGGACAGACACTGAGTCTGAAGCTAGCACAGCTCAGGACTGGAAGGACACAGAGACACGTCACATCCAATCCTCCATCCACAGGCAGGGAGACCCAGGGCAGGGGCTGTGGCTCAGGTCTTTTCACTGGGGGAGCCCTGGTCTAGAAGGAAACGTGGGGAGCGGGGACAGGAAGCAGGAGTCAAAGACTGGCTTCTGCGGGGAGGAGGGGACGGAGGCTCGGCTTTGGGCTACAGGTTCAAAGCTCAGAGATATCAAACACTGCAGGCCCTCAGGGCCCAAAGCGTTTAACCCAGCCTGGTCTGCTGTCAGCCCTCAGCCCTGTGGCCCAAGGGTGCTGACAAGGCTCAGCGTCCCTGGGAAAGTCAAGCTCAGTTTCAGGGGACTAGAATCTTGCAAAGGTGCCCTGAACTCAAGCATGGAGCCCCGGGCTCAGACCTTCCAACAACACCAATTTAGCACCTTGAAATAAACCTGCCCCAACACACATGCAGACCCATGTCAGAGCCAACAGGTCTCATGTTAACATGGCCTCCCGAGGAGTTATTTTATGTTTTGAGTGAGGGAGCCACACGCATGACAGGAACTTGCTCAGCAACACTGTGACGTTCTGTAAATCATGTCTCACATCTTCCCCTAGGACAGAGATGTCACCTGACCCAACCTGACCCAACTCATAGCTGTTTTAAGGGGCCATATTTTCCACTGTGCAGCTGGGACACTTTGGCACATGCCTTTCTGTTCTTTCTGGAAACGATGTTCACCGTGCAAACTGCCAAAAAGTTGCTTTTCTGACCCCAGAAAAGTCACCATTGGCATTAATAAAGATCTCCTTTTTAACTGTTTGAAAAATAATTCCAATCCGCTGTGCTCTTTTTGACTTTTTTCCGCTTCTCATCCTTCCATCTCATTTGAAATAAAGTCATGGATAGAGACTCTATTTGCCACCTTAGATATTCCTGCCTTTCTCCCACTTTTTCTCCCTGTCCACTCCCAAGATCAGCTTACATCTGGCCTGGAAAATAGATCTCTCCTGATCAATTGGTAATGCCTGCCTAAAGGGCCGCAGAGCTCACCCAGGTCCCTGAGTTCAGCTCCGAGTGCTGCAATTGATTAGTCATGTCTGCCACAGGTATGAGACGGGGCCAGGTGATACTGCTGCTATGTATTTGCTATTCCAGGTTCTGATACACAGTGACAGACAGAGCCGAGAGACAGATGTCACCCAGTTTCTCTCCCTGACCTTTGTCCTCTTCAGCCGACAGCTCTGGGAAGATTGGAGATGTCCTGTGATTCTAGCATCCTCTTGGTTTTTATCTTTCCAGGTTCATGCGTTTCTAATTGTTTAGAACACTGTGGCGAAATTAATAGTCCTGCGGTTGGTTTATTGCATTTAGCAAAATTATATGCAGGCACAATGTTTGCCAAGAGGAGACACGACCGTGGCGGCGTGCTCCTTAATCGTGGCAAGATGATAATTTAGTCGTTATACTGGTTGAAAATGATGGGATTAATCTTTGAAAAGTTAGAAAACTGAGGGAGCAAGGTAAAGAGTATTGCTTCTGCTAGACAAGAAAGCTGAAGACAGGCCGATTCTCTCAGCCAAACCTGGTAACGGGGAGACTTCAGGCAACTGAGGTGCACAGCCCTGATCAGGATCCCAGGTCGGATGGTACAGGAGCCTTCAGGAAAGGCGTGTCCTTCTCTGGGCCTTTGTCCGGTCCCCTTCCCATACCTGTGGCAGACATGACCAATAATAAACTGAGATTGGCAGAGTGGCTTTTAATGCCCTCCCCCACAAAGATCTAGGGTTCAGGATGATGAAGAAAGGCAGTTGAAAACTCAGGAAAGCAGACAGCAACTTGGGGTGCCTGGATTCTTCTAGGGGGCTGGTACCCTGATTTAAGCTCCCTCCAGACAAAATCATGTGCCCTCCCTTCCCCCCGTCCCCCCGCCCCTGCCCCCAGAGCTGGCTACCAACCCCAGTAGGTTATGCTCTAGGGGCTGGTTGGTCATAGTCACGTGATTCAGGTCTGGCCAATCATAACGGATGAACATTCCCCCTGCTCACTTGCCTGGAATGTTCTAGAATGAGCCTCTCCTTGGACTCTGGGGTGGCTGAAGAGGCGAGAGGAGACCTAGGCTGGGTCTGGGGCCATCTTGGCTCTGGTTTGGGAAGAGCCTTCAGTGGAATGCAGGGTCGGATGCGTCTGTTTCCCTAGTGCTCGTCGTGCCAGATCCAGCTCTGCCTGATGCCGTGGGCGTCTCTGTCTCTCTGTCTCTGTCTGTACGTCGCTCTAGCTTCCCCCAGCCCCTCATCCTCCTTCTTCATCAATTTGGAGTTGAGTCTCCATGGCTTGTGGCCCGCACACTCTGCTGGGGTCTAAAAGCGGTACAGGGCTTGCCACACACACATGAGGACCTGAGTTCAGATCCCCAGCTGGCATCCATGGGAAGAAGCCAGGTGGGGCCACTGGGGTGGCTCAGCAGGTGAGGCGCCTGCTTGCAAACCTGGAGATTTGAGTTCAGCCCTTAGAAGCCCACAGGGAGAGAGCATGGGGCAACGTAGGTCTGAAATCCCAGTGCTGGAGGGGTGCAGAAGGATCCCTGGGGATTGCTACGACTGTCTAGGCAAACTGCTGAACTGCCCCAAGATAAGGTGGAGGTGACAGTGCCCAGTGGCAGCCTCTGGCTTGCATGCACTGCACATACAGACACACACAGACATACACTTGAGCACACACCAGACATACAAACACAAACATACAGATACCCAGCAGCAGCCTCTGACCTCCACACATCTGCACACACACGCATGCATGCACACACACATATGAATACACACCAAACATACACACAGACATGGATACTTATATACAGACACACATGAACACGCAGACATTCATGTGAACACAGAGACATATAGACACACAAATGTACACAAAGACATACATTTGAACACGGACATACACATGAACACATGCATATAACCACACAAATGCACATAAACACATGTGAATGCAGACATCCAGACACACACAGACACATACATAGGATGGCTACACACAGATACAGAGACATACCAACACACATACCTCAACATACAGTAAAACAAACATACACACATGAACACAGACACACATATGAACACAGAGACATACACAGACATGAATACACACAAAACATACAACACGTACCACTGGACATACAGACACACATACACAAAGACACACAGACAGATAGATACACACACAGAGCCAAAGACACACACACACACAGATACACATGTTGCTATCCGCACTGCATGCTCTCCCCTAGCACCTCTGCCCTGCTGCACACAGCAGGAAGCCATTGGCTCCTGGCCCCCTTGCTTCCAGAGCCCCAAGCCTGGTAACTGTCCCTTCTGATCCCACTGTGAGGCATCGAAGGGACCAGGGCTCCGCCCCCACCCCAGAACTTCCCCACCTGACCTGTCACACTCTACATTTCTGCTGTTGTGTCTGAATCCAGGATTCTGTCAGTGAAAAGTCACTGAGTGACTCCAGGGTCCTTCAGCTATGGTGTCTAGATGATGACCCAGAGTGGGTGTGCAGGTGTGTGGAAGAGTGTGTGTGCAGGCATGTGCATATGCAGGTGTATGTGTGTGCAGACATTGTGTATGTGGTGACTGTTCAGGCACATGTGTGTACAGGTGAAGGTGTGTGTGCATGCTCAGGCATGTGCATGTGTGTGTTGTATGTGTAGATGTGTGCACAAGCAGGCATACACATGTGTAGTGCATTATGGGCGTGTGCAGGTGTGTGGTGCATGTTTAGGCATGTGTATATGCAGATGTGTGTGTGTTTAGCATGTGAGTATGCTGGTGTGTGCAGGTGTGTATGTGCTCAGGTGAGTACAGGCATATATGTATTCAGGTGGGTCTGTGTTGAGGCATGTCTGTGTTCGAGCAAGTGTGTATGTGCTTGTGTGTGTATTCAGATGTGCGTTCAGGTGTGCGCAGGTGCATGTGTGTTCAGGCATATGAGTGCTAGTGTGTTCAGGTGTGTGTATGCTCAGATATGTGTATGCTCAGGTATGTGCACGTGCAAGTGTGCATGTGCAAGTGTGTGTGTGCAGGTGTGCATGCGCAGGTGTGAACGTGCAGGTGTGTGCATGTAAGATATGTGCATGTGCATGTGTGTGCAGGTGCATGTGCAGGTGTGTGCATGTGCAGGTGTGTGAATGTGCATGTGAGTGCAGGCGTGTGCATGTGCAGGTGAGTGCAGGCGTGTGTGTGCAGGTGTGTGGGTGTACAGGCTGACACAGAGGGGAGCTGACCCTACGTCATTCTCACGAGGACCATCCTGAGTGGACCGTGAAGGAAGCCTGAGAGTCTGCCAGGGAGGAGGAGGAGGCAGATAGGGTTCCAGCGGAGGGTGGGCGGGGCAAATGGCAAATGGCCCCTCCCTGAGCGAGTGGCAGAACTCAGCGGAGGGCTCTGTAGTGAGGGGGTGAAGACTTGAGGTGTGGGCTGGTAGGGCCCACGGGGTGGGGAAGGGCTAGCGTCTGATGTGGGCATGGGAAGCTGGCTGGGCTGGCCGGCACTGGGCAGCTGTGGGATGGTCCGGAGAAGTCTTGTGGAGCGCTGCGGGCCCCAAGCCGGAGAGTCTGGGAGCCAGGCTGCTCTGTCCTGCGGAGCCTTCGAGTCTGCAGAGGCAGGAGGCAAGGAGACAGACATTCAGCTCTGGGATCCCTAGACCCCCACAGCCTGCATTCCAGAGCTAGCGGGCCCCACCATTCCCAGCTCTGGAATCTGAGCTTCTCACCGAGGGGGACCCCGGGGGCCGCTTGGTGGAAACGGAGAGGGCTGGAAAGGACTTGTCCCCACCGTCCATTGAATTGACTTGATTTACGGGGTTGCTGCGTGGTTCCCAGAGGAAACCAATCTGTTCCCACCGTGCCGGGGCTCGGTGTCTAAAGATAGGATGAAGTTTCTTTTTTTTCCTTTGGCAAATTCTGAGAGGCCTGCTGTCTGCCCCCCCCCCCAGAAGGCTCCTATCCAGGTCACCTCAGCTATCCCTGTCTGGGACTGGCAGTAAACTAATTGCTGGGGGATAGAGTGGCAACATCAACCATGGGGCACACCCCCTAGTGCCACATGTGGGTGTGGCGTGGGGAACAGCAGCTGGGGGGGGCCTCCACAGAGTGGTATGCACAGTCCTGGCATGAGAAACATCACCTCCGATAAATTAGTGATATAGAGAATCTGGAATTACCTCAGTTTACCCACAGGCTCTGAGAGCCGGAGTCACACTGGCCCCGGGCCCACAGTGGGAAGAGGGGGAGGTGGGCATGAACCCACTAGGAAGGGTCAAGCTGCAGGCTGTGGTCCAAAGGCAGGAGAAGGACAGACAGAGGTAGAGGGGAGACGAGGCGACTGAGAGAGGGAGACAAACTGAGGCTTGTTTTGATGGCTTTGCTGAGGGGGGGAGAGAGATTACAGCTTCAGGGAAGGCTGAGGCTGCAACAGGGACATGCGTACCAGGAGGAGGGGAATCCTGCGAAGTGGTTGGGTTAAGCCCAGAACAGACCTATAAGAGATTGTCTAGCTGCTGGGGAAGGCCCAGCCCCTGGTGGGTAAGACTAGGCCCTGGAATAAAATACCGAGAGCTGATTGAGATAGTTGGCATCTTTCTGTATACTTGGCAAGACATGCAGGTCTGGCGAGTAAGGATCGTCCCTCTCTCAGTCATTATGTAGAGATGATATGGCCAGTTCCCTAGGCCCTGGTGTTGGTGCGTGCTCGCCCGTCAAGCTGGACTGAGAACTGTAACCAGTAATCATAAGAGACAATAAACCCCTTATTCCCTTAAGCCTTTTGATGGTGATTTATTAGCAACCATGCAGGCTGACAGCAACAGTGTGTTTGGAAGAGTTGGTACACTTGTCACAGGTCCCCATCTTGGATGTACCTCAAAATCAGAGAGGAATTGCTTTTTCAAGTGTTTGTGTGGGTGGGGTGCGTGTAGATATGTGTGCACATCCGTGCGCACACGCGTGGAGGCCCAAAGCTCATGTCAGGTGTCTCCTTCGATGCTCTGCTTTTCTCGTAAATGCAGAGCCTTTCACCTGAACCCAGAGCTCACCAGTCGGCCAGGCTAGCCCTGGGGATCCCCTGTCTTTGCATCCAGGATGCTGGGGTGACAGCAGCTGCCACGTCTGCCCGGCTTTTACATGTGTTCTGAGACTCTGAATCCTGCTCCTCACATGTGCGGGGCAAAGCGCCTGACCCGCTGAGCTAGCTCCTCCTCTCACTTCTGAAGATCTGCGGGCCACTGTGGCTGAGGCTCCAGGGGATTTGGGTGGGGAGTGGAGGTCATAGGTAAGATAAGGGGGGCAGAAAGGCTTAAGTGTCGGCATGAGAAGTCGGATGATAATCAGCCCAGTGCTGGGTGATGATGACGGTGCGCCCAGACTCAGCGCATGGTGAGCTCACGTGCTGTCATGAGAACATGCACCTTGCAGCCCGATGCGCAGCACCGTGTCCTGAGCAGGCACGTGCATGCACATGTACATATACTCTCTGACACACACACACTTGCACACACACAACACTCCAAAGAATACACATATGTGTGCACCTATGCACACACACAAATGCACAGACATGCTTGTGCACACACGTACTCTCCCTGACCTGAGTTCAAATCCCTGCTGTGCTTTCAGCTGTGTGCTTCAGGGACACTTTTGACTTCCCTGGGTGTCAATTTTCTCATCTGTCTGAAGATGTTACAACAGTGCTGGGCTCTCAGAAGCACTCTGAGGATAGGGGAGATGGCATCCACAAAAACCTGGTGTATAGGGCTGGAGAGGTGGCTCAGGGGTTAAGCCTCTGCCTTGCCGGCGGAAGGTCCTGAGTTCTGATCCTTGGCCCACGTATAGACGCCGGGCGGAAGCGGGGGCGGCCTGCACTTCTGGTCTTGGTAGGGCGGAGCCTGTGAATCCCGGGGCAGAGTAAACAAGGAGGTGGAGGCATCCATGGTGGTTCCCGAATTTGTCCATGGTTCTACACACACACACACACACACACACACACACACACACACACACGCATACACGTACAATTGAATAAATAAAAAAAATTAAAAATTAAAAAAAAACCTGGTGTATAGAAGGACTTGGGAGAGAAGGAATCCCAGCCCAGATCCCCAAGTGCCAGGAGTAATGTTGTTCAGACCAGTCCTGGCCGGGCATCTCCTTTGGATCCCAAGTGTGTCCCTGGTTCCACCTCTGTGGCAAGTCTCCGTGCCCCGAGGTCGGTGGATGGCCCAGGTGTTAAGCATGCCCTTTCCCTTCGTAGGACGCCTTTCTCCTTTGCCTCTTCAGAGAACTACCCCAGCCATGAAATCCAGTCTTGGCATCTACCCCGTTACTTCCCTCTCTGTTGTTGTGAGACAGCTCACCCATGACTCCAGAGGGGAAAGGGACATTTCTCTGGCTTCTGATTCCAGAGGGGAGACATAGTCCATTAATGGCAGAAAAGGCATGGCAAGCAGCAGAAGCCAGAGCGGCTCAGGTCCCAGCCACCATCATGGATCAAAGGGAGCAAGAGACAACTGCAAGTAAGGGCAAGTAAGGGTGGGGTGGGGGGTACCCAACCTCAAGGCCCTGGAATGTGCCTTCCTCCAGCAAGACTCCACCTCCTAATGGTGCCATGACCTTCCCAAACATTGCCATCAGCTAAAGATGCAAGAACATGAGGATGTGTGGGTCTAGTGATATTCACACTATAACAGCACCCCATCCTCAAGATGGACCTCCATGAGCTCCTCCAGTCCCAAAGGCCCCCCCACCAATGGATCCTATTTCTCCTGGTTCATTGCTCAGCCAGTTGCCTTCTTGAAAGAGAGGTTAGCCAACAAATCCTGCCAGGAGGGGCCTCAGGGGTCCTTCTCCTTGGAACAGTTCTCTACCCATGGAGCTGGCTAAGATGATCATGCCTGACACTGCTGCAGTCTGTGGGTCCTGACTTGAACCCAGCACCTTTCACTAGTGCCCCGCCCATTCCACCCTGAGGAAACCTCATCTGATAAGATCACTCAGCACGACATTGTGGATGGTCATAGGATGAGGGTGTGATGTCCTCAGCCTGGACAGATGCACGCGCCCAGGCTCCAGAGTGCCGAGGCAGGGGTGGACAGGGCCTTGGTGCTTGGCAATCTGGCAGACACGGACAGAAATGGGTCTCAGCAAGTCACACCCTCCTGCCTGCCAGAGACTGTGCACGGGGGTCACAGGTTGGGGTCCTTTCCTCCATCTGCAACAGATACACAGACCCATGACTCACTTAGGGACAGTGTAGAAGTGTCATGATTACAGTCACAAGCTCCAGGCGCCAGTCCGCAGGCAGCATCCTGGCCCATGAACAGGCTACAATTCAGTCATCCATGAACTGGGGGATCTCTGACTGCCTTTGGCCTGGGACTAATAGATCAAGGAAAAGAGGAGACCTGGAAGCACCGGGCTGTGGTGATGTGGGAAGAGAGTCAAAACTTACAAGGCTCAGGAAGCTCCCCAAAGGCATCAGTCCCCTGAAGCCCAAAGTTAGAGAAAGGAACCTTCTGATTTAAGGAAGGAGTTACGAGGGGAAGGTGCAGGGGAGCCATTCACTGCCTCAGCTCTGGGAAAGGGAGACCAGATGGAGGCTCTGGCTGATGAGCTAGATAAGAGGGATTGTGTCGGCGGTCTGCACATCTGCCAAGGGTCCCAGCATCTGGGAAGGCAGGGATGACTATGTATTGCCAGCTTCTTTGGTACTTCTGTGGTGGAGATGCTGGTGATGGTGATGATGGTGATAATGATGGTGACAATGATGGTGACAATGGTGGTGATGATGGTGATGGTGGTGGTGATGATGGCAGTGATAATGATGATGATAGTGATGATGGTTGTATTAGTCAGGTTCTCTAGAGTTACAGAATTAATAAAATGAATATATAAATAAGGAATGTATTGAGTTGGCTTACAGATATGTCTGAGGTAGTCCAACGATGGCTGCCAGTAGCTGCTCAGTCCAGTAGTCCAGCAGGTGATGGGTGAAGACTGAAGGATTCCTGGAAAATCTTTAGTCTTGTTGAAAAAGACTTGGAGGGTTGGAGAGCTGGAGGGTCAAAGAAGAGAAGAAAAGGGCAGTTGGAAGGAAGAGTGATTCCTAGCACAGCTACAGAGCGTCTCTTCTCTTCCATGGTTCCCTTTATCTGGTCCACTACCGTAAGGTTCCTATGAGATCCATGGAGGTTCCAATGGGATCTAGGGCTGGTCTTGTATTATCCAGATCATCTCTTCAGGTGGTCTCAGCTGATCTTACCAGGTGTGGTCTCAGCCAGTCTTAGTTAATACCAGGTGTGTCAAGTTGACACACAGGATTAACTATCACAATGGTGATGATGATGATGGTGATGATGGTGATGATGATGACGGTGATGATGATGATAGTGATGATGATGGTGATGGTGATGATGATGATGTTGGTGATGATGATGGTGATGGTGATGGTGATGATGAAGATGATGATGATAATGATGATGGTGGTGATGATGAAGATGGTGATGATGGTGAACACAGCGATGCTGGTCATGGTTTCTCACCAAGTCTTCTCAGAGTCGGGGACTTTGTTCTGATCAAGTGTTCTGTCACAGATCCAGAGGGTACCTGATGACGACACCTTTTGTTCTGATAGAGGAAGCACTTCCCCAATTATTGGGGACACCAGCTGGTCATTCAGCTGCCTGCGGCCTTGGGCCAGGCCCGGTTCCTGCTGCCTGGCCCGACCCTCTTGGACAGAGCAGCAGACCATGCGGCCTCGCTGAGGCTCTGAACCTGAGTGTTGCTGATAAGGCAAACTGGGTGTGAAGCTGTGGCAGGGGGCGGGGGGCTGGGAGGAAGAGGATGCCAGAGCACATCGCAGTCCACCCACCGGCAGTGGCTGCTGAGACCCGGCAAAGCCGGCTGCCGCCTGCAGAGGGGAGACGCGCACGGTCCTCTGCCAGCTTCAGTGATTTATGCCCTTGCCCCGAGGCCTGCAGTGTTTGCTCTTGTTCCGCTCAGAGGCCAAGAGGCCGGGAGGGCACCGCGGAGAAGGTGTTTAATGAAGTGGGTAAATATTAGGTGAGCATCCGTGATGGCCGCAGGCTGGGAGCCCGGCCAAGGGCGCGTCCCCGTACTGGGAAGCCTGACCGTGCCTTGCCCACCTTCCCCCTCCAGGTGGGGAGGAGGGAACCTGTAAGCTGTGTCACCCCAGCCAGGCTCCCAGCTCCTGTCTTCACTGCAGCGGCCTGGAGCTATGAGGAGACTGGGCTGGGTCCAGTCTGTGATTCAAATCCTCAGCAGCAGTTATGGGCCTTGAGCTATGTGTTCTGTCACTTAGACCCTTGCTGTCTCCACTGTACCCTGGGGTGAATCAGTGGAGACTCTAGAAGGAACACAGATGTGCGCTGGGGGTGGTTAGACTTGGTACAGACATGTCCTCTAATGAGAATAGCCCGGGGCAGCAAGTAAGTCTATTTCCCAGGTCCTCGTGTGTGTGTGTGTGTGTGTGTGTGTGTGTGTGTGTGTGTGTGTGTGTCTGTGTGTACGAGAGGCTTCTGTGTATGTGTGCGTACTAGAGAGCACTGCGTGTGTGTGCGTGCGCGTGTGTGTGCATGTGTGTGTACTAGAGGCTTCTCTGTGTGTGTGTACTAGAGAGCACTGTGTGTGTGTGTGCACGTGTGTGTGTGCATGTGTGTGTACTAGAGGCCTCTGTGTGTGTGTGTATGTGTGTGTGTGTGTACTAGAAGGCACTGTGTGTGTCTGTGGAGACCCAAGAATCACCCTGGATTGCTCTACCTCCTTATTACTTTGCTCAGGGATTTCTCAGGCTCTGCCCTCCAGGGCCAGAACTGCAGGCCGCTTCTGTATCCACTGAGCATTTTTATGTGAAATCTGGGATCCGAACTCAGATCCTTTTGCTTGCAAGACAAAGGCATTAACCCCCAAGCCATCTCCCCAGCCCACAGCTTACCGTCCACCCCGGGACACTGCCAGCTTCAGTGATTTATGCCCTTGCCCCGAGGCCTGCAGTGTTTGCTCTTGTTCTGCTCAGAACAAGATGGGATGGTTTGGTGGCCTGGGATCTTGTGGATTTTCCTCATCCTTCAGCTTCAGCTCTGTGAGGCTGGTTGCGTGTCTTTCGCCTCTGACCTTGCTGTGGGTGGAGTGTCAGGGGAGCCATGTTGTGTTCCTGTCCACCATGTCTCCCTCACTCTTCTCCTAACCGCTGGCAACTGGTCACCTTCCAGTCTTCTTCCGGTGGAACCAGAGAGGGAAGAGTAACTGAATCAAACAGATCATCCTATGCAGCCGAAATAAGAAATGAGCTTCCCATCGCTGGAGGTGTGCGCAGCTGAGAGGCAGCCCCCTCCCCTGCAGGGCTCCTGCACCCCTGATAAGGTTGGGGCAGGGAGATGTTGAAGGCCCCTCCCAGCTTTGAGTGCTTATGCCCACAGGCCGGACACTGGCCAAGCTGCCCGGCCTCCATGTTGTACCCACTGTGAGAGCTGTGAGCTGGTGGTACCTCTTGGTGGTCCCACTCCTGGCCTGTGCTGTTCTGACCCATGACATCTCGGACCCCATCGGGGCCGGGAGGGACCCTTCGTCTGTGTCCCTGTGAGCCCGGGGTTGTTGGGTGCAGCTGGGCCACACCTTGCTGGATGTACCTCCTTTCCACTAGGCTTAAATGCATTTATTTAAAAGCAGCCAGCACGCCTCTCCTTGTGGGGGCCCACTCTTCAACACAGTGTTTCTGGTCTGGGGAGATGGCTCAGGGCCTCTGCCTCACAAGCAAAAGGACTTGAGTTCAGATCTCCAGATCCCACATAAAAATGCTGGACCGAAATTGTGGTGCCTGTAATTCCGGCCCTGGAGGACAGAGCCTGGGAAAACCAAAGCAAGGGAAGAAGGAGGCAGAGCCATCCAGGATGATCTCCAATGTCATCCTGGGGTTTCCACAGGCACACACACAAAGCCCACTTGTACACATACCCCGCCCCTAGCAACAAACAAACAAACAAACAAAAAGTAACAACAACAACCAGCGTTTCCATGTTCCTGGCCCCCATCTGCTTCATCTGGCTGTGTAGGGGCTGGGCTGAGTTCAAATCCTGCCCTCCTCAAGGGTCAGCATGTCTGCCTCAAGGGAGCCTTGGGGTCTGGGTGACCCCCCAGGACAAGAAGTAGAACTGTAGAGGTTAACATATAGCTGCAGAGGTTAACACAAGACCGGCTGTCCGGGCCTGCTTGCCCCAGGGCTAGGCACGTTCCTTCCGGCTTCTCTCCTGAGTATTGATTTCACCTCCGTGGGGGCTCTGCCCTCTCCCCAAGGCCTGGGAACTTCGAGTAGATCACACAACCGTCCCGGGATTTCAGTTAGCTAGGCTAAGTCTGTGATTCTAGATAGTTCCTCATCCTCCACCCCCACCCCCGTCGTTGGCTAAGATATCCTTCCTGGAGTTCATGGGAGTGAAATCTGAGGTTAAAACTGTGAGTAGGACACTCAGACCCAGCCAAACACCTAGAAGCTTCTCGTGGAGATGACGGCTGACCTGTGGGTGAGGAAGGAGCAGGCAGAGCAGGCGAGATGAGGAAAATCTCTTTGGGGGGAATCCTTGCCCTTCTGGAAGACATCGAGGCCCCTTCTCTGGGCCCCCTGAGGTCTGTATGGGAGCTGCCGGGCCATGATGCTGCGGCAGGGATCCTTCCCGGAAAGGGAAAGGATGGTGGCAGCCTCCCCCCCTCCCCCAGGAGCTCAGAGGCGGGCAAACGTGGCAGGACTTGAGCGGCGCACTGTGTTTACACCAGGCAGGTTCTGACTCCGCAGCCGGGGTATTTTGGGAGAAACTGTCTCTCCCACATCTGGCTGCAGCAGAGCCCAGCTGCCGCTCGCAGCTCAGCCCCAGGCTGCTGTCACGCGTGGGAACACGCTGCCAAGTGTCTGAGCTCCTTCCTCTCACTCTTCCCCAGGTGGTCCCCAGGGCCGGGATCCAAGGGGATCATGTCCTGACCACCCCTCCCTCCTCAGCCTCCTTCCTCCTCAGCCTTGAGTCTCATCTGCAGAACACAGAAGACGTGTTCCCGTGAGCAGGTGTCCGGGAGATGCTGTGCCCAGAGCACAGCAGCTCCAACATGGCGGGCTCCCTCCCTTCTGTACACCTGGGCAACCCATCATAGAGAAGATTGAAGCTTGCCTGCCTAGGGGCAGGACCTTTCTGGACTTCCGAGGTAGTTTCCCTGGTGCCCACACTTGTGTCTCAGTGCAAATGGCTTGAGCAGGCCGTGACAAGAAGAATGTAGATACAGGTACAGCTGGACCTACAGGGCCACACCAGACTAGCTTCCTCAAGCACACAGACATGCACTTGGAATAGGTCCCCTTGTTCCCTAGGGCCTGCAATAATAGATATAGCCCACAGCAGCTAGCCTGGAAGGAAGAATCCCGGAAGGCTTCAGGGAGGAGGCAGCCTTAAACTTCTGAATTGGCATTTTACTGAGAAGCAGATCGGAGCTGAGCCCAGCCTAGCTGAGCTGTCCAGAGAGCTTCCCCCTCCCCTTCCCGGCTACTCTCCTACTGCCCAACTTTCCAGGTGGAGACCTGGCTCTCTGCTCGCAGGGGGGCAGCTGCCTGTCACACAGCTGTGTCCTCCTGGGGAGAATGGAGGAACTGGAGGGAAGTCCCCAAGGGCTCTGTCCCTGGTGCTTACAGTGTGGTGTGTGTGCAACCCAGGGCTCTCCTGAGTGCGGGGATTCCGAGAAAAGGTCTGGGGGTTACACAAAGCCTGGTCGCAGAACTCATCTCTCCTGTGCGGTGACAGGGGGACACAGCCAGCAGCCACCCCTCTCAGGTGGAAGCCTCCTGTCTCAGGTGTTGAATCAAGTAAACATTGAACTATCACTGAGAGCCGGAGCTCAGAGCAGGTGCGAGGGCTCAGAGGGTGCCAAGGGCCACTGTGCATGGGGGGGGTGAGGTGGGACTTCAGATTGCCACACAAAACATCTGGAACAATGACTAGGATCGGACCTCCACCTGATTTTGGAAAGGATCCAAGATGCGTTCCCACACACCCCCTCCTTTGTCTCCAGAAGCGCCCCTTTCAGGAGGCCTTCTTTAGTCCTGTGTTTGAGCTGAAGGGCCGAGGCTGGGAGAGACAAAGCGGTTCTCCTGGAGACACACAACCAGCAAGCGAGCAAGGGGCGGGGTTAGGATTCGAACCCTGGATCTGGTGTTGCTGGAACACATGGGAGATGGTGCGGAAGACACGGGCCCAGCCCAGGGACTTCAGTTGTGGGCCCAGCCTGCCCTCTCCCCAGCTGAACATCCTTGAAGTGGCTGCAAAGCAGTCTTCACTACTCGGGAACTGCTGCGGCCCCGGGCGCCTTCCCAGCACCTTCCAAGGACTGGGACCCAGCCGGCTTCCTGCCCGGGGCTCACCACGCTGCGGCCCCACAGCCCCATCTTCTCAAGGCGAGGCCGCTAAAGGTCTTGGGAATTTTCGTAAAACTCTTAAACCTGGCTGCAAGCCAGCGGGAAAGGGCCCCGAGCGGCTGTTACAATCTGGCAGATGACAGAAACATGGCGTCCCTGCAGCAGGCGGTTCCGGGTAGGGTAGTGGGGGCCCAGGGGTGGTGGGGGCGCAGGCAGACCCCTGAGCCACCAACCAGGCGCCCTCCCAAAGCCGCCTGGGGAGCAGGGCTGAGAGACAGAAACGCCAGCTATATGCGTGGCTGGTGGGCCGTCTCAGCAGAGCAAGACGTGGCTCCGAAAGGTGCAGTACCTGCCCCCCCCCCCCCCCCCCCCCCCGCTCACACAGCCGGGAAGTGGCTTTGCTGCTCACTCCCGGTTCCCTGCTGCTCACCTAGAAGTTTGCAGACATTCGCCACCAGGGTGGGCACGGGCACACACGCACTGCAGGGGTATGCACACTGGCAACGTAGGACACGTGTGAGCACACAGGAAACAGCACACACAACGTGTGTGTGCACATACCAAGCCCTGAGGGCCCAGTGAACACACATGTACACGCGCGTGTGCAAACACACACACTTGGGGACTCAAAGTCAGCGTCCTCACCTGGCTGCCTGGAGCCGGGCCAGCACTGTGTTCCTCAAACCCTGGGAGATTCAGCCTCCTCCCTCTTCCTCCTTTCTCTCCCTCCTCCTCCCTCCTCTCCCTCCTCTCCCTCCTTCTTCCTTCTCCCTCTCCTCTCTCCTCCTCCCAGATGCTGGCTGCGGCTCTGGCCAACAGGCCAGATGTGCTCAGCACTGTAGGTTCTCAGGAACGCGGAGGCTGAGGGGGCTGCGGGCAGCTCGCCCCTGTCTGAGACAGTCCAGCTTCTGGCTGAGGAGTCTGGAAAGTTCCCGTCACCTGCAAGGTGTGAGCAGGGAAGGGTCGCAGGACACCCTCACAGCCTGGGGGCCAGCTGTGCATTTCGAGCAGAAGCCAGTGACCAGGCAGGAAGCGGGCGTGACCCCAAAGCTGCTTTCTGTCTTCTGAGCCTCAGTTTCCCCATCTGTAGGGCCTGAGTAGTGGGCATATCTTGGTCTCTGGTGAGATTGTGACGAGTCCCAACCCCCTACTTGGAATGGAAAGGAATCAAGGCAACTCCCATCTGCCCGGGAGGGGGGAGGGGGGTTGGGGGTTCGGGAGGTGGGGGGGGTTGGACACAGAGGCCAGGATCTGAGGGTGAGGGTGTCTGGGACAGGCCTGTGCTCGGAATCTCTCAGGGGGACCACTCCGGGCATATGCACTGGGGAATGATGTGTGGGCGCATCTTGCCCCACAGTCTTAGCACCTCCCTTCATGACCCCCCACTTCTCTCCCTGCCCTGAATATGGCTGTTCTGAAGTTTGTGGGGTTTCTTATGCTAAGGATCAAGATCATAAATCCCAGGCTGTATGACTGATGGGTTAGAGTTAGGGTTAGGTTATGTTGGGATCCACATGCCCCTCTCTTAAGGGGGTTTCCTGGGGTAGCCCGAGGAGTCGGGCACACACCTGATGCGGATCCCAGCCAAGCCTCTCGTGCTTTGAGACCTGGGGCTTCTTGTTTGACCTCTCTGAGCCAGTGGGCTTGTAAAATGGGGGTGGCCCACTCTATGAGGCTTCAATGAGGAACCACATGGGGTCATGGAGCCCCTTTTTTAAGAGGTGGGAGGAAGGAACCCAGCCAAGGGAGGCCAGCAAGGGTGGATGAGCTTCGCACCATCCCTGCTCAGCAGACACCTTGCTGGAGTGCCGGCCTGACCGAATCTGTCAGAGGCAGAAGGTCCTGAGCCTCATGCCTGGCAGAGGAAGACCTAGAACGGGCTGCTCCGGGCTGTTATCCTGGGGCCTTTGTCACCGGCCTCAACTGGAGGCGGGTGAGTGGAGTCTCTTCTGGGTGGGGCCTGGAGACTTGAGGGGAGGAGAGGGTCAAAGGCAGCACCGCCTTGAATAGGCTGCTGTTTTCATAGTGGGAGGGGCTATCCTGCCAGTCCTGCCCCTCCCTTTCTTCCTTTGTGCCCACAACCTCCTGGGAGATCCTTATGGACAAGGAAACCATGGTTCAGAGAGGGAAGGTGATTTTTCCAAGGATACACAGCTGAGAAGTCTCTGGTCACCTTTCTTCTCTACCTGCTCCTCATCTCTCATCAAACTCTCCTCTTCTTCTCCCACCCTTTCGCGGAAACTTCCCTACCTCCACTTTCAGTAATGTCCGTCTCTTCATCCCTTTTGCTTCTAGTTCTTTCTCTAGAAGTCTTCTTGCCTCTCCCATGTTTCCTGTCCATCATCACCCCCATCCCCACCATCCCCACCACCATCATCATCCCATCACCATCATCATCCTTACCATCGAACATGGAAGGGAGTGCTGACATCCGACATTGTGTGGTGTGATGCTGTGTGCCAAGCCTGCAGGAGAGCCACCCATCCAGAGCATTCTGCTGCTGGGCAGGGCCCCCACTATGTGTCAGGGCTCCCCAGTGAAGCTGGGGCTGAGGTCGGAGCCTTGGTTTTGTTCCAGTGAACTTTCTCCCAGTGAACTTTCTCCTTTACTTTCTCTTGTTCCTGTTGTGTTACATATATGTGCATGCACATGAGTGGATGGACCTTTGCATTCATGTGCACAACTCATGCTCTCATGCAAATGTGCACACACCTATGTATACATGCACATATGTACATGCTTTCATGCATGTGTATACAAGTCCACAACCTATGCATGCATTCACACATATATATGCTCTCACACACATGCACATGTGTGCATACACCTATACACACATGCACATATGTACTCTTAAAGATACACGTGGGTGCATACATCTATGCATGCATACACACATATACATGCTCTTGTACATGTATACACAGTATTCATGTATGCATATATACACTCACACACATGCACATAGGTATATACACCTATACAGGCATGCACACATATACATGCTCTCACATACATGTACATGAATGCATACACATGGGCATATATCTATGTATGCATGCACATATATATACTCTCTTACACACATGCACATTGATGTATGCACCTATGCATGCATGCACACATATACATGGTTTTGTGCATGTGCACATGTATGGCACTCACCTATGCATACTTATACATGAACATGGTTGCACATGCATACATATACATATGCACACACACATGCATATGCATGTGCATACTCATATACGTATTTATAAAAAACATAGCTACAATTTGCAAAGTGTCAAATGCAGGCGTCACATGAGCAGTTTCCTGCGTTTGAGGCAGGGATGGCACCAGGGCCTCCTGTATGCAGACAGCGCAGTGCTGCCACATCCCAGTGCCAGCCCGTTGTCACACACATGCAGCCCACCTTAGCCCCCATGACTCCCCCACATTGTCCTCCCAGTTGCCATGTAACCTCACAGGCTGAGCCCCAGACAACAGCCCGGGGTCTGCCGTGGGCCATTTCTCAGCCACAGGACTGGATGGAGCCTCCGCTTCCCATTCTGCAAAATGGATCTCCCGCCCCTTCCTCAGTGAGATGCCAGCAAAGAAACCCCATCTTGGGAGTCACTGCTGTCGAGCCAGGGATGGTGCCTCCTGCTGCCAACGTCAGTATGCAGAGCCCCAGCCTGTGCCCCAGGCTGCAGAGTGCCAGCAGCAGGTGAAGCCCGCGCCCTCAGCTCTGGAGACCCCAGAACCTGGCTGCCTGGCGGGGAAATGAGGCCCAGCGGCCCCTGACCCCCGCCTGCAAGAGGCTAACCCCCCTCTGCCCGTGGCCCTGGCGGCGAGGCTGCCCGCCCCGCGCCATTCATGTATTTGTATTAGAAAATGACTGCCGTCACCATGGCAACATAAAAGGAGCCGATCTCATTACTGGGGCCCGGACACATTATTTTCCCCAAGGAATTCTTCTTTTCATTATTCCCTCCAAAGGTCAGCTGTCCTCTCAGGCGGGGCGGGAGGTGGGAGGGGGGGGTCCGCGAAAGGTGAGCCGGATTCGGGGCCCAATTCCCCTGGTGGATTTACAATCGTCTTGCTTTTCGCTGCTCTGAGACCGACCAGCGATGGGCGGATTGTCTTCAAGCCAGCCTCTCTCTTTAACCCCTGCAGCCCCAGCTGCGGCGCTGCCGTCCACACCAGGTCCTCTCGGTTCCCCATACCTGCTTTCTTGTGGCTGCCCAGCTGCAGGCCTGAAGACTCTGACCTCGCAAGACTTGTGTGACTCATTCTAGAGGGTGGGGGGCTGCTTTGCTCTAGGAACCCCACAGGGAAGCACCAGAATGGCGGTCAGCGCACAGGATGATCAAACGAGCATCATATTGGGAACACAGGGGCGTGCACGCGCTAACTCTGAACTTCGGTTCTGGAGTCAGACCCTTTGGCCGTCTCAGGCCACGTGACCTTGGGCAGGCTCCCTGTCTCTGAGCCCTTGCTTTGTTTACCTGTCAAGTAAACGTCATGCTGGCTTGCTGCGGCTTCACCCTCGCCACCGCGGGACTCCCGGCTGGCCTCTGGCTCACCAGGGAGGGTGGGAGCCTTTTGGAATCTGACAGGCTTGAAACCTTCCAGAGTAGCAGGTATGAGGACGCATGCTCAGATCGGGCCCTGGGTGGGCTGACAGGGCCTGCGCTCTCCATTCTTAAGGTCTGTCTGGCCACTCCAGAGGTTCTTGTGCAAGATGCACCCTCAAAAGAACACACGGTGATCGGCCTGCGGCTGCTGTCTCTACATCCCAAGTGACTCCTAGTCCATTCCAAGCCCAGCAGGGCTGTGACTCCAGGAAGTACCTACCGCCTCTTTCATAGAACATGCGACACTGGTCATGGCCCAATGATGCCCTCCTCATGCTTCCACACTTGGTTTCTCAAAATGTGATGCCTGAAACCACTGCTAGAAGTAGATGGATGGTAGACTTCCATTTGTTCATCAACTCACCCATCCATCCATCTCCCAAGCATCCATTCATCCACCCCCTCATCCATCCATTCCCTACCCATCCATCCATTTCCTACCAATCCACTTACTCATCCATCCATTTATCCATCCATATATATAACATCCATTCATCTGTCCATCTATCCATCCATCCACTATTTGTCCACACATCTACCCACCCACCTGTCCATCCATTCATCCACCCACCCACCCATCCACTCACCCATCCATCCATTCCCTACCCATTTATCCATCCTCTACCCATCCACTCACCCATCCACCCATTTATCCATCCATCCACACGTACACCCATCCATTCATCCATCCACCCATCCATCCATCCATTCACCCATCCACCCATTTATCCATCCATCCATACATATACCATCCATTCATTTGTCCATCCATCCATCCATCCATTCATCCATCCATCCACTCATTTGTCCACACATCCACCCACTCCATCTACCATCTACCCATCTGTCTGTCTTTCCACTTACTCATCCATCCACTTGCCCATCCATCCAAGCATACAACCACCCATTCATCCATCCATCCATCCATCCATCTTTCCACTCATCCATCCATCCACCCATCCCATCTTTCCACTCATCCATCCATCCATTCACCCATCCATCTGGCCATTCATTCATCCATCCATCCACCCCCAACTACCCATCCTTCCACTCACCCATCAATTCCATCTATTCATCCACCTTTCTGTATGTCCATCCATCCATCTACCCTACATACTCACCCATATATATTCCCATCCATTCATCTATCTTCCCATCTACCCATCTATTTCTATCTGGTGCAGTTACTTTTCCTTATGCTGTTGTAAGACAATGCTCAAGCACAACCTGGGGCAAAAGGGAGGTGCATCTGGCTTACGGTTTCAGGGGAGACATGGTCTGCTATGAGGAATCTCCTAGCAGAAGGCATGGCTGCAGACAGAAGCACGAGGCTGGTTGATCATGAAGACAGAGCAAGACAGCAAGAGCAAACTAAGAGGAAGCAGGGCAGGACCCCCAAACCTTGAGGCCCTCCCCCTTGACATGCCTTCCTGCAGCCTGTGACTCCGCCTCCTAAAGGTGTCACGATCTTCTCCAACATTAACACCAGCTAATTATTCAAACATCCTGCCCTTCCTTTTACTCCTTTTCTTCCTCCCCTGCTTCCTTTCCTTCCTTCTTTCTCCTTCTCTTTCTTCCTCTTCCTTCCTTTTTATCTCCTCCTCCTTTTTCTCTTTCTCTTCCTCTCCTTTCTTCCTTTCCCATTCTTCCTCCTCTTCCACATCCTATTCCTTCTTCCTCCTTCCCTTCTTCTTCCTCCTTCCCTCTTCCCACAGCCATCAACTAGTAATTCAGGGCTTGGGGAGCTCACTGGCCTGGTCCACCGAGCATGTGGCTCTGGCAAAGTCCCTTAATACCCCCAGAGTCCGTTTCTTCATCTCAGCTGCCCAAGGCTGTTCTGAGGACAACGAGGACAGGGAGGATTCTAACTTTTCTGACCTCTAACTCGGAGCCCAGTGGTCCTGGACACCCTGTGTCTTAGTCGGGGGGGGGGGGGATGCGGCGCTCCCCACATGAACAGCTGCAAATGGAGTAGTGCCTTCCAGTTCTACCATCCAACCCCTCCTGCAAGAGTTTGGAAGAAGGACCACAGGATCCAGGTGGAAACATACCCTGAGGGATGGGCCTGAGCTCCTTTGCCTGCCAAGTTCCACCTCCTGGGTCTCCTGGGTGGGCGTGGCCAACCCCTCTGCCCATGCGCATTCCAGATTCCAGCCCTTTCAAAGGGAAACCCTTCCCTTGCAAAATGAAACCCACGCATTAAGCAGGCACAACGTCAATAATTTGCATACTCTTGGTAATTTTTCCTTTGCAAACGATCTTGAGTGTTCATCTCAATTAAGACATGGGGAAACTCTGTGAGCACTAATGTTTTCTAATGTTTTCTGCTTTTGGATTCAGCCTCTTGCCGGCGTGAAGGACTGGATTTTATAACAGGTCAATTTCCGACCATTTGATATTGATATATGAAGATCCTCAGGGATTATCGACTGCTCCTCGTCCTGCCGAGACAGTACCCTATCAGGAAAATGGGATGGACTGTTAAGTACAAATTGAAAAAGACATGGTCATTTAAGATAACTCCTTATCTGGATACAAGGGACGGTACTGGGAAATAGACCACCAGTTGACAGAAACACATTTCACCTTGGGTCCCGTCCCTGCCCTGTCCCTTTCTTGCGCACCTTTGCTGGATTATCCAATTATTCTGAGAGCCTGTTTCTGGGACTCCTGCGTGAGGATGCTGCTGAGAGGGAAGGAAGCTCCCCTAGGCTTTATTCTGGAAGGTTCGAATGGAGGAACAGGACCATTCATGGAGTGGCCCACAGAAGAGCCCAGGATGGAGCTGTATTAACCTTGAGTGTGACCAGTGTCCCCCATGGTTGCTGTTCTCAGAAGACCTGGTGACTCTCAAGGGGTGCGTAGGCTCTGGGTGGGATCCTTTGTTTCTCCCACAGTGGGAGAGATTCTCTTCCTGCTGCTATCTCTTTGGTGCGCTAGTTTCCAGAGTCCAGACATCTGAGAGGAACCAGATGACCCGATGGTCAACGTCGAGCCCCTGGAGACCTCGCAGGTGAACTCTGTGTGCTAGAAGAGCCGAAGCCAGCACTCCCAGGAAGTGGCACAGGGGATGGACTGGTCTCTTTCCAGGCACCACTTTGTGAGGCGTCCACAGTGGCACCCCAGCTGACAGCTGAGCACCAGCCACAAAATCCACTCGTCATGTGGAACCGGATGATGTGAACAATTTCCACAGATAAGTCAGCCGGGGAATGGAATCTGAATAGAGGTTGGTATGACTACAAAATCATTCATTCATTCATCCATCAACCCATTCACACATCCATCTATAACCCATCCACCTACCCATCCATCTATCCATCCATCCATCCACCCATGCATCCATCCATACATTCATCCTCCATGCAGGCATGCATGCATGCATCCATTTACTCATCCATCCATGCATGCATTTATGCATTCATCCACCCTCATCCATCCATGCATCCATCCATCCTCCATGCATGCATGCATGCACCCATCTACTCATCCATCCATGTATGAATTTATGCATCGATCCACCCATCCATCCATTCATGCATGCATGCATCCATCCTCCATGCATATGTGCATACATGCACCCATCTACTCATCCATCCATGCATACGCCCATGCATCCATCTATGGATCTATCCATCCACACACTCATCCATTCATGCACCCATGCATCCTCCATGCATGCATGTGTGCATGCATCTATCCACTCATCCATCCATCTATTCATGCAGGCATTTATGCATCCATCCAGCCATGCATGCATCTATGGATTCATTCATGCACACGTGCATCTATCCGTCCATACATCCATCCATGCATCTATCCATCTATGTATACATCCATGCATCCATCTATGACTCAACCATTCATCCATCCATGCACCTATCTATCCATGCATCCATGCATTCGTCCTTGCAGCAATGCCTGCTAAGTCCCAACTGGCGTCTTGCCTGAGTATGACCAGACACTCTGGAGTCCTAGTCTAAGCTTCACTCCGAAAGGCAGGAGGCAAAAGGCTGGGGTGTTTCCTGCCCACCATAGGGGCTGGAGCGGGACATCAGAAGTCTGGAAGATGACATTGGGAGAGGGGAGGGCAGGGACAGGGGGCTCACACCCTCTCAAAAGTCCCCAGATAAACCTCTCTCAGCCTCTCTCCCTGTCCAGCTGCCAGTGCGTGTGGGACAGGGAGCCACTTCTCCCAAGGTTCCTGAATCTTGGGGTGTTCAATTCTGAAGTGTTACAGAAATGCTGAACAAGTCAGAAACCCTTCAGGATCCTCAGTTACAACTTCCATTCCTTCAGGTCCTGAGACACTGGCTGAAAGGATGGTGTCCCCTCTGGAGCCTCAAGCCCCCTGAACAGGATGGTCACAGGTCCAGAAGAGCTTCAGTGAGGTCCATGGTTCTGGGTTCAAGTCTTGCCAGTAGGCCAGGGGCAAGGCTTGTTTTGGCAGAAGGAGAAGAAAGCCCTAGAGGAAGGAGGGTTAGGCTTCCTTCAAGATGGAGGGAGCCTTCTTCCGCTGCCCCTGCCCTGCCCCGGGGTCTCCCTGGCCCATGGGCACCTCCTTCCACGCAAAGGCCTTTTCCTTGGCTGCTCATCCAGGGCCGGCTGAGGGCATCATGCTCCCAGCCCAGGGGTCATCCACTGGCGCTGTGCACAGCAGCTGTGAAGCCCACTGGACAGTGGACATCATCTGTATTCATGAACGTTCTCATAGGGGAGAGAACACACTACATTCCAGGACGCCTCCTGTCGGGTGGCGCGGCCTTGGGCAAGTACATCGGTGGAAGCGCCCACAGCATGTGCTTTTGGGCCAGGTTGGGGGGAGGTTGGCGAGGCTGTGCATGGAGGATGCTCAAGCAGCAGCACATCTGTGGGGGCTCTTCGACCTATACAGGTAGGTACCTGTGTGGCCACTGACCTGCCGTCCTCTGGCAGGCAGGGAAACCCTGGAGTGGGGCCGTTGCCCTTCCCATTGTATGTGCATTGAGAAGGGGTCCGCAGGATTCCTGGAGGTGAAGCCCACCACCACCCAGGTGTGCCCCTAGGCAAGGAAGGAGCTGGCGAATCAGAATCCACAGAGGAAAGTTACAGATGACAAGTCTGTTCAGACTGAGACCCACAGCCCAGAGCTCTGCTTCCTGGGGTCAGTCAACCTGTGGACCAAAAATACTCGCCCACGTCTTGCCCCAGTGTCCAGATGTGCTTGTGTCACATCGAGTCCCGTGACACTCAGGTCACAGTAGGTGTCAATCATCTGGAGATGTAGAGGATATGAGCGGAGGCCTTGAAGGGACACAGCATCATCAGCTGGGGGCCTGGGGCCTGGCACCATGGAAACTGAGGGACTGTTTACCCGCTACCTATGCATTATCTATTATCTGTCTGTCTGTCGGTTTGCCTGTCTGTACTGTTTGTCTATTTGTTATCTGTCTGTCTGTCTGCCTGACCCTCTACCTTCTATCTATCTATCTATCTATCTATCTATCTATCTATCTATCTATCTATCTATCCATTTATCACCTATCTCTCTATCGTCTATCTATTTATGTATCTCTCTATCATCTATGTATCTCTCTATCTGCGCATCTGTTATCTATCTATCCTCTATCAATCCTCAATGTATCATCTGTTATCTATCAGTTATCTCTTATCATCTATATATCAATCAGTGATTTGTCTATGCATTATCTATCTTCCATCAACCAATCTATCTAGCTTTCACATATCTATCTACAATCTGTTATCTATCATCTATGTATAGATGATCTCTCTACCCTCTATATCATCATCTATTATCTATCTTCTACCAGCCTATGATCTATTGATATATGTATTTATCAATCATCCATCTATGTGTTATCTACCATCTCTTTATCCAGTATCTTCTTATCATCTATCCATCTTCTATCTAGCTACCTCTGTATCCTCTATGAATCAATTCTCTCTCTCTCTCTATCATCCATCCATCCACATCTATCTATCTATCTATCTATCTATCTATCTATCTATCTATCTGTCTATCTATCTATCTAAATATCTAAATATCTGTCAATCATATGATTGATTCCAGCACTGCGAGAAGCCCCTCCCCCCCAACAGCAGCTGTTGGAAGAGGGGTCTGTCCTGGCAGAGAGAGGGTGGGGTGCTGTTTGCTCACATGCCAGGGAACCCGGACCCTTCTGGTTTTGTCCACGCCCTGGTGGGCTGAGGCAGTCCCAGCTGGGGAGGGCAGTGCACCTTACCCAGTCCTTGGAGCCAAGTGCTCAGCTCTGAGCAGCGACACAGGCAGCGACACAGTGCTCGCCCAGCGACCTGGACAGCCCAACCCATTCAGGTGTGCATGGAATTAACATCACGTGACCTCCTTTGAGGAGGATCTGTTTCCTGGACAGCTTGGGGGGGCTGTCTTGGGGGCTCCTGGAACTCTGCTAGGCTCAGCACAGCCTGATGAGAGGGTCAGGAATGCAAGAGGGGTCCCTGTCTGTGGCCTGTATGCACACGGGGCGCCTGCAAGAGAGGACAGAAGCTGAGACGTGCCTGGCTCCTTGGAATGCCGCTTAGCAAGGCCTGGTGGGGTGCAGAGTGTGATGTAGCAGGGCATGTGTGGGTGTGGTGTGGATGTAGATATGTGTGGTATGGATGTGTGTGTGTGTGTGTGTGTGTGTGTGTGTGTGTGTGTGTGTGAAATTTGGGTATATGCATTGTGGGTGTGGTGTGGGTGTGGGAAGGGTGTGGCCCTGTCTGACCAAGGGACAGGGACCACACCCATCATACCAGATGCTCCTCCCAGGGGGTCCTGCCTCAGCCTGGCTCCCACCGTCCACTCCCTTTGGGCTTCCGATGCTCCCAAGTGGCGGGTCTTGCACCAGCCAGTGGCACTTAGCGGGCTTCCCTGTCGCTGGGATGGGGCGCGCTGGCGAAGCAGCTACAAGGAGGATTCGTTTGCTGTGGCTGGAAGTTCAAGATGCCATCCCGGACAGGGCATGGGGCGGGAAAGACACGGGGGGCGTGTTGGAGCAGGAGGGGCATGGTGGGCCGGGGGGCATGGTGGGCATGGGGGGCGTGGCGGGCAGGGGCGTGGCGGGCAGGGCGTGGCGGGCAGGGGCGTGGCGGGCAGGAGCCTCCGGCTAGTCTCGTGGCGGCTGCTGTCAGGAAGCAGACGGCCTTGAGTGCTGCTGCTCAGCTTGCTCTGTTTTGCTCAGTGTCAGCACACGGGATGGTGCCACCCTCTTTTAGTAGAGTCTTCCCACCTCTACTAATCTAATCAAGATAATTCCCCTCAGGTGTGCCCAGGGTCTCATCATTCAGGAGATTTTTGGTCCTGATGATGATCCAGATTCCTCTCACAGATACCAGAAGGTTCTTGAACCATTTGGAAAAAGCAAATCTGGAGTGTCTCCCGGGACAAGTAGAACCTGCTTGCTGCTGGCGGGAGACCCCGAAGCCCACGGGTCTCCACACTGCAGGCCGATCTGGAAGACGAGGGGGAGGGGCATTAAGTAAGAACCAGGAGCCCTATCGGCCAAGTGCATCTCACCTGCTCAAGGCACACGCACTGGGCTTCAGCGCACCCCGGGGACCTGGCTGGTGCCCCTTCCCAATAAACCTCATCCTGAAATACTTGAGGATTCATGTGCGATTGTTGGAAACAGCACCGGGATCTCTGCCGTGTCTGCCTGGATTTCCACTGATGATGCTGCCCCCCCCCCCGTGGGCTCGCTCCTTACTGTCAGGATGTAGACACACCCCTCCCAGGCTTCTGGCACTATCGTCCTCTGGCTAGAGCTTCCTGTCCTACCCTTGTCAATTTTTTTTGGATTTGGCACTTTTCTGACTCAGCCTGGCCTTCTGGCGCCATCTCCGGGTTGCTGCGTGGGTGGCCCTCCCTTATCCTGGCTGAGTAGTATTCCATGGTGAGGCTGTGGAACAGTTAGTTTCTCTACCACCTACTGACAGCCGTCTGGGTTGGCTCCAGACTTGGACGTTCATGAATGAAAATTCTATAAACACCCTCGTACTGGTTTTATGAGAACACAAGTCTGCTTTTCTCTGGGATCAATGCCCAGGAGTGCAGGGACTGGGCCCAGCAGCAGTGTGTTTACTTTGCGGTCCCCCGACTTACAATCCCCCAGGCAACTTGCCACGTTGTCAGTGAGTCGCTTTCTCCTGGAGACCTTGCTCCTCCTCCCCGCCTGCCTGGTGGAGTCACAACTCTTCATGGTGGTCCTTCTGACAGGCAAGCGGTGACCCATTGCCTCTGGGCATGAGACCCCTAGTAAGAACCATGTATTGACCCACTTCTGGGTCTTACGAGTCCATTTCACAGCTGATAGAAACTGAGGCCCAAGAATGGAAGCTGACTCACTCTGCAGCAGTGGGATCTCTTAGGCTTCGTCCTGACTTTGTCTTTGTGGGGGGAGGGGGTTCTTAAAATGACGCTGACTTTGCGTGGGAAGGCAGCGCACTGCCCTGTACCAGATGCTTCTGGATATTCCCATGTTGGGCTGCAGCCAGTCCAGGGCCATGCGAAGGGTTGGCTTCAAGCTGTCCCAAGGGACGAGTCGACACAGCAGAATTCTGCGAGTGACTGTTTCTCCCCCCCCCCCATGCCCAGCCCTTTGTGGCACACCACAGCCTCACACACTGGTCTGAATGGGAGGGCGTGGCCTAACCAGCTCAGGAGAGCTTAGGCTCCATCCGCTGGGAGACTCCAGGGCTGAGTGCTGGGGTCCCAGCCATGTGTCACCCCCTCACCCCCTTCACCACAATCCTGCTACAGTATCTTCTCCTCTCTCAGGCTTGGTTCATTTTATCTTCTTGATTTTCAGACTTAAATGGACTTGTGAGACCATAGTGCTTGTGAGTGGAGCATGTCACAGAGACAGCACATGTATGCATGTGCACACACTCAGCAGACAGGCACACGTGTGCACACATGCGCACACAGCAGAGACACATGCATGCATGTGTGCATGAACATGTGTACATGAGGAGAAACGTGTGTACACATGCAGAAGAGAACACACACATGCAGTCATACATGAATACATGTGCACACAAAGAATACACATATGCACACAGAAGAGAACACATACAACATATGCACAGTTGCACACATGTACACACACAGCACACAGCAGAACACATGCTTACATGAATACGTGGCACACATAGAAGACAGCATACACATTTGCACCTTTACACATGTGCACGCATACAGATACAACACACATGACAGAAAACACACAGCACATGCACATGCATACTCACACACATGCACACACACAGAGATGCATGCATGTGTGAACACATGCGTAGACAACATAGAGCGCACACACATGCACAAATACACACATAACAGAAAACGCAACATGACTTTTAAAAGCTTGATAAATGCTATTCAAATTTTTCAGAAAAGCAAGAATAAAAGGAAGAAGAAGAGAAAGCCCCACCTTGCAATCTCCGCAGTGCAGCCGGGGAAATGACAGGCCGAAAATCATTTGCTAAGCGTCGAAGCCCAAGCCTTTGTCGCGCAAATCCTTCTGTTGACAGTTACCTTTCAATCCGAGGGCTGATTGTATTCAGCGCACTGTTCAGCTGCGTATTAATGAACGGGGGAGGGAAGGGCTGCTGGAGATGGGCGGCTGCAGCCGGCCCTTATCTGTGGCTGGCAGCGCCGCTGGCTGCCCTGGCCCGCCCATGGGTGCCCGCCATGGATATGTGTGCACATGCCTGTCTTGCCAGGGCAGAAGGGGCAGACAAGGTCTCAACTGGTCACCATGACTCACTTGGCACGGCCATGTGTGCTGAGTGCTGCCTGGGTGCGTTTGGGTGCTGGCTGGGTACTGGCTGGGTTCTGGCTGGGTGCTGGCTGGGTACGTGCTGGGTACATACTGACCTGTAAATCTGATTGGTTCTGGGGTTGGTAGGGGTCCGTCTGACCTAAGAATCCTAAAGAGGCTGTGGACCTTAATCATGCCTCTAGAGCCCCCCAAAGCACGGGCCCAGCAAGCCCCTGACCCATCTTTACCTGGACGGTCTCTGAGTGTCTATTGCCTCTGCCACGACCTCCAATCCTTTGCAAGCTAGATTGGCCCAACCCCCTCCCCGCTCCTTGCAGTGACCCCCACTTCTCCCTCAGCTTCTTCCCCAGCCCCTTGGGCCCTTACAAGACGCCTTGAATCTGTGCCTGGGATCTCTCCTTTCCTTCTAAAGCCAATGCACCCACCACACCACTTCAAATCCTGTACCCTCCCCGGGGCTCCAGCCGCAGCCTGGCTGCGGAGGAAGCATGAGCCAAGCGAGAAGCCTGGGACGCACAGGTGGCTCCGAGCCCCCCAGGGGCCTTGGGCCTGCTGAGATCATCATAGTCACTGGAGGATCGAGTCCCACACCTCCCTCCCCTCTGTTGCCACTGCTGCCCGGCAGCTCTGCGTTCGCACGATTAACAGCCTCCCCTGGTGGGTGCCTGCTACACTCTGGGACCAGAGCCAAGTGTCCTGGTCGCACTAGACATCCTGAACCCAAGCCACCCCTGCCCTGCCCTGCCCATGTATGGATCTGACCAACCAGAGAGGAAGAGGTGGGGTCCTGAAATCACTGTGCCCCTGGCTCAGCCCTCAGGAGTTTGCATTCCATCAGGTCAGGGAGGCAAGTGGTCAAGGAGGGAGTGGGTGGTCAGGGAGGGAGGCGGTCAGGGAGGTGGGTGGACAGACAGGCCGGTGGTCAGGGAGGTGGGTGGTCAGGGAGGTGGGCGGTCAGGGAGGTGGGTGGTCAGGGAGGTGGGTGGACAGACAGGCCGGTGGTCAGGGAGGTGGGTGGACAGACAGGCCGGTGGTCAGGGAGGTGGGTGGACAGACAGGCTGGTGGTCAGGGAGGTGGGTGGTCAGGGAGGTGGGTGGTCAGGGAGGTGGGTGGTCAGGGAGGTGGGTGGTCAGGGAGGTGGGTGGACAGACAGGCTGGTGGTCAGGGAGGTGGGCGGTCAAGGAGGTGGGCGGTCAGGGAGGTGGGTGGTCAGGGAGGTGGGTGGTCAGGGAGGTGGGCAGTTAGGCAGCGGGTCGATTGCCCACTTCATCCTGTCTCCTCTCCAGCCAGCCTCCCTTCTTTCACGTCTTGGGCCCACTGGGTTTCATGTGGAATGCTCGTAGAGGCAGGAACCTCAGATATTCAGGCTGGGGCAATGGATGACTTCCCTGTGGGTCAGCCATCAAGGACAGAACCCCCCTCCCCCCACTTCCTTCTCCTGCCTGTCATTAACTTCAATAGTCTCTCAGGGAGGTGTAGTGTGTCTTGAGATCGTCCCCACTTAGAAGGGGAGCCACGGACCCTAGATGGGAACGATCTACTTATTGTCAGCTACAAGCGCTTGATAGTAAACTGCCATCTAAATACCTCCCATGACACCCAAAGGTTAGAGAAGCACCCCGTTCTCTACCAGGGAAGCATCTTTGACAATGGCGGGTCTGTAGTGCAGAGACCCACACCTGGCCAAAGCACAGAGAATAAGCGAGCTGTGGACAGCTCGGGCCTAAACAGGATGTGGAAATTAACCCCATCTCAAGGCTGAGGGAACCTTGCAGAAGAAGGGACAGCGAGAATGTGATAGCTTGAGGGTGGAGAGCGGAGGTGCCAGATAACCCCCTCTGGTCATGACAGGGCTAGGGTGCTAGGGCTAGGGTGCTAGGGCTAGGGTGCCTAGGGCCTGTGCAGTGGTTGGCCGGTCAGTACTGGCCCTCAGATGAGGGAAGGCTTCGTGGACCTGCTGCCTCTCATCTCGCCGCCCTTGGGCTCCTGCGTGTTCCTGACCGGGTGAAGCTGGTATAGCTGTGAGAAGCCGGTCCTTTCTCCCATGATGCTCCTGTGCCCCTGTCACAGGCGAACCCCGGGCTCTGGCTGTCTGAGCCGTTTCATCCCAATATAAGCAGGTACTTTAAAAGAACAGCTACCTGCTGCCTCGTGCACGTGTCACGCTCGCTCTGTCTTCTGCCGCTCAGAACCTGGCAAACAAAGTGCTTCCCTCGCTCCTTTTGTGGAGCTGTGTAGTATTCCATCGTCCATCTATCTAGTCCCCTATTGGCAGGGACCTAGATCATTCCTAAGTATTTTGCCCTGGTTTCAAATCCACCATTGCCTAGCCTGATAAAGTTCTCTGCACACATTTTACATTCCCTTACCAGAAACTGCCCCTTTGTCATGGAGATAGGTGTTCTGTGCTTGCCCTCATGGCTGATACTAGTTATTACTTCCGTAGGAAGCCTGTCTGCACTCCCAAGGCTGCCGAGGAGCCTTCTCTGGGCTATACCCAGCCCCCCATCCTGTGGAGTCCCACATTGTCCTGGTCTGCCTTCAGACAGGGTCTGCTCAGACTGGAACCGGACCCTGAAGGATGCTGACAAGAGTCGGCTCTGTGTGGTCGGCCCGGATACAACGAGGAAGGCCCAGTCCCCTCCTGCGTGCCCCAGAACCAAGGCCTCTCTGTTCGGGAAATGGGGGGCAACCTCTGGGAGGATGCCAGAGGCTGCTGCCTGTGGGCTGCTTCCTGGGGTTCAGGATGGAACCCCTTCTCCCCGACGCCAGGAGTCCCTGACCTCCCCCCTTGAACAAATAGTAATGGTTAGCAAAAGGCCTGTGGATAAATTATAAGCCTGACCCTCATTCTACTGCAGAAAACTTTTGCCAGCTGCCAAGTGAAAAGTCAAAATTTGCATTTAAATGGAAAATGTTAGACGGGCTGAACAGGAAGGCCGAGGCCCCCATAGGCCTTCCCCCCTGGTGGGGAGCCCTGGGACAGCCAATGGTAGAATCTTCAGAGGCCCAGTTGAATCTGGCCCTTTAGGGGGGTTGTGACACTTTGGGGGATGTTGGTTCCCGCATTGCCCCCCCCCCTCAGTGCAGTTGGGTGACTCTTGCAGATACCTGCCATTCAAAACTACTTCCCCATCCTGGGGGGGAACAGATTGGCACCAAGCATTTGAGGTGAATGGGAAACCCCACAACCAGACGAGGCGGGATACTCAGCGCGCAGCTGGGAGTTAGACAGAAGAATGGCTCTTAGCTTGGCTGTAGCAGACCCTGACTTTCCATGTTAATAAATGCCAAGGTGGCACCTCCTTGGCTGGGTAACCCTAGATACTAAACGGAATCCACGACTGTCAAGAGAGATGACTGTCCAAGTTGGCTGGTGTGCAGTGTGTATGTACAGGCACATACCCCTACATGCACACACATGAACATGGGAAATAAAGAAAACATCATTAACTGAACTAGACGGACCTTGCCGAGCCTGTCTTCTGTCTAGGAAACTGAAGCTCAGAGAGCCTAGGATCATGAGCCCAGGATCACACAGCCAGCAGGGTCCTCCTGGTGGGCACGAGACACAGAGCCTGCAAAGTCTAAAGATGGAAGAAAGACGTCTCTGTTGAGTCACGTGGTTGCAACTGAACTAGAAATGCTGTAGGCAGATCCTTCTGCCAGAGGAGAGAGAGTTAGGAAGTGGTAGAAGCGTGGGAGTGAAGTGGGTCACAGGGCAGAGCAGTGCTGGGTATAAACGCCAGGTGGAAGTGGTGCCCGCCTGTAATCCCAGCCCTGGAAGGTGGAGCCTGGGAAACCCCGGAGCAAAGCAATAAAGAGGTAGAGCAATCCAGGATGATTCCTGATGTCACCCTTGGGCCTCCACAGGGACAGTGTTACCTCTCCCCTCCATGAAAAATAATACAACAAAACAAGAACCAAACCAAATCAAATCAAGCGCGTCCCTCTGCCTTTTATGGAAAATCAGCGCTTTCACGATAGAAGTCCTTCCTGCCGTCCTTCACGGCTGGTCCTCAGTCAGGACCGGGTCACCAACATCTCACCTCAACTCTGAATGCTGACTTTCCTTGTTCGAGGTCACAAACTTTCCCCCACCCTTGCCCCATAATGCGCCTCCACTTAAGGATAGCCCTGGGTGACGGACAGGTCAGGAGCTCCAGGCTGGGGGGACCCTCTGCCACGGATGCCACCCTGGAAGGGTTTCCTGCAGGCAGAGCTGTGTCCCCATTTCCGTCGTATCCACCCAGTGCCCGGCAGGATGGAGCAGCAAGCAGCCCGGTGCTTGCCCTCCAGGGACCCCTGGGCAGCTCCAGGAGACGGACCGTCTCTTGTTACCCAGATCCTCCGCAGGCTGGATGGCTGTCTGCAGGACGTGGTGTGGGCTGCAGGCTGCACTTCCAGGGGAAGTGACCGTTAAGCAGGCAGACACACAGGGAACAGACTACCAAAACTGTAGGAACAGCACCGTCGGTGGAAGAAGGGAAAGAGGTGAATTGTGGGGGGACAGTGGTGGAGGAAAACACTGGAGTGAGGTGGGATCTTAATGGAAATTATCTTAATCTTCCACAGACTCCAGGCACTTCTCCCTGGGGAACTCTAGATTGTTGAGATAATCTCAGAGACCAAGCATTCCAGGGATGCTGGATCAGTGGGTAGGGGGGCCCTACCTAGGAGACTCTGAGGCTGGAGCCCCTCTCTGGACAAGAGGAGGTAGCCCCCCCACTACCCCTCCACCCACGGACCTTGTAAGGGACATGGGTAGAGCTCTGCTGGAGGTTAACGAGGTCCCCGCTGGCCGTCAGGAGAATGACTTCACACGTTTACAAGATACCAGTCACACCAATTAGCCCGGGAAAATGTTGTCGGCCACATTTTATTGGATTCTGCTCCAGTAGGTTAGGCAATGTCTGCTTAGAAAAATAAAAGCAGCTCATGTGCCAGTTCCTGGGCTGGACCTGGGACGGCCCTGCGTGTCCACACAGCTCCACCTACAGAGGGGGCGGGTGGGCCTGGGGCGTCCTGTGGCCTTCGGGTCTCAAGCCTAGCAGCTGGGCACTAACGTCCCCTGGGGAGCTTTGGAAACAGGGGGCTGGGCCCTTTCTCTCCCAGCTGAGTTGCATCTGGCGTAGAGTGAGGGATATGACGTCAAGAAGCACTCCTGGGCAGAGAGCCCAGGCGCTGGACAGTGTCTAGACTCAGTTGTGGGGGTCCCAAGTGGAGTGATAGGCCCACAGTGACCGGGGCCCACAGTAGCAAAAGCCAAGTCCTGTCTGGTCAGACATGAGGCAGCCTCCTACCGCATGGACTGAGAGTGGGGAACCTTGCTCCCCTAACTCCTTGCTGTTCATAGATGGGGAGACTGAGCCTCATCCTGGCCAGTGGGGTGTCTGAGGTCACACAGGGATATATGGAGAGTTAATGAACATGGCACCTAGATAGTGGCCAAACTGACTTTTTCCTTTTGTTTTTTTTTTGCAGTGTGTGTGTGTGTGTGTGTGTGTGTGTGTGTGTGTGTGTGTGTGTGTGAGAGAGAGAGAGAGAGAGACAGAGGGCACTCCGTGTCCCTGTGAAGGTCCAAGGTGACATCAGGAATCATCCTGGATGGTTCTACCTCCTTATTGCTCTGGAGTCTCCCAGACTCTGCCTTCCAGGGCTGGGATTACAGGCCACTGCCGTTTCTGCCCGTAGTTTTTACATGGGATCTGGAGATTCAAACTCAGGCCCGTCTGCTTTCGGGACAAAGGCTTTAACCCCTGAGCCATCTCCCCAACCCTGACCCAAGGACTTCTAGGAACATAGGCGCATCCAGAATTTACAGACTGATAACTTTTAGAAGTGATTCATTTTTCCTTGGGGGAGGGGGGAACCCCACAGTGATCCCAGCTCTTCAATAGGCTGGTCTCCAAGAGATGGCCCCAGACAGAGAGGGGCGGGCTCATTTGCCGAGGTGCCCGAGGGGCCAGATGTCGCTGCCCCAGGCTGCTGCTGGACCTAGACCTGCAGGGGACGAACGACCGTCCAATTGACCATTCATTTATCCGGGGTCACCAGCACTGTGTGCTGGGCTCGGAACTGGGTTAATTGCAGCATGTTGGGGCGGGGGAGAAGGGGGAGTCAGGCCGAAGTTGGACAGCAGCAGTGGGCAGGCGTCTGGGGCCCGGGATGGGACTTGATTAGCTAAATTGCCAGCACCTGCTTGCTTTTATTACAAACATAAACACGGCCAGTGGAGGCTTTCTGGCCAGGCTGCTGCTTTGAGCGGTTGCCTGTTACGCCAGGGGAGGGGCTGGACAGAGGGGATGCTGGGACAGAAGGGGACGAGCAGGCTCAAGGTTTGGGGTAGAAGGGTGTGTGTGGGGGGTAGAGTAGGGGGGTATCACACCCCAAGAGGCCTCTATGCTTCCCTCAAAGGTCCATTGCTATGAGATAGTATCCCTGTTTTCCTTGAGAGCAAACCGGAGTGGGGTCCTATGGGATCCATCCTCAGGCTTGCAACCTCCAGAGCGAAGCCCCAACTGTCTCTCACTGGGGGGTCTCAGCCCTACGGCTGCTATAGCGATTATCTGACTTCAAATCTGCAGCCCGAGTCAAAGCAAACAACCTTGGCTGCAGGAGGCTGGAGAAGGGAAGGAAAAAAAAAAACAACAAAAAAACGTGATTCTCAGTCCCGGGGACAGCAAATGCTTGTTCCCTTCCTGCGGGACAAAGGGACTGCTGGCATGTGCGACCCCGAGGTCAAGTTCAACCCCTGGGGCTGGGATCAGCCAGTGTGGCTGCTGGGCTGAGGGTGTGATTCCAGGAGCTTCGTGTTCAGATCCAGCTGGACCCGCAGGACAGTGGGCGGGAGGAACACTCCCCAGGGAGCCCCAGGTCCAGCAGACAGCGGAGGGGAGCCCTTCCCAGGGGTGCACGAAGGTCAAGGGCGAGGTGAGGCTGCAGCAGAGGCTCAGCCTGTGCGGCTGGGGCGCTTGTCACTCGGTGACAGCTGCAGGTCAAAGGGCAGCTCCTGCCGCTGCTGGGCAGATCCTAGACAGCCCCGTGTGGGGACATTTCCTTCCTTGCCCTGGGAAATGAAGGGGGCTTCGCTGGTCCTTTACAGGTACGTTCAAGAGGAAGAGGCCCTCCCTCCCTCCCTTCCTTTTCTTTCTTCCTTCCTTTCTTCCTTCCTTCCTTCCTTCCTTCCTTCTTTCTCTTTCTTTCTTTCTTTCTTTCTTTCCTTCTTTCCTTCTTTCTTTCTTTCTTTCTTCTTTCTTTCTTTCTTTCTTTCTTTTCTCTTTCCTTCCTCCTTCCTTTCTTTCTTTTTCTCTTCTCCTTCCTTCCTCCTTCTTCCTCCTTCTTCCTTCCTTCCTTCCTCCTTTCTTCCTTCCTTCCTTCCTCATTCCTTCCTTCCTTCCTTCCTTTCCTTTCCTTCTTTCTTTTCTTTCTTTCTCTCTCTCTCCCCCTCTTTCTTTCTTTTTCTTTCTGTGTCTGCCCATTCACGCCCCCACACACCTTATTAACACATAGCTACCTGTACTGAGTAAAGCTGCCCTCTATTGCTCTGAGTTTTGAGCTCGAATCCTGACATCTCGTACTTCTTACTCTTTGTTTCTATCCCTGGGGAGCTGGATGTCATGGCACAGGGCAGCCCCATGAACAGTTAATCTAGCCCGTCTGCCTGAGGCAAATGTCTTGGGAATAGGTTGTGCCACAGAGACCTCAGAGCAGGTCAGTGCTCAAGGTCACCGGCCAGTACGTGAAGCGTCCCCCCCACTGACCCTCAGTCCTAGCCACTCACGATACTGGGCTGCTGATCTCACCTCGGACTGACTTGTTGGAGCCCTGCTTGCTGAGCCAGGGACCCCAGGCCCAGGTTTTCTCTCCCCCTGGACGTCAGGACTCCAGGACCACTGGCCCCCAGCTGTTCCCACAAGCATTAAGGGCAAAAGTTGCCCTGCAGGACCACCTTCTGCCGGCTCTGAGCATTCCAGAGACTTTCAAACCATATGTATTGTTTTGAGTCAATGAAAGGCGTCACCCTAACCGAGTGGCCCATGGGGGCTTTGGGTGCACAGTGGTATCAAAGGGTGCTCAGACCACACCCCAACTTCCTCCCTCAGCAGCCTTCCCTCAGCAGTCCTTGGGGTGCCCTCCTAGGCCTCTCTTTCCCATGTGGTATGTGGCGTGTGTCCCTTGGGTGGGCAGCGACGCTGGGATGAAGTTCTGAAAGGCAGAGAATCCCCCAGGGGCGGTCTTGACCTTAGTCACGAGGTAAAGTAGGGGGGAAAGACAGAGGAAAGAAAAGAACATTCCGGGACATGTATTTTGGAAGCCAGGAGACAGGAAGGGAAGGGAAATCAAGTTAGAGTCTAAGAGTTCGCAGCCTGAGCAGGTCTCCAGCCCCCCTCCCTTCCACCCCCCCAAGAGGTTGTGGGCTCCAGATGTGGCTGAGGGAGGAGGGGAGGCAGGAGGGGGGCAGGTCTGTTCACAATTAGCCTTGATTTTGTGCGATGACATTCAAATTGTGGGCATGAAAGCCGAGTTGTGAGGACGCGGCCGTCCTACAGCCCCGGGATTAATCCGACGTGAAGGCCACAGGCCCGGGGCCTGCGCCACATGGAAGCAGTTTGGGAAGGTTTTGATGTCGCGCCAGCTGAAGGGCGCTTCGCAGCTCGGGAGGGTGGGTCCCCCCCCAGGTCCTCCCCAGGTCCCCCCCTCATCTGCACCCCTCTTGGCTGACCGGCTCTGGCCAGAGGGGGTTAAACCACCCCTGTAGATGCCCTGAATGCCTAGACCCAAAGCTAAGGTGGGACACGTGGTGTGGTCAGACCAGGCAAGACTGGTGTAGGCCGGGCGTGTCCACAAGCTAGTTCCAACATTGCTAACATTACGAACAAGAGCCAGACACAGCCTGGGAGTTTGGCAGGCCCTGCTGGGGTGGGCCTTGGCTGCAAATCCTGGAATTTCTAGACAAGGAAGCTTGGGGTCCCCGGGGCCAGTTGGGCCTCTCCTCTCTGCCTCCCCCTAGCCCCCCAGGTCTCCTGACATGGATTCTGGCTCACAGGGAGCCTTCTTGCTGAAAGGAAGCAGGAAAAAATGACATTTGGATATATTCGCACAGGAGTGAACGTTAGGCAGAGGAAAAATTTGTGGGGTCACGAAACGTGGGTCCACAGGGGGCTCAGGTTCCCACAAGTAACCTAGGATTCTCTGAGAGCCTCTGGGGAAAGATTAGTCTCTCCTCCCCCATGGGCTGCTGTGAGAATTCTCTGGTGTTTGTCGAACAGTGGTGGCAGATCCAGCTTCCCGGGGGTCCCTGAGCCCCCCCAAGCACAGCTGCCATGAGTATAGGTATTGCTATTGACATTATCGTCTGATATCACAAGTAGAGACTCCCTTCCATCAGCCCCAGCCGCCCCCCGCAGACCCTCGTCCTCAGCCCTCTCCCGCTGTGGGTGAGCGAGGGTCAGACCATATGCAGGTACCTCACTGCCAGAGCCCTAGGACCCACAGAGGATGGGGGTTCCCTACTGCCCTGTCCCCTGTGACCCCTGGAGATCCCTGGGAAATCAGAGAAGAAGGGGCCGAGGGTGGGGGGAAGACATAGCTGGGAGGGAGCCTGTAGCTAAGGAGTTGATGGAATTTCAGGTTTCCCAAGGTCAGCCTCCAGCTGGTCTGTCTCTAGGTTGGGGCGGGGGTAGGGGAAGATGGCCACCCCAAGCATGCTGAGTAATGAGCCCCAGCTCGTTCATAAGCTGTTCTCTTCCTGTCTTTTCCTTCTAGAAAGGAATTCCAAGTCCAGACACAGTGTGTGTGTGTGTGTGTGTGTGTGTGTGTGTGTGTGAGAGAGAGAGAGAGAGAGAGAGAGAGAGAGAGAGCGAGAGAGAGCATGAGAGAAAGAGAAAAGGAGAGAGAGAGCACGCACTGGCAGGATGGCAGGAGGTGAACAAGACTGCTGTTTATTCTAGAAGACAGGGGTTCAGCGGCTGAGCCTGTGACAAGCTCAGTTAGAAGCAGGTCATCTTGTTCCCTGCCCCTTATCCCATTTGGGACTTGGAATCCACACAGGCCCAAAGGTGGCCCAGAATTCTGCCTTCGAGGCTGGCGAGGGGCGAGGGCAGACCTTGCGTGATCATGGGTGAGGTTGGGAGGTGGGCTGGGGAAGATGACCTGAGTGTGTGGATCCCCCTCCACCATGGAAGTCCTCGTTATCCCTTCCAGTGTGGAAGTCCTCACACCCCACAGGGCACCCCAACCTCACGGCTGGGATTAGACTCTGGAGAGAGAGGGTCTGGGCACTGCCAGGAGCCCCCCCCTACAGGAATGGGATCGACACCTGGTGAGCAGGGACAGGGACCCTGGAGAGACACCATCCCACAGCCGCTGTCTCCAGAGACCAAACTCCTTCAAGCATCTATTTTTCCAACTTATGAAAGAAGAGTTGTGATAACGTGACAGGCAGCTGTCCCTGCTCTTCTCACCTTGAATAGTCTAGTTTCTCCCAGTCAACACTGACCTTGGTATCACCCCATTAACTCAGGGGCGACGTGCCTGCTTCCGTTGTTTTGTTTTGTTTTGTTTGTTTTGTTTCCACATATTCTTTGGTTTTCTCTGCCTTAGCATGGAGTTGTGTGATCACTGGCGCAGCCTGGAAAAGCAATCAATGCAATCAGGGCACAAGCTCTGTCACCATGAAGGCCCCTCGGTGGCTGCTCTGAGTAGCAGGACCAACCTGTGTTCAGTGCTGCATGGTAGTCCATCCCCTGATGACTAACACCCCCCTCCTGAAACAGATTGATTCCCTTGGTCTCCTGTCATGGTGTTCCTGCTGCTTGGCGTGTCTTGTGCATGGCTCAGACTCATGACTGCGGGCATGGAGAAGCCAGGGCTGAGGACCTGCCAAGGGCACAGAGTAGGCAGGATTCAGGCCACGCACCACGGAACATGTTTAGTTCCTACCATAGGCCAGACCTGCTGCACAACAGCTCGGCATGTTTGCATCTATGCTCAGCGACTAATCCTTCTGTGGCGGGGCGGGCTGAGGCTGGGACATCCCTCACAGGCCCATGTCTAGGGGGTGGGGCCTAGAGGCAGGCAGATGCTCAGTGAAGTGCACGCGGCACATACACACATGCAGTGCACGTGCAAGCGCTGTGCGGGCTGGTGCATGTCTGCAACCCCAGTCCTTGGGGTGCAAACACGAGAGGATCCCCCGGGCTTTCTGGACAATCTAACTCTTCAGGGGGCTCTAGGTTTAGTGAGAGGCCTTGTTTCACAAATAAGGTAAGGAGTGACCGAGGAGATCTCTGGCTCCTACATATACATCCACATGTACACGCACACACACCTCTACATAGAAACACACATGTGCACATACGTATACAGCACACACGTGTATAGACACATCTGTACATGTATACATTCACGTACGCAGACATACACATATGTGCACATTTATAATACACAAAACATGCATGTGTGTGCATTTTACACACACATGTACTTGTAAACACATGTGCATGTATACACATGCACATATATTCATGCACACAAATACATACATAGACACATTCCCACATACATAGGTACATTCACACACAGGAATATATGCAAACATACATATGTATACACACTCATACATGCATATGTATATATACTCATGCATATCTACATTCACACACACACACACACACACACACACACACACACACACAAAGAGGTGGGTGCTGGCAGAGGGTCTGGGCGCAAGGGGGACTGAGGACCCTGGCTTCCTCCTCCCTCTCCTGGCTCCTGTCGTAGTGTGTGGGTTTAGTCTACCACACACTCCCGCCAGGATGGAACAAAAACAATATATCAGTCTACGGTGGCCTGAAACTTCCCACACTGTGAGCCAAGCCGGCCTTGTCTCTTCATAAGCACATGCTACAGTAACAGACTGCAAACCTCCTCTTGCCATGTGAGGAAACACAGGCCGGTAAAGCAGCTTGAGGAAGGTCGTGCATGTGCCTGGGAGCTGCCACTGCTGCGATTCAAACTCAGGTGACAGCTGGCGTCCTCCTCCTCACCCTCCACCTCACCCTCGGGGCTCCCGACAGCTCAGAGGTGGACTCTGGTTGGGTAGCAGGAAGCGCAGGCCCTTCTCAGCCTCAGGCTCCCCGTCTCACAGGCACCTGGAGCTTAGAGCCTCCCCCTGGCCCAGCGAGGGTCCCGGTATGAATTTCCAGAAGCCTCTACTCTCGTAGGTTAGCATGGGTGGATGCTATGCTGGCGTAGGTTCAGCCCTGGCAGCTTGGTGGAGCGGAGTCTCCCTGAGGGCCAGGTGACAGCTTCCGGGCTCCCAAGGTGATTCAAAGGCCCAGGCTGCTCTCCGAAAGTGCTACTGACAACATCTCATCCATCAGCATAACACAATGCACAGCCACCCTCCATTAGGAGGAGCTAGTGGAGGCCCTCTTGGGTGCAGCTGGGCCTTGGGAAGGTGATGGATGGAGAGCCAGAGGGAAGGGAGGCCAGAGGCAGGAAGGCCCAGGACTCAGGTCTGCATCTGTGAAATGGGTTATCCAGTGGCTTTTACAGTTCTGACCTTCAGAATTTGCCCACAGAGCTATTTACCACTCCCCGCTGGTGAGGATTTGAGCAATGGAAGTCATTCTGTCCCTCGGGCCCCTGGACACTCTGGGCTTTGGTGGTTCCAGGATCCCCTGGCCTGAAGACTTCAGAGGTCTATAGCTGAGACTTCAGACCAAGAACAACAAAGTTGTCGTCAGTCACGGGGTGCCAGGGTTGGGATGGGGGGCTGGCTGCCAGACTCAGAGGTCCTTGTTCTGTGAATTCTTCCCAGCGCCAGTTTGAAATTCATAATTATTATTTTCACAAGGCCTGCTGCTGTTCTAGCTTGGATCTGGGCTGTCCCCAGAGGCTACGGGTACTGGGGCTCGGGCCCCAGCTTGGCACCACCTGCAACCTTCCAGAGGCCTGGCTGGCCTGGTGTGAGGAGATTAGTCACTACAGGTGCCTGAAAGGGGGTTGTGGGACCCCAGGCACTCTCTCTCTCTCTCTCTCTCTCCCTTTGTGTGTGTGTGTGTGTGTGTGTGTGTGTGTGTGTGTGTGTGTGTGTCTGTGGTGTTTGTCTGAGGACACTGGCATACCTGTAGAGTCCTAAGGATGGCATCAGGAATCATTTTAATTACTCTACCTCCTTACTGCTTTACTCCGGGGTTTCCCAGGCTCCGCCTTCCAGGCTCCTACTATATCCCCTAGACATTTTTATGCAGGATCTGGGGCTCTGAACACAGGTCTTTTTGCACTCCGGGCAGACGCTTTGACCCCTGAGCCATGCCCCCAGCTCTACAATCTCCTCTTCTTTCTCTTCTTTGGCCTTGAGTTCAGTAGCTGAGCTCCATCACCCACTGCTGCCCCAGTGCCTAGGAAACAACAGTAAGTAAGAAGGTTTCTCGGTTGGCGTTGGTCCAGTAACTGCAAGCATTGCTGTGGTCTGAGCCTGGGCAGAACCCATGGGCTCGGAATCTGTGGCCAGTGGTCTTCCTTCGGGAGGCGAAAGCGACCGACCGCACACTTGGGTCCCACGCTTCTCCGCCGCTCACCAGTTCTCCTGGGTGGATGGAGCCTTGGAGAAGGTTCCAGAGGATACAGCTGTGGAAGAGGCCTGGATCTCACTCTGGGTTCATTGCCTCTCTGGCTCATCGGCCCCCCACATGCAGCTGCTCTGGCACCTGGGGCGGGTCCCTTGCACTCCCTGGGGACTGGGCTCTCCCTGGGCGCTGCTTACAAAGATGCGAGTCTCACCAACCTGCGTGGGTGAGCACAGGCTATGGGCTGGTGGTGTCCATCGTCATCCCCACATCAGGAGGTCATGCGTCCATCTCTCAGATGAGGAAGTTCGTGTTCACAGCATTGAGCGGCTTGTGGGCGGCCAGGAAGCCAGAGGTGGGCGTGGCCACGCTGCTAGTTCCAAGGCCCAGCCCCCTGCCTGGCTCCGGGGCCCACAAGCCAGGACTTTAGGGCCACGCCACGCCACGGGAAGGGGCATGAGCCCCGGCCACACAAGTCCCCCCTCCAGCCCACAGGCATCTCCAGTGATGGGTCTGTCGGGGTCTTCTCACCCCCCTTTCCTTTCCCAGCCCGGAGCGTGTAAACCTCAAATTTTCAACAGCTGTTGAGAGAACAAAGTGTCTTTGAGGAGAAAGGCTTTGATTTGTCTTCGCTCTCTCCAGCGTTGCACCCCAGGATCCCCCCTCCCCAGCACCCCCTCTCCCTAGCATCCCTCCTGTCCCAGTTTGGCTGGAACCTAGGAAGGTTCTCTCTCCTGGGGCCTCAGTTTCTTCTTTCTAACAGACACAACACCAACCCTCCCTTTTTCTCCCCTGCTGGCGGGTACAGACCGTAGGAAAACCAAGAGACACGATCAATAAATCAATAACCCCTCTAGCTGCTCAGCCCTTCCCCTCTCCTAGCCATCAGTCACCTCCCCTGAGAGACGACCTTGACCACCTGTCACAGGGGGACATGCCCCACCCACGGCCTGAGGCCCCTTCCCTTTGCCTTCCTTCCCTTAGTGTCTCTTTCCCTCTCTCCACCTCCCCCACACCCCCATCTCGGCCCTACAGAACATGTTTGGGTTTTAAAAATCCAGGAGGTTCAAGTTTGTCCCCCACTCCCATCTGTAGAGTTGGGGGGAATCACTCTGTCAGTCTGGGGTCCTTAGTGTGACAACCTGACCTGTGGGTGCCCACCCCTGTCTCTCCCTGGAGGGCAACAGAACAGTGATTTCTGAAACATAGAGGGGTGTATCGCCTGGACAGCTTAGCACCTGTGGTCCCTATGAGGCTGGTGGGCGAGTGGCCGCAGTCATTCCTGAAGCTGGAACCGGAGTGGACAGAAGTGTAGCCGTGACAAATGTGACGGATCTCCCCCCAGAGGGTGGGTCCAGATCCAGGGATGAGCCTTGGATTTCAGCCCTGCTGGGCGGCACAAGGGTTCAGGCTGAACTGTGTTCGGACTGCGGGTCCTTGTCTGAGCCGAGGTGGGATTTGGCCTGTCTGAATCTCGGCTTCTTTGGGATGCGGCTGTGTGTGATTAGCACCCGGTGGCATCAGGCACCACACCTGGCTCATGAGGACTCTGATAAGGAGACACTAAATCTCTAAATTGTGTGTGTGTGTGTGGGGGGGGACTGTGACAGCGCTGTTCTTTCTTGTGATTCTCTGAGACAATTCTTAGTCCAGCTTGGCAGGAGAGCTCACGCCACCACCAGGAGTCAAGGGAACTGGCCGTGACACATCCACAGGGACTGCTCAGAGAGAAGCAAACCTCACTTGCTAGATAGTGAGTCTGCCAATGCATGCTGAAGAATGCCCACTTACTGAACCAGTGTCCCTCCATCTTGTCCACCTGCCCAGCGAATGATCCCAGCCCCTGTGGACAGCATCCGGCTCTCAAGATCCATCACCGTTATCAAGGACGTCATGACTTCGTTCCTTTTAAAGGCTGAATACTATTCCATGGTGTTAACATACCACATTCCATCCACCTATTCATCAGTCGATGTACAACGTTTTTGAGAACTTAACACAAACGTCTGACTTGTGCGTGTAGCCAGAAAGGGTTCAGATGAGGAGGAGGGTCTGGTGGCAGAAACAAAGGTGACCCTCGCTGCCACTTGCTCCCCACATAAAGTCAACAGTGGGGTGCTATCAAGAGCATATCTATGGATCATACAGTGGTTGGCAGAGCCCACTGGGTGGGCTTCCTTTCTCTTCTCAGGAGTCTTTAGAATGAGGGGGGTACTGTTCTCCTGCATCCCTGGATCTCCCCATGAGAGCGGGTCCACTCGGAGCTCTAGAACCACAGCCTGGAATGTTCCCTACTGCCTGAGTCTGGTTACTATGTGCTCCCCCACTCCGACGTGGGACGGTCTGCTGGCAGCTGAGGGCGTCTCAGGAAGGGTTCCGTACCTATTCCTGCCCCCCCCCATTCTATTCCTGCCCCCCCATTCTCCCTGCGCTGGGCTTGCTATGGAGAAGGTGGAGGTCTGGTCTGGGGAGTCCAGGGGCACACTGCTTATTCTAGAACCTCCCTCAGGGCTGCATCTTCCAGTCCCTGGCTTTCAGAACCATCTTCTGTCCTTGCTCAGCGGGTCCGTTCTCCCTCTCACAACTTCCTGAGCGGCTTCAGGGAAGGATGCGGGCCGGGAGCCCCGCCTGGTGGGGTGGGGGCACCTGGGGCCACGAAGGTCACATTCTTCATGGCTTGGGTTTCCGCAGGGATCGGCTTCCCCGTCCCACCGCCTAAAGTAAACCAGCTGGTGGCCAACGCAGTGACCGCTGCCCCTGGAAAGGCAGCTGTGGCTGGAGGACCAGGGAGAGTCCCCCGGGGGGACCCCAGTGATGGCCTCAGACTGTCCACTCTGGCCGCTGCAGGACGCAGGGCTCTGTAGAGGCCCAAGGTCTCGCTCTGCACATCACTGCTGCCAACTGATCCATTGGCCACCACTGCCAGGGACCACAATGTCCTCTACCCCCACCCTCCGGCCTGCGCTGCCCTCTTCCCCCAAGGGAAGGTTCTCCTATCTGTCCTGTTCTCTCCCAGCAACTCAGTTTTCCCAGCTGCAGAATGGGTCAGCGTTCCTGCTCACTCTGTGGAATGACCATCGATTTGTTTTGCCAGCTCACTGCCAATATCTCCATGCGAACTCTTTATTTGTTTTATTTTTATTTTTGGCGGTGGACCTCTTGGCCTCCTCTCAGTGCTGGGGAGAAAGCTCATGGCGGGGGGCCGCTTCCCTGACCCTCGGGTTCTTCTTCTGGACCACAGGGCGGGTGTGGCCATAGGTCACAGACTCAGAGGAACAAATAAAGAAAGGACTCTGCACGGAGTAAGCTGGGGGGGGCGTGTGTGCAAAACATCCCCCCAGTCTTGTCTGCCTTGTTTTCTCAGGGAGGGAGCCGGAAGAGTTGGAACCTTCTCCCGCTAAGAAAATGCCCTGGGATGAGAGAGGCTGAAGGGAGGAGGCCGAGGGGAGGAGGTCTAGGAGGGGCAGCTCAGGTGGGGCCGAGAGGGGTCTATGCAGGGCCCCCACCCCCCAGCCTCCTTTGTCTGATTCTGTTGTCCAGAGGCTCAGGGCAGCTGTGACTTAGGGTGCGGAAGGGTCTGCGCAGGGCACAGGGTCCCCTACTCAAGCTGCTTTTATTTCCCCGCCTGGCAGGCCTCAGAAGACTGCTGGACGTGGGCCCCCCTCTGTGCAGGATGCCTGATGCCTACATCTCGAGGGTCTCTGCGCTGGGGTAGTCTGGGTCTCCCCCTCTGCAGCTGGGGCAGAGTCACAGCAGGGCGGCCTCTGCAGGCTGGGAGCCGATCCCCCACTCTGGTGCCTCCCCAGCCTCAAGCAGGAGCAGATGGGGGTGCAGAGAGACAGGCTAGGAGGGAGGGGGGAAGGGGCTTCTTTCTTCCCATGTGTTTTAAGTTCAGGCCTGCAGCTTGGGGCCTGTTTGCTTCGGTGGGGCTTCTGGTTAACTCCTTCCTGCCTGGCCAATGCCTGGTGGTCTGGTGCAGGGGAGGCACCTTCTCTCGGACCCTTCCCTAAGGCAGGAAGGAAACTGTGGCTCACAGTGGGAGGGGCTTGTCCATGGTCCTGTGGTCACAAGGCAGGTGGCTGGGCTGGAATTCAAATCTGGGCATTTGGCTCTGGACCCCCAAATCTTCCATCGGGGTCGCCTGTATGGCAGCACCTCCCCCATTTTTGTCCCTTCTGTGGGCTGCCCCACCTTGGCCGGAGCTCACCCTGTATGGGGTGTACCTGAAGGCTAAGTAGGGGTGGGGGTTCCCTGCCTGTGGGCCCCATGGCAAGAAAAGTCCCTCTGTTGGGGGATCCTCAGAGACAGTCTTTCTGTTCCCACCCCCAGCCAAACTGAGCAGAAGCTGGATACCCACCAGGGCGTAGGGGGCAGGCGGCTGGGTACCCACCGAGGATGTCAGGTGCCCACTGAGGACATCGGGTGGGGCAGGCATGGGGGGCTGGTGCACTGGGCCCTGACTGCATGCTTAGCAACCCTGGGCGGTCCCTGCTTTCCCCTGGATTTCCAGACAGTTCTGCACCGTTTGCACATGGAGTGAGTACAAGTGGGGCGCCCACAACTCCTTCTGCCCCTCTGTGGGAGAGCCTCTGAACCCCAGTCTTGATCCAGACAAAGCAGGCATAGGTCAGGCACCAGGGTAAAGTTGGCGTTGGGGAGTACCGCCCACAGGAGCAGCTCCCACGGGGAGTACTGCCCTTGGGGAATACTGCCCACGGGGAGCAGCTCACACGGGGTGTATGGCCCACGGGGAGCAGAAGCCAGAAGGATTACCGCCCACCGGGAGCAGTGCCCACGTGGAGAATCACCCACAGGAATACCGCCCACGGTGAGTAGTGCCCACGGGGAGCGGCGCCACAAGATCCTGGCTCAGACACCTCCCAGACGTGCACCCCACTGAGCACGCGCGGCTGAGGCCCACCGGAGACGATCCTCGTGGGAACAGATGCTTCTTGGCCCCCAGGCTCCGACCGGCTCTCCACCAGTCGCGTTCTCTCTCTTGCTCCGTTTCTCTGGCTCTCCAATGAGCAGGTGGCCACTGACTTTCTGCCAGTTGTCACCGGGTGAGGTGTGGCCTCTTCCCGTGGGTGGGATCACGCTCCCGTCTGGAGTCACAGCAGCCCTGTGGGGCCCTGGAGTCGCCGTGCTTGGCCTGTTCAGCATCACCATTAGGCACCGTGAGTTTCTCTTGAGTAGCTTTGGTTCCTCGCGCCTGGTGACCGGCACAGACCTGCTGCCCACCTAGCCGCTGACAAGTGAGGACGATGGGTTAGTGGGAATGGAAGTCAGCGTGGCCTGTAAGGGGGCTTTTGTGGAAGCCTAGAGGGGGGAGAAGATGATGACTGGGAACCAGGAGATGGTAAGGGCAGGGGAGGTGGCAGGAGGCCAGGGGCTACCCAGAGGGTGGGTGTATCAGTCAGCACCAACTCAGTAAAGCCACTGGACAAACATCCCCAGAGATGCTGGTGCTGTCCACCCAGGACTTAACTGAAGCTGCGGATTTGCTGTCTGGTGGATCCTGTGCACTCGCCAGGGCCCCTGACCTCTCTTGGCTGTCCCTTGATCTGGGATGGGCACCGTAAGGTCACACGGCCAAGGTCACAGCTCCTGAGGCAAGTCCTGCTGGGAGGGGAAGAGAGAAGGACGCATGCCCACCAGCACACCATGCTGTCCCGCCCAGTCCTTCCTCTCACCACACCTGGACACCAAGGCTCCTCTTGGCTCTCGCAATCTACACAGTGCCACGCCCCACACAGGCTGGCATCATTCCCACAGCACACAGGTGAAGACGGAGGCTCCAACAGGTGGAGAATGCGCCTACGGTCACACAGCCAAAGAGGGTTCTACTGGGGTCTGTGCTTGACCACGACATCCTCTCTCCCATTTCACTTAAGTCCTCCCTGAATCCGACTCCTTCTTCCTTCCCACGATTCCGGGTCTGATCACCCACCAGCTTGTTTTTCTCACCTCCTATTAGTTGACACTGAGGGGGGCCTACGGGGGAGAAAGAGGGAGAGAGACAGAAGCAGGGATACAGAGAGAGTGACAGAGACATGGAGACAGAAAGACAGAGAGAGAGATATACGGTCAGGGGCAGGGAGAGGCAGGAAGACCAGCCGGTGTGGGGTGGGCCCCTCCTTCTCCTGCTGCTCTGCGGTGCTCCCCGTGAATGCTCCCTGCTGGGATCAGGCTCCTCCTGCACCGTCGCGGTGCAGCTGGGGGCGGGGGGGAGGGACGCCTGGCTGGACAGAGCTGGCCGGGACTGCGGGCTCAGCTCCTTGGCAGGCAGCCGCAGCTCGGTCCTTCCCGCCTCCTCCCCGTATCTTGGGGGGGGGGTTTCTTGGCTCTAAACTCCCCACTTCCAGCCAGGGAGGAGACAAGCCCAGCCCAGGCTCGGGGCCCGGAGGACGGACGTCAGGAAATAGCTGGGCCGTGACGCACCCCCATCCTTGTGTCCAACCTCATTTCCATAACCCTAGGAGAAAAGAGGGGGCTGCTGAGGGGCCTGAGCCCGCGGACTTGCTTGTTTTCTCTGGACTCCAGCCTGCTCCTCGAGATGTTGAGCCTGGGTCCGCTGAACCCCACACTCCATCAGCACAGCCTGTGAGGAGGTCGATGTCCATCTGCGGGCCTGTGCTCTGTAAGTCAATCAACACACAGGCCCGGAGACTCCCGTGGGCTCCACAGCTCCTTCCCATGGTGCCCCTTCCTCTTACACCCTCCTGGTACAGAAGGGGTCAGTCCAGACGCCTCCTCCTCCGGGAGGCCCTCGGGGAAGGGGAGCGAGACCTGTCTAACACCACCGGGCTTCTGGCTGCCTAAGTCCAGGCTCGGCCCCAGGTGGATTTTTCCAGCATGGAGGTACCCGATGGCCCCACATGCCCTTGACGGTGGACACTGAGCCCCGAGGTCTCCTCTGTGGTCACCCCGAGGGGCCACCCAAATCTATTTTGGTCCCTGAACGTTTGCCCAGCACCTGTCCAGCTTCTAATTTTAAACACGGGCAAAGGCGGGTCTAATTTCAGGTGGCCGCCAGCCTGGGGGACGCCCTCAGGCAGCCAGACTGCTGTTTGTGAGGTTGGGGTGAGGCGGGCATCTTGGGGAGTGGCCAGAGGGTCTTGGGGAGCTTCACGCTTTGATTTTGGCAGGATGACAAGCCGGTTTTCAGAGCTTGGGTGGACTTTGACTTTGAAGTGGGGGTGCAGCCCACATTGCAGAGTACTGGGGGGGTTGTGCTCCCCAGGGACTCGTGGACCATCCTGGTTTCCCCTGTATGTACCCAACAGTGAGACAGTAAAGCAGCTGGGAAGCTGACGGACCGGTGGCCAGTCAGAGGCTCGGAGGCGGCGCTCGTTTCCTGAGAGAGATTCTCACAGCTCTGACGACTGCTCAGACCACTGGCAGGAGGGTGGGCGGAGCCATGCCGGATCAGAAGGGCATCGCAGGCAAGGACCGGAGGCAGCTGAGGAGAATGTTGGTTCCTGCTCTCCCTGGGGATCCCAAGAAGGGCTCCCAGAAAATCAAGCCCAGAACCCAGCCTGGTCCCCCGTGCCACTGTCTCCCCCAAATCATCATGTCCAGTCTCATCTCACATTGCACTGTGTCCCCCACGTCTGCGTCCCTGCAGGTCTCTCCTTGTCTGAGAGCCTGTCTGGCCCCCACAGCAAAACAGATGAGATGCGAGGAGACGGTTCCGAGTGTCCCCCACCCCACTGCATAGTGGGCAGGAGACCACACTGATCGAGATGGGCAGGACCAAACTGGTACCCAGTGGCCTCGCAGGGCTCCTGGGAGACTTCCTTAGGGGGTGCTAGGGTCAGATGCTGTGGTATCCCCAAAAGTCCCTGTGTTGAAGGCTCAGCTCTCAGTTTGGTGGGATCCTGCAGGGATTAGAGAAATGGGTGACATTGAAGGGGTGGTGGGACTCCGGTCCCTTCCTCTTTCTTCTGCTCCCCTCAGGAGAGAACCCCAAAGCAGTGGGCATGCCCAACGTGGATGGAGACCTCTACACTACCAACGTGGACGGAGACTCCCCTCCACAACAGGAATCCTCCTTGCGTCTTTGCAAGCTGGCCCGGGTGTGGTGCTGTGAAGAGCTTCCGGAGGGGACACTGGCTTCTTTATCCCCTTGGCCCAAATTCTGTTCACAGTACCAGGTCTGCCTCACTGTGGCCAGAGGGCAAGGTGGGATCTGGGGTCAGGAATAGCCTCCCTTCAGAAGCCCATCCCCAGCCGCTGCTTCCTCCAGCTAGACCCCGCCTTCCCGAAAGAGGCCACCAGCCGGGGACTGGGGACTGGGGACTGGGACTGGGACTGGGTCAGCTAGAGACATTTCATATTCAGATCCCCAAAGACAGGAGGTAAGCACACTAGCAGATAGAGAAAGAGACAGAAGCTGGATCCTGCCAGTGTTGTTTGAGTTGCAAGATCAAACCTTACCTGAAAGCAGGGTAACTGTGACCACTTCAGTGTATGAGTGATCCCCTCCTCTCCCCTCCCCTCCCGTCCCCTCCCCTCCTCTTCACTCCCCTCCCCTCCTCTCCCCCTCTCTTCCCTTCTTCTTTCCCTATCATGATTAGGCACAGGTGTCAACTTGACAGTTGAGGGTTTGAACTCTGGGCACATTTGTAGAGAAATAATGGTTCAGTTAAGCTCAGAGCAAACCTGCAGGAGATTGTCTAGCTGATGGAAAGGCCCAGGTGGGTGGGATTAGGCCCTGGAATAAAACGCAGAGAGCTGGTAGAGAGAGTTGGCATCTTTGTGTACACTTGGCCAGACATGCTGGTCTGGCAAGTAAGGATCGTCCCTCTCTCAGTTGTTGTGTAGAGATGGTGTGGCCAGTTCCCTTGACCCTTCCATCTCCTATCTCCTGATGCTCCCCAGGCATTTCCCCCCAACAAGAATGGGCACTCCCTATACAGAGGAGCACAGAGAGACAAAGATACACACAACAACAATAATAACAAGTGCCCAGGGTGCTCCAACTAGAACCCAGAGTCAATTCAACAACACTAAAGTAACAGGCATGTGATACTTCCTGAGAAGTTGTTGGTCAGAGAGGCCTCAGAGGCCCCCCAAAATAACAAAGCTCTTTTTTTGCCACTGCTCTTGGTTGCCCTCCAGAAACTGACAGTAAGACCCTATTACTGAAGATGCAATACACATGATCCCAAGACATGGACGAGAGAAACACCAGCTGGAACTGGTCTACCTTCTTGCTGGCCAGCTTCATAGCACCAGAAAGTACTCGAAGCTATTGGGAGAGAAAAGTAATCAATGGCTCATCAGGCCGCGAAGGCTGCAGGCTGTACTAATAATCACCCTGCCTAGAGGCGGCCATCGCTGCCACAGTGGCATGAATGTCAAGGGGAAACCACCAGCTTTTCTGATTAGACTCAAGACCCTTTTTCCAGCAGGGATCACACTCCTGGCAGTGTAAACTGAAACAAGAATCTGTGAAAGGGGAGGATATAGCCCCCCCCCGGGGGAGCAGGGCAAGGTTAGCTATAAAGACACTGTACCAAGCTCTTACATAACTGTTACTATATCCATAGATTGGAGGAGCACTAGCACTCAATCTAGATGCTTCCTTCTGCCCTCTTTGGGGACCCAGTGATTCACGCATGTAGGGAGACCTGGAAGCGGGAGGAAAATGAGGGGAGGGGAGAACCGGTAGACAGGGGTGCAGGGTGGGGGTAGGTAATAGGCAACAAAAACATAAATTCATGGCTAATATAAATTGAAAGTAAATAAAGTTAGTATATAAAAATGGGTATTTGGGTTTATGGGTTTTTGTCTCTTTCTTTAAATTTATTTATTTATTTATTTATTTATTTATTTATTTATTTATTTATGTATTTCAGGGGCTGGTGATGTAGCCCAGGCTGGTCCAGAACTTGAAATCCTCCTGCCTCGGCCTCCTGAATGTCGGGGTTACAGGTACCCAGTTATACTTGGCTGAGCATGCGTGGGGTTCACTGGGATGGAATTTGCTTAGGCTGAAACATGCATTCTTCAGCGGCGTTCTATGTATTATGAGCAACGCATCCAGCCCCCTGTCCACTCCACGGTCTGAACAGGGACCCCAGCTCCTATCTACCCCTCCCTGTCCCCCTCTTCATTGGCAGAGTTCTTGGTTCAGGCCAGTTTGAGGCAGTTCTTTGTAAGGGGGCATGTCCCCAGCTCCCCTCCCCTCCTCTTCCTGCTCCTCTTCTCCCCCTGCTTACAGAAGACAACACCTTCATGCTCCCATGCAGCAGGCACCCAGCTGCTCCCCGTTCTCCAGGAGCCACCCCCCCCCACTGCAGAGTCCCCTCACACCAAAGTCACAAGGTTGACTGGGCGTGGGGGGGCAGATGGTAGCAGCTCCATCCAAACAGTGTCCACACTTGATGAAAGGGTGGTGTCCTGCAGCCACTTTGTCACGTGAGCATCGGGGAGCCGTCCCTTGACCGATCCGCTGATACCCGACAGAAGGTCCCCTGGCAGCCGCGTCTTGAACACTGCTGCACTTAGTAGGCACCTGCTTCGTCCCTGGGCCATGCGGATGGAAGCTGAGTCCTGTTGTCCAGCACAGGGGCTCACGGGTGCAGCGTCCCTAGGGTTGGAGGAGACGTGTGGGGCCCAAGTGCCTAGGCCTCTGGTTATACAAGAGGGGAGACTGAGCCCCAGATACAAGCTCTCTCTTCCTCAAGGGTCCCCTCGACCACCTTGTGCACCTGCTGGGGTCTCGTCCACCTCCAGCAGAAGAGACAGAGGTTCGGAGAGACCCTCAGCCCAGGACGATGCTGGGGTCGGCCGTGGCCAGCCCTGTCTCCTGGGTCACCTGGCCTCTGTCTCCACAGCCTCCCAGGTTTAACAGTGGAGGCGGAAGGGGCTGGTGAGCGAGTCTCAAACTTGGGGGGGGGATTATGCAGCACAACCTCTGGGCTCCAGTATGAGTCGCCATCTTGTAGTTTCAGATGGGCGGGGAACGAAGCTGCACCCAGACCTCTGGGGCGGAAAGCTTAGGGGGGCTTCCTCCACGCCCTGCCCAGGCCCTCTCCACCCTGCATCTGCGAGGCTTTCTGCAGGGGCCTGCTCAGCGGGGCACTACAAACACAGCTTCCTCCAGCTTCCCTGGAACCCCCCCAAGGTGGAAATGGGATGGGGGGGCCCTGTGGCCGCAGGGCTGGTCCCCAGCAATGAAGGGGAGCACAGGTGGGTGGAGGTGACAGCTCCCCTTCCCCACTCCCGGTCAGGATAAAGGATCTGCAGTGAGTGATCTATGGGCTCCCCTCCTGGGCCCCCCCAACTTGCCCTTGGTAAGCACGGCTTTATTCTGCAGGCTGGAGGGGAGAGATTTCCGGCCTTTATAATTAAGTGTCCTGGTGAAGGGCAGTTGCTTGCGGGGCGCTGGGGGCCGCGGCTGATGGATGCTCAGCTCCGTGGTGGCGGGTTGCCGAGAGCTGTGGGGTCCTTTATCATGGCCACCAAGGGCTGCGCTGCGGCTGTGGAGGCCACGGGCCAGCGAGGGAAGCTGGGACGCAGGCTGAGGGTGCAAAAGCCCCCATGAGGCAGAGAAGGGCTGCACCAGTCACACCTCGGCTCCGTCCTGCCCCCATCCCTTACCCATGCAACCCCAACTTGTCCCTACCTCTCCTGCAAGGCTCAAGTCCCCCAGCATCCTCACAGTTGACTCTGTGCCCCGAGTGATTCTGGGGGCTCCTCTGTCACCCCATCAGCCCAAGCTGCCACCCCTCTCTCTAGCATGTGCTCTCCCCTCCCAGTGGGATGAATCCAATGGACCTGTGGTCCCGTCGGATGCTGAAATGTGTGCGTCGCTTCTAATCGGCATGACAGGAATCCTTGTGTTGGTGCTGGGATTCTGGGGAGCCTGCGTGTACCCCCTTTTTGTCTTAGTGTTTCTACCATTACTAGGATATACCTAGGGTAGTCTGCTCTTTCCATGAGCCTGACACCCCAAGAGCTAAACTGTTATCGATAGGATGCTGTAACTCAGCCTGCCTAAGGCTCACCCCCTCCTCCCAACAGACCCGTGTTATGTTAGAGCGGTTTGTTAGGTGGCAGCTGCCGACTAACACGTTGGTCACATGTCCTTGCAGGACCTACTTCTGCCAACAGCATCTCAGGTCTCTCCCCTCTCTGTGGAGTTGTTGCGTGTAGCTGTCTGGGAAGCTTTCTCCCCTCGTGACACGGTCCTGAGCCTATAGCTCTGGATGCGAATCCCACCTCCTAGACAGCAAAGCATTCCCTGCTGGGATCTGTGGGCACTCAGAACGCGGAGGCAGGAGGATGGAGCGTGAAACCAGCTGGGAGGCATGGAGAGATCCTGATCCCAAGCCCAAGGGTGAGAGTTCTCTTTCCTTCCTCCTGCAGGCTGTTCTAGAACATTCCCTCCTGCAGCGAGGTGTGAGGCCAGATCCCTCTGGCTAGCAGAGCCGCTGGGCCGGTTACCCCTGGAGCTCCAGGGACCAGCTCTGGACATATACTCAGGGGTCTTAGGTCTGCGGTGGGGGCTGTGTGATGGCTGGTGTGTCTCCCAGGCCCGGGACAGTACAGTGGGCATTTCTGTCTGACCATCTCTCAGACACAGCCTCAGCCCAGCGCTGGGCCGGGCGGCTGACCATGCGGCGTCCAGATCCCTGCTGGCTGGTAGTCACTGGGGGTCCCACGGTGAGCTGGCGGCGGGCATCCAGGACAGACTTAGTGCTTACAGCTCTTACAGATAAGAATGGATGTATCTGCATGCGTGCATGTGTGTGTGTATGTGTGTGTGTGTGTATGCATGAATGCACCAGATAAGGCTGCCATCTGTGTGTATGCATATGTATGTGCATGTACCTGTGTATGTGTCATGGGGGGGCACATGTGTGCCTGTTCCTGCACATTTATGTGTGTGTGTGTGTGTGTGTGTGTGTGTGTGTGTGTGAAATAAAGATGCCTTCTTTGCGCATACATGTGGAGGGGGCACATGTCTGTGCCTGCTCACGTGCATGTATGTGTGTGTGTACACACGTGTGTGGGTGCTGTGTATGTGCGTGCGTGTATTAGGACTTCCAGGCAGGAAGTCTGAGGTGGGATGGAGATGGAGGGGGTGCATCGCAGGTTCAGGGGACACAGATGCCCCCACAGTGACACCCCATGACTGCTGCTCACTCGCGCCTGGCCCACGCCTGGTCCTCCCCCCTCCCCCGGACCATCCTTGGGTCCATCCCCAGGAGCACAATGAATGACCAGCGTCCCTTCTCAGGGCCTGAGGCCTTTGAAATGGGGAGCTGCTTGCGGAGGTCACTGCTGCGGGGGGGGGGGTGTCTCGTGTCTCCTGACAACTCCCGGGGAACCCCACTGTTCTTCCTGGGCAGCACAAAATCAATCTGGCCTTTTTCCTGCAGACCTTTTCAGAGCCTTTAATATGCTAATATCCTCTGGGCTCCCCAGCAAGGGGTTAGGAAAGCTCAGGGGCCCAGCAGTAGGGAGCAAGGGGGTCTTTTATCAGGGTCTTTTGTGGAAGTCTGGGGGCCGGGCACGCTGGCCTGGAAGAATGTCTCAGCTGTTGCTGCCTCACTGGCCAGAAGCAACAGAGATGTTTTCAGCAAGTCAGGATTACTGCTCCTTCTCTCCTAGAAGTGCCCCTCCACCAGAATGTGGCCAGCGGGGACCTGTTCTGGGGTGCTGGGCTCTGCTGGGGCCCTCGTCCCACCCTGCTGTCCTGCCCTCTGTCCACACACACCTTCTCTTTCCACATCAGATCCTGGGCACTTAAATCGCTGCTGGAGCCCAGAGCTGGGGTCTCAACAACCCTGCAGGAGGGGCAGGTTTCAGAGGCTGCTGGGGGCTGCGTGGGTCCAGAAGGAGGAAGCGCAGGGGAGAGTGGCAGCGAAGGGTCTCGGGGTCTCGAGGACAGGCCCACCCTGGGCCAGACAAAGGAACGAGAGAGAAAGGACAGCTCAGTTTTCTTTCTAGGTCTTTGTGCTCCCGTGGGGGGTGACGGGGAGGGTGGGGGAGGGGACCCCCGGCTCCAGGCCACTTTCTTCTCTGGAAAGTCAAAGCTGGACACAGGAGTGGCTGGACGGGGAGCCCCGGGGAGGTTGTGTCAGGGGTGTGGGTCTGCGACGGGCTGGGGTGTCCTGCATGGGACTCCAAGGGACTGGGTTGTCTTCCAGCATCGCCACTGCGCCCGCCGGGAACGGGGATGTGATGGCGAGCTCTCAGCAGCTCTCTAAGGCTGTGAGGCCAGACTCAGCTCGATGCTGAGGCCTGTGTTTGACCTTCCTCTGCCTCAACTGGCAAAGGTTCTCCAAGAGTGACCCCTGGACACCTGTCACCGTGGGAAATGGCAGCCAGGGGTGCGGCCAGCGGTTTACATGAGGAGACTCCCCCGGGTGGCCTACTGCAGGAGATTCGCTTCTGTCCACGAGAGGCGCCCCGTCTGCTGCCCGCCGTGTCTCCTGTCACAGCTGAGGACACAGTGCAGTTCACACAGTTCCGGGCGGGGTGACCAAGGCGGGAGGAGCCCTGTCCCCCCACCCCCACCTCCCCCACCCTTGCCCACCCCCACCGAGAGTTAGACGCTGAGACCCGCCACGTGGTGCCCTGGTGCCCTGCGTCCCTCTGCTGTACAGCCAACCACGACGCACCACAGACCCTGTGGGGGACACAGACCGGGGACGTGTCTCCCCATGATCAGCTACTGGGGGCCTCCCCCGCTCTGCCTCACCTGGCCACCGGGGTCAGCCAGCCCCGGGGCACTGGCCAAGCGCTCGTGTGCCGCTGGCTCTCTCGGTACCTTTGCCCCACTCCTGGCACTGAGAATGGCCAGGAGCCAGGGGCCGCGCAGGCCCTGTGAATGGCCGTCCTGTCTGGGCCGGCTCCCCCGCCGTGCTGTCATGTCCGCTGTGGGACTTAGGTAATGGGGGGCGGCAGGAGACCCCAGCGGGCCAGCTGCAGGCTGAGCTGGATTTTCCAGGCCTGCTGCTCTCCCACGCCTGATGGCAATACACGCAGGGGCGCTGGTGGGAGACCCCGGATAGGAGCACAGCAGAGCACAGAGCCCCCCTCACTCCACCTACCTGGGAGACCGGGACCGCACGTCCTGCCTTGGTGGCTGTTTCTTCAGAGCCCCTACATCCCCCTGGGGGTGGACACTTCTGGGTCCTTGGAATGGAAAGTCTGAGCTCCTGCCTCGCGGGCTGGCCTCGCCCATGCCGCCTCCGTAGCCACAGACAGGAGGCTTCTGCGCTGTCCCGCGGGGCCTCCCTTCCCAGCTGCTCCCAAGGCCTATTGGGTCTGGAAAAGAAAGTGGACTTAAAGGACGATGTTAGAAGCCTCAGGCTAACGGGGCTCTGGTGGGATGCCTGAGGGTCCCCAGCGCAGGTCTGCGAAAGTGACGTGGGCCGTAGTAATATCAGCAACAGCAGCCGTCACAATAACAGCTGCTGGTGGTTCTCAGTGAGCCTGGGTGGGGCCTGCAGGAGCCCCACGATTTGATTCCTTCCCTCAGTTGACAGCCAGAGCAGGAAGGCACAGAGGGGCTGAGATACTTTCTGGAAGTCACACAGCTCACTCTCTGTGAGTGGCCCCAGGGCTTGTGCCCCACAGCCTGGTCTTGAGTGGAAGCCCCCCCCCAGGCTCCTCCTAGCCATGTTCCCCGAGCCTCCTGGTCCTCAAGGACCTCCAAGTATTCACATGCCACGAAAGGGAAAAAACCCCGACTTCCTGCCCCACGGGGGAGGGGGGCCCTGAACACAAACAGCTGCAGCCATCCTCTCGAGTCTGTCTGCACAGGTGAAGATACTTTCTGGGGTGTCCTCCCATACTCTTCCTCCTGGTCTGCCTGCCTTAGAGATTCTTGGGGAGCCGGTTCCCTCATAGAGCCAGGTCCCCTTTAGTGAGACAAATATCTCTCCTGTCCTGTGGGCCTGGGATGGTCCCCGTGGAGACTCAGGGACCCTCATGAGGGATTGTGGGGGGAGCAGCCAGCCTGGACAATTTGGGGTGCAACATGTCTCTCAAGGAAGAACTTTGGGGGGCATGGGGGCAGGGCCAGGAGCTGAGGGCCAGACTGGCTGGGGCCGCACACAGTAAAGGAGGGAGGGGGCAGGAGCCCAGGGGCAGCTCTGGAACATGTGGGGTGGTGGGGTGGACACGTGTGTCTGTGGGCGGGGTGGACACGTGGGCTCTTGAGAGTTGTCCACAGTTTTCCCTCTCTCCAAGTCCCTGACATATTGACTTAGAAAGGGAAAAGGCTCATTGGGGCTCATGGTTTTCGGGGTTCCTACCCTAGTCAGCTGGTCTAGGTGCTGTGAGTCTGTCATGGTGTATCAAAGAGGAAGTGTGTGGTGAGGCAAAGCTGCCCACCTGGAGGCCAGGCAGCGACGGAGAAAGGAGGAAATAGGGGTTCATGGGCCTCATCCCCAAGGGCCTACAGAGAGCCTTTGAACTCTCCCCACCCCCTCTCTAAAGTCTCACCGCCTTGGTAACCCCACAAGTCAATTACCCAATCTTTGACACCTTGACCTTTAGGGTGGATTAGCCACTTATTCGCTGCTGTGACAAAATACTGAGGAAAACAACTTGGGAAGGAAGGAAATGAGGGAGGAAAGAAGGGAGGGAGAGGCGCGTTAGGCGTAAAATTAGGAGTAAGAGTGAGGAGGTAGGGAGGAGAGGAAGGAGAGAGGGGGAGGTGAATGAAGAGGAGGAGGGGCGGAGGTGAGGGAGGGAGGAGAGGAAGAGGTATGAAAGGGAGGAGAGGAGAGGGAGGAGGAGGAGAGAGATCGGGATGAGTGAGGGGAAGACAGGAGGAGGGACGTCGGATGCTGTGCTTTCGTTTCGTATGCGTTGAGAGTGTGCGGCTGATTGGTCTCCCGGTCTGACTATGATCCATCATGGCGGGGAAGGCTGGAGGCAGGAACATGGGGCTGCTGGTCACGCGGCGACTGCCGTCAGGAAGCAGAGAGTGAAGGATGTGGGTGCTCCTCTCGCTGTCTCCTTTCCCGGCCCTCGGGATGGTGCTGCCCACCGTCAGAGTGGGTCCTCCCCGCTCCATTAACCCACTGTAGATCACCCCACACACACCCAAAGCCAGAGGTTTGAGGCCTTTGTGGTTCTGAACCCCCATTAAAGATGGGCTACAGGGCTCAGTGGATAAGGCGCTTGCCCCACAAGCATCAGGACCAGAGTTCAAATCCCCGGAAGCCACGTAAAAGCCTGTCAGACGTGAACATGTCTTGAGATCCCAGCACGTGGGAGACGAAGACAGGGGACATGTGTACAAAACTACAGGATGACCCCAGGACCTTTGCACCATTTACACCCCAGAGGATTTTTCTGTGGAAGCGATGCCCATCCTTTATCCTGTGGTCTTTGAGTTGGTGGGTGGCGGGGAGGGAGCTGGTCTGGCTTCCAGGTCCTCTGTGATGGGGCGGTGGGCACACCATCCTGCCACTCACTGACTGCCACATGGACTCGCCTGTCTCCACACAGGACAGGGGTCTTAGGGGTGTGGGAGGAGCCAGTAAGACCCTGAACTCACAGAGCCTTGCTTGGTCAAGGCAAACGCTGTGCCTGGCAGCTGCCTTGAAGTGAGGGGGGAGGTAGCATTTGAACCCAGCGCCTTCCGAAGAAAATCAGTTGAGAGAAAGTCTCGCCCACACTGTGTTCCCACCCCAGCCTGCCTGCACAGTCCACGGGCCTCAGTTTACCTCTGAAAGTAGATTTCAGCCATGTGCTGTCTGATCACCTCCAGGGGGCTTGACCCCTAAGCGGCATCCTCCTCATCCTCCGCGTTGCCTGCTATCCCCACCAGCTCTCGATCACCGCACCGTCCTTGGCATTTCTGAGCCCTGCTTCTCACCAGCCATGCCCAGGGGCCTGGAATCTTCTTAGAGTCCCCACCCCAAAAGGAGCTAGAAGCCCGGCCCAGAGGCTCAGAGACACCAAGATAGCTAGCTGCCCAAGGTCACACAGCCCTTCCCCCAGCAGGTATCCCTGCCTGCCCCCCTCCTCAGCTGGCAAATGGCCAAGAACACCTCCCCCCCCACACACACACCTTTTGCCCATCATTCAGAACTTCTTCCTACTTTAGGACAAATCCCGGCCGCTGCCCCACCTCTCGGGTCCCAGCCGCTGGGCTCCTGCTGGTGCGCTGAAGACCTGGGAATCCTCTTTGTGGCCGCCTGCAGGAGGCCGACTCCTTGCCTTCTCTTTGTGTCCAACCTCGCTTTGGAGGCCTCCCTGCCCCCTGCAGCCTCGGCCCCCCCTCCGGGTCCCCAGGTCTCCTGGCAGGACCGAGGGGGGCCGGCCTCTTGTCAATGCGTCTTAGCAGTTGGAATGTGCCCTCTGACCCTGCCGGCCCCTCCCGGGAGCCCCAGGAAGGGTCTTTCCCCCTCGCCCCTGCCCCTGGGCCTTTTGGAAACAAACGAAGCTTGGTTCTGTCTGTGTGGGGCTTGACAGGCGCTGTTTGAGGCTACTTGGTGGGGTTTTTTTGAAAGTCTTCTCTGCTTCTGCAGTGTTTGAAGGACTTTTATTTTCTCCCCGGGGGATCTCAGAGCTGGGAATGCCCGGTGGGAGAGGAGGAGGGTCCGGTGTGGCTTTTTGGAGGGACAGGAGGGAGCTCTGGCTGGTGCCCACTCCAGGACTTCCTACTACTGCCCTAGTCACTTGCACCTGGGAAGGGGCCCCCACTGCAGAGTCCTGGAAGGAGGTTGGGTAGAAGGGTGCGGCGCTGTTCTTAGGTGACCCCTGGCACAGCATGCACCCACATCGCAGGTCCCCCGCATGGCTTCTTCCTCTGTTGTGGGAAGGTGGGATGATTGTTCTCATTGTCCAGGCCCCCACCCCACCCCCAGTGGTGCCAGGATGGAGCCCAGGGCCTGGTGCGTGCTAAGCACTTGCTCCGCACCCAGCCACGGACGTTTCTGCACCAGCTCCAAGCTTGGCATATTTTTTTCTCGTCTAAAAGAAAGCAGAAAAAGCTTGCCATTTCCGGTCAGCACCGTGGCGGATGCTGTCATAGCGTGGATGCCATCAAAGAGGACAGCATCCATCACAGCTTGGATCCCAACGAACACGGCTGGGTTTCAATAAAACTTTATTTTCAATTTTTTAAAAAAATTTATTCAATTGGGGCTGGAGAGGTGGCTCAGGGGTTAAGCCTCCGCCTTGCAGGCGGAAGATCCTGAATTCGGATCCTAGACCCCACTTATAGACGCCAGGCAGAAGCGAGGGCGGCCTGCGCTTCTGGTCCTGGTAGGGCGGAGCCTGTGAATCCCGGGGCAGAGTAAACAAGGAGGAGGTGGAGGCGTCTATGGTGGTTCCCGAATTCGTCCCTGGTTCTACACACACACACACACACACACACACACACACACACACACGCGCGCGCGCGCCAATTCTGACGCACAATTAAATAAATAATAAAATAAATTTATTCAATTTTGCGTGTGTGCGTGTGTGTGTATGTGTGTGTGTGTGTGTATGTGTGTAGAACCACGGACGAATTTGGGAACCACCATGGACGCCTCCACCTCCTCCTTGTTTACTCTGCCCCGGAATTCACAGGCTCCGCCCTACCAGGACCAGAAATGCAGGCTGCCCTGCTTCCACCCGGCGTTCTCTACGTGGGGTCTAGGATCCGAACTCAGGACCTTCCACCTGCAAGGCAGAGGCTTAACCCCTGAGCCAACTCTCCAGCCCCAAAACTTTATTTTCAAAAACAGGCAAGGGAAGTTTCTATCCCTTGTGTAGAGTCTAGAGCAAAAGGCCTGGGGACTGCCTTGGGATGAGCCACCAAGGGTATAATAGTGTTACAGGTGACAGGAAGGGTGAAGAGGGTGCCCAGAAACTCCAGGACTGGGCAGACCGGGGATCCATTCTGATCTCTGAAGAGTGACTGCTGTGTGGCCTCAGGCCAGTGGCTTTCCCTCTCTGAGCCCCAGTGTGTGACATGCATAGTGTATTTGTGCCCACCCCACAGGGTTGCTGGGATGCCATACGTCCAGCTGTCCCTCCTTCAGTGCACATTGGGTCTCCGGACGTGCCCTACAGGAACGATAGTGTGTTCCAGACAGCTCCGAGCCAGACAGCTCCGAGCCACAGTGAGCAGGAGGCAGAGCTGAGTCGCTCCCCCCCCCAGTATCATCCCCCTACTCATTGCCACCATGATTCCAGTTCTGACTTGATCTAGATTGCTGGGTGACTGTGGGCAAAGTGCTTCCCCTCTCTGAGCCTGGAGCCTCTGCATTTCTCTTTTTTTTTTTTTTTATAATATTTATTTTAAAGTATTTTATTTTTTTATTTATTCAATTGTGCATGTGTGCGAGTGTGTATGTGTGTGTAGAACCACAAACGATTTCGGGAACCACCATAGACCGCCTCCACCTCCTCCTTGTTTACTCTGCCCCAGAATTCACAGGCTCCGAAGCCCCTGCATTTCTAAAGTGGAGCTAATCACCCCTGACTTTCTCTGGGTCACTGCATGGAAGGAGCCTGAAGCCCGGAGGCACATGATGTCAAGCTCTAGGCCAGCCTGGGATCCCCCTCCTCCCAGGGACCGCACCTGGACCCTGGACTGCAGCCTGAGTGCTGTTGACTAGCAAGGTGGCCAGTCCTGCCCCTCCTGCTTTGTGCTCCTCCCACCACCAGGGGGCACCCAGACGTCCTGCCCTGGGGAGGGGGGTGGTTGGCTTCCTACCTGTGACTCACTTTGGCCAATCAGATTCGGCCTGATCCAGCCTTAGGCTGGCATCTTGGCTTCCCTGCCACCCTGAGGCCCAAGGAGGGGCTGGCAAGCTGTGTGCAGCTGGAGAGAGGTCACACAGAGAGTCGGGGGGCAGCCACCACAGGCTGTGTACACCCGTTAGGCACCCCGAACTTTCCAACCAGCCCTGCTGGCGGCCAGGGGCCTGTTCCCTGAGGAGCCCACCTGGCCTCCAGTCACAGAGCCGCCAAACACCAAGTGATCCCTGGGTCCCACAGCTGCTAGGGGCATGAGTGTCCCTCACACCGGACAGCAGCTGGACCATCATCAGATGGACTTAGTTCATGGTTTCTGTGGTCTCCACTGGTGCTGGCTAGGCCCAGCTCTGGGCCTGGGGTGGGGCAGGGTATCGTGGTGGGGGAGAGTGGAGGATGCAGGACTCCTTGGAGACCAGGAATGCGGTGCAGTTGATAGAAAGCTTACACAGCACGCCCTTCACCTTGGCTTCTACCCCAGGGTGGTGCATATCTGTCATGGCAGTTCAGGGACCCTGGATGGGGGTGCCAGGAGCTGAGGGTCATCACTGGCTACATAGGAAGGCCAGCCTGGGCTATGTGAGACCCTGTTGAGAGAGAGAGAGAGAAAAGAAGAGGAAAGGAAATGACTCCCATTCCCAGGAAGTTGAGAGAGGGAGATGGGAAGGGGCTGGGCGGGACACTCTCCCCCTGTTCCTTGTGACTACCCACCCGTCACCTCCAGCCCCGGCCCTTTCTGTGGATGGCACTGATGCGATCGGAGCCTGTGTCCAGTCACCTCTCCTGGATGGGCACCCGGCCTCAGCACTCTGTGTGCGTCTGTGTGACCCCCCCGTGTGACCAGCAGGAGAACAAGCAGGAGGGAGGGGGGCTCCTTACTTGCTTCCCTTTCCTCCTCTGCCCCCTCTCTTCCATCTTCGTCCTGACAGCCCACGCCCCAGGCCAGCTCCGGCTTTACAGCTTCCTCCAGAATCCTCCCTCTTTCCTTCCACACAGCTTGTGATCTGTTTGCAGGAGGGTGGGGATGATGCCGGGCATGGTGCACACGCCTGTAATTCAGCACTCTGGACGATGAGTCAGGAGGACCGTGCGACTGTCCTGGGCTAGCCTGGACTGCCTGATCAGCACCCAGTAAGAACATGGCTTGGCCAGAGGAACACAACATACACTTTCCTCGCCCGGGCCACGCCCAGGACTGCAAGCCGTGGTTTACCTGCCCAGCTGCCCCACCCCACTGGGACCTTGGTTTTCCATCTGCACAGCAGTGGCGGGGGGGGGGGCGACCTGGCTGGGAGTCAGCTGTACCCGTGGTGACACTGTGATTGGCTGTGGTCACGCTGAATGCAAGACCACCAAAGGACACCATCCACATGACCTCTACCCTGACTCTGTAATGGGGGTGGGGAGACCGAGGCGACCACCCAGCACCTGTTTCTCAGGTGGCATCTAGCTCCAGACTCCTGGACTCTGGGACTTAGGTCATCTCTGTTCCTGGGGGGACCTGGGGTCACGGCGGAAGTAGACATCCTGGCAGCTGGTCCCGTCCCTCCATGCGGGAGAGCTGGGCCACACACAGGCCCGGAAGGCTCGATACTGCTGACAGACAGGCAGATGTGTGTCAGTAAGCACCCCTGCAGGAGGGTCTGCCCGGGTGCCCACGCCGGAATGAAGGGCTCACCCCCACCAAGGTCCTTCTGCCCAGATGCACCGGGGCCTGGTGGACAGAGCTGCTGCTTCCGGCTGCTTCTGACGCGGCCCATCGCTTGGAGAAGCCTTTGGCCCCTGTCCTCCCCTAGATCCCGCGGACCCCTTGGAGCCTCCTCTAGAGGAGGGATCAGATGGACCCCAGGTCCAGCGGAGTGGCTGGGGAGGCGCGGTGGTGACGGATCGGGCGCCTGTGGAATCCGGACTGTATTCTGGCAGCAGCGGGAAGCCACAGAGAGCACAGGAGGTGGGCGCAGGGGGTGATTTATGTCTTCGAAGGCGCCGGCCTGACCACTGCATGGGGATGGGCACCGAGGGCAGCAGCGAGGTGCGGAGGGCTCGTGGTGACAGGGTGGGAGGAGGTGGTCAGAGCCCTGGAAGCCACAAACCATGCACCCCCTCCTTCTCCCAGTGTGGGCGACAGATCCTTGTCTGCCATGACAGCCGCTTGCTGGCCTTGAGCTCTTCCCGCACACAGCGGCTGAGCATCTCGACCCCAGACCACGTCATCGGCTGGCTGCGGGGATGAAGCTGTCCCTGGGGCCTAAGGAGGGGCCATGGAATGGATGAGATGTAACCGGGACAGACCCACAGGCGGCAAAAGGCAGAGCTCCACGTGGGGCCTTGAGGCCAGTGGGCAAGGCTGTCGGCCACATGGGCCACGAGTGCTGGACGGGCCAGATTCCAGCCGGTATGCATGGCAAAGGCATGGGGTATCCTCCCTCAGCAAGCTTCAAGGACAGGGACTCTGGAGGGTGCCTTGTTGGGGCCGGGTGCTGCCTGCACCCCCATCTGCAACAAGGGCACCTACCACCCTCATCTGCAACAGGGGCACCCTAACACTTCTGCCTGCAACAGGGGCACCCCAACACCCCCATCTGCAATGGGCACCCCAGCACCAGCTCAGCCAAATGGGACCCACAGAAACAGCGAGTGCACATGATCTTCCATCATTTGCTCTGCAGCCCGGGGATGGAACTGAACAGGATGACGTCAGCTTCCTGACTCACATAGGCCACACACACACACACACACACACACACACACACACATAAACACACACACACACGGAAACACAGACACACACATGGACACACAGAGACACAAATATATGACACACATGCACACATATAGGACACACATACATATGTCATACACCATATATACGCCACACACATATACATACATATCACACACACATATCCTACACACAACACATACACTATATATCATATATATACGCATTCACACATACCACACATATACATAGTACATACACATGATATGCATACATACACCATACACAAACATACACACATATACACCATACACATTGCACAAACGAACACATATACACCACACACATGCATACATCATCCACACATGCACATATACATACACACATTCACACAAACACATTCACGTGTGCACACACCATATAAACACATGTAACCACACACATACATATGCAGATATACATATACCACATACACACACATTATCCACATATGTGCACATATACATACATTCACACAAACACATACATGTGTGCACATACCATATATACACGTATCCACACACATACATATATAGATGCATGTATATCACACACATACATGCACACATCATCCACACATGTGCACATACACACATTCACACAAATACATGCATGTGTGTACATACCATATATACATATATAACTGCACACATATGCAGATGTACATATACCACATACACACCCATCACACACACATACATGCACACATACGCCATGCACACATCATCCACACACATGCACATGTACATACATACGTTCACACAAACACATCCACATGTGCATACACCATATATACACACATAACCACACACATATGCAGATGTACATATATCACACATATACATGCACACATTGTTCACACATGTGCATGTATACATCCACACATCCACACGAACACATACATGTGTGCACACACCATATATACACATATAACCACACACATACGTCACACACATATATGCAGACATATATACACATACATACACACAGACACAAATGTGAGATCCTGAAGATATGGAAGAGCTCCCGTGGTCCTTAGAAGTGTCAGCTGTCGGGCTGGAGAGGTGGCTCAGGGGTTACGCCTCTGCCTTGCAGGCGGAAGGTCCTGAGTTCGGATCCCAGATCCCACGTATAGACGCCAGGCGGAAGCGGGGGCGGCCTGCACTTCTGGTCCTAGTAGGGTGGACCCTGTGAATCCCGGGGCAGAAGGAGGTGGAGGCGTCCATGGTGGTTCCCGAATTCGTCCGTGATTCTACACACACACACACACACACACACACACACACATACACGCGCGCACACATACGTATGCACACACGCACAATTGAATAAATAATTTAAAAAAATTTAAGAAGTGTCAGCTGTCTTTATAGTGCAGGGAAGGGATTTCTTCATCATAACACAGATAACATAAATCCCAAAGAAAAGATGGAAAAAGCTGACTTGTAAAACATTTTATTTACTTATGAAGGAAGGAGGAAGACAGGAAAGGAGGGAGAGAGAGAGAGAGGAAGAAAGGAAGAGAGGAAGAGGAGGAAAGAAGGCATGTATGTGCATATATCCCAAAATGCATGGGTGGAGGTTAGAGAACAATGTCCAAAACTCAGTTTCTGCTTCCACCTTGTGGGCCTCCAGGGATAGAACTCAGGTTGCAGGCTTTCAAGCAGGGGCCTTGCTGCTGAGCTAGCTTACCAACTCCAAGATGGATGGTTTGACTACCATAAAATTAAAAATAACCTAAGTTATTATGACAAAGTTAGAAGAAAAGTCAAGTCTAGAAGGGGACAGGTGGGCACGTGAAGCAGTGACTTGATCCATGATATGTAAAGAGCTCTTGCAAATAAATAAGAAAACAGGATCTCCTAGCAGACGATTGGTAGTGAGTGGCATTCAGCAAGTGGGAAACTCAGTACCAGTAGCCACAGACAGTGTGATCAGAAAGCACAAATCGCAACAATTGCAGGATTCTACTCGTTGACCAATAGCAAGTGGGAAATGCCAGGATCTCGGGCACCCACGAGCTCCATGGAGGTGGACCTATCTGCGCTGCTGTGAGTGCAGCCACTCCGGAGCTGATCTGGAAGCTTCCACGCAGCCTGGCCAGCTGTCTTTCTCTCCTAGGGTTAGCCTGTTGCCCAAGGGGATTAGTGTACACACCCACCACAGTGCAGTGGTTATGAAGATCCTGGAGAAGTTCTGAGGACCCCTTGTTACCACAGGGGCTGCCTCGCAGACCCCTGGGGATGCCCTGCAGGGTCTCAGCATAAGAGAGAAGCACAAGCCCAGGTGAGTCAGCAGGAAGATGAGAAGATGGGAGTTAAAACAGCTCCCGATTCTCGAGCTACATCCCGTCCCCCCCCCAGTCTCACATCCGTCCCTCCCAGCTCCCACCTCACATCCCTGTCCTCCTGTTGCAGTTCGCCTGCCATCAAACGGCTTACGGGAACAAGGGGTTTATTGTCTCTTACGATTATCTGGTTACAGTTCTCAGTCCAGCTTGACAGGAGAGCAAGTACCAACACCAAAGCCGAGGGAACTGGCCACACCATCTTTATGTAACGGCTGAGACAGAGACGATCCTTACTTGCCAGACAAGCATGTTTGGCCAAATGTACAGAAGGATGCCGAGTCTCTCAACCAACTCTCTGTGACTTATTCCAGGACCTAATCCCACCCACCATAGGCTGGGTCCTTCCCAACAGCTAGAATCTCCTTCGGATTTGCTCTGGGCTTAACTCAACTGCTAATTCTCTACAAATGTGCCCAGAGCTCAAACCCGCAATCATCAAGTTGACACCTGTGCCCAACTATGACACCTCCCCAACTCCCACCCCACATCTCATCCCCCCAGCTTCTGCCCCACATCCCTGTACCCTTTCTCTCCCAGCCCGGAGGACCCACACTTCTACTGCACACTTCTTTGTAGTCAGCCATCTTTCCTTCCACTGTGAAAGTACATGGTGTGCTCTTCCTCCTCCTCCTTCTCCTCCTCGTCCTCGTCCTTTCTTTTCATGTGTATATATATGGTATATATTGTGTGTGGTGTGTGTGTGTGTGGGTGTGTGTGTGTGTGTGTGTGTGTGTGTGTGGTGTGTATGTGGTGTATGTCTGCATGTGGTATGTTTATATGTGATGTGTGTATGTGGTGTGTGTAGTGCGAGTGGTGTGTGTGTATTGTGTATGTGGTATATGTCTGCATGTGATATGTGTATATGTGGCATGTGTGGTGTGTATATATGTGATGTGTGTATGTGGTGTGTATGGATGTGGTAAGTGTGTGGTGTGTGTGTTTACATGCGGGTGTGCACATGTGACTGTGGACACCCATTGATAGTGAAATCATTCTTGATCTCTTTTTGACCTTATTCTTTTGAGCCTGGGTCTCGTTAGACCCCGAGCAGCCATCAAACCCAAGTTCTCCCGCTTGCTCTGGGGATTCCCAGGCTCTGCCTTCCAGGTCTAGAGTTACAGAGGGGCCTCCATCTGTGGGATCTGGGGGTCCCAACCCAGGTCCCTTTGCTTGCACAGCATGAGGCTTCGCAGTGGACCCTCCTTCCTGGCCCGGGCATGACCTTTCTGACCTCACTTCCCTTAATGCAGCCGACGCTGAAGTGCTTTTCTCTGGAATCCAGCTGCGCAGCTGGGCTTCCCTCAGGGTGCGGCAGGCGCGCCCAGGGGCCCAGAGCATCTCGGTGATCACAGAACGTTCTTCTGGGTGGCATACTTCTAGAAGGTTCCACATGTTTTTGATATTTCGCAGTGATTGTTTTCATTTTTAAACTATTTACACACGAGAGAGAGAGAGAGAGAGAGAGAGAGAGAGAGAGAGAGAGAGAGAGAGAGAGAGAGAGGATGTGCACACACTCACTCCATGGTACGCGAGTGGAGTCAGAGGACAATACCCGGAAGTCGGTTCTCTCTTTCCACCATGTGGACTTCCAGGAATCGAACTCAGATCTTCAGGTGTGCCAACCTGCACCCTCCCCACTGAGCTCTCTGGCTGGCCCCCATAATGACTTTCAGACACCAGGGTGCAGGACGTCCCAGAGGCTGAGGTGGAGCTGGTGTCCAGGGAAATCTGGTGGGGACAGAGCAGCTGAGGTGAAGGGAGCCCCAGAAGGATTTGCTTTGAAAGGGCAAAGGGTAAGGTCCACAGAGAGAGTCCAGAGTGGGGGAGATGGACGATGGGGGTCCCCAGGCTCCTCCCCACCCTCGGGGCTCCCATGGGGAGATGAATCCCCTGCCTCGCTTGTCACAGATGTTTGAAAAACATATTAGTCACTTTAACAAATATTAGCTCAGCGCAGCAAATGGTTCAGGGACGTCCTCTTCCGGGCGACGGCATTACAAAGAAAAATATGCTAATCTCGAGGTCTAATGGATATAGGGAGCAACTTCCCTCACAGTGGGAGCCTGGGCAGTTGGGGTCTGCCCCAGACACTGCCCCCAGACCATAGTCACCCTCTTGAGGGACAAATCTCTTCCATCCCCAGGGAATTGGAGCAGCAGACTCGGTTGCTTAACTGAGAGCTTTGGGAGCGCCTGGGGGAGCTGAGGGGGGCACTCCTTCATCTCAGAAGCAGGGCAAGAGTCCAGAATGGGGGTTCTTTGTTTGTAAAGGGAAACAGCGGCTGTCAGGGGCAAAGGCTTGCTTGCTCAGGATGCCCGCGTGGTGTAAGCGGCAGACGCGCGTGCATTCCCCATCTTGTAAATGGGAGAACCCAGAATGGAAGGTTCTGGAAGCATGGCTGCTGCTGTTAATCTGTGGTTAGCTCATTGGACTGCCTGGGTAGGAGAGGCTTGGAGTTGCCAGGGCTCTTTCTGTGGGTTGCCACAAACTACCCCCCCAGCCACCCCTAGGCTCCTCCCACCCCCTCTGTCTCCACCCACTACCAACAGCATGGTCTCCCACAGACCAGCTGAAGGCTGAGGGGACAGTGGCTGAGGGTTGCTGACCTCTGCCTTCCACCCTCCGGTGCCTGATCAGAGCATTCTCAGGCTTCATGGTCTCAGACGTGAGCCCAGGCTAGCCCCGGCCCATCCACACACCTTGTCCTTGCTGCCTGACCCCGGCCCAGGGGGCAACATCTCTGGCCCCCATGATATGGCTCTCCCTAGACCCTGGTGGCAGGCAGGTGGGCGGGGCCTTTCTGGGTCTCTCTCCCTGGTTGGAACACTCCCACCCGTCCCCACTCCCCAGGAGAGCCTCATGAAAGTCAGACAGCACCAGTCCAAGCTGTGAGGCCCTGCGGGAGCAGCTTTGCATCTCTGAGCCTCAGGTGGCACAGGTGACAGTAGCCGAGACAGGCTGTGAGATCGGCTTGCCCAACTCTGGCTGGGTACACCGGGCCTCAGAAAAGCAGGCAACCAAGCTGGGGATTTCCCAGAAACCACTAGGGAGAAACAGTCATGTCCACACGTCCACACACACATGGATGTTCTCAGAAGTTGGCAGGTGAAAACACCCTTGGTGTCCTCCAGCGGACAACGGACAGGCAAGATGTGGTCTTCATACATGGTGGAATATTACTCAGCCTGGATAAAGAATGGATTGCTGATCTAGGACTCATATGGATCAGCCTGGAGCAAATCAGAGGAAGGTTCCCTCCCCCATGGGCTGGCCACAGCCTGGGGGTGAAGCCTCTGATCACGGGAAAGGGGAGAGAGGTCCCCCTCCCTCCTTGGGCCTCAGTTTCTCCTGTAGCTCTTCCCCTCCTCATGGTGAGTCCCAGCTCCCCAACCAGGCTCCTGCCCTCCAGCGCTGCCCCCAGTTCAGGACAGAGGAACCCCCAGGGTCAGATCAAGAACTCAACTCCCTGGCCTCACACTTGATATCCAGCAGAGGTCAGGAGTGTCCCTCTGGGGGAGCCCCCCACCCGGGGCAGAGTCCCACCTGTGACAGGACTTTGTAGCCCCTTTCTTTGCCAGAGCCTGAGGCTTTGGGGGACTGTGCCCACCCACCTGCCGCGTGGTTGTAGCTGGCACACCTTGACCAGGACTCTGCAGACAGGATGTGGGTGCGGGTCCTCCTCGCCTACCCATCCGCCGAGGTTCAGTCCTAATAAAGGGCCATAATCCCTGTGCGCCAGGCAGGGCTGGAGACCTAGAGATGACCTCCATCCCTCACCCTGGCTCTGTTCTTTATCTTTCCTTTTCCTATTTGAAATCGTCTCATGTAGCCCAGGCTGGCCTCAGAGTCCCTATGTAGCTAAGGATGACCCCAAACTCCAGCTCTCCAGCCTCCACCTCCTGATGCCAGAATTACAAGTCTCACCCACCATGCACAGCTTGAGAGAGAGAGAGAGAGAGAGAGAGAGAGAGAGAGAGAGAGAGAGAGAGAAACGAGAGAACAAGAGGGCACTTGAGTATGTGTGTCCCTGTGGAAGTCCAAGTCGAGAGTCATCTTGGCTTGTTCTCTCTTATTGCTTTGCTCTGGGGTTTCCCAGGCTCTGCCTTCCAGGGCCAGAATTATAGGCTGCCTCCATTTCCATCCGGCATTTTTATGTGGGATTTGGAATCTGAACTCAGATCCTTCTGCTTGTGAAGGACCTGAGTTTAACTCCTAAGCCGTCTCCCCAGCCCTAGAGTGTATGTGCGTGTGCATGTGTGTGTGCATGTGTGTGCATGTGTGTGTGTGTGTGTGTGTGTGTGTGTGTGTGTGTGTTCATTACATTTTTCTTTTCTAGTTTTGCAAACACGAATGAGTGGCTCTCCCTGCTCCCTTCCTCTTTACCCCTCCCTTCCTTTTCCCTTCCTCTTCCATCTTCCCTTCCTCTTCCACCCTCCCTTCCTTTGCCAATCTATTCCGCTCCCTCACACCATCCTGTCTGCCCACTTCTATGTGCCCAGGGTTCCCTCTGGATCATCTGTGTCTAGTGGGGCTCAGGTCTCTGTGGCAGACCATGTGGTCCTTGGGTTGACCCACTGATAGGGGCACTCCCCTTCACCTGTCTAACCCCAGCTCCTAAACTCCTCGCTGTATGTAATCATTTCTCCTGAGCTCCTCGCTAGTCTACGGGGGCATGTTGGTAAGTCAGCCATTGTGCAGGCCTGGTGAGGACAAGTCTCATTGCAGTGAGTTCCGATGCAGCAGCCCCATCTTGAGTGAATGTCTCGGCCAGCAGAGAATCACCCCGTCTTTAGGCTCTTGCAATCTTACAGCCCCCCTCTTCAGTAAGATTCCCTGAAGCCTCAGGACAGGGAGAGTTTGGCTGGCTTGATTCCGGCTGAGCATTTCAGGGTCGCCAGTGCCCTGCGCTCTGGTTGGTGGTTGTCTACTTCACTGCTCTTCCGTTGCACAGGGCTGCATCTTGTTTGATGTTGAGATCTTTTCTTATCTGGCATGGGGGTCCATCTTGGGGGCCAGTTGAAGCCAGCTGGGGCCCTGAGGCTAGGAGTGGGAAGCCCCGTGTCTGCCCAGGAAACCAATGGGGATGGGTGGATGGCAGCTGCAGCTCTCATGGCTCCCGGAGGATAGTTGTTGAAGGACCCCCCAGGGTCAACTTACCGCCACTTGATGGGGGGCCGTGGGTGGCAGGACGCTGGGAGCAACAGCTGCGTCGGGAGCTGGCCTAGCCTCCCTCTGCTCCAAGAGATTCCTCTGCCCGAACACAGCTGGTTTCCTTGGTGCCAAAGAACCTAGCAGGATGTCTCCAAAGTGGCACTTAGAAATGCCCGGGCTGGGGAGATTGCTCATGGGGTGAGAGTCTCTGCTTCCCAAGCCAAAGGAACTGAGTTCAAATCCCCGGATCCCATGTAACCATGTCAGGTGGAAATGGTGAGAGCCTGTAATTCAGGCCTTGGAAGGCGGAGCCTGGGAAACCCCAGAGCAAAGCAATAAGGAGGTAGAACAATCCAGGATGATATCCGAAGTCACCACTGGGTCTCCATAGGGAAATACACTCAAACGCCCTCTTGTACACACAACACACACACACACACACAATGTGCACACATATATGCACACACGTACAAATAAATAAGTAGAATGAATGAAATATCCTTGTCCCAGATAGGTTTAGCCTGCTCAGAAGCAAATTCAGACTCAGCCTCCCGGCTGCCCTCCACTGCTTCCTCCTCTCCCTCCTCGAGTCTCCACAGAGAGCGCAAGGCAGGCATCTGTCACATGTGAAAGATTCTTTGGGTCACAGAGACCTGGGGAGCGCAGATCAGTGATCCACACCTGGTAAGGTCCTTCCACCTCACTATCACCCAGACAGCGGGCAAGATGGGGGGTCTCAACGTATCCCCTGTAATGGTGCCTCCCTTGATCTCATAAGCCACACCCTCCCTTCAGATGCCCTCTCGGGGCAGTGGCCTTTGCAACAAGGGACCAGCGCTGTGCGTGCTGCCTGCTCCACCCTGTCTGCCGGGATCACACATGGAGCGCCAATGACTGCGGGGCCTGTGCTCAGGGTCCCCCGTTCCTGAGACTCGAGGGCAGGAGATGGTGACAGTCACCTCACTCATCTCTGCTGGATGGAGTCTGGGATTGGGGGCATCAGGGCCCCAGGCAGAGCCGGGCAAAGGCAGGAAGCCAGCGCTGGCCTGGGTTATATCGCCAAGGGTTAGGGGCTAAGACTGTGCATGGTGTGGCTAAGAAAGACCACTTGTGCTTTGTCCTCGGGAGGGAGGGCGGGTCACTGAGAACATCAGAGGACCTACTCAGCTCTGCCCCGCACCTCTGAGAGCACAGCCCCACCGGGTGGTCTTGGCTCCTGCAGCATCTGGACTCAGGCAAGGGTCCTGTGGTCACTTCCTGCCCTGTGGACCCTGTAATCTCTAGTTCTGCACCTGAGTCTGCTGCGATCACAGGCTCAGAGACTCATAACCCCTCAACCCTCGATGACGGCCCCTCGCAGCCGAGAGGGACCACTCCTAGGGGGGTGTCATTTTCAGCTAACTGATTCTGGCTGTGTCTCCACAGCTGTGGGGTAATTATAAAGGTCTCTGTAACTACTAACACACAGAGTGTCCTGGTATTAAAACACTGGGATTATTATGAATTTATGACATAAATACAGGTCAGTAACGTGCAGGACTGAAGGGGAGGGAGGGAACCGCGTCAAGGACAACAGGGGATGGAGGCTGGGGAGAGAGGAGGCTGGGGAGATGGGAGACTGGGAAGAGAGGAGGCTGGGGAGATGGAAGGCTGGGGAGATGGGAGGCTGGGGAGATGGGAGGCTGGAGAGAGAGGCAGCTGGGGAGAGGCGAGGCTGGGGAGAGGTGAGGCTGGAGAGAGAGGAGGCTGGGGAGAGGTGAGGCTGGAGAGAGGTGAGGCTGGGGAGAGGAGAGGCTGGAGAGAGGAGAGGCTGGGGAGAGGAGAGGCTGGAGAGAGGTGAGGGCTGGCAGTCTTGCCTGAAGGGGGGGCAGTTGCTTCCAATGTCCACCATGCACTGATCCAATCAGCACTGGGCAGAGGTCCCAGCAACACCAGGAAACAGATCAATGCAAGTGATGCGGTGGGTGCTCAGCTCCCAGCTCAGTGCCCTCCACCTGCCGTCTACACTGCCGTCTACACTGCCGTCTACACTGCCGTCTACACTGCCATGCACACTCTCCCCCCATCTGCTCACACGTGCATCCACACTTCCATCCATCTATCCATCCATCCACAACCCATCTACCTATGCACTTCTACCCTCCCTCCCCCATCCTCCCATCCATCCTCCCATCCATCCATCCATCCTTCCATCATCCATCTTTCAATCCATCCATCTACCCATCTATACACACACATATCCCTCTATCTATCCATCCACCCACCAATCCACTCATCCATTCATTTATCCATCCATCCATCCATCCATCCATCTACCCACCCACCCATCCTCCCATCCATCCATCCCTCCATCCATCCATCTACCCATCCATCCATCCTCCCACTATCTATCCATCCATTCACTCATCCATCCTCTCACTATCCATCCATCCACTCATTTGATCACCCCTCAACATCTCTCGTCCACTCCTCATTCATTCCTCCTCCTCTATCTCCCACACCATCTGTCCATCCACCCACACAGTCTCCCTCAGGTGCCTCCCCCCACTGACCCATTCACCCTCTGTTTCCTCAGCACTGTCTGTGCCCTGAGCCCAGGAAGGGCTCTGAGGTGCCCAATCTGGCCTCTGACCTCTGGAAATTCTCCTTCAGTGTGGACGAGGGTTGGTCCTCAGGAGGGGGAGGCTGGGTGGAGGCCAGCTTCCTGGGGGGAGGCTGGGGTTTGGGGTACCCTTCCGGAAGGATAGCTGCTCTGCAGAGCCGGTGGGGGAGCAGCGGCAGGACAGGCTGGTGGGAGCCCGGGTCTGAGACACATCCTGGCCATGTGGGCGTGGAGAGCTGACCAGAGGTCAGCGGGGTCGGACGTGGCACCAGGTCATGCTGCAGGTTGTTTTTGAGACGTGTGCTGGCGAGGCGTGTGGCGCGTCACAGGTGATGCCCACTGGGGCCTGGCCTCTGCCCTCCTGGGCGGTGGGGCTGCTAAAGAGCTGGGCACCATGCAGAGGACCACGGGTCCCAAACTGACAATTCAAGAAGCAGCCTTGCTTGTGCAGAGCTTAGGCAGCGACAGCGTGGAACACAGGGATGAGGTGGGCACCGCAGCTGCAGAGACTGGAAGAGGTCACGTGACTGAAGGGCTCAATGGCCAGGCTGGGGAGGTTATATCTCTTCCTTCTCTTCCTCCTTCTCTCCCTCTCTGCAAGTTCTGGGGGCCAGAGGACGGGTCAGGGGAGACCATCTTTCTGACCACTGTGCGGAGGCTGGAGCCTGTTGTCCAGGCTGCTGCTGCTGCTTTTAGAGTCTCCAGATCTGTCCACAGCATGCTGGCTGTGTGACCTTGAGGCGTTACCTGACCTCCCTGTGCCCTTGGAACCTGGAAATCACCTTACCCCGCTCTCGAGGTCTGGCCGAGGTGGTTTGATGCGCCGCACACAGAGCGAGACCCAGGCTGGAAGTTCTGGACTCTTCTTTAAAATCAGCCCCGATGGGCCTGGAGAGGTGGCTCAGGGGTTAAGCCTCTGCCTTGCAGGCGAAAGGTCCTGAGTTCGGATCCTAGACCCCATGTATAGACTCCGGGCGGAAGCCGGGAGCCTGTGTTTCTGGTCCTGGTAGGGCGGAGCCTGTGAATCCCGGCGCAGAGTAAATAAGGAGGAGGTGGAGGCGTCCATGGTGGTTCCCAAATTCGTCTGTGGTTGTACACACACACACACACACACACACACACACACACGCACGCGCACGTACACACACATGCATACACACACAATTGAATAAATAAGAAAAAAATAAAATCAGCCCTGACTCTCCACCCGGCCGCTGAGGGCAGAGCACAGGGGTGCCGCCCCCTGTGCCTCTGGCAGGTCCCCAGGAAGAGCGGCCAGGCAAAGGGAACAGTCTGTGCACGGTTGACACAGAGCCGGGAACAGAAAATATGAAACGGGGTGGGGGAAGGGGGGCTCCAAAGATCTCAGCATGCCTCGGAGCCCCAAGCCTAGCATCCCTGTCTCAGGCACACTGGGGGAGCGTTCTCCCCCTCACTCTTGATTTAGGGATGGGGGAAGTCTGATGAGATCAAAACAGCCCTGTCTGGATCAGAGACCCGAACTCACTTTCCTAAGGACACACAGCACGGGACCAGGGCCGCAGGCTTCAAAGTGGGAGTGACTCAAAAAGATCCAGAGGCAAAGCCACATGCCAGTCTGGGGGACCCCCTGGTGATTCCGGGAGACCCTGCCTGAAAGAGGGTGCTTTTCCCCCTGCTTCCCGGCACTCTTAAAGTTTTACACCCCATGGTTCTTGTGTGTTTATAGAAGAAACGTCCCAGCCCCGAACTGATTGAAACAACGTGTTGCGCGGGAAGGTCCAGCGGGCCTGGCCGCTGAATAGTTGTGCCAAGTCGCCATGGCGACCGAAATCTGAACAGTAAATAGGATTGGGAAACCTGCTCCTGGAGGCGGGAGGAGCCTTCTGTCAGGTCTGAGGGAGGAAGTTCCCCCCATTTCCCCCTCCCCCGTGTCCAGCGGGCTTGGTGCGGCGGTGGAGCGGCTGGGTTCTGTCTGTTCCCCGAATTGAGAATTGTGCAGACATGCTGTGTGATCCCGGGGCACTGGCTTGTCCTCTCTGTGCCTCTTCTGCCGGTAGAACCGGTTGGTTGACCCGAATGGCTGCCGTTCGGTGCCTGTAGCTTGGGAACCGGGTCTGTGGTGCACTGGACCCTCACGGCCCCTTGCAGAGGCAGGTGTGCTCACTTCTATTGGAGAGACGGGGAAACTGAGGCTGGGGAGGAGACTGTGGGCAGGGGGTCTGCAGAGAACTGTCTCCCATCAGCAGCTCCTCAGCTGCCCTCTCTTGTCTGTGTATCTTCCTCTTGTCTTTCTATCATCTGTCTATCTTCTATCTATCTATCTATCTATCTATCTATCTATCTATCTATCTATCTATCTATCTATCTACCTACCTACATATCATCTATTTATCATCTATCGCCTATTATCTATCAATGTATCTATTAATCATCCATCTATCTATCTATCTATTATCCATTTATCTGTCATCTATTTATCATCTATCTATCCATCTATCATCTATCCTTCTGTCAATGTTTATCTACTATCAGATAACAGGTATCTATCAATCATACATCCACCTATTATCCATATCATACCATCTATCCATATCTATCTATCTATCTATCTATCATCCATCTGTCCCCTGGCATCTTGGACAAAGGTCTGTTCCCCATGGCTCTCCCAGGCAGTGTTCTGACCCTGGTCCCCTGGGCTCAGAGTGTTGACCCCCCCCATCCAGCCCTGGCCCTGACTCAGGATCCAGCTTCTTTTGTGGCCTCGTGGCCTGGGCATGGTGGTGTGGATGTGAGTCTGGCAGGCTGCACGGCCCCTCCATGCATGAGGGTCCTCGGATGTCCTCCAGGCTGTGTCCACGGCTGCCTCAGGGGACACCCCATCATTTCTCTTTGTCTTTACGTCCTTTCCTGCCCCTCCAAGCAAGACTTTCTTTGAATTCCTGGGACAGGGTGAGGCTCTGTGGCTGGGTCTTGGTCAATAAGCTGGGAGCAACTTCAAGAAGGTTCTTCAGGCACCTGGTGGACTCCGCCTCTCCCGCCTCCTTGTACCGCTCTGCCTTGTTCCTGGTGCTCAGGCAGCTGTGGTGAGCCATGAGGAAAATGCCCCATCTGAGGGCGGCCATGAGCCTCTCTGCTGGAGAGAGACCTCCCACACATACACAGCCAAGGTAGCCACGGCTCTGCTCAGCCTCTTCCTCAGGAGAAGAAAGCCGCAGGTGCTCCTTGTCTGGGTGTCCTTCCACAACAAGGGCCCTTGGCCCACGCGGAAGATGATGATTGTCACCAACTGTCCACCTGACACCCAGAGGCCTGACACCCCGAGGCCAGATGCCCCAGCCGGCGAGAGGCTTCTCTCCGTGAAGGAGGGCCCCTGGGCACACCTGTGGCAGAGCATGGACTGCATAATTGATGTGGCCACACCCGCCTGCAGTGGGCGGGGTCAGCCCGGGCAGGTGGACGGACCCTCACCAGGAATCCAGAGCAGAAGGAGACTCCTGAATAAGCTGGTGGGCTGTGGCTGGCAGCGACCAGAAAGCTCCTGCAGATCAGCCACAGGTAGAGACCGCACAGCCCGAACCACCGGACCAGTGAGAGGGACGTCCCCTTCCTCACAAGACGCCACCCAGATCCAGGCAACAGGAGCTGCCCAGGGCCAGAAAGCCAGTGGTGGGGACCCGGGTGGAAGGTGGCTCTGCCCATGGGTGGAGGGGCGCGGTGAGACTGAGCCCACAGCTCTAGGAGAGTTGCTGAGCCCAGGGTTTGCTCCGCCCCTCTCAAGATTGGGACCCTCATCCCTTCTCTGTGGACCTCGAATTCCTGCAGGAGCTGGTCAGGATAGGGTTCTGAGTTCAGATCCTGATGCTTTTCCAGGGTCTCTGTGAAACTGAATTTGCTGGCTACAAGCCTCGGCGCCTACAATGTCTCCTCTGCCAGCCACTTGTGTGCACTCGAGGACACACGTGTGCACACACACATACATGCACATGTGTGCTCATATATGCACACATATACACATGTATACATATATACACATACACTTACACACAGGCACACATACATGCACGTGCACACACATGTATGCACATGTACACACATATACACACATATCTGCACACATACATACATACACATACATATAGATGTATGCACATACATATGCACATGTACTCACATACACTTACACACATGCACACATGTATGGACACACATATATACACACATACTCTTACACACATGCACACATATATACACAATGCATACACATACATACACATGCATGAACATACAGACTTGTATACACACATATATACACACGTATGTGCACACACATGCACAGAGATGCATACACATATACACACATACACATACACACAGAGGTACACACATACAGAGATAGACACACACATGCACACACACGTGCGCGCATACACACGTCCTTCCCTGGTCAGTCTGGACTTCGCTGTGCCCTGCACAGCCTGGAGTCTGTTTGGCCCAGCACCTTGTGGGTGCGGCTCCGCTTCTACCAATCTCCTGAGGAGAGGCTGCCAAGCCCGGATGACACCCCAAGAGAGCAGGCTAGGGACCCAAGTCCGGGAACCAAACCCAGTCCGCCGTCCACTTTCACAAAAGTCCCCTGGAACCGGCCCACGGTGACACTGTCCACGGCCACATTCACTCTGCAGACAGCAACCCTCTTGCCACGGACATGTCTGGGCCAAGGGGAGGTCGAGCTCCACAGACCCCCGTAGCCCACCTGGGGAGGCTGCTGGAAGATGGAGTGGAGATTCCAATTGGAGGTTGTTCTGTGTCCAGGGACCACGTAGGGGAGAAGCCAACGTTAAAGACAGTGGGGTGGGGGGGCTTTCCTGTCCTCCACAAGGCCTCCTGCCTCTGCTTCTGCTACTGGCTGTTGGCCCGTGAAATTGGGGTCCTGGACTCCCCAGGGCCCAGCGCCCCTCCCCCCAGCCTGAAGGCCCAGCCGCTGCCCTGTCGGCTCATCAGAGCAGCTGCTGCGACCCCACAGCTGCTCCTCGAAATGAAATCAGAGGCCGCAGCCTTGCAGGGCTGATAACCCCAGGACCAGCCTGCGCTTATCGCTCCCGGCCTCAGTCTCCAAGAGACACTTTCCCAAGAGAGTAAGCGAAGGGGGCGGAGCCACCGGGACTGTTGACAGGCTTGGTGGTCACAGGGGAGAAGATCCAGCTATTTTGTTTCTTTTATGCTTGTGTGTGTGTGTGTGTGTGTGTGTGTGTGTGTGTGTGTATACAAGAGGGCAGTTGAGTGTGTGTGCCTGTGGCGAGACCCAAGGGTGACATCCGGAGTCATCCTGGATTGCTCCACCTCCTTATTGCATTGCTCCGGGATGTCCCAGGTTCCTCCTTCCAGGGCTGGAAGTGCAGGTCATGTCATTTCCGCTCTGCATTTTTATGTCAGATCTGGGGATTTGAACTCAGATCCTTTTGCTTGTGAGGCAAAAACATTAACCTCTGAGCTGTCTGCCAGTCTCTCAGTCTCTTCTTCCTTCTCTCTTTCTCTGGCCTTGGGTTCAGCAGCTTGTGGAGGCCTGGAGAATCTGTGGCAAGTGATTGTTGGGCCGCTGACTTGATCCTAGCTCCTCTCTAGCCCACGGCAGCAGCTGTGGTTGGCGCTGGGGCTATGGGGCAGCTAGGGCTTCCTGTGTCCTGCCACTGAGCTCCTTCCACCCACCCTTGCCCAGCCCCTCCACCCAGCACCTGCTGCCCTGTCCACCGCTGGCCTCCCAGTGCCATCCTGGGCAGAAGAGAGGCGCTGAGATACCATATCACTCTGCACCTTCTGGGTCCCGCTGGCCTCATTTCTGTAGCCCTAGCTGGTCTCGAACCCTGATCCTCCTGCTGAGCTCACCTCTCCCCTCTCCGCAGTGACAGGCATCTGTCTCCACCCCGGGCTCCAGCACTCTCTCATTTCTTCTCTACCCTTCCCAACTCAGGGGAGCCCAGCAACAAAGCTAGGAGGCTCCACCTGACTGGGATCTACCGTGACTCCTGGCCAACAGCCAGAGAAACCACAGGACCCCCAGTCCCACACCCCGCAAGAATCTGAATTTGTGCCTAGGCTGAGCCTTGGAACGAGGGGGGGCACCGCGGCCACAACTGGCAGTCAAGAAAGACTGTGGGTGGAGAAGACACAGGTACGCCTCCCGGACAGATGCCTGAGCCAATCAGAACCGGAGAAGACACGGGCAGCCTCATGGATTTAAGAGGCTGTCCCTGGGGGTCCTGTGCTCCGCAGTCTGAGTAAGGGAGGATTCGAACTTGGAGCAGATGGTCAGCTCCTTCCTCCTTGCTAGGGGGCTTGGATGTCTGCCCGACCAGAAGCCCACATTGAACTAGAACTGCCATCGGAGAAGCTACATGAAGAGAGGTGGTCAAGGTCATGGTTTAGGCGTGAGCCCCCCCCCCCCCCCGGCCCCCCACACTCGCAGGCTCAAGCATTTGCATCCTGGCGTGTTAATGTCTGGGAGGTTGCGGCACTTCAGGAGGTGGAGTCTCACTGGAGGAAGTGACATCATAGGGGGCGGGCCTTGAGGTTTGGCGCCCCGCCCCGCTTCCTCTCGCTCTCTTGCTCCCTCTGCCTCCTGATGGAAGGCCCTGGCCACCTGAACTGGCCTCCTGCGTCTGCCTCCAGCCTCGCCTGCTGCGTGTGATTCCCGCCCTGGTGGACAGGTCCCTTCTGGAGGTGTGAGCCACGTCAATAACCTTTGCTTCTCCAGCCGATCATGTCCGCGTGTTGTCTTGCAGCAGCAAAAAAGAGAAGTAGCGGCCGCGTCAACTGGCTTGCTTTCTCGTGCCCTCCCGCCAGCCCTGCCGGGGGAGCCCTGGCGAACGCTAGTTCACCCCTTGATCTCTGCTTCTGACCTCCAGATCACACAGAAATAAGGGGACCTCAGACTTCCGTCCCAGGCACAGGGGGTGCAGGGTCCTGTGGGATCCCCCCAACCCCTCCTGTGGTCTCTCCTGCCCAAGTCCAGCAGGGGGAACCTGAGGACAGAGGAGAGCATTGCTGTGGTGTTCCCTTGGGGTGTGTGAAGGCCAGCGGGGAGCTCTCTCAGCCAGTGAGGGCATGAGGGGCTTCCAGAACTAGGGTTCAGAGGGGAGTCTGGAAAACTGCAGGTTCTTAGTCTGTCCGCAGCTCCCAGCCTCCCACCCCTCGGGCAGCTGGGGACTCTGGTCAGCTGGTGTCCTTGTTCCTTTCTTGTCCCACACCTCCCCCCTCCCTGATTGTCACCTTCCTGATGCTGGGGCTCGGGAGGGGTTGTGGCCACCATTGCATGTTCCCCTTCCAGCCTTCATCCTGCTGCACGACCTTCAGGCTTTGTGCACCCCTGAGTTTGAATCCTCCCACCAGCCATAGTCTCCTACATTCCGATTCCTCTAACTCTGCCCACCAGCCTCAAAGACAAAGATGGAACATGGAGCTCCACCCCCCTAACCCACCCCCTCCTGTAGACCCCCAAAGTCTAAATAGAACCGGACCCCGCCTGGCAGAGCTCCAGCCTCCCAGAAAGTGCGGCCTTCACTTGGAATGTCTGGGCACCATACAGTGCCAGGCACCGGGAGGGGCCCAGCTCAGCCCAGCCTCTGTCTCTCCCACCTGCCTGTCACCGACTTTCCCAGTGACATCACGCAGCAGCCGTGCAGGACCGTGGGCGCCTGGGGGCATCTGCTGGGGTTTCTTTTTCCTGTGAGATGAAGCTTCAACACAAGAGCGCAGGGAGAAAGGGTGTGTTTATCTGCCAAAGGGAGACAGCGCCTGGCATAGGGAATCTCCCTGCAGAAGGCATGGTGGGAGACGGAAGCAAGAGGCTGGTTCAGGTCACCACAGCCATCATGGAAGCAAAGAGAACTGAGAGGAAGCAGGACCAGACCACCAAACCTCAAGACATGCCCCCCACTATTGTGACATGCCTTCTTTCAGCAAGGCCCCGCCTTGTAAAGGTACCCCAAACATTAACATCAGTAAGGCTGTAGACCCATGAGCCGTGGGGGAATGACTCAGATTGAAAGCGGAGTCGTGCTGTGATTAGTCAGACCCGGGTTCAAGCGTCCACCCTTGAGCCCCACGTGGATGGCAGGGAGGGGGCTGGGACCCGCAGCCGGAGCAGAGTGTCTGAAGCCAAGACAAATTCCTGGAGAGAAGCGGGCAGATACCCTCTCTTCCTCTCTGCGTGGCAGACAAACCCACGGAGACGGCTGCTCTGCTGACAAAGGACATGTGCTTGTCTGAGTGACTGGCTTGGGGGGAGTCCAGGGAGGGCTGGGACTGAGTGGCCAGGGCAGGTCTTCAGAGGAGGTGATTCCTCTGGGGTCAGCTGAGGCTGAGCTTGTGCAAAGGTCCTGGGGGCTGGATGCATGGCAGAGTCCAGCTTGTGGTGGACGCTGGAGCGCTGTGCCCTCGGGTAGAGGTGATACAGGGCCTGGTGTCTCAAGGTCACCCGCAGAACTTACACTGGAGGCTACCAACGTGACCCAGCCAAACACAGTTTAGATTTTAGATCCATCTGAAGGATGCCCTGGATGTTGAACATGCAAATTTGGAGTGGGGGGGGGGGGACACAGGGCATATTTTGCAAGCTTGTTGCTTCCTTCTGGTATCTTCTGAGCCATCAGCTACATCTTTTCCTCCTTGGCCGTGATATTCCCACCACCTCAGTCTTTCCTGGGTTTCATCTTCCCAATGCTGCTCCGTCCACCGCTTGAGACACCCCGGGGTCTGCAATCACGGGGTGTGCTCAGAGACCCAGGGTCTGTGGGAACCCCGCAGGACCTATGACAGTACGATCAGAGCTGAACAATGGGGTCATCACACCATGCACCGGCTTTTGGAGACCGAAGCCGCTAGAACTCCCTGGGCTGCTTCTATACCCGGCAGAACCTTCGAGAAGCCAGCAAGTACCCAGGAGAGGCCAGGAGACTCATGTTGATAGAGACTAGGCATCAGTTAGGGCTATTCCCCAGGGGGCTTCTTTTGTCCACACAGGCCAAACTTAGGGACTGTGGGTGACTGCAGCTGCATGTCAGTACCAGAAGGACCTGGGTTCAAGACCCGCAGTTGCCCCTCCTGCTCTCTCTCTCTCTCTCTCTCTCTCTCTCTCTCTCTCTCTCTCTCTCTCTCTCTCTCTCCTTTGCTTCCAGGACTATTTGCTGACCTTCACTGACTCCAGGGTACTGCCAGGAGTTGAGTGCATCCCCGCTCTGTGTCCGGGATGCGGAGCAAGGCAGGTCTGCAAACATCTCAGGAGGGAGAGTCAGCCTCCCTGGAAGAGACTCCAGGAGGCAGAGAGGGACCAGGAGGGAAGAAAGGGAAGGACGTTGCTCATCTGGTCCCTGCTGGGGACCCAGGAGACAGTGGCCTTAGCTTTGAAACCCCCCCGGGGCAGGACAACAGGGGACCCTCACTCACAGGCAGCAGCAGGCAGCATAGGCACTGATGCCATGTATCGGCAGGGCGAGAGGGCGTGGCAGGGAGCACAGTGCCCAGCCAGGTGGTCAGTGAGGACTTCCTGGAGGAAGTGTAGGGGATGAACTTTGAAGGTGGCGGGCACAGCCGGCCATGCTGCTGAGCCTGTCTGGGCAGTGGGCAGCCTGGGCTGGGTGGGGGTGTCCTGGCCATCTCTAGCTCACTGCACCTGCTGTGTCTAGTGGCATCTCCCCCAGACCTTGGTTTCCCCACAGTCTACCAGGGTGCGTGGGTGATGCCCTCCACAGCTGGTGGGAAGGATGGAGGAGGCCGTGCATGTGGTGGGCAGAGTCTTCCATGTGGTGGGTGCCCAGCTTTGGCCTCTTTCCCTCCCCCTTCCCTTCCCTCTCTCCCTCCTTCTCTCCCTCGTCCTCTCCCTCCCTCTCTTCCTCCCGCTTTGTTGCAGTCCACCTGTATGGTTGCTGATAACGCACCACCAAGAAGCTTAAAGGAACAAGGGGTTTATCTCTCTCACGATTCCTGGTTACAGTTCCTAGTCCAGCTTGACGCACGCACCAACACCAGGGCCGAGGGAACTGGACACACCATCTCTAACTAATGGCTGAGAGAGGGACGATCCTTACTTGCCAGACTAGCACATCTGGCCATGTATGCAGAAGGATATGCCAACTTCCTCAACCAGCTCTCTGTTTTATATTCACCTGTCCAGGGCCTGGTCCCACCCATCGCGGGGTAGTGGGCCTTCCCAACCACTACACAATCTCCTGCAGGTTTGCTCTGGGCTTAACTACTAATTCTCTACAAATATGCCCAGAGCTGGAAACCCCCCCCAACCATCAAGTTGACACCTGTATCTAACTATGACATTCCCCCCTCCTTTCCCTCCCTTCCCCACTCTTCCCCTTCCTTCCTCCTTTTCTGCTTCTGCTGCTATTCCCACTCGTCCTCAATGGCTGTCTGGCTGAGGCCAAGGGGAACAAGCCCACGCTGCGCCATTGACAGCCAGTGATAGAAAGCTAAGAGCTGCCGGGCCTTGGCTGGGACGGCGGTGTGTGTGTGTGTGTGTGTGTGTGTGTGTGTGTGTGTATGTGTGTGTAGTCCTTCTCTGCAGCTGGGACTCAGGTGCCTGCACAGCTGTGTGTTGAGTCCTGCCTGGCAGGCTCTGAGCACAAGGCACTTGAGACAACAGACTTTTCCTGTCAAGTGCTCCTCCTCCTCCTCCTCCTCCCCCCCTGAGCAAGGAGACTTTCCAGCATGCCCCCTCCCATCTGTGACAGCCCCCTTCCTCCTGCTGAGATCTTTCTCCAGCTCTGTCCTAAAGGACTTTCCGCAGGTCCCAGTCCAAGGCAGCCCCATCATGGAGGCCCGGAGCTTTTGGAACACCGGGGTTATAGGCTGGCGCGGTCACAGCTGGGCGCCAACTGGCTGGACGGTGTTCTGGGAAGGTGCTAAGTGCTGGGCCTATGGCCAGGCCAGTGGAAGTGGCCTGACACCCCACTACCACCTCTGCTGGATTGCAAGGGCAGCACTCCCTCTTCCTTTCACTGGGCGGTTGTCATAGTTGGGCACAGGTGTCAACTTGACAGTTGAGTGTTTGAGCTCTGGGCACATGGTGTAGAGAATTAGTGGTTGAGTTGAGCTCAGAGCGAACCTGCAGGAGATTGTCTAGCTGATGGGGAAGGCCCAGCCCATGGTGGGTGGGACTAGGCCCTGGAATAAAAAAGAAAGCTGGTTGAGGAAGTTGGCATCCTTGTATACACTTGGCCAGACATGCTGGTCTGGCAAGGAAGGATTGTCCCTCTCTCAGCTGTTATATAGAAATGGTGTGGCCAGTTCCCTCGCCGTGGTGCTGGTGTGAGCTCCCCTGCTAAGATGGACACACAACTGTAACTGGACAATCGTAAAATAAACCCCTTGTTCCCTTAAGCCGTTTGATGTGATTTTATCAGCGACCATGCAGGCGAACTGCTACAATGGTTCTTTCCTGCTTTGCATAGTGGGCACTTTGCGTAGTAGTTCCCTACAAGGACTGGGCATTTCCATTCCTAGGAACTTATATGCTCTGACACAGGACCTGACACACAGCACACGGTGTGCATGGCAGACTCACAACATATAATATGCATGCTGGACACACAGTACACAGTATGCATGCTGGACATGCAACACACAGTATACACGCCAGGCTTATAGTACACAGTATGCACGCCACACTCAGAGCATACAGTATGCATGCCAGACACATGGTGTGTGCCTGATACCCAGCACATGGGTATACACGCCAGTCACACAACACATGGTATGCACACCAGACACATGGACATATGATAGATGGACAGAGAGATGGATGCAGAGACATTGACAAGTGATCAGACAGGTAGATGATTGGACACATGTAAATGGATGGAAGGGCAGTTGGGTGGAGAGTGAACAAACAGACAGATGGAAAAATGTGTGGAAATACAGATTGACAAATATACCGAAGAGTGGACCAGCTGTGTGTGTGTGTGTGTGTGTGTGTTTGCATGTGAATGTACACACAGGTAGATGGAAAGATGGCTAGACAGGTGGGTGAAGGAGGGTAGATGAGTGGATGGACTGATAGAGAGATGGCTGCAGAGAGAGGTGGGTAGATGGATGGAGGATGGATGGACAGACAGATGGCTGGTCCACAGACTGAGAGTCAGCTGCTGGGTGGGCTGCTGCCCTTGGCACACTGCTCAGTCTGGCGATGTGACCCCAGAACCCAGCAGAGGTGCTTCCTGTTTCCCAACAGGTCACCTGGTCCCGCAGGATACCAGTCTTATGCTGAAGGGCTTGGGTGAGTCCTGGCCAGTGGTCTCTGTCACATCTCAGTGGCCCTGACCACTCCATGGGCCCCTGTGACCATAATTACAAGGGGCAGGAGGGGCTCCTGTCTCAAGAGGGTCAGGAGTTGGGTGACATAAAAGGTGGGCAAACCCATGTGTCCTCACTCCTCATTTGCCTGTGGAAACCTTCTGGAGATGATGGGGAGACTTAGAGAAAAGGTTCAGGCGTTCCCCCCATACCAGCCCTGCACTTTTCATCCCTATGAGCGGCTTTTATCTCTTTTTATCTTTTTATCCCACCATACTGCTCACAGCATTGTTTTGTTTCTGTCTGCCCACTATCTACCACCCACGTAACTGTTCCCTAACTAATCACTATCTACCTTCCCCCATCCCCTCATCCACTGTCCATCTAACCAGTTATTTTACATCTACCCACCATTCACCTATCCATCTACTTATCCATTCATCTACTCGTCAATCCATTCATTTACCCATCTGCCCGTCCATCTATCTGTTCATTTATCCACCTGTACATCCATCCATCCATCTATCCATTCATATACTCATCCGTACATCTACCATCCATCAATCCATCCATCTATATCTACTCATCCGTTAGCCCACCTATCTATTCATCCATCTATGTACTCATCCATACATCTACCTACACATTCATCCATGTGCCATCTTCTGACCAACCCACCTATCCATCCATCCATCCATCCATCCATCCATCCATCCGCCCATCCATCCATATACTCATCCATACATCTACCCATCTATTTATCCACCCACTCACCCACCTATCCATTCGTTGACCCACCCACTCACTCGTCCATCCACCGATCCATCCATCTACCCGTCCACTCATCCATCCACCCATCCATCCACATACCATCTCCCCATTTGTCCGTCTGCCCATCTACCTGTCCTACACTTGTATTTCCCTTGCCATCCTGTGCACATGTCAGAAGGGGCAGGTCACATGAAGGCAGCAGTGATGAGCAGGTGAGACTGAAGAGGGGGTCCAGGCACTTGGCAATTGAGTTCTAAAGTGGGAGTCCAGATCCCAGACCAGTCACTGAGCTGGGTTCCGGAACCTGCTCTTGGGGTCCCTGGCTGTGGCTCATCGGGGACTTCAGTTGGTGTGTTTGGTGTGTACTCCTCTGCTGCCCTAACAATTGACCACAGACACGGGGCTTCAGGCATACACTTACTCCCCTAGAGTGACAACGCACTTGCTTTACAAGTGCCAGGCTCTGGGCTCCACCCACTTAACTCAAAATAAACTAAGAAGAGGATTGCGATGGTGACAGGACTGGACCAGGGCCCCTCTGAGCTTTGACCCTGAATCACTGCATGAGTCGCACCCTCAGGAGTTGGCCTGAGACTTGCTGCATCTAGCGAGCTCTGGGTAGAAGAGGTGGCTGGCAGCACTCAGAGGTGACAAGCTCCAAGTGACAGCTGGTGGCGACTTGGAGCCTCGACTGGAGACAGGGACGCAGGCGCAGGACCCCAATGCCTTGTGTTTATCCTAAGCAGCAGCCTTGGCTGCCGCTGGACCCTGGCTACCTTCCTGGCCAATGGCCACAGCACCCCTTTGCTGACAACCCCATCTCCAATGGAAACCCCAATCCTATGGCCTCCCCAATCTTGCCAGGATCCTGTGACTGGGTAGGAATCCAACAGAAGTCAGACCCCAGGCAGGCAGCTCTGATCCCCTCGTAGAACCCATCGTGGAGCGACTTGGCCTTCCAGGCTCCTTGGGGACCTGCCCTCAGTACTGTGGCCTTTAGAGCTATTGAAAGTGGGGCTGAGAAGGTGTGGGGGGCAGGAGGGGAACATTGGGATTCCGATGGATCCCGCCCGCTGGGGGTTTCTGGGCCGTGCTCAGTGTGGTGTGGTGTGCTCAGCATTTGACTTCCAGCCGTGACAAAACTGTGGGCAAATTAATTGTCCTCCAAGCTATTAGGCATCAGAGCCCATTAATCCCTTCTCAGGACGCGCGGCCTGCATACTGATGGCTGGGGCTCGTGGGTGTCTTTCCTGTCACTGGGCCCTCCTGTCTTGTCATTCCCACACCCCACCCCCATGCTGTGGGTGCCCAGGCCCCCCCACACCTGCCGTCTTGCTGTCCCTCCACGGCCAAGGACAGAACCGGGGACAGGTGGACCCGCCCACCGTGCACCCTCCCCCACCCCCACCTGGGCGGCTTCTCCCCAGGAAGCCAAGGGACCTGCGGCACATGCTTTTATGCAAATTCAAATATCTGTATGCAGGCAGGGCCTCGAGGAGGGACATGAGAAATAATTACCAAATTATGCACGTTGAGTTGGTTTTCCCCGCATCTCCAGCCCTTAAAGGAGCAAAACCAAACACCACAAACAAAACAGGAGGTGAGAATGTAGGGAACAGACAAGGAGGCCCACGGGGGGGGGGCACGTGGGGGGCAGGGAGGCCCAGCTGAAGGGGGACAGAGCCACCACCAAACAGCAGCGTGGAGATGCCCTCCTCCTCCTCCTCCTCCTCGTCCTCGTCCTCGTCCTCCTCCTCCACCTCTATCTTCTCTTCTTTCTCCTGCTCCTCCTTCTTCTTTTTCCTCCTTCTCTTCTTCCTATTCCCCCTCTTCCTCTTCCTCTTCTTCTTCCTCCCCGTCCTTCTCTGCTTCCTTGTTTCTGCTCCTTTAAATCAAGCATTTTTTGTTTGTAGTCAAGGTAGCCCTTGAACCCAGAATCCTCCCGCCTCAGCCTCCCAACGCGGAGCCCAGGCCCTTCCTTTCTGTGCCTACAGATGGCAGAGACACTCGTCAAGGCTCTTTGATATGAGGTGGTGCCCCCCCCCCCCGAGCGCAAGGCAGGCTGAAGGTCAGCAAGGCAGAGCTCCGGGTGGGGAACAGGGAGGACCCCGCTGTTCCTTACAGGTGAATGGGCATCCTGCCAAAGCTGCAGCCCTGCCAGGCACCACAGGGCTGAGCCATGGAGGACTGAGTCCCTCCGTGAGAGGGGACACAGCAAGTCAGGGCACAATACCCCCGTTTCTTCTGTGGGTGTGAGCCCACCCTGTCCTACCCTGTTGCCTCTCCTGGACAGCTCAGCTTTGTGCTCCCACTTGGGGGCTCCACCCCCACACACCTGGAAGCCTCATTAACTCCACCCCCACACACCTGGAAGCCTCATTAACTCCACCCCCACACACCTGGAAGCCTCATTAACTCCACCCCCACACACCTGGAAGCCTCATTTACTCCATTCCCCCCCACACACCTGGAAGCCTCATTTACTCCACCCCCACACATCTGGAAGCTTCACTTACTTCAACCCCCCACACTTGGAAGCCTCATTTACTTCACCCCTACACACCTGGATGCCTCATTTACTGCCCCCCCACACTTGGGAGCCTCATTTACTCCCCCCACACACACCTGGACGCCTCATTTACTCCCCCCCCAACACACCTGGAAGCCTCATTTACTTCCCACACACACACACCTGGAAGCCTCATTTACTCCACCCCCACACACCTGGACGCCTCATTTACTCCTCCCCCAACACACCTGGATGCCTCATTTACTCCACCCCCACACATCTGGAAGCTTCACTTACTTCAACCCCCCACACTTGGAAGCCTCATTTACTTCACCCCTACACACCTGGATGCCTCATTTACTGCCCCCCCACACTTGGGAGCCTCATTTACTCCCCCCCCCACACACCTGGACGCCTCATTTACTCCCCCCCCAACACACCTGGAAGCCTCATTTACTTCCCACACACACACACCTGGAAGCCTCATTTACTCCACCCCCACACACCTGGACGCCTCATTTACTCCTCCCCCAACACACCTGGACGCCTCATTTACTCCACCCCCAACACACCTGGAAGCCTCATTTACTTCCCACACACACACACCTGGAAGCCTCATTTACTCCACCCCCACACACCTGGACGCCTCATTTACTCCTCCCCCAACACACCTGGATGCCTCATTTACTGCCCCCCCCCACACTTAGGAGCCTCATTTACTCTCCCCACACACACTTGGACGCCTCATTTACTCCCCCTCCAACACACCTGGAAGCCTCATTTACTTCCCACACACACACACCTGGAAGCCTCATTTACCCCCCCACACACACACCTGGAAGCCTCATTTACCCCCCCTCCACACACCTGGAAGCCTCATTTACCCCCCCCACACACACTTGGAAGCCTCACTTACTTCACCCCCACATACCTGGAAGCCTCATTTACTGCCCCCCCCACACCTGGAAGCCTCATTTACTTCACCCCTACACACCTGGATGCCTCATTTACTGCCCCCCCACACCTGGGAGCCTCATTTACTCCCCCCCTGAAGCCTCATTTACCCCCCCCCCACACACCTGGACGCCTCACTTATTCACCCCCCCACACACCTGAATACCTCATTTACTCCCCCCCACACACACCTGGAAGCCTCATTTACCCCCCCCCCCCACCTGGAAGCCTCATTTATTCCCCCTTCCAACCTGGACGCTTCGTTTACTGCCCCCACATACCTGGAAGCCTCATTTACTGCCCCCTTCCATACCTGGAAGCCTCATTTACTCCCACAAACACATCCGGAAGCCTCATTTACTCCCCCACACACACCTGAGAGGAAGCCCAAAGGCCCTGCACCCCTCCACGCTCCCCATGAGCCTTCCGTGGGGGTCCTCAACGTTCCATGTTAATCTCATCCCTGACAGAGACTGGGGGTTCAGAGAAGCCAGCTGCCATGGTGTGGGTGTGAGCTGTCCCCCAGGGGCTCACGCGTTTGCAGCCTTCGCTGCTGTTGTAACTTAGGACCATCACTGCTACTTTAGCCTTGCTGGAGGCAGGCACATCACAGGGGCGGTCTCTGAGGATGGGTAGCCCCCCACTCTCCCCCACTAGCAGTCTGCTGGCTGGTCTTTCGGCCTCCACCATGATGTCTGTGGTCACCTGAGGTGCCCCTAGCTTCCGCCATGAATTTCTGACCCTAATGGACTGTCTCCCTCTGGACCCCTGAGCCAAACATCTCCCTTTCTCCCCTTAGTTGCTTGGGTCTGAGCGTTGTCAGTACATTTAGGCCCACGTTTCTTCTGACTTCAAGACTCACCACCTGTCGCACACAGACCTACCTTTTAGTCCATGTTTCCTCGTGGGGCCAGGAAGTTGAGAGGCCCTCCTTACCCTGTGCCCCATTTTACCCAGGACATCTTCTAGGGCTGCAGGGGGCAGGGCAGAAATGCTGGCAAACCACAGGGCACTGCTTCCTCTGGGCACACGCATTGTGCCCACCTGCACTTGGTCACACTGGGTATGTTGGGCACGCTGGGTACACACTGTACCTGCCTTCCACACGACCACATGGGCACCACCACACCTGCCTTCTACACAGCATGTTGCACATGCACCGCGTACACCTTCTGCTCGGTCACTGGCCACATTGGGAGCAGATGTCGTGGTGCTTAATGAATGAACTTAGAGCGCTTGAGAACATTGCACCTAGTAGAACTCAGAGGCACCAAACGCTCAGGGTCCCGGTGGCCAGCTTGGCCCTGGACACGGCTCCAGAATGGCTTCTATGGAGCCCCAGGGAACCCCAAGAACACAGCCTCCCATTGCCTGCTCCAGGCCTTCTGACCTGTGTCTTTCTCTTCCTGTTTTATTTTCCCCCTTTCTCTTTCATCTCCCAGTGTGGGAGATTTGGAATCCCTATATGGGAAAATTATAGTGTACATAATACTGTATGTGTACTGTGATATAACAGGGTCAGCGAGATGGCTTTAGAGGGTTAGGGCGCCTGCGTGCAAACCTGGCAACCTGAGTTCGATCTCCGGAAGCCCACGTGGAGGAAGGAGAAAACTGACTTCTGAAAGTTGTCCTCTGACCTCCGCGTGTGTGCTTCTCTCTCCTTCTCTTTCAAATCAACAAAACGTTTTGAAGCATTGTATTACACATTAGATGCCACGTTTCCGTTCTGTGCAAACAAAATCTCTTGACAGCATCACATTCTGAATTCCCAGCTCTCCCTAGAAAACTAGTTTGAAGCCACTGCACCCTGGGGCGCACTCCCCAATGGCCCCTGGCCTTTTCTGACGCTTTTCTCAAAGATAGAGCAGGTCCTGCTGGCGGTGGGGGGGGGAAGCCCACCGTCACCCTTCTGGGACATGGCTTGGGACCTGCCACACAGCTGGGAACATCCGCACCTGCTCTTTGGAGCAGGAGGGAAGGTGACCTGAGACTTTGGTGCTGTGGGCACTCCCGATCCGTTGGATGAGTTTCTCCTATACCCTCCTCTTCCCATTGCCCACAGGGCATGGCACCCCTGACTCCGAAGCTGGCCATTGATCTCTTGCAAAAAAAAAAAAAAGCCTTTCTGTCAGATGCCCCGGTAAATGACAGGATCTCTAGAAGATTCCAGTAGTCAGGGATCCTCCATGCACCCCAAGAGCAGTTGCTAAGCATCTACTGCATGCACTACAGCAACCAAGATTTAGGCACGGCCCCTGCTTCCAGAAGCTTCTAGTCCAGCCAGCCTACTGTGGATAGTGGGAACTACACTCTGGAACAGGTGCGTCAACCTGGGTCTGAGGGTCCAGCACAGAAGCAGAAGAGCAGGGGGCAAGAAGGGAAGGTTCTCAGCCTCAGGGGACAAACCTGTCCCTGTCTCTGTGATTCACACTCTCCTGCCAGCGAGGCAGATGGTTCGATGGGATCCCTGAGATCGCTGGGATAGAGATGGGGAGAATCCCTGGGGGAGCAGATCCTTGGACACCTGTTTTCCTCACCTTGGAGGTGAGTCCAGGGAGCCCCTAGTGTCCCTAGCTCTCCTGAGTCATTATCCCTTCTACTACAACCTCCTTCCCTCCCCCCCCCCCCCCCCCCCCCGCCGCCCCAGAATTCACCCTCTGCCCATGTCCCTAGGGGACTTAGGTTGGATGTTCTGGGGTATTCATCTGATGCAGTTAACCCTTGGGAGTCCCTGAGTGGCAGATTTCTCTGAGCCCCCAGTTGCGGGGGGGGGGGGAGGTCTCTGAGCATCCTCACTGGGTCCTGGTCCTCTCTTCCCCCAGGGAGATTAGCAGACTACCAGGACCCAGCTGTTTTCAAAGGGGATTAAATCGGCACATCCAGAAGGAGGGGGCCTGGCTCTCACTGCCCACTGATGGGAAATTAAATAATGTTCGCTTCCGCGGTCAGGAGCCAGACCAGGCCGGCCCGCTGCAGGCTGGGCAGGAGACGGCATGTTGGCAGCTCGTGGCAAGTCCTAAATCAAAGGAGCCGCTGAAATCTCTAATCGCGGGAGCGCGGCAGGCATCCGCCTGTAAATAAAGCTCCCCTCTTGAAAGGCAGCTCATTCCAGCCCGGCCGCCAGAGGTGTGGAGCCCAGAAGACCCCAGCCAGGCTGGACATGGGCCAGGAGCCAGCAGGGCCCCGAGAGACGCGTGGCCTTCCCCAGCTGTGGCCCTGCTGCTCCTGGGGGGCTGTACGAGGGTGCCCTGCCTGGCTTGGGTGGATAGGCGTCTGCGGAATGGGGACACATGGTCACACTTCCTGTTGCTTGGGTGAGCAAGCCAAATCTCAGAGAGACTTGAGTCCTATCCAAGGCCACGCGGCAAGAAAGGCAATTCCTGGCCATCTAGGGCGCCACCTCCCGGCCCCAAGGGGTCAGAACTGCCCTTAGGGTGGGCTTCTGCTTTCTCCCAGGCAGCTGCTTGCAGCCCACAGCTTCCTCCCAGGTGCCCACGCACATTTGTGAACACCTCGGGATGTCTCCACAGGAGCGCCAATCCAGGATTGGCAAGGCCTTGAACTCTGGGCTCTGGGAACTACTACTGCAGAAGTAGACTCTATGACCCCGGTTGTGTGGCCCCAGAAAAGTTATCTACTCTCTCTGGACTTGGATTTCCTTTGTAGAATGGGGACAATAACCACATCTGCCTCCTCTTAGTGTGGACGGAAGAACCAAAGATGGCACACACAAGATGGGCACTGGAAGCGTGGGCTTCCTTCCTCTCTCCCCCCTGTCTTACTTTCCCTTCCTCCCTCTCTTCTTTCCTTCTTTCTTTGCTTCTATCTAACTACTCACCCACCCACCCATCCATCCATCCATCCACCCACCTGTCCATTCATTTATTTATCCACCTTCTACCTTTCCATCCACCTACTCATTCACCTACCAATTTATCCATCCATCCATCCATTCATCCACCCATCCACCCATCCATCCATTCATCATCAATCATCCATCCATCCATCCATCCATCCATCCATTCACCCACCCACCTGTCCATCCATCCATCCATCCATTCACCCACCCACCTGTCCATCCATCCATCCATCCATCCATCCATCCATCCATCCATCCATCCATCTGCTCTGAGTGCCAGACTCTGGGCAGGGCAGGGCGCTAGGAGGCAGTGGGCAGAAGGACAAGCCCTGGCCACCCACCACCCATCACAGCCAGGAGAGGCCAGGTTTGCCACTTGCCGCTCACGGCAGGAGTGGGGGTCCAGTGAGGAGCTCCACACGCATGTCAACTGTGTGTCAGCCCCATGTGTGTGGCTTTCTGTGTGGGCCCGGCCTTGGTGCAGCGAGCCGTGTGGGGCTGACACTGCAGGTTTTAAGCTGTGAGGAGCTTCCACTAGCGGAAGGGGGACACTGGGACCCGGGGCTCCTTACCCTGAGCTGCTCATGGGGAGGACAGCATGCCAGGCACGGGACCAGCTGCTCACCTGGGGCATGCTGTGCCCTCAGCTGGCTCAGGTCTAGAGGACAGAGACTTCTGGTTCCCACTGCCTTTGGATTCAGATTCTATGTTGGACACTGAGCTCACATGGCTGGGTCCTTTGGTATAAATCCAGAGCCCCTGTTTTGTGATTCTCATGTGATTCTCATGGTTTCTCCCCTGTTGGAATTCAAAATCTCTTGCCCGAAATCAGTGCCCAAGGTTGGAAGGGTTGGCTGTAAACTCCAAGTGAAAGCCGTTGCCCGCCAGAGGCGGAGTTGGTGTATGTGGATGATAGGGCTCCATAGGCGTTCCCTCTACCCAGAAAGGTGTATCCCGCTGGACCCATGGTCTCAGCCTGGAGTCGCACCGGGGGTCAGCGCTGTAGCTGGCCTGAGCGGAGTGTGGGGGTGCCCCCTCAGGTGCGTGCTGGCTCACCCTGGCTCCTCCCTGGGAGACTGGGGACCTTGGAAGCTTCTGGTTGACCCAGGACCTTGTGGTTGGTCTGTCCTGAGTCCCTGGAGAAGAGGTAGGTGGGGTCAGGAGGGAAATGATGAGGGAAGGTGCAGAGACAGGGTGGGGGAGAGCTCTGCAAATGAATATGGGGGGGTTAAGTTTGGTTACTCTGGGCAGGGAGGGAGGCACATCTTGAAGGAGGCAGTCTAAGGGCTGGGACGATGACTCAGGGGTTAAAGACTTTGCCTCACAAGCAAAAAGGACCTGAGATTGGATCCAATGATCCCACTTAAAATTGCTGGGCCAATATGGCACAGCGGCCTGAAATTCCAGCCTTGGAAGGCAGAGCTTAGGAAAACCCCAGAGTAAAGCCATGAGAAGGTAGATGTATTAGTCAGGTTCTCTAGAGGAACAGCATCAATAGAATGAACATATATATATATAAATTTATTAGATTAACTTACTAGAGAAAACCAGAGCTGCCTGCAGCTGCTCAGTTCTTGAACTGAGTATCTCAGCCATCCCACTTAGACTGAAGACCAAAGGGTCTCTGGAGAGTCTCCCAGCAATCCCGGCTGGCTGCTGAAGACCCTGAGGACCAAAGGATTCCTGAGAGCCCTTGAGCCTCTGTCATGCTGGAGGGGGCGGAGCCTGGGCTGCAACGTCATGGAAGAACAGCGGCGGCGGCGGCGGCGGCCGTGGGGAACAGCAGCAGCAGACCAGCAGCGAACGCTACACAGCAAGTCCCTCGTCCTTGCGCTTCTTGTCATCCCATCCACCCCTGGGAAGCACCACCCACGGTGGGCTGGGTCTTCCATGTCAATTAAACAATCCCCTGCAGACTTGTTCAAGGGCTTCTCCTAACCTTCAGTTCTTCACAGCTATGCCCTAAACAGCCTGCCACTGTCAAGTTGACACCAAGTTTAACTATCACAGCAGAGCAATCCGAGGAGGTTCCCAATGTCACCTTGGACTTCCACAGGCAAATACACTCAAGTGCCCTCTTGTACACATACCCGTGCGCGCGCACACACACACACACACACACACACACACACACACGCACACAAAAGAGGAGGACCAATCCCTACTGACTCTGCATGTCCTCAGTCCGGGACCCTGGCTGAGCTCAAGACCCGCTCAGACCTCAGTTTCCCTCCTTGTGCATCCAGTGTGCTCCTAGATTGGTGAGTGCCTTGGGTCTCTGGGCAAAGGCTGGAGCCCAGGGCAGCTGGATGATAATGCACCAAGCCCCAGGAAAGGGCACACTATTTTGATTCGACAGGCTAAGTGGAAGGATTTCAGATTCCTGCCTGCATCCTTCTGTGCCCGGCTGGGCACCAACTGCTTCCATGACCCATGTGACTGCTGGAATGTCCATGTGGACATGTAAGTGACCCCCGTCCTCCATTCCTTCCCCTGAGGGTCCTCTGCTCTCCCAGGAATCTGACTTCTGTGTCCCCCCCCACCTCTACACTTGAGACTCCACTTCAGGCTTCTGGCGACCTGGGATAATGCTGGGGGCTTTTGCAGCCCAAAAAGACCTCTGTCACCTTCCATGGGGACAAGCAGACTGTGGCCTCCGAACACCCCCCAGGAAGAAGGATGTGGGTGGAGGGAAGGGGAGTCCACCGGAGTCCAGGGCTGGCCCAGCTCTGACAACCTTCCTTGCTTTGAAGTGGGCAGAACTGGGCATCCTTGGAAACTAGTGTCTCTCATGCATGGGTGGGTCAAGGTCCCCGTGGGCACTTGCTGCTCTAGGGATGCTCAATGTGGCAGCCCACGGTGATCCTGGTGGCTGCCAAGGACACTGAGGGTCAGAGAACTGAGTCCTGCCAGGAGGTGGACAGCCAGGATTGAACCCTAGCCCCACGGGTCCCCCAGGTCAGGGAGGCTGGGGAGACGGAAGTTCAGAATCCCAAACCAAACTTCTCGGAATTCCAGGAAGAAGCTGAAAGTGTTCCACAGATGAAATTCTCCCCGTGGGGCTTTTCTTCCCCAGGCAGTACCCCCAACTTTCTGAAGAAGGCGGTCCTCATGGCGATCAAGATGAGAAAGGCAGGAAGGGTATTTTGGTGGCAGGAACCACGTATATAAAGGCTCAGCATCAGGAAGCAGGGTGACATTTGCAGACTGTATATAGCTCCCTGGATGAACTGGGGCTGGAAGCTGGATGCTGTGCGCAGCTGGTGGCATATGGTTTTAGGCAGGTTGGGAAATTTATTTTAGGGGCTAGTAAGTAAGGAATGGGCAGGGCTGAATCTGAAATGCGGACACTGGGTTGGACGTGGGCCGTTGGGATAAATCCAAGCATAAGACCATGGGGCACAGGTGACATGAGGCAAACCAGAGCTGGTAGGTGGCAGGGCTTATGGTCACTGGGAGGAGTGAGGGCAGGGTGACAGGGATGGCACCTAGCCCTTTGGCTTGGGCACTCAGAGAGGAGGCAGCGTGTTGAATAATGCGGGGCTTCGGTGGGCCGAACAAGGGCAAGTTTAGCTGGAGATGTGTGCGGCTTGAGGCACTGATGAGTGTATTGGCTATTGGCAGCTATGTAACCGTCAGACACCTGCTTGATGGTTTCTGTAATCATCTAGTCAGGTCTGGGTGTCCACAGAATCAGGTGCCCTGTCTGGACTGATCTGGTCTTGGCTGGACTCATGCATTCATCCAGGTTGCCTCCCGGGGCCACATCTAGGGCCACTGGTCTCCATAGGACAGGTCATTGAGTAGGGGGCTGAGCACAGCTGAGCATGTGTGTGTGTGTCTGTGTGTGTGTGTGTGTCTGTGTGTGCGTATGTCCTTGACAGCGTGAAGCCACAGCAAGGCGGCCACATGGGCTGTGGTTGCCTCATGTCTGCTGACACCCCACTAGCCAAAGCCAGAGTCAGGACCATGAAGCATCTCGTTTGGTGCGTACGGGAGAGAGATGGAATGGATGCCCATGAAGGTGTGGGCCATGAGACGCCTATGAAGCCAGGGGAGGGAGCCACCTCCCACCAGGCCAGGCCTCCCAAGGCTCCCCTGACACTTACAAGGGACAGATAACCTGGGGCTTGAAGGCCAGTGGAGACCTCATCACACACACATGCACAAGCACGCACACATGCATGCACATGCACTAACACACGTGCACACATGTGCACACATGCACACACATGCTCCCCATACACACACATACACATATGCACACATATGGAGCAGGCCTGTGGAGACCTCATCTCTCTCTCTCTTTTTCATCCTCTCCTCCCCCCCCACATCACACAGAGCAGGAATTCAATGGAACATGAATGGAGAGAACAGCCCAAGTAGGCTGGGAGATTCATGTCGCTGTGGGTGGCTATGGTAGCTGGCACATCCCAGAGAAAAACCCCCCTTGTCTCGGGGGAGCGTCCACCAGTGGTCACTGCTGACCCAGACGAGCAGAGCATCAGTGTCATGGTTCTGGAACCTTCTGACTGTCCCATCCCACCTCGACGAAGACAAGGGCACTCTCCCCATGTTTCAAAGGCTTGGAGGAACCCCAACTTCCAAAGTCTTCCAAAGCCCTGGAGAAGGGCAGGGATAGTGTCCGATGCCCACCTGGTTCTCCTTAGCCTGAGCTTCCTTCTCTAGACTTGGCGGAGGGCAACGGTAAGATGCCAGCACCCTCTGCGCCCACCACCAGCAACGGCCACCACTGGAGACCGCCTCCCCCACAGGGCCACCTGGTTGTCATCTCAGCGCGGCCCTCGGAGACTACTTTTTTTTAAACACAAGGAACAGCGGGGAAATCTGCCTCCTGCGGCTTCTTGGGTTTCCTTCCAGCGCCTTTTGTTCTATATTTAATTTTTTGTTTTAAACCCTGTCGGAGCGCACCGGGTGTGTCGTGTGCGGGTATTGATTTATTATTTATGGCCGTCGCACGCGGCTCTCCGCACATCTGTCCTTGGCCCGTGCGAATTCACTGAAGGACACCTCAAGGAAACCCTCCCTTCCCAAGCCACAGACCCACTGGGGGCCCTGAAGGATGGGGACCCTGATGGCGTGGCCTGACCTGAGGAGACACTGAGGTGGGGCGTTGGCTCCAGAGCTGAGGGGTCTTCACTCTGCTTCTCCTGCTTTCTCTAGCTTCTTCCCATCCCCCTCCTGGCTTTGAGAAGCCACCTCTTTGACCTTCCACCAGCAGGCCATGCACCCCAGCAGGCTGTGCGCCCCAGGGCAGCCAGTAGTGTCTGCTCCAGCCAGAAGCTGCAAGCCGGCAGTTGCAGCCAGAAGGTGGGTCTTTTCAGGGACAGTTTTATTCCCAGGAGACGTCCAGAAGGGTGGCAGAGCCGGGTGGAGCCCCGCCGACTGCCACAGGGCCTCTAAGGGATGAGGTGTAGCCGTGAATCTGTCCTATCTCCTCCTCCAGAGTGCTAAAGGGACACCAGGATTCACACCCACTACCAGGACCCTGTCTGCTACTATGTCTCTGCTTCCTCTCCAGCTGTTCTGTGCAGCTGTCTCCTCTTCCTCCCTCCCCATCCCTGCCTTCATCAAGCATGGGGCAGGGTTTGCGGTCACCTGGGGTCTGTGCCCGGCATTCAAGGACATGGCAGTAGAGACACTATCCTCAGCGTCTTCTGGAGAAGGCTGTGATCTCACCATGTCTGAAAAGAGTGATTCTTTTTTTCTTTTTTCTTTTTTTAAATTTTTTTCTCCCACTTTTTAAATTTTTTTCTCTAATCATACAAGCTCAATAGTACCCCCGTCCTCTCCCTCCCTCCTCCCCTACTCAGTTGTCTCCCCTTGCACTCTCCTTCCTTCTCCCCTTCCTAAAAGAAGCGTTTCTAACTTCTGGCCCTGCTCAGAGGGAGCCTGGAGAGCTGGGGGGGGGGCAACATGCACTGAGCGAAGACACCCCTATTCCCACCCTGCACGGTCAGCCCAAGTGTCCAGGCTGAGGTGTTGACAAGCAGATGCCCGGGCACCTTCAGGAGCAGGGGAGGACCCGAGAGGGGGCATCCTCAGCAGATGCTGCAGGATGGACACAGGCCTGCTGGGGAAGGGGGGAGCAGCCTTTGGGGGAGCACAGGGCTCTGGGGCGTGGCTGGCATGGGAGATGTGCCCGCAGGTTTGTGCTCTGAGCACTTGCCCCTCAGCCGGTGACTCCCCTCAGTTGTCGGCCTTTGGCAGGGGCAGCCTGGTGGCAGGAGCAGGTCATCCAGCGATGCCCACCTCCAGCTCCCAGCTCGCTCTGCTTCCTGGCGGACCAGGACTCTAGCGCCTGTGTCACGCCCTATGGCCACCATGACCCGAACACTGTGCCTTGCCACATCCCTGCCAAGAGGCATAGAATCTTCCGGAACCATGAGCCCCAATGAGTCTCTCCTCCCTTAGGCTGTTTGTTCCGGTCAGGAATGCTGGTTACTGTGACCTTTGGGGACACGTCTCCATGACCTCATCTCCTAGGATCCCTCACAACCTCCTTCTAGCCGTGTCCCAGTTAGGGGACCACACCCTTATTCCACAGGTCTTTCCAACATTTACCCAAGCCGGCAGCGACAGGGCACAAGATCGGAGTAAAGTCGAAAGGCCCACAGCTAACAAGTGTTCATTGATCCCCACCCCGTGTGTCTGTGGAACGCTTAAACCTTGCTCTCCCTTTTGCCCTCTTCCCACCCCTATGATGAGGGTCAGTTGCTGAACTAGGCCCAGGAAGAGATGACCCGTGACCACTAAGAGGAAAGGACAGATGGGAGATGATAATGGATGCTATTTGGAGTTTATGACTTGTTTCCTTCTAGAACTTTCCATGTCACGATTGTGAATGGCAGTTGGACACAGACCATTGAACTAGGGAAAGCAACACCATAGGGGTCAGAGGTTATAGGCCCCCAGCTTGGCTGTGAACCGCAAATGAAAGGCTTGGAAGGTCATGCACGCTAACGGGCTAAATTTGCCCACTCCACAAAGCTGCTTCAGAGTCATGTGGCAGGGAAAAGACTTACAGTTTTTACTTGTTAATTAAAAACAGCAAAGCAGGGCCGGGGAGATGGCGCAAGGGTTAAAGCCTTTGCCTGGAAAATCAAAGGACCTGAGTTCAGATCCCCAGATCCCACGTAAAAATGCCAGGTGACCATGGCATCGGCTTGTAATTCCATCCCTGGAAGGTGGAGTCTGGGAAACCCCAGAGCAAAACAATAAGGTAGAGGAATCTAGGATGATTCCCAAAGTCATCTTTGGGTCTCCATAGGCACACACATTCACTGTCCTCTTGTACAAACACACACACACACACACACACAGGCATGTATGCATCCCCTTTCCCCCCCACCCTCCCCCAAAAAACATGCAAGAAAGCCAACATCCACTATCTAAAGTTTGTCTGAGGCAGTGGGTGTGGCTCGGAGGGCGTGGCTCGGAGGGCGTGGCTCGGAGGGCGTGGCTCGGAGGGCGTGGCTCGGAGGGCGTGGCTCGGAGGGCAAGTCCTCCACTGGTTTTGGTGTATGAGTCATGCCTGTTGATGCAGGCCGGCTAGGACCCCTTCCAACAGATGTCACATGACTTCATCAGTGTAATTGACAGAGACCCGGATTGTTGCTGTGAGCAGATCCCGGGGACACTTGGAAGGAAGAGGTGGGATCCTGGGGTGACTCGCAGGAGGGGAACTGCGGTAGGAGGAAACAGAGAAGGGGATCCGAGTAAGAACCGGAAGTCCGGCAGAGAGAGCGTGGGGCTCCCTCCTGTTTAGCGTTTCCCTGGAGGCGCTGCTGCAGGAAAATAATGGAAAGCCTACTGCCCTGTGTCCGTTGAATTTTTTGCTGGTAACTTGGGAGGTAGAAAACCCTGTAAACTCAAAGTGGCTTAAGCAGACGAAGAACACACTGGCTTCTATGGGTGAGAAACCCGCATGCAGATAGGCTTCAGGCACCGTTTGATCTAGTCTCCCATCTCCAGGGCAGGCATGGTCTCCGGGACAGCGTAGACTCCTTCTGCGGTACCCACCAGCAACTGACGAGCTCTGGTGTCCTTTACTGAAGCCCGCCCACCGGGCTCCCACCCCTGGAGAAACGTGGATCAGATGCAGCCCCTGTCCTGTTATGGGGGTGAATTCTGGTATTACCCTTCCTTTTTGGAGGTCCCTAAACCAGGGTGGGGCTGTCCCCACTCATGCCTTCTCCGGGTTCTCTCCTACCCACCCACGTGCTCGCTGTCCTGGCCCAATTGGCCCTGGGACCCAACCCAGATCCACGGGGAGCTAGACATGGTCGATGCCTCAAGAGTCTTATGTCCGCTGCTGACCAACCACAGAGGTTTCTGGAGGCCAGGAATCCCCGGTGACATCCTGCTTGGGGCGTCGACAGAGGACCAGCAATGCTGGGGACTCAGAGACTCAGCAGCGGAAACCAAGAAGAGAACAGCTTGATTCACCCAGGGGCACGGAGATCTCACCACCTCCTGCGCTCCTAACCCATCACCAGGACAAGTTGACGTCATGCTGAGCTGTGAGGCTTCTTTGGGGGTGATGGTGGTGCGGGAAACCCACCCTTACTAGGAATCTACAGGCTGGGCTGGAATCAGGATGCCCTTGTCTATGAGCCACAGAACCCCAAGCAAGGCACCCCAGGCCAGTATCTCCCATGTCCACAGGCCACAAACCTGGACTATAGTCAGCTAGCCATGGGCACCTTCATCCTCTGTGTTAATTATAAGCCTCAGCACACACCCTGCAGGCTGCCCGGAGATCCAGGGAATTCACCCAAATCTGCCTGTCGAGCCAGGAGGAACGGCAAAGCAAAGGAACTGAAAGATCAGATCCTAAGATCAGTGGATCATCTGCCCCTTTCCCCCCAGGGGCAGGTGTTTTACCTCGTCTGGACCTGGCACAGCTGGAATACACGGACAGAGCCATGAAAACCCTAAAGGCCCTGATGAGTCTTGCAAAGCAAGTCCGCCATTTTAGCTTTGTGTAGGTCAGCGTTCCTTCAGCTTGTGTCTGACCACAGAACCTGTTTGTGACGGCCACACCTACTGTGCGCCACACAGTAGGGCACCAGATTAGCCTGGTTAAAGTCTTAAAATGGATAATGAAACTTTGGCCCGGTCTCACGCTGGAAGATGACAGAGCCGTGAAAACGAACGAGGCACAGGTTCTCATCACCACGCGTCTGAATCTTGGCACATGGCAGACATCAAAGGCCCGAGACCAGAAAACACAGTAATGGCGGGGCCCAGTTAAAGTGCTTGCTGTGCAAATACAAGGACGGGAGTCCAGATCCCGTGTAAAACATGGCTGGGTGTGGCGGCCCGCCTATAACCCCAACCTTCGGAAGGCAGAGACTAGGAATCCCCAGAGCCAGTTGTTTGACCAGACCAGTCCTGGCCTGAGCTCTGGGTTTGATCGGAGACCTTCAAAACAGTAAGTTGAAAGCTCCTCTCCCCTCCCCCTGCAACTGCAGCATGCGTCTTTCTGGGGGCTCCCTCAGCCATGCTTCTTAGAACACACCCCTGCCTTCAGCCACGTAGCCCTACTCCTGCCCCCGGAGCTGGCTCTGGCTTTGCCTGGAAGAGCAGGGTCTGCGGCTGGCACAGAGCTGGGGTCAGAAAGGAGGTTGAGGGGACCTCAGGGCAGAGAGACAGCATGGGGCTCAGTGGGCGGCTCACCCCTCCCAGGTCCCCTCTGTACATGGCTTGGCCGGGGGTCACTCTGGACAGCTGCTGTTCAGAGCATTAGGCTGGCAGGAGGTGTCAGTAGCCCAAGGGGATGGGCATCAGAGACAGACAGAAAGCCCCCTGACTTGCGACCCATGGCCCACTCCTTCCACACAAGGCCGGCCTGTGTGTGTGTGTGTGTGTGTGTGTGTGTGTGTGTGTGTCGCGCGTGCACGTAGCCGCAGCCGCAGGCGGTGACCCCCACGCGACTGGGAGCCCCGCCCAGCCCCAGGCTCCCACCCTGCAGCCCCTTGTGTTCTCTGTCTGGCCAGCAGCGCCCGGCCCCACCAGGGAACACAGGCCCCTTCAGAAGCACCCCCTGAGTCTGGGGGCTGCTGGAGCTCTGGCAGGCTCTTGGGGGGAAGTGGGGGTCCCAGGGCCAGCTGTGTAAATGTTTTCGCTTTTCCTGCTGAGCCTTGGGCTTGAGTCAGTGCCAAGACAAGCCTGCCTGCAGTTTGCTTTGGCGGAGGCTGAGGAATGGCAGGGGACCTTCCCAAAGGGGCTGAAAGAAAGCCGAGCCCGGGCATGCAAAGCCCTCCCCTAATTACCCTGTCCCCAGGCAGCTGCCCTGTCAGAGGCAGGCACAGGACTGTTGGGGGCTCCAGGAGGTTCCTTGTGTGGTGGTGGTGGTGGTGGCGGCGGTACAGGGGTGCTGGCTGCAGCCAGAGGGTGTTAGGTGCGGACGGAGCATGTTAGGGTGGACCCTCGCTGGGCCGGGACGAGCGCTCTGTGGTCGTCTCCGTTCTGTTGCCTGTGACAGGAGCGTCCTTGGTGGACTGACAGGCGTGGGAAGGAAGGTCTGAATCAGAGTTTCCCAAGGCTACACCCTTGCAGAGCAGGAAAACCACGTCCAGGATCTGAGCTGCCGGCAAGGCGATATGGAGGGGCGGGGACTGCGGCAGGCCCGGAGCCGACAGCTCCTACGCGATTCTGTGGTGCTTATTTTGCCCTTCTCAGGGATTGGGGCGGGTCCATCCCAAGCCCTGTTGGTGCCAGGCAAACCCCCTACCCTCTTCTTAACGTTCTCCTGTGAGGCGGGGTCTTGCTGAGCTGCCCAGTGGACTTGGAGCTCATTCTACAGCCCAGGCAGGCCAAGCTGGGCAGAGAGGCCGGGCTGGGCAGAGCGATGTCCACGCAATCTGGTGGCGGAGTCCTGAGAGCCCAGTCTTCGCTTAGAGAAATTGCCGGTCTTTCCGTTCTAGAACCGTAATAGACTTGTTTTTAAAAACCCTCCAAAGCAGCTCAGATGAACAAGACGGAATGTGCTGGGGAGCTGGCCAGGGCCTCTAGCCCGAGTGAGAGAGAGAGAGAGAGAGAGAGAGAGAGAGAGAGAGAGAGAGCACTCCGGGCTGAGCTCCCAGTGGGCAGCCACAAAGCCAGAGGATGGATGGAGCAGTGACGTCATCCACAGCCACGGCAGCGTGACGTCATCCACGGCCACCAGCTGTGCTCTGGGCAAAACCTTCACTTACTCCCGCCTTGCCGGCGGCCGACATTGCTGCGCTCACATTACGGGTGGGAGTGTAAGGTCTTGGGGGAGGGAAGCTGGACCAGCCAAACCAGCCCCAAGAGACTCAAGGCTTGGAGCCGGTCTGGCCCTGGCCGAGGCAGAGCCCCAACTTTGAGGGGAGGCTGTTTCTCTTTTCCCTCTCTTCCTCCCTCCTACTTCCCTCCCTCCTACTTCCCTCCCTCCTACTTCCCTCCCTCTCTCCCACCTTCCCTCTCTCCCTTCCTCCATCCCTCCCTCCCTTCCTTCCTCTTTCTCTTCTTCCCTTCCTTCTTTCCTCCCTTCTCCCTCCCACTTTTCCTTCTTTCTTCTATTTCTCTTTTCCCTCCTTCTCTTCCTCCCTCCCTCCCTCCATTCCTCCTTCCTTCCTGAGTTCAGCAAGCATTGGCTGACATCAGAGTTCTGCCCGGCACTACGCCACATATGGCGCACTCCGGACAGGCTCCGTGCAGTCGGCCGCCACGTTACCACCTGCTTCTCCCTCACAGCGGCCTGTGCCAGGGTGGTGTGGTCCGCCGCCTTCTCGTGGCCCCAGGGTCCACACTCAAGCCTCATCCGTGAAATAGGCCCTAGAGCCCGGGCTGGGTGGCGTGGGGAGTGGATGGAGCTCCAGAGCTTCAGCTCCCCCAAGGGGGTCAGCCACGCTGGTGCCTCCCAGGACAGTGGTGTTGACGAAGGTCTCCACACTGGGGTGTTCCGGACAGAAGAGGGGGTGACACCACCCATGTCCCAGGCAGTGGGGCCCTCAGGGTGTGAAGTGGTGGCAGGTGGAGGCTCAGAACTTGGTGTCACCTGGATCCCCACCAGGAGGATGGGGGCAACCAAGGGCCACCGTACCCGCCCTGGGAGTCAAGCTGTGGGCAGCACCTACCACGTGCCAGGCACGTGCCCGGCACCATTGATCTCTGAAGGGGAAGCAGAGGCCCAGAAGTCACGGGCAGATGAACCCAGGACCCCGATCACATCCCTGTCCCCACATCGTTTTCACTCACAGGCAGGGAAGTCCCCAGGGAAGGGGCCAGCCCATCTGTTCCCAGTCCAGAGGGGAAGGCGGGACTTCCTGCCAGTCGGTCCCCCCCCAACCACTCCCATAACCCACACAGCCATGGGCTACCTTTACCCAAAGCCCCAAAGCCAAGTTCAACCAGCCCCACCCTCATCCTCGCTGCCACAGAGGTCCCTGGGGAGCTGAGCCTCCAGTCTTGTCCCTTGACCCCTGTGCAGGGCGAGGACTCCACCTGGGGTCTCCCTAGGAGGGTGGTGGGGTGGGAGCGGCTGCCTGCGGCTTTCTCTGCATGGTGTGTATGTGTGTATGTTGGGGGGGGAGCAGACAGATATGCTAATTTCATTATTCATGCACGTAATTACAATCTCCAACTTGGCAGCTTCGCAGGGAATGACAGGAGGGAAGGAAATGTACCTAACTTTTGTAATGTATGTGTGGTGTGACTTAACGCTTACATTAAGATCAGGAACCTGATGATTCTCTCCGGTGGGCAAGAGGACGGTGGGGGGGGGGACACCCCAGGCTCCACCCACCTCTCCAGTGACCTGCTGCCTCCTCATCCACACAGCTAGGGGGTTGCCAAGGCGACGGGATGCCCAGTCTGGCCTTTCTCTGGAAGGACCACAGGCCAGAATTGTCTGGAGAGGTGGAGAAGCAGCTGTGGTAACAGCCGCTTGGCAGGGAGAGTCCAGAAATCTGGAGAAGACAGACCAGGGGCTGTGTGCTCAGAGGACGCTCCTGTCCAGAGCCAAGTGTTAACATCAAAGGGCGTCCCTTGTTCAGCGTGTCTGTCTCTGTGCTGGGGTCCCACAGCTCCTGAGTGATCCCCCACTGCTTGGGTCTCTGGGGCTGCCCACCCATGCCAAGCATGTAACTCAGGAGGAGGTTCCATTCCCATGGTGGGTGCATGGCGCCCTGGAAAAGCTGAGGCTCCGAGGAGTCCTGAGGGTCTGACCCTGGCTAACTAGGTGACTTCGACCTTCTTCTCTGCCTGGCTGTGTGTGTGGTATTTGGAGGGGGCCCTAGGCTTGAGGGTTGGGGGAGTGGGCAGGGCATTCCTGGTAAGTCTGGAGGTGTCCGCCCCTCCTCCCATGGCGGGAGACCAGCTGTGGAAACAGAGGAGAGGGATGGAAGGAGAGGCGTCCTGGAAAGAGAGAGGCCGCCAGCTAGTGTGTGCGCATATGTGTGTGTGTGCGTCATGTACGTGTGCCTGAGACCTGTTGGTGCGTGATCATGTGCACACCTGACTGTTGGCATGCTTACAAAAGGGAGAGTGCTCCGCCTTCAAGAGCAAAAGGGATCTGGGCTCACCCACAAATGGTGGGTGTCATCACCCGCGGGGCATGGGGAAAGGGGCTGGACGAAGACCTGTCTGTCAAATAGCCAACAGGACCCCCCTTCCAGCCTTTGCTTCCATATGAAAGAGGGGGCCCTGGCGCTTGTCCCTCTTGGAGACACCTGGGTTGATACCAGAGCTGGAAGCTGCCATTAGACACAGCAATGGTGGCCCCAGGGGCACCCAGCCATGCCCCCGTTCACACCTCGCCTCGCCCACAGCTGCCATCCTTGTGCTCTTCAGGCTACCATTCCAGCCACACCTGCTGCAGCTAAGGGGGAAGTGGCCCAGCAGGTGCAGGGACAGTAGCCGCCCTGTGCCTTCTGCAGGTCCAGGGGCGTCCCCGGAGCGTCCGCTGGGCTCCTCCTTCCTCCGCTCCGGGTCCCACCTGGCCACCAGCACACCCCCTCAGGCTCATGCGCTTTTCAAAATGTTAATAGACTATAAATTACCTTCCTTTTCCTGCTTCTTGGAACGAGCCGTCCGCTTGTCGATGGCTGCGATGTCGCGGGTTTATTACTGTTGAGATAAGAGGGGCGGCGGGGCTCATACAGTTTTTATAGGAATTCTTTTATTTATAAGAATTTGCCTAGTGTCAGATGGATCGGATATGCCTGACTTCATTTTTGCCCACTCTCCAGAGAAGAGAGAATCCAGCACAGCCTAGGTGTATGGGTATTAGGGGGAGGGGAGGGTCCTGATGTTGAAGGGGGCGGGGTCTGCAATGACCTGCTTTCTGCTTCCATGCCCCCCACTACGGGGAGCTCACTCTTTGTGAAGGAAGTCAGTGTTTTGCATGAGCTCGAACAAGGTTCCCTTCAGTGTGAGTCCCAGAGGCGGCTGCATACTAGACCCTGGGGCAGAGAGAGAGAGAGAGAGAGAGAGAGAGAGAGAGAGATGCCAATATGCCTCCAGAGCCCACACTGTGCCCAGACCCTGATCCATTGTCCTGCCTCTTTCCCTGCATGTACTCAATAGCCTCCTGGTTCTGACTGGGCTCGCTTTGGACACTGGGTTTCTATGCAGCCCTGCTTGTCTTGAACTCCTAACCTTCCTGCCCTCTGCCTCCTGTTGAGATCTGGGCATGTGTCACCATCCCAAGCTTGCTCCCCTTATTTTCACTGGTGTGGTGACATAGTATTTCCCATGACCACTTCTTAAGAACAGCCCAGTTCGGGCCATTCCCAGAAGCTCACACAGAAGAATTTTAGAAAGGACAGATTAATGACCTTGGAGAAGGTCTCCTTTGCAGCAGGACTTATCAGAGCCTTGTATGATGAATGCACCCTGCGATTCTCCAAAGGGGCGAGCACAAGACAGCAAGTGACTGTGCCATGCGAGGCCTTTGAAGGGCACCCAGAGGCCTGTGCCAAGCCTGTGACCTCCACCTGTGCATGCCAATGACCTCTCCATGTGCACGCCCACCGTGCCTATATATGCAGGACTGTACTATGGTCAAGACACAGTGGGTCCTCATGGTTCTTTTGCTGAATGGTTGAGTGAGAGTCCACGCAAGTCTGGGTGAGCACTCGTGACTATAAGCAGGCAGGTGTGTGCACAGCACGGCAGTCTTGAGGCTTGATGGGGCACGTCATGACTGCGAACTGCGAATATGCCAGTGAGCCCCAGTTCTTCATGAACGCGCACATCTGGACCCCTAAGGGTCAGTGGGGAGCAGAGCGCCACGCCGACAGGCTGTGTGTCAGCGGGTTAGTGGATCGTGGGCAAGACCAGGGCTGCAGGGAGACACACAGGCGTGAGGTGGACAAGCCAGCTCTGCCACCCACGTCTGGTGCCTCATCTGCAGCGTGCAGAGCATTGCTTGGAGACACGGAAGCACAGTGGTAACAAGTGCGGTCACCGCCCATGGCCAGCACCTGAAAGTGTCTCAGCACATTGAGTTGAAAGCCCTGCATGGCACTAGAGTTGCTGGATGCACCCAGGAGCAGCCCGGGCCAGGGCTAAACTTCTGAGCATGTCTTGTCCATCCATCTGTCCACTCATTCATACACCCACCCCTCCACCCACCCATACATCCATCCACTTATCTACCCACCCATCCACCCATCCATCCATCCATCCATCCATCCACCCATCCATCCACCCACCCACCCATCCATCCATCCATCCATCCATCCATCCATCCATCCATCCATCCATCCATCCATCCATTCATCCATGTGGAGTCTGAAGGACGACTTAGTTGTGAGCAAGGGGAAGGAGGGAAAGGTGTGGCCAGAGCAAGCAGTGTGTACAAAGGGCCTGGGGTAGCCAGAAGCCCAGGAGAAGACATTCCCTGTGGTGGTGTGTAGCATGGAGAGGGCTGGGGCTGGGAACTGTCCATCCTGTGACTTTTACAGGGGAGCCCTGACCTCTTCACTGTAGCACCCCCAGAGGCCTTGTTGAAATCTTCCTTTTCCAGCCCAACGCCCAGCAATGACAGTGGTCTCCGGTTCTGGGACCGGCAGACAGCTGACCCTGGACAACGTGTCCTGGGGTCTCCAGAGAAAAGTGTGGCTACCCAGCCCTTGGGAGGCTCAGGAGCCTGGTGCCCCTCACCCTTGTCAGTGGGCTCATTTACATGATCTCAGCTTAATTCTCCCAGGGTATGCAAATGTATGCAAACCACCATCCAGGAGAGGCAAAAATAGCAGAGCGCATTAGCATGCCTCTCGGGGTGGACGAGCTTCATGCAAAAGAGGCTGAGGCAGGGAGGGCAGGGGCAGCTTCCAGCTTCGGGGTCGACAGCGCCCCGCCTGCCCTGGATGCTGGCCAGGATGCTGCTGGACAGAAGGAGAGCGTGGGGTGTGGGCACAAGCAGGGAGGACCCTAGCTGACTGGTGTCCGGGAGCCCAGTGTGGTCCCCAGGCAGCTGGAGAGACCCCCACGGTGGGCCCAGCCCCTGCTGGCCTCCCTCCTCTCTGCCCTGGCTGGGGGCTGGTCCCCCTCAGCCCTGCCTTGATCTCGCATTGCTTCTTGTCTCTCTTCTGTCCAGGTTTCTCCCCTCAGCCGCCGCCCGCCCTCCTGGGGGTCTGGGTACCCTCTGCTCTTTCTCCAGCTCCAGCTCCGCCCATCTGGCCACGCCCCTGTCTCTGGGGAGACTCGGTTGGGCCGGCTCCCATCTCCAGGCTTTCCCTTGTCTCTATCTCTGTCTCTGTCTCTCTGCCTCTCTGCCTGTCTCTCTTTGTCTTTCCCTCCCTCTTCCTCTCCCCCCCTCTTGTCTGTGCCTCTCTTTCTGGGTCTGTGTCCCAACTCCTCACTTTCTCTATTTCACTCTTTTCTGTGGAGACCTTCAGGACATCCCCCCACAAGTTCCCACTTACTTGCTGACATCTTTAAGGGACGACACAGGGGAAGAGGGGATGATTCCTGCGACCCACATTCTGTGGTCATCCAGACCCCGCTGCTATCTGTGATGGGAGAATCCGCCAGCTGGGTTGGGGGTCTGAGGAGCATCTGACAGCGGCCTTTGTGGGCTGGGGGCTGCCTGTACTTCCTGGCCATGTGACCTCCCGTCCATGGCTGCCTCAGTTTCCTCCACTGGGAAGTGGTCCCTGCTGAGGCAGCGGTATGTGCTTGAGTGATGTGGTTGCTCCAGTGTAAAGTCCTCTGGGCTGCTGGACTTGAGCCCGTGCTCCCTGTGTGTGCTCCCTGTGCGTGCTCCCTGTGTGTGCTCCCTGTGTGTGCTCCCTGTGTGTGCTCCCTGTGTGTGCTCCCTGTGTGTGCTCCCTGTGTGTGCTCCCTGTGCGTGTGCTCCCTGTGTGCTCCCTGTGCGTGCTCCCTGTGTGTGCTCCCTGTGCGTGCTCCCTGTGCGTGCTCCCTGTGTGTGTGCTCCCTGTGTGCTCCCTGTGCGTGCTCCCTGTGTGTGCTCCCTGTGCGTGCTCCCTGTGCGTGCTCCCTGTGTGTGCTCCCTGTGCGTGCTCCCTGTGCATGTGCTCCCTGTGCGTGTGCTCCCTGTGCATGTGCTCCCTGTGCGTGTGCTCCCTGTGCATGTGCTCCCTGTGCGTGTGCTCCCTGTGCGTGTGCTCCCTGTGTGTGTGCTCCCTGTGCGTGCTCCCTGTGTGTGCTCCCTGTGCGTGTGCTCCCTGTGTGTGCTCCCTGTGTGCTCCCTGTGCGTGCTCCCTGTGCGTGTGCTCCCTGTGTGTGCTCCCTGTGCGTGCTCCCTGTGCGTGCTCCCTGTGCGTGTGCTCCCTGTGTGTGTGCCCCCTCTGTCTATGTTCTTTGTTCCCGTTCTCATGCTCCCTGTTTCCTATGTCAGTGTTCCTGTGTCCGTGCTCCCGGACCTGTCCTCCCCGTGCCTCAGTTTCCTTATCTGGAAAGCCATCCCCGTTGGCACCAGGTGGTTAGGGGAGGTGATGATAGATTGCAAACCCTTGGCAAACCACCATTTTTCTTGCTCCTACATTTTCGGCATGTCTGATCCTTTCTGTGGTGAAGTCTCCTCATTTGGAACGAGGTCAGCAGTGAGACCCTCACTTTGAGGTCCCCTAGCCAAGCTGGACCAGACAAGGGTCTCCTGAGTGATGGACAGTCAGCGTCAACCCCACAGTGCCACCAAGTGGCCGCACAGTTCACCGTGGGGCAGGCAGTGTCTGCGGCTGGGGTTGGGTGGGCCTGACCTCCTTGAGGGTCCTGAAGCCCCAGGCTCATGGCGCTGACGTAACAAGGTCACTAGGTAACAAATTCCCCGACAGCCACAGCCACAGCCATGTACAGAAGGTCAATCCTGAGCCCTGTGGCCAGGGTGGGGTTCCGTTCCCTTGGCGCCCACGGTGTGCTTTCATATTCCAGCGCCAGTCACAGCCCCTCTGTCACCTAGGTCTGAGATCTGCAGTGCCGAGAGGAGATGCAGAGCAAGCCAAGAAAACGCAGCGCAGGCAACCCTGTGGCATTGCTAGAGACAGAAGGAGGGAGGAAGGCAGGAAGCAGAGCATCAAGGCTGAGCGACAATGTGTGCAAAGGCCCCGGGGCAGGAAGGAGTTTGCTGCACGGAGAGCCACGAGTAGACCTACAGCATTCTTCTACATTGCCAATGTCTCAGGGGTTCTTGGCCTCCAAGATTTAAGGTAAAATAAAAACCATCCCCAGGCCCACCCAAGGGACAGGGGGCTGCCAAGTCTGAAGCCGCTCCTTGGCTCACTGAGGACTCCCTTTTTCCTAGTCTCACACCTTCTGTTCTCAGAATGCAGTCTAAGATCTATGACCTCCTGCTGACCCCCAGCCCCCTTCTTTAAAACCCCCCTTTCCTAACACAGCCACTTATAGGTGAAGACTTTAGGCGGGTATTTTGGGGACATGACACAAGTCATGAGAGAGGAGCACTCGCTCTGGAAGCCGTCAGGACCTGGGACACGTGCCTGGGTGCCCACTCCTCTCTGGTAAGCACCTGGGCCATCGCCCCCAATAGTAATGACTTTGGAATAAAGGGAAGGGGTCTGCATGTACCTAATCATTTTTTTAAAAAAAGAGTTTGTGGAGAGAGAGAGAGAGAGAGAGAGAGAGAGAGAGAGAGAGAGAGAGAGAGAGAGAGAGAGCAAGCTCGGCATGCCATGGTGTATGGACAGAGGTCCAGCTTCTTAGGTTGCCAGATTGGGGAGCAGGCACCTCTACCTGCTGAGCCATCTCACAGGCCCTTGTGTGTATCTAATGATTAATCCATGATGGTATGACCTTTGCTCACAGGGCTGAGTTGGATGGTTTCACATGAGTTCAGCGGAGATGGTCTCAAAGCTGGAGGAAAGGAAACTTCTGGAAGCTCATTAGCCTCATGCATCTGGTAGTGGGTGCTACTGAGACTGTTGGGTGTGGTGCTGAGCTTCCTCAGGGGCCCGTCCCAGGAAAGAACAAGAAGATGCATAGGGCATAGGCATGACGTCATCTCAGAAGTTGTTGCCTGCCTTCCGCTACATTTATTTGTCCACCTGGGTGCAAAGAATAGGAAAATCATCTGTGTTGTATGTTTGGCAAGGTTCTGGAAAGGACACTAGGGCCAATTTTATGAGTGAATAATATTCTCTTGTATGGACATACCACAATGTGTTCATCCCTTCATCCATTGACAGGCATTTGGTTTATTTCCACTTTTCTATTGCAAACAAAGATGTTTTGGGGTCACGCTTTTTCTTTTGTATTATATCAAGGAAAGGAAGTGCTGGACCATGGTCATCAGCTGTATGCTTACTGTGTGCAGACTGCCCAGTGCCTCTGTCCTACGCAGTGCAGAATTTGATGATGTGCCTGAAGGTTCACATCAGCATCTTGGAATGTAGCTTGGAATCACACAAGCCACTGAAGGGCTGGGCAAGGGGAGAGCGAACAGGAGTGCATGGCTGGGACCCATCCTTCCTTCCTTCCATCCCATCATCCATCTGTCTACACATTCACCCATCCATCTGTCCGTCCATCCGTCCATGTATGTATGCATCCATCTATTCATCCATGCATGCATGCACCCATCCACCCACCCATCCATCCATTCATCTATCTATCCATCTACCTACCTATCCATGCATCCATCCACCATCTATCCCATTGATACATTTATCCATGTATTTATCTATCCATATGCCTATCCATTTACCCATCTATTCATTCATATCATTGATCATCAATGCATCCATCCATTAATTTGCCCATCCATCGCTCATTCCATTCATCCACCCATCCATCCATCCACCCTTCTTCCATTATTCATCTAGCCATCTGTCTGTCCATCTACTTGTCCATCCATCAACCCTCATCTATCCACCCATTAACCACCTACTCATCCATCCATTTAACCATCCAAACACTCACCCATTATCCACTCACCCACCCACCCACCCATCAGTCACCACCCATTTGTTAACTCATTGATTAATACCCACCATGCCCCTCTCCCATGCTGGTCTGTGCTGAGGACCAGGAAGCAGTTAACAACAGAGCCTAGAGGTTTACAGTATGGGGTGGAAGAACAGAAGGGCAGAGGAGCAACGGGAACATGCTAGCAATACACATGTGGAGATATGCATGATGTATGTTTATATATGTGCTTGTGTATGCATGCATCCATGCACATACATGTATATGAATTGTGCATGCATGTGATTCACGTATGTCCATGTGTATACATGTATGTTCCATGCATGTATATATGTACACACATGCACATCTACTTATCAGTCACCCACTCATCCATCTATTTAACCATCCACTCACTCACTTGCCCAACCACCCTTCCATCCGTTCGTGTATCTGTCAGTATAAGCACACGTCTGTATACATATATCCACGCGTGTACAATGCATGTACGTGTGTGCTTGCATGTGCACATGTGTTTGCATACACATCTACATGTGTGCTTCACACATATTCACATTCATGTTTGCCTGTGTGTACATGTGCGCTTGCATACGTGTGCACACATGTGATTTCACTCCCCTGGGATGCAAGTCAGGGTGCTGCGTCTGCCCAGCATTCATTCATCACGGAGTCCTGCAGAGCCCCTTGTTAGCCGCCCACGGAGGACCCCAGAAGGCCAAGCCAGGAGCCGCGGCTCATGCCGGCTGCAGCAGTGAGGCGGCTGAGACAGGGGCCAGGACTTGTGGTCTTGGTTACACACAGTGACAGTAACCAATGCCAAGTCCAGGAAGCCACCTGGTGAGTCGGGGCTGGCGCTGTGGAAGCGCTAGGAGACGAGCGGCAGGGGCCTGGGCTCTGGGCACAGTCGTATTGGAGCCTCAAAAACCAAGCCGGCTAATGCCACGAGACCCAGAAACTCATCATGTGTGCCCCCGAGCCACAGATGAAGGCAGAGGACAGTGATTTCCTCTCTCGTGCGTGCAGCGGGCAGCATTCAGAGTTCCGCGTCATATTCCAAGTCCACAGCACCCATGTGTCTGCAGTGCTTGGACAGCAGTCAGGACCCAGCGCGTGGGCCGCAAGCCCACCAGTACGCCTGCGCTGGGACGTGCCACACACGTTCTTCTGCCTTTTCTCTCCACATGGCATGGCGGCCATGTGCCTGGGTGTGGAAGCAGCACCGGTCCAGGTCTGGCGATGGTCACTCTCTGCCCTTCACCGGAGCGGCCACTTGGCACGGACATTTCCCACAATGTCGTCACCATGCAGACAGACTATCTGAGGCTCTGAGCAGCTGAAGGAGGCAGCTTCCCCAGACTTCAGGCACCCACATTGCGACCCCCACATGCAGCCTAAGAAACTGAGACGTGCTGGAGATGAGGGTCATTCTGGGTCATGGGAACTGTACCGCGCGGGGGACACAGCTGTTCCTTTGCTGGTATCTTCGAGTAGGCACGTGAGTGACTGCCCCAGAACAGCTGGGAGGCTCCTCCCTGCTGGGGGCAGACTCCTCCCCACCTGGAGTCCTGGGACTCCGGCAACTATGAGGTTCAAGCAACACCGCATGGAGCCGGGTCCCAGGCCAGGTGCTGCCTTTCTGGAAGGAGTGGGGTAGACAGGAGGTGCGAGTAGGGACTCCAGCAGCCCCCTCCAGACACCCACACTGCAAACATTGCTCCAACCATGAGGCAACCGGGACACACCATTCCTGCTGCCTATGTTACATGAGTTACAATGATCTGCAGGGCTGAGGGCTGAGGGTAGCACCACTCGACCTCCATCCACCTATCCATCCACCCACCCACCCACTCACACATGCCACCTATGTTTCCATCCATCCACCCACCTACTCATCTGTCCACCCCACCTGTCCATCAGTCCTTCCATCCATCCATCCATCCATCCATCCATCCATCTACCACTCATCCATCTATCCATCCATCCTTCAGTCCACCTGACCATCCATCGACCCACCCACTTATCCACCTATCCATCCACCCACCCACCCACTCACACATGCCACCTGTGTTTCCATCCATCCACCCACCTACTCATCTGTCCACCCCACCTGTCCATCAGTCCTTCCATCCATCCATCCATCCATCCATCCATCCATCCATCCATCCATCCATCTACCACTCATCCATCTATCCATCCATCCTTCAGTCCACCTGACCATCCATCGACCCACCCACTTATCCACCCATTCATCCATCCACCCACCCATTCATCTGTCTGTCCATCCATCCCATCTACTCATCTACCCACCCATCCATCCACCCACCCATCCATCGACCTACTAACCCACCCACCCATCCATCCACCCACTCACCCATCTACACATCCATCCATCCATCCATCCATCCATCCATCCATCCATCCATCATCCATCCATCCACCCACCCATCCATCCATTCAACCATTTATCCGTCCATCCATCCATCCACCATCCTCCTTCCATCCATGTATCACTTGTCTATCAATCCATTTACCTATCTGTCTACCATCTGACCATCAATTCATCCATGCACTTATCTACCCACTCACCCTTCCATCTGTCCACTCAGCCCTCTAGCTGTGTGTACTCCCCTGTGTTCCCAGTGCCCCCAGGGTCAGAGCCTGGCCGTTTTTTTCACAGATACGGAAGTGACAGTCAGGTACAACAACAGAGAACTTGGGCTCAGGCCCAGAGAGCTGGGTTCAGATTTTGACCTGGGCCAGCAGGTTGGGCTCAGGCAAGTACATCACCTCTGAGCTTGATTTTACCCCAGGAACCCGAGTGAAAAATTTCTCCTCCCACTCGCAGCAGGCAGCCAGTGGGAGCCCTGGGACTTTGTGCACTATCTTGTTCCAGATAAATCTGTGTTTCTCCTTAAATGGCCTTAGTGTGAATGTTGTCTCACAGCCACAGAGAGAGAAACTGGTATACTTCACCTAGTCTCCCTTCCTCCCATATGCGCCTCTGCCACAACAGTGTGGCCTCCGGAAGCTTCCGGACCTGTCGTCCCGTGTGCACGATGAAGGAGTGGACCCACTCTGCCAGCGTGTGAATGACTTCCATTCAGCCATGTCCGCGGTGCCTCGGTGACCACGGACCCCACCTTTGGAGGTACCTATCTTTTATGAGAGGCTAGACATTGTCCATCACCCATCTGCTCTTGAACAGTGACTGACAGCACACGCTGCCCCGATGGTCACCCCTGAGTCCAAATCCATTTCTGCCCTCCCACTGAGCAACCAAGGGCGGATTCCTTCACCTCTGTTTTATGGGGACCAGCGGGACCTGCATTCCATTGCATGTGGCTTGTGAATGGAAAAGGAAGGGGCGACAGTCTGATCATATATTCATTCAACAAACCTAATGCGTACAGAGAACTAACAATGAGAGGAGCTACTTGCTCAGGTATGCGGGGAAGAGTTCCTGATAAAGGAAACAGCACGTGCAAGGGCCCGGTGATGGAATCTGCCTGCTCTCACTTCAGTTGGCCATCAGGCCAGGTGCCCACCGCCGCCTCCACCTCTTGTTTGTAGTGACGTCTTACTGTTTCCCTCAGGAACCCGTCGGCTCGTCCTTACGTTCTTATAATTCTCCCACGTTTTAACGATCCGCGTTTCAGAATTATGTCCCCGCATCTCACAGCCTCTGGGCACCAGGTATATTTCTCCAGATCCTGATAAATAAATACAGTAAATCCATGCACTTTCCCGGATGTTTATGGGCCAGTCTGCCTGGGGAGATGGGCTGGTCGCCTCGGAGGGCCGGTCTGACAGAGCCAGGGAGGTAATTAGCGACTGAGTTACGGGGCCACTTGCGGTCTAATTAGCGGGAGGTCGGAGCAACTGCCTCATTTGGGAACAGATTTACACAGTGCTGGGCAGCCTGCTCCAATAGACGCCACCCTGGGGACTGAGCCGGGAGGTGGTGGGTGGGTCTCAGAGAGAGGGACTTGGGGGACCCAGGTGGATACCAAGGGGTGGGTCTGGCTTCCCAATAACATCCTTCATGCACATCTGTGTCTTGGGGTGTGGCTCCTGGGGCCAGGTGCCCAGCTATGTCCCTATCCACAGGGTATCTTTGAAGCCTGCAGGTCTGCTAGAAATATGGAAAAATCTCCTAGTCCAGTGGCTGGCCTTTCCGCCCAGCTCAGCAAGCCGGCTGGTGGCGGAGTGTCCTGATCCCCAGAGAAGGTGAGATAGAGTGCCACGTTCTGTGCATGGTCCCTGCGCAGTGCAACTAGCCCCCCCATGTCACCAGAAAGGTCACAAGCTTTAAGTTGCTTGTGGAAGCAGCGTCGTCTGGCTGCCAGTGGCTGGGTTTCTGCCATGCTGGTCTCGTTCATTCATTCTCTCTTTTCTTTGAGAGAGAGAGAGAGAGAGAGAGAGAGATATTTGGGATACCCAAGGCCCAGAAAGGGACTCTAGACTGTGCCTGACATAGGGTACTGGCACTTCTGGGGGTCACCCTCCCTGAAATCTCCCTACTGCTATGCTGAGCAGGGGCTCAGCTGTGCCAGAAATGTCTGTGTAGCAGGGCTCAGGGTTGCTGCTGTTCCATGCGGGTTGTAGCCCTGGAATGAGCGGCTGTGACAACTCCCTTCTCTCTCCTCCCTTCTGCTCCCATGGCAGCCCTGGACAATCTGCCTGGAAATAAGTGACCCTCTTCAGTCCAGACCTCTGGGGCCCCTGTCTCCATGGTGACCAGAGTCCTGATTGGCCTGCCCAGTGCTGCATGAGCCCGCCTGCTGCCCAAACCATGCTACTCCGTCCCCTGCTCACTGCCCTGCCCCAGGACCTTTGCACTTCCCTGTGCTCTCTCAGGAGCTCTGGGCAGCTTGTTCTTTGGGCGCTTTGCTGTTCCACCCTCCCAGGCTGTTCTCTCTCTCTCTCTCTCTCTCTCTCTCTCTCTCTCTCTCTCTCTCCCACTCATCATTCTCTCTCAGTGCATCTGTCCTTCATTCCTTAATACCATCCTTCACCTCCCACGAGACTTCTGATCCACAAGGAAAGAGTTTTGGTCCCCGGGTCAGTAAGCGCAGGAGTGCATGACAAGCCATCTTATGGACAAATGCTTGGATGCGGGCATCAAGTTGTCATGAAAGGAGCCAGCAAGAGGCAGATCACCCCCTGGGAAATCCTGGGGTGCTGATGTCCCAGGAGGGGTCAACAGAGTGTGAAGGGCAAGGAGCCCAGTTCTCAAGTCTTCAGGACCTCAAACCTCAAGCTAGGAATTAGGGTCTAGCTATACAGGTCCTGGGGACCCAGCGGGACACAAGCAGGATGGGGGGGAGCATCGGGCATATTGGGATTTCTTATGTGTGTGTGTGTGTGTGTGTGTACAAGAGGACACTGAATGTGTGTCCCTGTGGAGACCCAAAGGTGACATCAGGAATCATCCTGGATGGCTCTACCTCCTTATTGCTTTGCTCTGGGCTTTCCCAGGCTCCACCTTCAAGGCCACCATGTCTACCTGACAGTTTTTACTTGGGATCTGGGGATCTGAACTGAGGTCCTTTGGCTTGTGAGTCAAAAGCTCTATATACAACCTTTGCCTGATATTGGGGTTTCAGAGCAGCGTCCCCAGAATCTCAGCAGGGTTGCCAAGCAAGGCCAATGGAAGCTGAGGAAGGACCAGCCAGGGCAGATGATGCTAGGGCCTCCTGGGGGTGTATCCAGGCAGGGGCAGGACAATACACTAGCGTTTTCTCCAAGCCCTGCTTGGTCCCTGTGCAATTAGCCAGATTTTTCAGAATAGCTCTTGCCCTCCCAGCCTTCCTTACCTCCTTCCTTTTCTCTTAAAAATTTTTATGATGTGTTTTTTGACAGCCAGCGCCTCTCGGATGCTCGCTGCACCAGTCCGCGCGGTGCACCGAGTGACAGCTGGGACATCGCCACGCGAAACCAAATGCAAAATTTACGGCCGCCGCCGCTTCTCTCTTCGGGGTGGTTAATTATCTTAATTACTTTTATTATCTTTTATCTTTCAAGATCCTAAATTGCTTATTTCTGCCTCTCCTGCCAAAGGCGACCACAGATCTTTTATTGGCACACGCGGTGGGCAGACCAGGCGGATGTGCGACTTGCTGGTAAAAATTAAAGGAACCTTGATTTATGGCCGCCTTGGCGTGGCTTGAATCCTACCGAGCTGGGGGGTGGGGGGGTGGGGAGAAAGAGTTCTGTAGGCTGATGGGGGCGGCGCGCCGCAACTCTTGACAAAGTCTTTGCTTTCTCGCTCCTTCTGCCCCCTCCTGTCTTCCCTGCATCCTTTGCAGGCGGCAGGGAAAAGTCATTTCTCTCCAGCAAGTCGGAGCTCTGGAGAGAAGAATTACAGGCCTGGGCGGCGGTCACGCTTCCCCCAGGAAGCTGGGAAAGGTGATGCGGTTGGAAATCAATCCATCCCCGTTAACATTTCAAGAGAAGGTGGGGGGGCAGTGATCATGGAGCCTCCAGAGCGGGGAGGTAGGGGATTGGGGGAAACTGCAGGTTGGGGATTGTGGCCATAAGCTCAGAGCGGACCATGGGGAGTGGAGTGTCCAGGACTTGGATATGTAGGGGCCGTCTGAGGTGTATGGGTCAATTCAGGGGAGTGGCTCTGGGTCCAGGCGGCCCTAGGACCTAATGTCAGTCCTCGGGCCCTCCAGCCGCTGAATGCAGCCGACTAGGAAGGGACCGGTACTCAGAGCAGTTGCCTCTGAGCCCCACTCGGCCGTGCTGGATGGGAAGCCACAAGATCTGGATGCGGCCTTGGCCCGAGCTTTGGGTCCCTGTGTAAGCCATGACGTAAGCATGACCTCCCCCGATCTTGTCTTCTCCAGCCACAGAGGTGCTGGGGTGGTGGTGGATGACAGCTGAGTAAATGCAGCATCTGAGTGACTGTGAGTGCCACCCCAGGTGACAGACACTGAAGCCCAGAGAGGTTGAGTTACCTGCCTAGTGCTACACAGCACCACCCAGGAGACAGTGATGTCATGCCAAGGCTTCCTCTTATCTTGCTGGGGACCTACAAGACACCTGCTGGTTGTCACTTTTCTTGCTGCTGCGACGGGACGCCTGACAAAAGCTGCGTCCGGAAGGAAGGGTGGACTCTAGCTGGCAGTTGGAAGGTGTGGTCCCTCATGGTGGGGAAGGTATGGCGGCAGGAGCTGGAGGCAGCTGGTTCCATGTGTATGCATGCTCATGTGTGCATACACATGTGTATGTGTGTGCATGTTTGTGTGAAAGTGTGTAGAACCATGTGCATACATGTGTGTATCTATGTATGTATATATGCATGTGTCTCTGTGTGCATGTGCATGTGTATATGTGTACATATGTGCATGTGTATGCATGTGTGTATGTGTGTACATGTGTATTATCTGTGTGTGCACGCGCCAGTATACGTATGCATGTGTCAGTGTGCACACATGTGCATGCATGTTCATATATGTATTGTGTATGTATTTGTATACACGTGCATGTGCATACACGTGTATATCTATATTCATGTGTCTTGTGCAAGTATGTACATGTGTGTGCATGTGTATATTCTGTGTACAAGTGCATGTCTATGTTCATGTATGTGCACATGTCGGTGTGCATATGTAGCGTGTCTATGTGTGTGTGTGTCTGTGTGCATATATGTACACGTGTATATGTGCCTGTGGGATATATGTGTCGGGGCATATGTGTACAGGTGTGTGTGCGTGTCTCTGTGGCCATGTATGTGTGTGTACATGCATAGACCATAAACATGCCCTCTCCTGTGTTTCGGGCAGTGGTGACCGAGCTCTCCTGGGGGCACTGTCCTGTGAGATGGACAGTGAGTGGACACCACTGGGCTTGATCTACATCCCGGCTGCTGTTCATACTCCCCTCTCAGGGAATGTTCGTCAGGGGCGAGGCTCACAGCTCACCCATTTCACAGAAGAGGAGTCTGCGGTCAGAGCAGCGAGAAGCCTTGTCTGCAGCTGGCAGGCACTGGCGTCGGGGTTTGGCCCTCACTTATGTGGCTCTCTGGTCTGCTTCTGGAATGTTCTGTGAGAAGTGGATGATGGTGGGCAGACGGCTGCGGGCCCTTTGTGGCCCTTTCCAGTTTTCCTTCCTCAGGCCTCTGTGCTTCATGGAAGGCCTGGGAGACCCTGTGGGGGGTTTAGCCTCCGCCACCTCTTAGCACAAAGAATCTCACACGTTTTCTTTCCATGGAGCCGGCTCAGCAGCACTTTGAGTTTTCCTGAAAATTGCTTCCCCGGAAGATGCGGGCACAGGCGACGCTTCTCCCTTCTCTGCGTCTTCTCACAGTGTCTGGGGCCACCGGGTGTCCCTGAACCACTGGACCCACCCCCTTTTATATCTGCCACCTTGTGTGCATTTGCTCTTCTCTGGGCATGGGAAGGGGGCGATGACGTCATCCTAGCAGATCACAGGCTCTACTGAGCAGGACGAAGATGCAGTTGAAGGCAGCTAGGTGGGAGCAAGATGCCCCTAAAAGGAAATTACGACCCTCCAGCCAGATTCCTCAGGGTGCCCGCCCACCCTCCATGCCCGTCTTTGTCCTCTGCCTCCTCCCTCTCTTGGCTTCTCTCTAACGTCCAGGTCTCCTGCCTCAGGTCCTCCTTCTGCCCCAGACACGTTCTCTGGATGGTTCCACACCACATGGCCACGTCTGCAGGCCATGCTCCTGAGTCAGGGGGCACGCAGGCCACCCAGGGGGCTCCAGTAAGAACCAATAGCCCTGGCGGCATCTCCCTGTGCATGTGTGTGCATGCGTGTGCATGTGTACAAACGTGTGACTATGGTGCGTGTGCACATGTATATCCAGGTGTGCGAGCCTGCATGTGCGTAGAGGCCAGGGGTGGTGGACCTGGCTGTCCTGCCCTCCCGCGCACACGCCTCTCCTCTTATTCCCTGGGGACAGGGCTAAACCTGGAACCTGGAGCTCGGCTGCTGCTCAGTGAGTCCCCGCCACTCACCCGTCTCCCTCCTTCTACCCTGGCACTGGGATGGAGGTTTGTGTAGCCATGCCAGGCTTTTAAAAAAATTTTAAATTTTTCTTTCCACGGGTGCTAAGGATTTGAACTCAGGTCCTCGCGATTGCGTGGCAGGCATTTGACCCACTAGCACCCCCTCACACCCCTTCCGCATTCTTTTCCGTCTTTGCCCCGTGGATCTCACCTGTCAGTCCATGTAAATGAAGGGCCCTGTGATGATGTGGGCCTGCTTCGCCTCCACAGGGGCCGCTTTGCGTCCATGCCGTCCCTGCACCAACATGGTGCCAGCTCTGCAGGGGTGGGCATCCACGGCCTGGTGGGCTCAGTAACAAACCTGCTTCCTTCAGAGGGACTTCCATGGGCCTGGGCAGGCAGGATACAAACTCAGAGCTTCGTGTCTGGGGAAAACTGGCCCAGCTTCACCAATCGGCTCTCCAGTCCAGGAAACGGAGGCCAGAGGTTTCTATGGACATACCCTGGGTGTGTGCATGTGTGTGTATGCATATGCAAGTGTGTACATGTGGGTGCACATGTATGTTTGGGGTGTATGTTGGGGTGTGTGTGTATGTGGAGGGCAGAGCATAGTTTTGATACATGTTTTGATGTGGGTACACTTGTATATTTGTGTGTACATGTGTGTGTGCTTGTGGGTGCATATGGATGTACATATGGGTACACCTGCATGTATGTAGGCATGCATATATGTATGTGCATGCCTGTGTGTTTGGGTGTGCATGTAGTATGCATGTATGTGTGTTTAGGCATGCATGCATGTGCACGTATGTAGACATGCATGTGCAGGCCAGAGAATAGTTTCAGGTGTCATCCTCAGGATGTTTTCCATGGCAGGGTCTGCCACATAACCTGGAGCTCATTGGTTCGGCCACTGAGTACCAAAGACCCATGAGTGTCAGGGATGGCAGGTGTGTGCTACCACACCTGGCTTTTCCCATGGGTCCTGGGGATCTGAACTCAGGCCCTCACACCAGCTCAGCAAGTACTTTACCCCCCAAGCCACCTCCTCACCTCTGACCCAGATCTCCACCCACAGCCGCCCCCTCCTTCGACCCTCAGCAGAAATGAGCTTGTAGGCCTCATGTGCGGCCAGGAACCGCAGAAGTGGAACGCTGGGAGCTGAGAAGGGGAGGAGGCGCAGGGCCCAGAGGCCATAGTGTAAAGGACATTTGCATACGCCCAGGAGAATGCACAGGACAGCCTCAGTTGGTTCTGGTCCAAATCAGTATCCCCTGAAAGCATACGGATTAGGGGTCCTCAGCGCTTTAGGCACTTGAAGAGGTGGAGCCTGCTTGTTGTCTGCTGGCTTTGGGGGTGTGGCCTTGAGCAGAAGCTGGGATCTTGGTCCCCTCCACATTCCAGCCTTGAGGGGAGCAGCCCGGCAAAGCCGCTCTCCACCATCCCCTGGGATACATGCGGAGACCCAGTCCCGAAGCTGAGAAACCAACCAACCTCAGGCCGAATCTTCTGCAACCCCGAGTCCAGAGAAAGCTCTTCTCTTCACGAGCGCCCCTCTCTTGTACTTAGTCACAGGCCAGGAAGCCGAGCAGCAACGAGAAATGTCTGACGTTAGCGGCAGTGATCCCAGATCTGCTGTGTCGTGGAGGCTTAGCCTGTTGCTGGGACCTGGCGCGGCTTTATTCTACCTGCTTCACGCTGGGGCGAGACATAATCAGAGAAGGAGACCATGTGTCCTAAAGCCCCAGGGCCCCATATTCAGCAGAAACTTTTACCTGCCTGCTCTAGTATGCAAAGCACCATGGGGGAAAGAGGATGCTTAAGGGAAAGAAAAACCCTAAAAACCTCACAAAGGAAACATGATGTCACTTACAGTCCTGCATCCCTCAGGGGAACTACAGGATGCAATGTCTGGCCCCTCGTTCTCCCAAAGGAGCTGTTGGATACAATCTGCTACAACGGCGGTTACACTGTTGCAGAGAGCCGGTCTCAGCCGTTCAGTCCCTCCCCTGGGCCACCAGTCATTTCTGCTAATGCTCCCTTGGGTGAACATCTAGGTCACCATCCCTCCCAGGGCTGGATTTAATGTGACAGCGCATCTCCTTGGGCGTCAGTTTCCTTCCGCGACCTATGTGCTCAGCAGCTTGTGCACAGGCCGCGTGTGACACCATGCCTCGTCACGCCACGCCACGCCACGCCACGCCATTTCTCCTTCACGTCCCCAGGAGCAGGGCCGACCCTTTACTTCACTTCCTGGTTTTCATTAACTGCCAAATATTGACTCTAAAACAATCAAACAAATGTGCTTTCTTTAGCTGCCTTTAGCTCTCTCGTCTCTGACTCGCTCCAAACTGACCCTTGTTGTGCCCGGGATGGACCTGGAGTCTCGCGCATGCCAGGCGTGGGCTGTGCCACTGGGCCACATCCCAGGCTGGCTCGAATGCTCTCTCCCTCTGCGGAGAGTCGCTCACAGGAGGAAAAGCCTTGAGGTTAAAACGGACGTTGGAAAACACTTGGGAGCAAAAATTTAGAGGGAAGCTGAAGACTCGGCATTGAGCCCCGAGTATCTGTCCGGTTGTCACGCCCTCACCACCCACAAAAAAAGCAGTGTATGTGTGTCTGGGGTGGTTGCAGGGAAGATTCAGACATAAGACAGGGACCCCACCCAGAGAGGCCCTGGGTTGGGGCTGAAGTTCAAAGGTCAGGGAGGGCTGTGACCCTCCACCTCCCACCCCCATCCTGAATGCCACCCCCTTCCTGGTTCTCAGGCAACTCTTTTGCTCCCATGCCTGGGACCAAGGTGGGATTTTGGAGGGCAACTGTGGTGTGGGGTGGTGCCACCAGGGATAAGAAGCTGGCTGCCACCCCTCCCCCCAGCAGATACTCCTGTCATCAGAGATCTTAGTCCTCCATCCAAAGGCCTTTCTCCACTCACTCCATGTTCCTCCCATGTAGGAGTCCTACACCTGCCCTCTGTCCTGCCACATCCCCAGACCATGGACGCCCCCTGTCTACCCCCTAGCCAATGTTTGTGACACTTTCCTCCCTCCGTTGGGAAGTCCTTCCGTAGATCACATGGGGCTGAACGTCACCTCCTCAACTTACCCACCCTGATTGCTCCTCTGGCTCACTGCAGTTCCACATGCCTCTCCTTGGGGACTCTGAGCTGTTTCAGAGACATGTTGGGGTCCTCTGGCCACCCCAGGAAGATTCCAGGAGCTCTAAAGGCACAGCTGGGCTGGGCTGGTCCCCAACTAATCCAGTCAGGACCAGCGAAGGTGGGCGATCCCAGGTGGGCTCAATGAGATCCCCAACGGGCTAGTGTGCGGTCCAGGCCGAGATCATACAGCCTGTGTATACTCGTCCTCCTGCAATGACCAGTCCAGACTCCACGGCGATCCCACTGTCCAGTGTTACAAGCAGTACATGGAGACAGTTCATTCCCCTTGAGGAGTCTTTCAGCACCCGCCCCTGGCCTTATTCAACTCAGCCACAGAAAAGCAGAAGACAGGGGGAGAGGTTAGAGGGGATCAGTGGGAAAAGTGCTTGCCATTCAAGCACAAGGACCTGAGTTCGAATCCCAGTACCCACATAAAAACCAGGTAGGCGCAGCACACATTTGCAACCCCAGCACAGAGGAAGTGGAGAGGGGGGGGGTGGTCCCTGGAGTAGCTGGCAGGTCAGTCAGGTCCAACAGAGACCCTGCCTGACAAAATAAGACAGAGTGACAGGAAGACTTTGCCGTTCATCTCTGACGCCACAGGACACCCCCCTCCACACACATACCAGAGAGCAAGTAGCACTCTGTCCAGGGGCAAGGGGGCGTTTGGAGGATCCCAGTGGCTGTAGTCGTTGTCTCCTTGCCACCATTTCCAAGCTAAAGAATGCTGGTCAGAGGGTGTCGGGACCATGGGGGAGAAGTTGAAGGTACAGACAGGGAGGGAGGGGAGAGGAAAGGAAAAGAGAAACCAAGCAGCGTGGGTTTGTCCATCCGAAGACCAAGGAGATCTGGAAATGCAAAGTGCTGGAGGCTTGCTCCGGCTCTGCAACACCTGTCTCTAGAAACTAAGTACCTAAAAGTTCTGCCCAGGTCACAGTGCCGGTAAGAAGGAGGAACGGCCTGGGCCTGGGTCGGCCCCACCCAGCTAGGCTCATGCAGCAGCCGGACCCGCATAAACATTCGGTGCGCGTGTGGCTCGCAGCCACTTTTTAATAGAATCGCTTAAAACAATTAATTACCAGGGTTTTCATTCAAGCCGCGGTGCAGAAGATGTGCCGGCAATAAAAGGCGTTTATCCGCCGGCTTCTCCAGGCCTGTTTGTTATTAAGATATAAATGAAATCATCACAGATGTTCCAGTTTTTAATCTAGGCCCGGGAAGATCAGAGCCAAGAGTGGCCTAAGCCGGCTGATTTCATTACCCGCGCATTCATTAGCAGGCCGCGTCTGATTGGGCGCCATTTTTCTTGGGTGGCTCCCCGCCCCTGCTTCTTCAACAAATTATTAGGATAATTTGTTCATTTTCCCTTCTGGTTGGACTCACAATCTCCAAGGTGTGGGAGGGGAGAACCCCAAGGACTCCATTTGGGGTCCTTGCGGGGGCGGTGGGGGCAGGAGGGGGAATGGATCATTCGCCCTCTTGCAGGTGGGTGACACTCAGCGTCCTGTCCAGGTGTGCCTATCGGGCAGAAAAATTTCAAAATGTCTAGAAAGCAACACCCCCACACTGGGAATCTTAGCAATGACTTTAGGTGTCCACACGGGACTTAAGACACATGTTCTTGATGGAACCCCGCAACCCGGAGGAGACAGAATAGCTGCTTGCACCTTGGGCTGAGGTCAGCATGCTGTGGGCAGCAGCCAGGACTGGCCCAAGACCCCGGGACTGGTTAGTTCAGGGTCAGGAGTTCAGGACTCGAAAACGGGTGCCTGACTCCAAACTCCACCACAGAAGGTTCATCTGCCCTGAGGGTAGTGCTGAGGCTGGGACTACCAAGTGTGCTGGGTGTTTAAGCAGCAATTATTTAGTACCAAGCACTAGTACCTAGCACCAGTACTGAGCACTGTGCCAGCCACAGAGAGGTGTTTAGTGCCATCTAGGAAAACAGGCTCTGGGTACGGAGGAATGCTGTCTAATGGAGTCACGGGGGCTGATGTGACCCAGATGTGGTGGGGGGGTCACCCACATCCCTTGAAAAGGACACAGGGGAACCTTGTTGAAAACGAGGAGAATTTCACCGCCGTAGGAAGCAGAAAGGACTTGTTCAAGGCCACCCGGCCGAAGGCTGGGATCCCGTCCGTGGCAGCTGCAAGGCAGCACCCTTTCCCAAACCATCTCCCAGAGCTGCGTACTCCCATCAGCAGGGACGGTCCCGGGCCAGAGGAGGGCAGGCACCTGGGGACTAGGGTCTCCTGAGACCATTGGAGCATAAGCTATGTCTTGGCTGGCGAGGTCCCTGGAAGGGAAAGGTCAAGGGGCTGTGAAGAGGATGGGGGGGGGCAGGCGCCCTCCTAGATTCCCTGCCAGCGCCCTGCATGGAGCGGCCCCTGCGGCGGGCTGATTGTTTTCCTCCTCCCGCCTGTGGATGGTCTAGCGTTTCCATCAAGTTCCCAAGAAAAAGAATGGGGGGAAAAACATGGCTTTCATCCCCCCCGCGGGCAGCAGAAATTGCTTTTTTATGAAAGTTCTTGTGGTTTGTTATTTCCTGGGCTCTGCGGGCCAGACACCCCCCCACCCCCTCTTCCTACACACACACACACACACACACACACCAGCGTGTGCCACGGTGTTCCCAGACTGACTTCACAACATGCAGAAAAACTGGGTTGGTGTTCCGGGGCGAGCGGCGTGATGGACTGACTCACACAGGGAGCTGACTTCAGGAGCACTGGACGCCACACCTGCTGCTTCGGCTTCCTTGACAGGTGGTAAGGACCGTGACCCGCTCCAAATGCTGTTGGTGTGAGCGAGTCCACAGGCTGAGCGAGCCGCGGACGGCTGGAGCAGGGGCCTCGGTAGATCGCTGAGAGGGTTTGACACTCTCCCGCTCAGGGTGACCTGGCGCACCATCTCACGACCAGCAATCTTTTTATTTTTAATGAATGGCTATGCATGTGAGTGGCATGTACATGTGTGTTTGTGTGTTTGTGTGTGTGGAGACCGGAGGATGGCCTCACGTGTCATCCTGGGACAAATAGCCACCTCCTTGGAGACGGGGTCTCTTACTGTCCTAGACAGGACCAGTGAGGCTAGATTGGCAGCCAGTGAGTCCCAGGACTCTCAGACTCTGCCATGCTTTCCTGTGACAGCACTCCTGACTGTGTGTGTGTGCACATGCAGTGTGCATGTACATATGTGTGTGTGTACCTGAGTGTGGAGAACACACATGCTATGCGTGGTATCTGTGTACATATGACATATGTGCAGTATGTGTACATGCAATGTTCATGTGCATGCCTGTGTGTACATGAGTGTGATGGGTGTACATGCAGGCAGCGTGTGTGAAAGCCCTGTGTCATGTGTGTGCATGCATGCACACACGCATGCTCTGTGGATCCAGTTCAGGCTTCCATTGGCAAAGCAAGCACTTCACGTTCTGCGCCGTCATCTCCCCAGCCCTCTCCCATTTCGAGGCTCTGTAGGATTAAATAAAAACTTATGGAGGTATAAATAGTTTGAAGACAGCCTTGGACAGCTTCCTGCATAATCATGCCGGGTCTTACTAAAGGCACCTGCTCCCGGCAGGGCTGTATGCTGACTCCGCTCCCACCCCTAGGGTGATACTACATGTCTCCTTCAGCTCCCAGAGGAGCAGCTTTGAGTCTGCATCTCCCTGGCCAAAAGCCTTTGCTAGTAGGTGAAACTTGGGGAGATACTGTTCTTTCCATTCATGTTTGCTTTTCTTTCTGTCTTTCAAAACCAGTTGTTTCTGATGAGCAAGGGCATGTCAGTCATCACCTGTGCATGCACTGCATTACTAGTACACCTTTTATGCACTTTTTAATGTTTGAATTTTGGCCTAGGCTGGCTCACCCCTCCTCCGAGATCCTGGGGCTCCCATATCCTGGGTGGTCACCCCATTGCTTCAGACTTAGTGCAGGCACCCAGCGTGGCACAGTGCCCCCTAGCCCATAGCTCGTACACCCTCGAGACCCTCCTGCCACCGCCTCCGAGAGGCTGGGACCACGCGTGTATGATGCCATGTTCTATTTTCTCTAAGTCACAGTCTGTGCTCATGGATGGGCTCCAGACATCCCCTGGGTGCCCAGATCCATAGACTCTCTAACCCCCGTGCACAAGGCATTTGTATAGAGCCTGCATTTGTCTTTCTGTGAGTTCAGTCCTGGCTGGGCAACTCCCAGCCTCTGATACAATGTCTCAGCAGCACAAGCCAGTGGTGCTACACCCCGTCACCTGGAAAGCAAAGGCAAGAAAAGTCAGGGCGATATTTCCAACCCTCAGTTGTTAGAACCCAAGGATGAGGGGTGCAGAGGACCCGTGACAGTTGGAGTCTCTTGAGCCATGATGCAGGAAGCCACAAAGTCCTCACCGTGGATAGGACTGTCCCCCGGAAGACCAGCTCCAAGGGAGATGAGCACAGAAGTCATCGAGGCTGTAGCTGCAGAGAAGTAAAGATGTTTGTAATAAAAATCAGATTTCGACATGAACCAAAGCAAATTCACTTTCACATGCATCATCGATGTGTCTACATCTCTCCCTGCATCTATGTGGCTGTTGCTGTGTCCACGTGCTTGTGTTTAGCCATGTATGTACATGTAGAATGGACAGGGAAGAACTGGTTGGCTCAGTCAGCAGAGCACTTGCACACAAGTCTAAGGGTCTGAGTTCGATCCTCAGGACCCACGTTAAAAAACGGGGCATGGTGACACATGTTTAGGTAATTAATCCCTGAGCTGAGAAGGCAGAGATGGGTGGATCCCTGGAACTCACTGGCCAACTAGTCTAGCTGAATCGGGGGGCTCCAGTCCCACTTAGGGACCTCATTTCAAACAATAAGATGGAAGGCTCCCTAGGGATACCCAGGGTTGACTTCTGACCTCTACATGGCCACCTATGGGTATAAACACCCCCCCACTCACAAAGAGGAAGCAGTTCACTATCTAGATAGCTCTGCACAGACATGTCGTGGTGAAAGCACAGTCCCCCAAATACCTGGAGAGCGCATCTTAGAAGGTTCCGGGCGCAAGACTCATGACCAGCAGAACAAAAATCCACTGGTGGTCCACAGTGTCCAAGTGCTGAGGGACGGTGGCTGTCAGACCCATGCCTTGTGGTGGGATCACAGCTAGAACATTCCATGACAAACAAACCTCAGACACCATCATGATTTGGAATGTGTGCTGTCTGAACCTTTAGTTGTTTGGGAAGGTCAGGGCACCTTTAGGAGGTGAAGCCTTGTTGGAGGAAGGCAGCCACAGGGGGTGGGCTTTGAGGTTGGGTAGTCCCGCCCTGCTGGAGTGAGTGAGTCTGCTCTTGTTCTTGCAGCAGCAGCAGCTCTCGGCCGCCATGACGTCTGCAGTGACTTAAGCCTCCTCCAGCTTCTGCCAGCCAGCCCTTTCCCAACGTGAAGGACTGTATCTGCCCTCTGGAACCGTAAGCTGAACAAACCTCCCTTTCTCCTTTACATTGCTTGACTTTGAGTGGTGTCTCCCAGCAACGGAGAAAGAATAACCAGTACAAAGGCCAAACACAGACATCCTTCCACAGAGCGGCTTCTCAGACGTCCCCTGTGATAGTTAATCCTCAGTGTCAACTTGACACACCTGGTATTAACTAAGATCAGCTGAGACACCTGAAAAGATAGATGATCTGGATGATACAAAGATCAGCCCCAGATCCGATGGAAACCTCCCTAGATCTCATTGAAACCTCCCAGTAGTGAACCAAATAAAAGGAACCACCAAACAAAAGAAGAGAGAAGAAGAATGTGGATGTTTGCCAAGACAGCCTGCCAGCTTCAGCCACCAGCCATGTCACCTCTGCTGTGAGAGACTGTATCTCCCCTTTGGAACCCTAAGGCAAATAAATTTCCTTTTCTCCCTTATGTTATTTGACTTTGGGTATTCTCTCAGTAATAGTTAAGAGTAACCGTTACACCCCCCGAATAAATTCCCAAAGGATTTGGGGAGAACCTGGGGCATGGTGGGGACAAGGAGTTCAGGGTACGCCACAGAACCAGAAGACCCTGGAAGTCATCAACTTGCACCAGGAATGAGAGAAGATCTAATGCGGAACTTTTCAGGAACTTTACCTGAATCAAGTTGTGGCTTTTGAAGAAAAGGGTCAGCTCTCTGTAGGAGAAAGAGATGAGCCACAGATTGGATAATGTTTGCAAACGACCATCTGTCTGGTCAATACTGTGATCCAAACATGTAAAGAGCTCTCACGATTCAATAGTAAAAAAATACATAGCTGGGTGAAGAAGGGGACCTGAGACCATCTCAGACTCTCCATGGAAAGAAGTGGTGGAGGCGGTCAGAGCCGCACATAGTGGGAAGTCAAGGGGCACGTGCAGTAGGCCTTCACTGAGAACCACGAAGGCAGGGATCTGTCAACTGGGACCTTCGTTCTCTTTAGAGCCTGGCGTCATTTCCTCTTGGTGGTCCATAGCAGACAAATGTGCACGCACACACACGTGCATGCACGTATGCACACACCTACCTGTCTACCACAGGGCCCTCCTTCTGCCTTCCCACAATGCCAGTGTGCCTCAGGACCTTTGCCCCTGTCGCCATCTCTTCCCAGAGGCCCTTCGCTCTCCCTTCATGAGCTCACCATCCCTCCCAGGCCGAGAGAGCCTGACCCGATCACTCCACGGTGCCTCTCCCTCTATTTGCATTTGGACGCTTCTCCGTAGAGGTGGTTTTGTCTGTGGACTATTTGATTCCTTTTCTTTCCACCACCAAACCCTCAGTTCCCCAAGGACAGGATCCTGGGCCTGGCACACAGCTGAGACCCCTGGAGTCTTGAACAGGGACAAACTCCCTGGTGACATGGGGCTGACCACTCGGGTTTCCCTGGAACGGTTGTGGTTTTAGTTCCCAGAGTCGCATGGACCAGGAATCCCCCGCATTGCCAGGCATACGGCAGTACCTGGTTGGTTCGAATGTGTGAAATAAATTGAAGTAAAAATGCCTGAGTCAAATTCCAATGAACGTCAGCGGCCCCCTGGGAGGCTCGTGTTTCAATAGCGCCCCTCTCCATGCCCAGTCTGATTCATGCTCTCTCTCTCTCTCTCTCTCTCTCTCTCTCTCTCTGTGTCTTTCTCTCCTCAGCAGTTTTGAGGCAAGCACCCCCACTCTGTGTATGCCCCCACCAAGATGTCCTGCCACCTCCCTCCCCAGGACCAGGAACAACAGAGCCAAGTGGCCCCAAACCTCGGATCCTGTGAACCAAATTCACGGGGTCCCCACGCATCTTCCCACAGATGGAGATTCGACTTGGGACAGCAAGGTGGCTTAGAAGGTCAAGGAGTGTGTGTGTGTGTGTGTGTGTGTGTGTGTGTGTGTGTGTGTGTATGTGTATGTGAGAGAGAGAGAGAGCAGGCATGTGCACATGCATGTGAATGTGTATGCAACGAGTGTGCATGTATGCCCATGTGAATGTGCATGTATATGTATATGCTTGTGTGTATATGTCTGTGTTTTTGTATATGTATATGTGTACATGCATGCATGCATATATGTCTGTGAGTGTGGCCATGCCTTATGTATGAATATGTGCATGTGTGTATATCTGTGTGTGTGTGCGTATGCCCATGTTGCATATTTATGGATGTATACTACATGTGCATTTTATGTGTACATGTGCATGAGCTTGTTTTTTGTCTATATGCATGTGCACACGTGAACACACGTATGTGGGTGTTTTGTACGTGCCCACACATTTGTGGTAGTGTGTGTTTGCATGTATGTGCAGATAGGCCTCTCTCAAATAAATGGAGTTAGCCTTTCTCCCAGTGTTGGCAGCTCGTGGCACAGAGGCCTGGTCTAGGTGCCCTAGGCCTGTCTGGTGAAGCCGGAAGCTGAGCCTGCAGATGTAGGTGAGCGCAGGTAGGGGGCGGTATGCAGGCCCCCCAGCAAAGTACAGGGCTGAGTCTCAAAGCCAGGGGCTGGGGGGAGACCGTCAGGGAAGGGGCAGGGAGTGGAGCGTGTGTCTGCCTCGCAGGCCTGGCTGGGGACACAGCCGCGGCTGACACTGGAGCTGATGGGGGAGGAAGGGGGAGGGGTTTGAGCGCTGCCCGCAGATAGCCCCTCACCTCAGGGTGTCCTAGCTCAGCTTGTGCTAGTAGAATTTATGTGGGTGGGAAAGAAGGAAGAAAGAGAGGGGATCAGTCAAGGCTCATGGTAGAGGCCGTCTGCGTGCACTGCTCTTGGGGTCTTGGGGTTCCCTGAGTGGTGCTGCTCTGTGGGGCCGACTGGCTGCCCCCAAATTCCCGAGTGGAAGCAATCACTCAGTATCTGGTGAGGGGCCTGCATTGGGAGCCAAGGCCTTTAAACTGGTGAGCGAGAGGGTGAAACACTCATCCTATTTGGCTGTGCCCTTAGCAGAGCCCCTCCCAGGGACACTGTGAGGGAGACAGAGACCCCCGTCAGGGGTCCACAGAGAGACACTGAAGAAAGCAGCCTGACCTCGCCTTGACCTTGGACATGCTCCCTGCAGAACGAGGGAGATGCCCAGCCTCGCTGCAGAGACAGCCCAGTGGGTGCCCGGAATGCCCAGCGGGTGCCCGGGGACCGACTGTATGCAGGAGGATGAAGGTAGGGTCCAGGTCCCCACTGCTCCCTGTCTCTTAGCCCAACCAGGAACTCCTGGCTCCCATCAATCCCACCTGAAGAGAATCAGAAAGAGAGACTAGAGCCAGAGGCCCGACCCTCAGCGCCCCCCGCTCCCTTCCCAGCAACGCTGCCAGGCTGCGCGTCACCTCCGCAGGCCACAGCACAATCTTCACAGGCCCGACAGTGACAGCTCATGAATATTTATCAAACTGCCGGGATACGCAGTGAGAAGAACAAATAATAAAGAGGAAAGGGAGGAGGAGGAGGAGAGACAGAGAGAGAGAGAGAGAGAGAGAGAGAGAGCGCCTTCCTCACGCTTGCACCTTCCCTTCCCGGACAGGCCGGGATGCAGCCGAGGATGCTGGATGCTGATATGCTTTCTGCTGGTCCAGGGGACGGAGGGAGCAGCTCCTCGTATAATGAGATTGAGTCTTAAATTGAAAGCAGGAGCAGCATGTCTGCGGAGCAGACCTCCCCGCTGTGTGTTTATCCCCAAGGCTCTGACATGGAGACATCGTGCTCACGAGCTAGGAGTGTTCAATTAGGTTTTCTGTTATTAATCAGCCAATTAAGCGGCAATCGCTAGGAGATCCATTTTCGCTCTTAAAGAGGTGAGAACCAGGCAGTCCCTCCCCGCCCCACCCCCACATCTGGTTTGGAAATGCCAGCATAGGGGGGGTTCAGGGTCTTAAGGTAATGAGAGAGAGAGAGAGAGAGAGAGAGAGAGAGAGAGAGAGAGAGAGTCATGGTCAGGTTGCATGCTCTGGTTCTAGAATCTTCTGTCAGGAGCAACACATCTTTGATGCCCTGAGCCTCAATCTTCCCATCTGCCAAATGGGAACTTCTGGACCTCGGTCTCGACTCTCAACTCCCTTCCACTATTAGGGTGCTCCAGTCCCATGAGATGTGGACTAAGAGATAAATCTGTTCCATTTCTTTTCTTTTAATGTTTTATTATTTATTTGCGCATGCGCATGTGTGTGTGTGTGTGTGTGTGTGTGTGAGAAAAGGCACTATGAGTCCCTGTGGAGGACCAAGGGTGACTTTAGAAATCATCCTGGATTGCTTCTACCTCATTCTTGCTTTGCTCTGGGATTTCCCAGGCTCTGCTTACCAAGGCCAGAAGTGCAGGCCACCACCATTTCTGCCTAGTGTTTTTATGTGGAACCTGGGATCCAAACTCAGGACCTTCTGTTGTAAGGGAGAGTCTTAACCCCTGAGCCATCTCTCCAGCTCAAATCCGTTCTATTTCTGAGATGCAGGAAATGGAACCCAGCACCTCGCATGTATTAAGCACGTCCCTTACCACCGAGCTGCACCCCCACCTCTGAATCTGGCATCCTGGGGGGCTAGCCCATGCTGGCGGGGGCAGCGGCGAGAGGAGTGATGGGGTGTACTGGATGGAACAATGAATTGAACAAGCAATTCAGCCGAGGGCGGGGAATGCTTCCTTTGAACATCTTGGAACAGGTGGTCTCACAAGCACCCACTCTGCTTTTATGACTTTAATTTGGTGGCTCCCAGCAGGCAAATTCCTGCCCTAGGCTCTCGGAGATGAGTCTCCCCACGCAGGACAGAGTTGATTCCATTGCTATCACTGGGCGAGGCTGCGAGGAAAGGGAGTGAGCCAGCCATCTCTGAAACCAGGCCATTGATGTTATGCACGATGTAAGCGCTGACAGAGTATCAATGACGGCGAGTTCCTCAGGAAACAGCTGACGAGAGATCAAGGCTCAGTTGCCGGGCGGTGCGTAGGTTTGAGGCCAGCACACGAGTGATTTGCTCTCAGTCACTTTAGGATCTAGAATTGGTGTAATTAGCATGTAAGTCACCTGCACCTAAGTGTGTGTGCCCAAAGCATCCACTGTGTGATGACACAAAATTCTCCTGTACCCGGAAGCTTCTCGAATGTCAACCAGGAGATCAGAACATGGCATGATAGTGTTTTGCAAATGTTTGTGTAATTAGCACCTGAGTAATGCAGTTAGCACAAGGGTATGTGCATACACATTTTAAAAACTTTATTTATTTGTGTGTGTGTGTGTGTGTGTGTGTGTGTGTGTGTGTGTGTGTATCAGAGGGCACTGTGTGTCCCTGTGGAGGACCAAGGGTAACTTCTGGAATCATCCTGGATTGCTTCTACCACCTTTTGGCTTCGCTCTGGGATTTCCCAGGCTCCATCCACCAGGGCCAGAAGTGGGCACTGCTGTTTCTGCCTGGCATTTTTTACATAGGACCTTGGATCAGAACTCAGGACCTTCTGCTTTCAAGGAAAAGTCTTAACCTCTCAGCCATCTCTCCAGCCTGGTGCTCATGTTTTGAATGATTTGTTGTGCAGTTGATATGAAAATTACCCATGTGCAAAACTCTCCTAAGTGTTTAGTGGGCAGGGGACACATATTTTGTCCATAAGGAATAGCCTCCAAAATGTCTTTTGCAATAAGCACATGTTGGTGATGTACATATTGGTGATGTTACACGGTCCAGAAGTCCACCCAAGGAGGCACAGACAATGAGCTTGACTGAAAAGGATGTTTATTCAATGTGGGTCAAACAGAACTGAAGCTTCAGGACTCCACCCAAGTTCAGGACCTTAGATGGAGCCTTAGGACTCCAGGACTCCATCAGAGTCGGGACCTCAGGATGGAGCCCCCAGTAAAGGCAGGGGGAAGTTCTTATAGCAGTTTCTACGTTGGTACATGCCGTCCAGCTAGTGACTCAAGCTGGCAATTTCAGATAGTGGTTGCAACAGAAATTCAGATAGGGCTGAGGGGAGGGGTGGAAACCTTGAGTGGTGGTCCTGCTGACCCAAGGCTGTAACTATGAAACCAAGTGGTTAGCAGATACCAAGAGCAAGTTTTATCTATCTTCATGTGTAAGCAGTGACTATCTTTATGCGTAAGCAATTTACAGAAGCCAAGGAGCAGTTAGTTTAGGTCAACATTTTTTTCACAGCATATTTTCTATAGCACACTGCACAGTTTCATCACAGAACACAAGAGTGGGGTCTTCCTTTTTCTAGACCATCTAGACCACCACAGTGATATGCATGTTAATTTTGCCTGATTTGTAATTAGTAAACAGTATATTTTGTAAAGGGAGAAATAAGCTCTCTTCATTGACTCAGAATTTGCATGAAAACTACTTACTAGTGGGCATTTCTAAAATGCTTGATTTTATAATTAATATGTAAGTGATTTGTAGATGGATTCTTTTTGTGAACTCGTGCGTGCGTGCGTGTGTGTGTGTGTGTGTGTGTGTGTGTGTGTCTGTGGGCATGTGTACCAGAGGGCACCTGAGTGTATGTACCTGTGGAGGCCAAAGGGTGACATTAGGAATCATCCTGGATTGCTCTGTATCCTAGGGCTTTGCTCTTGGGTTTTCCAGGCTCCATTTTCTAGGATCAGAATTGCAGATTGTGACCATATTTTCCCAGCATTTTTATGTGGTATCTGGGGATCCAAACTCAGGTCCATTTGCCTGTGCAGCAAATACTTTAATCCTTGAGCCATCACCCCAGCCCTATAGGTGGGTTTTAAGTAATTGCTTGGAGAAGTCCTCTCTCTTTCAAGAGATTCTCTTTGATCTCTGTCTGCTAGGCAGCCTACCCAGGGCATTTTAGCAAAGATTGATTGGTTGTTTTTTCACCCATAGGTGAAAAAGGCCAACTCCCTGTGCATATCACTATACTGAGTATATCTTGGATCGAAGTTGATTTGTACAAGATCCAAGGCCCAGAGCATGTCCAGGAAATGGCCAGATCTCAGAGCCTCTTAATTGAGAGAATCAGGCTCATGTGTTCCAGGAAATCTTGAAGGTATCATCTCTGGACCCAGGTCTAGAAACAAGATACAAACAAGGCTAGGACTCATGGTTTCTGAATAGTTTGAGCTTTACCCCAACAGAAAGCCCAAGAAGCTTCTAAAAGACAAGTGCAAAAGAGACAGGAAAGGGGATTGGAAATTGCCAAGCAGTTAGGGTACACTGGGCATTACCCTAACTGATGGGAGAGCTTAGTTACATTGGCCATCCCAGGACCAGGAATGGAGCCTCAGTGTGAGTCAGAGGCAGAAGAGACAAACATCCCTGAGGTCAAAATATCTTGATTCATCCAGGACAACTCTCCTTGTTACATACAAGATAAGAAAAGCATAGAGTGAGTATGCAAACCTTGAGTCAGAATTCCCAGTGTAAACCAAACACCTTTTCAGGGGCTAGATAGAAAAAAAGAATAATCAAACACTTCTGGAAGGGAATATCAAAAGGAACACAAGATGTGATGGAGACTTTTATACCCAGCTGAGCTGTCTCTAAGCTAAGCAGCATCCAGAGAAAATGTTCTTAATCTCTGAAGGGCTTAAAAGGTTCTCATTTAACCTTCTTTAAAAATTACCTCAAGTGACACACAATTAAACAAATCAGAACCCAGGACCAAGGAAGGGCTGTGTTTGCTGTCTCTCTGCCCCTGTGAGAACTATGGAATGTGACCATCTCACAAAGAGAAAGGAATTTTTTGGTTCACAGTTATGGAGGCTGGAGTATAACTGGTTGGCCTGCTATTTAGGGGCTGTAGTTGTATGATGTGCTGAAGGTGTGTGTGTGTGTGTGTGTGTGTGAAGAGACAGTTTGCCTCATGTCTGGAAACCAAGAGGAGACAAAGAGTCTAGGGTCCCAGAAACCTTTTATGAACCTATTTCCTATGACCTCACCATAAAAGGTGTAGCCATCTCTTGTTCGTGTCACGGAGAGGCCAAGGCTGTGGGCAGAGTTAGGTTTTGTAGGACGCTGTAGGTCTGAACACAGCAATGGTGAGAAAAGACTCTCTTGCAGACCATGGCTGGTCCTCACTCAGCCAGAGGTCACATCCATGCAGGACAGTGGACAGGGAGACTTGCATGAATCCCTAAATGAGGGTGGATCTGACCAGCTGCCAGTGTCCAGTGGGACATGTGGCCAGTGCTGCCTAGACCCACTGAACACCCAAGGGAGGACCTCCCCATCTGTGATGGCCTTACGCTGTGCTCCTCCCTCTCTGGGCTTCCGCTCTTCCATCTAATGGGGAAGAAAAAGACAACAAAAAGCTTAGGTTAGGTGTTCCAGACCCAGAGAATTCCAGCATTGAAATGGGTTGGAAGGGGCCAGGAAGAAGGTTCAGGACTTAAAGCCTCTGCTTCATAAACAAAAGGACCTGAGTTCAGACCCTTACATTGCCGCGTCCCTATCCAACTAATCTGGTAGAATATGTCTCAGTTTGGAAAAGATGGATTCAACGTAACATGTTTTGGGATAGGGACATGGCTTTATTTAAGAGAAATAAGGAAAAATATGGGAATTATCAGGCCTTGATGTTTCTTCCCAGCTCAGGCCTAAAGCTTGTCCCCTGAGGAAGGTCACAGTAAAGCCATGAACAGGGGCTGGACACTCTCTCCTAGATAATTCGGGTTTTGCCTCAGGCAGGAAGAATTCTGGGAATTAGGAGTGCCCCTTACCTAGGTTTTGTTTTTTTTGGGATAATTCAAGTTTTGCCTCTGGCAGGAAGAATTCTTCTGGGAATTAGGAGAGCCCTTTACCTGCTCTTAGAGTTTTTTTGGAACTAGCTTCCTGCTCTCTGTTCTAGAGAAGAAGCCTGCTTTTTAAGTTTCAGTCAAATACTAAATAGAAATTTCATGTCTAGTCATTTACAATAAGTAGACTTGTTAGCCAGAATGTGTGCACTGATTTTAAGAAAATTAGAGAATAACTTCTAGAGTCTTAAAACATAGGTTGGGTAAGATTCCCACCTATGTACTAACTCAGAAATTCCAGAAGTATAAGACTATGCTATCAGTCCACTAGAACCTTAAAAGAAACTGTGATACCCTCTTACCCTGGCTGAAGGCCAAGGAAGAGACCATCATGCCAGAAAGTCTAGATGCCAAGACTGCCCCTGGAGATGGTATTTGCAATCCAAACTGGGAGAATCCATGTCAGAAGCAAAGGGGGCCGTAGTCTTTCTTATCCCAAACAGCACTCTTATGAGAAATCACAGAGATGGACCATTCGAGTGCACTCCCACCAATGATCACCTCCGCCCCGAAAGAGACACCCTCAGCATATGGGGCCTGACTGGACCCCAGGTTTGGAGTATGCATGGTTCACAGATGGGTCATCTAACTGGCAATACGCTTCTGGAATTCCTCAAAGGAAGACATAAGCAACCTACTATTAAAGGAATAGAAGGATGCTATTATAGAAGTTATTCTTTTAATAATTATATTGCTTAAGTGTTTTCTTCAGTGCATACCTCAGTGTTCCATCGACAGAACCAGCTATAGCTTATGGGCCTTGAGTATCTAAGTCAAGGCCCCCTTAGAGATGTGGTTTAAGCTTGGATAGTAGAGACTACATGAGCTGCATACATCTTCCCAAGTTAGAACCTGCTGCCATGCCTGGTGCCTATGTCGACCTGCCTAACTAAGAGTATCAACCTGGAGAGGACAACAGCAAAAGTTCATGCTGGGACTTATGGGGTGTTAGGGACTTCTATAGTTAATTGTAAAATATGTTCCTTGCTACAATCAATAGGAGAACATTCTGCCTCTGTATTTTAAAAGAAAGCAGTCTCTGTTAAAATTGCCAACTATGTAGGATCAGCCCCATAGCTATCCGGTGAAGCATTATAGATTAGATAAGTTTGGAAATACTGAGAGAATGTTTCTGTTAAGTGCCTTTGCCCTGAAGCAATGGGTTAGGTTCTTGAAAAAATGTCCACCCTGAAGGTGATTTTTGCTGACTAGAAAATTGTATGTCTGTTGTAGGTGCAACATTCTTTATCCCAAAATTTTCTGTATAAAAGTTGTCACGAAAGTTTCAATAAACGGGTTCAGGATTCACTCGGACGAGAGGGAGCCGCAGTGTGTTCTGTTCTCCGCCCGGTCTTGGGGAGCCCTGGTCTCGAGGCCGCGACTCTGGTCATGCGGCATTACATTCTACATTAAAATGCTGGTAGATATGGCAAAGGCCCACAATTCCAGCCCCAGAAGGTGGATCCTGGGAAGCCTCAGAACAAAACAATAAGGAGGCAGAGCAATCTGGGATCATCCCAGATATCGTCCTTGGGCCTCATCCACAGGCACACACACTCAAGTGTCCTCTTGTCTACACACACAAACGCATGCATACAGATAAATAAATAAACAAAAATAAAAGCTACATGGAGCACAGTTTATTTAAACACCTAATTTAAATAGAGATTGTTGGGAAAAAAAAGCAAGATCCAACTTTATACTGACTATAAGAAACCAACTTTAAATCCAAAGACATGGAAGCTCGGAGTGACATGATGAGAATATGTACTAGCAGAAGAACCATCAGGTAGCTGTGTCAGTATCAGAAGTAACATTTTAGGAAAAAAATATATATACATGCATACATACATACATACATATATACATATATATACACACACATATATGTATATATATATATGGAAGACATGGGAAATCCACATGGAAGGTTCAGCTTTCCTTCTTGGGTTATGTTGATGCAGGATTGGGGCTGTGAAGTGGATCAGCTGCTTGCCTCACAAGCCTGAGGACCAGAGTTCAGATTCCCCAGACTGCATGTAAAAGATGGGCAGGTTTGGTGGCTGTCTGTGTTCCCAGCCCTCAGGAGGCAAAGACAGGGCTGGAGAGATGCTCAGGGGTTAAGATTCTGCTTCATAAGCAGAAGTTCCTGAATTCTGACCCCAGGTCCTTCATAAAATGTCAGGCAGAAATTGAGACCGAATCCTGCACTTCGGTCTTTGGTGGATCCAGAGCGAAGCAAGAAGGAGATATAAGCAATCCAGGATGATCCCCGAAGTCATTTTTGGTCCTCCACAGAGACAAACAGTGCCCTCTGATACACACACACACACACACACACACACACACACACACACACACCAAAATAAATAAATAAAATATTTGAAAAAAAAGAGGCAAAGACAGGAATCCCAAGGACAAGCCAGCTAGCCTAGGTGAATTGAGAAACCCCACCTTCATAATGAAGATACAGAGAGATCAAAGAGAACATTCAATATCATGTTGTCCCCCGACCTCCCAGTCCTCCAATGTACAACTGAACAACCCCGTCAACTGACTTTCTCTGTGCACCAACAAGAGAATGTGATGCACTCCTCTAGTGCACACAGATGAAGTCATCTTTCCTAAGACCGGCCAGAGTTTCAACCAGGAGACAAGGAATGTATTTAGAATTCCAACCACTCAAAGGCTAGTTTCTGAGAGTGATGGAATTGAAGCAAATACCAGAGAGGGATTCAGGAAACCTCCTGCATTCAGAAAGAAAATAAAACACTCACACACAATCCTGATCACAGAGGAATTGAAATTCTTTGGAAATGATTCAAAATTCCACATATGAAAAAATGTGGGATGCAACTAGGGAAGCACACACACACACACACACACCCATATATATATATATATATATATATATACACATACACACACCCATATACAACATACACACGCAGACAGACACATACATGCATACACATACATACATATACACAACATACGTACACATGCATACACAGGCACCTAGACATATACACACTTACACACACATATATACACAGACAGACAGACAGACACACACACACACACACCCATATACAATATACACACGCAGACAGACACATACACAGAGACACATACATGCATACACATACACACTTACATATACACAACATACACACACACACGCATACACAGGCACCTAGACATATACACACTTACACACACATATATACACAGACAGATAGACAGACAGACACACACACACACACACACACCTACCAGTCCCTATAGGTCCAGATGAGAGTGGAACATCTCGTTCAGTGAAAGAGAAACTATGAAATAATTCAGAAAAAAGTCTGCGAAACCAAAGTTGGTAGATAAATGAATAAAAATAAATTAATAAATAAAAGCCCCAGTTCTGCAGGATGAGTCAGCAGAAAGGCTGGTCTGAGTTTGACCCTTGAAACCCGCAGGGTGGAAGGAGAGATCTGACTCCACAAGGCTGTCCTTTGGCCTCCACATGGTTACTGTGTCACGCGAGCACCCAATCACCCACAGTTAGTAAGTAAATAAATAAATATAAAAAGAATTAAAAGGCTCTAAGAGAGAAGGGGGAGGAAGAGACTAAGTAACAAAAGGGTGCACCCTTATAGAATCTGCAGAGTTTGAAGAAGTGATAACACGGATTGTGGAGAAACAATGGATAGTTGTAAATTGAAATTAAAAAGCTGCTGCTTACAATTGCATGTGAAAATATAAAACAGAGATAAGCTGGCTAAGAGACGGACAAGATCTATATGAGAGAAAATGCAATGTTCTCCAGGGAAAATAAACGCCATCAGCAGAGACAAGGGCGGTACCCGTGTTCATGGATGCGCAGACCCAACCTGGCAGGATGCCCGTCTCACACCAAGCTAAGGCAGCGTCCCCTAGGACTGTTCAGCGGGCTTCTGCTGGTGCTGTTGGTGCAGAAACTGATACGACAATCCTGTGATCTCTAAGGAAAAATTTAAAACATGGATTACCCAGACCACTTTGAAAAACTTTAACAATGTTGCAGGCAGTCAGACACTGCGATCCAAAGCTAAGGCTGTGGGTGGAGGAAAGAACACAAAGGTATCCACAGAATTGAAGATAGAGTTCAGAAATAGACCCCCTTGCAGGGGGGATCCCAAAGGCGCACCGGGACGGTCAGCACTGCCAGCTCTACGTGTAGGAGACAGGTGGCAGGGCCACTTGCTAGCGCTTCTCTACATGAAGGTTGTCCCCTGAGCATGCTGGGAGAGGCTGTCTCCATTGCGTGGATTGATGCGTGAAGACTCAGCCTAAACGTGGGTGAGATTATTCCCTGGGTTTGAGGTCCTGGACTAAATAAATAGTGGAGAGAGAGGGTTGTCGAGCTGCCTCAGCTGGTAAGGCATGTGTTCTCAAACCTAGTGACTTGAGTTCAATCCCCGGAATCCTATAGGGTGGAAGAAGAGATGTGACAGATAAGAGTTGTCTTCTGATCTCTACCCCTATTCCATGGCTTGCATGCATGTGCTCTCTCTCTCTCTCTCTCTCTCTCTCTCTCTCTCTCTCTCTCTCTCACACACACACACACACACACACACACACACATATAAATAGGGGCATAAAATATTCCTTGCAAAGATGGAGAGAGAGTCGGAGCTGGAGAGGTGGCTCAGGGGTTAAGCCTTTGCCTTTCAGGCAGAAGATCCTAGATCCCACGTATAGATAGGGGGCCTGTGTTTCTGGTCCTGGTAGGGTGGAGCCTGTGAATCCCGGGGCAGAGTAAACAGGAGATGGAGGCGGTTCGTGGTGGTTCCTGAATTTGTCTGTGGTTTTATATACACGCACACATGCATATACGCACACTTGAATAAGTAATAAATAATAAAAAAATTTTAAAAAAAGAAAAGATGGAGAGAGCAAGCAAGCATTGGTCTTGCCTAGAAGCAAGATGACCAGCTGCTTCAGACTCCTCCTCTTGTAACGTTCCCTCAGCAGTGGGCTGTGACCTGGGATTGCAAGCACATGATACTGGAAATATGTAAAGAACAAGTTATGTGGGTGCAAAACCCGTAGTATGACGTAAGCAATTCCCTCCCCTTGCAAATCGAGGAACAAGGAATCAAAAGTCAGCAGTAGACAGAAGCAAGACTGACGCTCAATAGTACAGACTCTCACTTCACAGCCACACATCGTGTGACCTTCTGGCTTCTGTCTCGAGCTCTCTGCCCACTGCCCGCACCCATCTTCTGCAGCTATACCACGTTCCTGTACCACTCGCTTCCTGGCTCTCCACGCCTCTGGTGTTTTCGACCACAGCTCTGTGTATCACTCTCCTGCACAGCTTCCAGCCCACCGTGCACAGCTTGACCTCCCAGGCTTGCCTCGGGAATCAGGAACCCACCACAGCTTCGCAATTCTTGACTCAGCATGGCTGAAGTATCACCGTCCCATGGGTGGGCATTGGGGGTTCCAACCACGTGAACCACAGACTCTCCTATCAAAGAAAAACCTTTTAAGTCAGTCTACGCCGTCATCCTCAGGAGCTGGTCTATGTGCAGTACCCTGTGCAAAAACCCCGAAGGTTTTATTCTGACTCATGATTGTACAGTTACAGCTCTCTTAGTCCATCTCGGCAGGAGAGAACATACCAACTCCAGGGGCTGAGCAAACTTGCCATGCCTATCCACAGGGATTGCTGAGAAAGGGACAAACCTCATTCACCAGACAGCAAAGTTGCCAAAAGTATGCTGAAGGATGCCAACTTACTGAAACAGCTCCCTCCATCCTACCTACCTGCCCAGGGAATGGTCCGGCTTACGATGGGCTAGATCTTCCCACATCAATCAGACCATCTCCTGCAGGCGTGCTCAGGGCTTGCCTCCACTATAAATTCTTCACAGATGTGCCAGAGCTCAGCCTCCAACCATCAAATGGACCTTTATAGATCTCACTAGCACAGCAGTCTTTCTCAGAGTCCAAGGGAAAGGGCTTGACTTCCCGGGAAGGGCAGAATCTCTTCAGCAGCCACGTTTTCCTTGGCCTCAACTTTAAAAACCACTCTTCCCTATGCAAGCTGCAAGTTTGTCAAATCCTCTGCTCTCCTCTCTCCCTTGCCCCTGTACATCTGGCTAAAGGCAGGTAGCGACAGCCACGCCCCAGCCCGATAGTCTTTGCATCAGCTGCGGTCTGTTGCCTCTAAACTTGACTTCGCTCAGTCTTTGGGTGTACAGGAAACATCACCAAGCTTGGTTCGGGGTGCCCTCTAGATGTGAAATTGTCACTCCCCAGCAGCACCCCTTCTGCCACCCAGCTTTCAACCCACGACTCTTCTCCAAAGACCTCTCTAGAAAAACGCCGTTCCTCTCACTGGCACACGCTGGATCGAGCCTTCCCTTAAGAGGAAGCTAAGCTCTGGCTGCTTTACCTGTGGCTGAGACCCTGTCGGAAGCCCCTGTTAGGTGAGGCCATTTCATGCAGGAGCATAGAGGGCCTGCAGCCGGAGCCACGGGTGTCCAAGCTACAGAGCGAAGGGAGGAGGATGCTGGTGACTGACTAGGAGGATCGCTGGTGTGCCTGAAACTTCAAGAGAGGCTGGGGACAGCCCAGAGCCCAGAGCCGCCAGGTACCAGATCCCTTCCACAGCTGGATTTCAGCCTCCAGACCCCAGTGCTTCAACAGATGGATTATTTATTGATGGTGAGATCCATCTCAGCACGGCAGCATGGGGTGCTAAGACACCCCCTGTCACCCTAAGAATGCAGTCCTCATGCCCTGGGCCCACGGGTCCCTGGGAGCATGAGCCCCACCCACCCTTCAGCATCCTATTAACCACTTTCCCTGGGCTAGGCTACTCCAGCCACACTGGGCCATCCTGTGGTGCAATTCCCTCTGACTCTGTCCCATCTGCCTCACGGCCTTTGCTGGACCAACACTGGTGGGTCTCTTCTAGGCTCTGAGAAGTTGCCCCTGGGGCCCTGCAGGAGCAAGGCCCCCACTGACCCCTGTGTGGCTGCTTACTGTGGTCCATCCTAATAGCTTAGGGATTTCCTTCCTGGTACTTCCCGCCATCACAGATGACGTTCTTTTGCTGTGCACTGATGGTCTGTCTCTCCTGTTGGAACACAGGCTGTGTCTGTAATGTGTGTGTGTGTGGTGGGGGAGGCTCAGTGTGTCCATATGGACCCACTCCTGCTTCACATCCTGGTGTGACTCTGCTTAGTGTGGACATGGCCCGGGACTTGCCTCTGACCAGTGGGACTCAACATGGGGGCAGATGTCACCCATATGGCTGACGGGTAGACCGTTAGGATAGCCGAGAGACGCCTCCTTCCTCCTCACTGGCTTTAACAGAAGAGGTGCCCATGTTGGTAATGTTGGCAATGCTGGCAACAGTCCCTAGCCAGGAGGATCCCCTAGGGAATGACAAACCTCCATCCTCAGCCACAGGGAACAGGACTCTGCCAGCGGCAGCATTGGGACACGAATCCATCCTAGAGAGCCCCAAATTGGGACCAGGGTCCCAGATGGCACCTGCCAGCATCCAGAGGGGGACCCGGAGCCAAGGACCCAGTGAGACTGTGCACAGATGCCTCACCCAGGACTCTGTGGGGGCGAGGAGTGAGTGCGGCTTCAGTCTCTGGGTTTGTGGTAACTTGTTACATAGCAGTTGCTGACTAGCACAGGCAGGTCCTGTCTAGTCTGTTTTTGACTTACAGCCTGGAACTGTCTGTGCTGTGAGCACTTGGTGAACTCACATGGAGTGTGTGGTGGTCATATGCTGTGTCCAGCACGTGTGCATGTGTGTGTGTGTGTGTGTGTGTGTGTGTGTGTGTGTGTGTGTGTTCACAGGTATGTGCCAGTAGAGGTCAGAGGTCAATGTTAGGTGTCTTCCTCTTTGTCCTTCACCATATTTTTTGAGACAGAGTCTCTCACTGAACCTGGAGCTTGACAATTATCTCGGCCAGTCCTCCAGCGAGCCCCAGACTCCTCCTGACTCCACCTCCCTAGTGATGTAGAGACAGAGCTGCAGTGCCATGCCTGGCTTTTTGCGTAGACACTAGGGATTGAACTCGGGTCCCCTTGACTAAGCCACATCCCCAGCTTGGTCTTATCTGTTATTTTGGAGTAATGGACAGAGTGGTGCGTCCCAGGTCTTCTAATGTCATCTTGGTCCTGGGTTTGCCAGGACATCTGTAGCTGCCATAGGTGGGCCTCAGAAAAGACAAAATAGGGCTGGGAGATGGCTCAGGAGTTAAGACTCTGCCTGGTAAGCAGAAGGTCCTGAGTTCAAATCCCAGATCCCACATAAAAATGCCAAGCAGAAATGATAGAGGACTACACTTCCAATTCTAATGGGCAGAGCCTGGGAAATAACAGAGCAAAGCAAAAAGGAGGTAGAAGCAATCCAGGATGATTTCCACAGTTACCTTAGTCCTCCATAGGCACACACAGTGCCCTCTGATACACACACATGCACACACACACACACACACACACACACACACACACACACTAAAAATTAAACAAAAGAAGAAAAGATAAGATAGTGGTTAAAAAAAAAGGAAAGTGGGAGAAATTGAGAGGAAGAGAGGAAATAGATCAGAGGGGAGAGAGGAAAGAGAGAAGAAGAAGGAGAGAGGAAGAGGGAGGAAGGAAGGAAGGAAGGAAGGAAGGAAGGAAGGAAGGAAGAGGAAGGAAGGAAGGAAGAGGAAGGAAGGAAGGAAGAGGAAGGAAGAGGAAGGAAGAGGAAGGAAGGAAGGAAGGAAGGAAGGAAGGAAGGAAGGAAGGAAGGAAGGAAGGAAGGAAGGAAGGAAGGAAGGAAGGAAGAGGAAGGAAAGAAGGAAGGAAGAGAGGAAGAAAGAAAGAGGAAGAGAGGAAAGACAACAGAGAGGGAGGGAAGGAACAGGGCTGCTCCTGGCACTGCAGTCTAGTCCTGGCCGTCCCAGGAAGGCAGGCGTCAGGTTGCCCCTCCCGAGCCTGCAGCCCACAGCTCGGAGACTAATAGCTGTTTACTTAGCCTGTGCCCGAGCTGTTTAATATTCACCCGCCACAGGAAGCTGTCGTGTGCTAGTATCAGTCTTTGCTTTCCACAGCCCAGGATCCAGGCAGCCAGGACCTCGCACAGCCCCACAGCCCCAGCGCTGTCCCCGCGGCCAGGCCTGGCGCTGCCTCCGGGGGAGCTGACCTTAGGTGCCCGCAGCTGGGGGTGCAGGCCACCTCCAGGGAGCAGTGGAGCAGGCAGGAGGGTGAAGTGCAGCTGTTGGGGGTCATTCGTTCACACAGTGGTGTGGCAGGTCTCCCTGAGCAGCCCCTCCCCGGGATTCTCTGGGGGTTTCGATAGCCAGTGCACCATCATCGTAGTGACCGTGTAAGATTCACCACTGGACAGAGCACAGGGAATGTGACGTAGGAGTGCTCGGTGCTCCAAGGGACATCTGTCTCACACGCCGCCCCGAAGTTCAGGCAACATTGTGGAAGAGGGGGCGGGAAGAATGTAGGAGGCAGACAGACAGGAGGGGCACTGCCAAGCAGTGTCTTCAGGCTGCTGCGTCCATGAACTGTAAAGATTGTGCTTATCTGAACAAGACTGAACCCCTCAACATTTCACCATGGACGGGCAGAAGGGCTCATGAGGCCCCGCCCCTTCCGGAGGGTCTATGGATAGTGTTGGCTGGGGGCGTGGTCACTTTCACCACCTAGCATAGGCTCACAAGGCACACACACACACACACACACACACACACACACACACACACATAGAACATAGATGTAGGACCATGCCAATCGGGGTGGGGCTCAGGTAACCACCCCTTGTATGACGCCTGTGCCCTCCCCCAACACGCACACGATGAACTTGAACCGATGATGTTATCTGCACATCCCAGGTCCCTTCTGGCTCAGTGGCCAGTTCCAATCTCATCTTGGCAGGTTGATCACTGAGTCAGTCAACAAACCCTGGACACTGGGCCCGGCCTTGCCTCCATGGGAAGAAGTGAACAGGTACAACGGGGTCACCGGGGACTGACACTCGGGGTCTGAACATCGTGACAGAGACCCTCGGGCTTGAGACTAGCTTCCCAAGGTGTGTGACCCTCCGGTGGAGTCGAAGGGACAGCGACAGAGGTGCTTCGTTCCTCGGATCTTCGAGACGTCCTCTGCTCAGCTGCCCGTCTCCTTGGGCACTGCACGTCTCTTGGTGGGATGCGTGACATCCTGGGGGCTTCCAGTTAGGAGAAGTCAGATGTGTTAGGGAACTGCAGGAAGCTTCCAGAGCATCTTGGCTCGCGGAATGCAGAGCAGGCACGGGTGAAAGGCAGCCAGCGCTGTCCTGCATGCCAAGAGCCCAGTGTTCAAATCCTCATCAGCGCGAACAGATCACCCCCTCGCTAACCTATGGCCACCCCAGCATCAGAGTAGCACGCACTGTACAACACCCCCCAAAGTTTCCTGCAGCTGTGGACAAGCCCTGCAGCATCCAGGTCAAATCCTCTCCCTTCTGTCAAAGAATAGACCCCCTAAGGGGAACAAGGAGATGCCAGCCCAGGGCCATGACCCCCGAGGGAGCAGCATCACATTGACCCTGGGGACCTTGTGATCCCCAATAGAGCAGCATTGGACCTCCCCCACTCAACGCACGGTGCTCTCTCTGTTCAGTAAACTGAATATTAAAAACAAATGTACCTAATTAGAAATAAAATGTTTCCAACCAGCCTGGAATAAAATAAAATGTAATTACTAATGATATTTAAATACTGCAGATTTTTTAAATATATAGTCCCCTTAATTTAAAATGAAGGATGACTTTCATTTAGCGGCGGCGGCGGTGTCAAGCTGGGCAGCCAAGTGGTTAGACTCCCAAGGCGTCTACTGCTGTCTCAGAGAGAAGATGGGGGGCTTTGGGGATCCGCTCAGGGTGCCTGCCTCGGGGTGTCTGCATGACACACAGGTGTTAAGGGAGGGGTGTGTATGCTCCAGGGACTGTAAGCTTTTCCTTGGGGGGGAGGGTCACAGATACAACCTTGGAGACCCCTCTAACAGAACAGGCGCATGTCCTGTTATAACGCCTGTGGGCATGTCTCTGCGTGCTCTGACTCGGTTTCTCTTTTTATCACTATCTTTATGCTTACTGATCCATCTTGCTTGTGTATAGGTGTGTGTGTGTGGCACGGTACATGTGGGGCTCAGAGGACAATCGGTGGGGGTCCATCTCTCCTTCCCCCATGTGGGTTCCAGGAATCGAACTCGGTTTGTCAGGTTTGCACGCAGACATCTGGGCCGTCTCAATGGCCCTCTAGTTATTTCTTGGTGAGAAGTGGGATGCTGTTCTAGGACGGGCATGCCTCTGGACCCCAAAGGGTGCTTTGGTCAAGAGTGGCGACTCTCTCACGGCCGAGGTGGCAGTCTTGCCCTGTGGGCTTCATGAAGGCTGGCTTGGGTGTGTCCTTCTTGTGTTCTGGTGACTCACACGGTGCTTAGCAGATGGTTGATGCTCAATATATAATTTGAGTAACACAAGCCGCGTGTGACCTGGCCCAGGCCACTCGCATTGGAGGGGAAGATGCGGGAGCCCAATCCCAGCTGTTGGAAGCGGGGAATGTGGATGCCCCATGGCTGGTTGGTTTCTGCTTGGTCGCCTGCAGGGATTGGGGGAGCACTCTGCCCTCCACCCCCCAGCTGGACCTGACCCTATCATGAGGGGAAAGGAAGGCAACGGATAGACTCGTCACCTTCTATAGCATTTGCCCGTCCACTGGGCTGTGGCGGGCATCAGGATTCTGTGGCTGTGACCCTCTTCTAGTCCCACGAGTCTGGGATGTGTGGGGGGAGTGACAAGCTGATAACTGACTTGATGTCTAATGAAGCCCTCCAGGGAAAGAGTGCACCTGTGCTGCAGGTCTCAGGGCAGTGGCTGTCGGGCTGACCGACCTCCTGACCGACCTCCTCAGTGTGGCGGATTTGGCATCCGATGCAAATAAGTCTCTGGGTATGTCTGGGAGGAGTTTCTAGAGTGGGTTAAGTGAGGTGGGAACCCAGCCCCCCACACAAGTGGGCAGCACCATCTCATGAGTGGAGGGCCTGGCTGAATATAAAGGAGAGAAGGCGAGCCGAGCTCCAGCATTCATCTCTCTCTGCCTCTTGACTGTGGGGCCAGGGAACCAGCTGCCTCGCGCTCCTGCCTCTGTGCTTTCCCCGCCATGACTGTGTGTACCTTCGGAATGTAATCAGAAGAAACCTACCCTCCCTCCCTCCCCGTCCCCCTCCCTCCCTCTCTCCCTCCCTCCCTTTCTGTCCTCTGTGCACCCATAACTTAACAAAACTCAGTACTTTTTGGACACTGACAGGCATAAGGTCTTCACCATGTAGAAGTTGAGGATAATTGCTAAGGCCGCATGAATCACAGACCTGCAGGAGAAAGAGGGGTGCTTGCATTGCTATTTAGGTGGCTGCATCTCTACTGTTCATCCGTCCATCCATCCATCCATCCATCCACCCACCCACCTACCCATCCATCCATTCACCCAGACACCTGTCCATCCGTCCACCTGTCCATCTGTCCACCTGTCCATCCGTTGCATCCCAGGGCTTCCTGCTCCTGTTTCCTGATCCCCACCTGCATGTGTGGCCTCCCTCTCTTCATACCACCTGGGACTGCATCTAGCCGGGCACCGAAGCCCGCCGGGGAGCCTGCTTGCTTTGGGGAAGGAGAAAAACCCCCATGTGGCCAAGCGTTCGGAGTCGGCATTTTGAAGCTCTCACTCCAGGACTCTGAGCGGGGAGATGGCACCTCTCTTGGCAGCCAGCCCCCCAGTCTGCCAGTCCGGCTGCTGAGCCCAGGCCCTCATGCCTTGGCTCCCCCAGGAAGATGGGGGAGGGGGCTTGGCTGGGGGCCCCCAAGCTGTGGGAATTGACACCCTGTATGTGTTGGGGGGGTTGGGAGCTACATGGAACCTTCTGTCTGGTGAGGGTGGAGTCCCCACCTCCTGGAGGTGCCAGCTGGGGACAGAGGACATGGTTGGGATGACGCCATGTTGCTGCCTCCCCCAGCTGCAGCCAGCCCTGGCCTTGTGGTCACATGCCCCCAGACATCACATGGGCCAGAGGGGAGTCATCTCCAATTAGTCTTCAAGTTCCTTGTCCAGTGAGAGACAACAACCAGTGAGAGGAAGTGGGCAAAGCTCAGTGGAGGATAGCCCTGTCATCCCCAGTCAGCCCAGCCCAGCCCAGCCCGTCAGCCCAGACCAGTCTCAGCCAGTCCAAGCCAGTTTCAGCCAACCCAGGAGAGCCCAGATTAGCCCAGATTAGGTTCAGCGAGCCCCAGCAATCCCCAGACTGGCCCAAACCAGACCCAGCCAGTCCCAGCCAGCATGAGCTAGTTTCAGCCAGCTGAGACCAGCCCCAACCAACCCTAGCCAGCCCAAACAGGCCCAAAACAACCCCAGCCAATTTTAACCAGCCCAGACCAATCCCAGCCAGCCCCGGCCAGTTTAACATGTCATCCCTCCACTCTGAGCCCTGGGCCCGGAGCACTGTTTTTTGAGTTCCTGCTGGCCTCACAGTCCTGGCTTCCCTTCCTCTGCGTGCCCAGACGGATTCCCACTACAGGGTTAGTCACGGGGATTAAGGGGAGAAGACATGTCCCCCAGATCCTAATCCTCTCAAAGACTACATCAGCCCTTGTCGTCCCCCCCCCCACGATGCTCTAAAACCAACAGGGTGGATATGGTGCTGTGTGTGCAAGACGCCCGCTGGCCTGGGGGGAGAGGGGAGCTGGTGCTTCTGCTGTTGGTTACAGTCACTGGCACCTTGCGTAAAGCAGAATTCCCCTATCCTCAGCTCCTGGCTGATGGTTTCTTCCTCCCTCAGTTCGCGTGCGCCCCACATTTGCAGCTCTCACCTCAGACGGTCCCCTGCAAGCTGCGTGTCAGCAAGAGACTTTTCTTCTATTTGCATGAGCGGCCAGCGTCTGCCACCTCCCTCTCGGTCACTTGTGGTCAGTGCTGGGTCTGCTGACAGTCAGATCGGGTGGGGTGTGCGCATCAGGAAGGGGCCAGAAGCGTGGTGGGTGAGCACTTGGTGACCCCAGAGCTGCACTTGCACCTGCTCCCCTGGGGCTGTACACAGGAGTTGGGGTAAACGGGAAGGCTGAAAGGAAAATAAAACAGAAAGCCCCAAATATCCAAACATTTTCTTTCCTGGAAGCCAGGCTATGTCCAGCCTGGAACCCAGTCCCCTTAAATCAGCACTTCATTTTGTGCAAAAAGACCCATGGGATGCAAATGGGAGTTTATTCATATTTAAAAAGTATCACTTCACTCACACAAAGAGTTGGAGGGCGGGGCACAGAGGAGGATGTGATCTGCCATGTGTTCATCTAACCAAGGTTTGTTCCAGGACTAAGAAAAGGACAAAGAGGCCAAGTCTTGCGCAGCATTTTATAGAATATGCCAGGCAAAGTCAGAACCACAGAAGTGCAGGTTCAGGGCCACCTGGGAAATGTCAACTGAACTCGAATCCAGCTCCCACCACACGCCCTCTAGCATGGCTGAAGACTGCAAAGTGATGGTATAAAGTGTTGGCGAAGAGGAGGAGCCATAGGAACTCCCCCTTCCTTCCGGGGTCAGCTGCCAGAACAATATACAATGTTGAGACCAGTTCTCCAACATCTGTTAAACCTGAATATACGCCGACCCCAGAGCCCAGCGGCCCCTGCTCCTAGGTCCTCACCAGACAGAAATATCCTCATGTGTCACCAAAAATGCACGAGGATCACGGCAGGACCCAGTGTCAGAGTCCACGGTCTGAAAACAACCCAGGTGTCCACCCACCATGTAGATTGTACGTGTCAAACTCGGTCATTTGCAGTTCAGTATTAGGCAGAGAGCAAATGAGGAAATCATTTTAACCAGAGGCCCGTACAAGAGTATCACAAGAAACACTCTTACATAGAAAGAAGGCGGGCACAGAGCTGGTCATGCATTTACCGCAATGCCAGGTCATTGAGTGGCCAATTTGAAAAAAACCACCAGGGAGTTTCTTTCCAATGTTGCCTCTTTCCTTCAAAGTCCACGGGGGAAAAGAAACTTGCATGGATTAAAAAAAATAATCTCTGCCTAGCTCAGGTTCAGAGCCATTGGCTCAACTACTGCCCTGGGCCCCGGGTCCTGTCTCCCCCTTACTGAAATTAAATCACCCCCTACCACCCACACACACACCTCTCACCACTTACTCCCACCTCTTACATGGCTCAGAGCTATTGTGCGTATGCAAATGTGGAACATTCGCTGCTTAGCAAACTCCAGCTATTTATAGCTAGAGCTTTGTAGCAGTTATCGCCATCATGGCAGACGGAGAGCACGCAGGCACGCACGCATGCACGCACGCACACACATGCACCCTATACGGAGTGTATTCCCCCCCAACCCCCCAACGATATAAATTTCCCATCCCATTGCAGTTTGGGCCGTCGCATGCAACATTGATTGTCTGTTATATTACATTTATTAAGAAGTGATAACTCGTAATAATTGGATGTTAAATTAAGGAACTCTCTCCTACTTATTGCCGTCTCAATTATAACTGTCGCCGGCTGGCAGTTAAAATGATCTATGAGGGTTGTATTTTACGCAGCCGACCGTGACCTGGTGAGTAATATTCCCCCAGCTTGGGGGACATTCACGCACTCCTTGGCTCCTAATGCCTGACTCGAGCGCTGATTGGAATATTAAGTCTCGGCAAAGCTGAAGGTGGAGACACCGGCTCACAGCAGTCCCAGCCTGGCAGCTCTTGAAGCCCCTCCAGCGTCCCCCCGCCTCCCTTCCGAGTCCCCTGCTGGTCCAGGGCCAACTCGTTTGGGCTTTGTTTTATGGTTATTAGGATTCACGTTTATATGGGGGAGTTAGAGAGTCGTAAAACCTGGGCAAGAGGCGTGTTTGCGGTTTCCTTGAAGACGAAGCTCTGTGGAGTGGCAAGCTTTGGGGTCCAAATGTCAGGAGTGGGGGGTGGGATAGCTAGAGGTGGGCTGAGGGGTGCCCGGGTGGTATGAGGCTAAGCATCTGTGGGACAGTTTGCTGGGCTCCGAGGCTCTGGATACCAGGTGAAGGAGGACTCCCGGCTCAGAGCGCTGTTGGCTGGCTGCTCTGAGCTCCCAGACACTGGGTGAGGACAGGGGCGAGTTCCCCCTATGTCCAGATCTTGGGGGCAAGTCAGTCTCAGGCCAGTGGTGGGTAAAACTGGGAACTCAGACACAGCTTTCTCGTCTATCCCATCCCCTTTGCTAAAGGCAGTCGAGGCCAGTCGGGCACGTTGAGGAAGGCCACGTGACACTCAAGGGGAACCCTGAGGGTCACACGGGTCCCGGGGCACTTTGGCCAGGATGGCCATTCGGTATGGGCATCTTCAGGCCACCGGAAGGAGACTGCTCAGCCCGGGGTGGCTTCCACGCAGGAATGTGTTCTCCTGTGAGTCTTAAATCCAGACGTGGACAGACTGTGTGTTCCAGGCTCTGCGGTGGGGGATGGGGTAGAGGTCCTCCTGTTCGCCTTTCTCCTCTGTTTTCCTGCCTGTATTCCCCCCATACCATGGATGGCCCAGCACACTCCAAAGACGCTCTTCTCTAGTACCAGCCTGGCTTCAAGCTCCATCTGCGAAGACCCTGCTTGCCACCGAGGCCTTATTCCCAGGGATTCTGTTGGGAAGGTGTTGCAGTTTGCTTCCAATAAATTCGCTACCAATCAGTTTAGGGGAACAAGAGGATTTTATTCTGGTTCACAGTGGTCCGGTTAGAGTTCTTAGTCCAGCTTGGCGAGAGAGTTCGTACCAACACCATGAGCCAAGAGAACTGGCCACATCGTGCCCATCCAAAGACGTTGAAGTATGCCGAACAATGGACGTAGCTCCCTCCATCTCGTCTGGCTGCCTGGGGAATGGTTCCGCTCACCAGGGTGGGGTCTTCTCCCATCAATCAATCCCTTACGGACTTGCTCAGGGCTTGCCTTAACTACCAATTCTTCACAGAGGTGCCGAAAGGCTCAGTCTTCAGCTGGCAAATTGATACCTATATATCTAATGGAAAGTCAGAACACATGCAGCCTTGGGGGCACCTGGGCGCAGTCGCAGGCAAGAGCACAGAAGGGGTGGGAACAGACTGGCTGCAGCTCCTTCCAAGTCGCTTGCTCTGCTCAGCCTGTGAGTGTTGGGGGTCAGCCGGTGGGCTTGAGCTTACTGGGCCCAGGTGTTCTGTGAGTAGGTCTGGGTCTCACCAAAAGGCCTCATCCAGACTGTCCAAGGGTCAGTCAACAGGTGAGTTGACAACTAGAAATGCCCCTCCCCCCAGTTCTCCAGTTGTAGAGAAGCCACACTCTGCACATAGAATGTCCGGGGTCAGCAGAACAGAGTTGTCTCTTGTCAAGCTGAGGAAATGGGGGCTGCAGGCCCATCATTGTCCCAAGTTACTTTCCCTCATCTGAAAAGCAGCAAGACACCAGCCTCAGCTTACAACTTGGCGCTGCAAAACTCTTCCCAAAACCCAGGACCTCCCGGGAGCCGGCGGCGTGTGCTTGAGGTTCATCTTACACATAGGAACCTGGGGCTCAGAGACCTTGAGTTCACTGGCCGGAGTCCCACAGTAGAGTGCTGTGGGGTTAGAATCTGAACCCAGGACCATCAGCTTTAGCATCGATGTGCTTCCCCACCAGCCGGGCCCTCATACATGCAGTGGCCTCTCTTCCCTCCCTTGCTTTCCCACCCTCCTCTGTTATGACCTCTCAGGAGACCCCCTGTCTTGTGGTGGCTCCCTCTGCTTCTCCTCCCGGGGCTGGAAACCTACTACTCCACCACAGAGCGCCAGCCGGGGCTCAGACTCAGCGACCACGGCGGCTGTGGAAGTGTGTGGTCTGACCTCCATCCAGTCTCTCAGTGCCAAGAGGGAGGAAGCAACCTGGTCTTCCACAGATGATAGTCCTATGACCTAGTCCCCTGCCTGGCAGAGAGAGGGACTCAGGTATACGCATGCACACACATATATGCACGCACATGCATATGCAAGCACACACATGAACATATCCGTATGTACATGTTCACTCACATGTAGACATATGCATGTATGCACACATATGCGTACGCAGCTGCATGCACATACAAATACATGTGCGTGTGTGTGTATATACACACAGAGCTCAGACCCTCAATCATCGGATTGACACCTGTACATAACTATAGCACTAGCACCTACCAGCAAGAAGCACAGTGCTGGATGTGTGTCCCCCTGTAAACCCTGGCGTCCCGCCCTCAGGTCTCCCTGTGGACACAAGTGACCCGAGACTTGGAGGCAGCAGGCGACAGGTGTCGATGTCTATTTCCCCACACCTGTGTCTTTTCTCCGGGGACTAGCTTGACCTGCCCACAGTGGCCGACACAGCTGTGGCATGGCTGAATGTCCATTACGCGGGCTTTTTTATGGCTTGGGCTACTTGTGCTTCTGAGCTGCCCAGCTCCCTTCCTCACAACCCAGACAAACCTTGGACCCGGGCGCTGGGCAGCACAGTGTCCACCAGTGTTGGCACATCCGTGGCAGACAGTGCGTGGGGGAGAGGAGAGCCGTTCCCTCTTGCAAAGCACAAAGCTGATCCAACCTAAACCCAGAACCTTCGGGCCTTGGCGCTGATGCGCTTCCCCCCCAGCCGGGCCCTCACACATGCGGTGGCCTCTCTCCCCTCCCTTGCTTTCCCACCCTCCTGCTTGCCGATCTGACCTCCATGTCTCCTCTGTTACTACCTCTCAGGAGACCCTGTGTCTCCCGCTAACTAACTACCGCTCTCAATCTGTTCATCCTGGCAAGTGGCCGGGTGAGTGGCCTGGCAGGACGGAGCCAGGTTGGGGGGTTGAGGGGGTGGCGGGAGCTGCACCTCCAGACAGGAGATGCTGGTGGGAGCCCGGGCCACGGTGTGTTTGCGCCAGGGGACACACCCCAGAAGCCCCAGCTGCTCACTCTGGGGCCTGGGTGGAGCTGGACCAGCTGAGTTGATCAGACCTCGGGGCTGAGCGTGCTTCACGTACCCCGTGGTCCCTTCCCATCCTCCCAGTCTTCCTGACTCTCCTGATCCAGGTATCGTCTGAATCCTTCGTCCAGCCTGTGTGCCTGCACAGGGTTCTTGGGCCCTAGCCTGGCTGCTCTCTGACTTCTGACCTGTGTGCACGGCTGGGGAGGAGCTCAGCTGCGTGTATGCACACCTGTGTGTGTCGACACACGTGCGCGGCTGACCATGCATGTGTAAATGTGTGTGGCTGCATGCAAATATGCGAGAGGACAAGATGTATGTGCAAGCGCTTATGCATGTTTGCAGGAATTGCTGGCACGTATCTCTGCCGATATACAGGTGTGTGCAGTATGCACGTATGTGTGTGTGCGCGCCCGTGTGGGCACGCATGCACCGCTATGCATGTGCCATGTGTGTATGAGTATGCATGCGTATGGGTGGGGGTGTGTGTGTGAAGATGCCTGTTGGGGTACCTGTGTGTATGTCATGTGACAGAGGCTCATGTGGAGTGTGTGCTCTCCAGAGCTGCTGGGTGGGAAGACCAGAGTCGGTTTGTGTCTCCGGCCCACAGGTGACAACAGGCTTTTCCTTTCTGGTGGCAGCCCAGCTGCAGGACCGCCCTGGCCTCCCGCCCTCCATGGCTGGCCCTGTCTACCTTCCTCTCACCACAGATTCTTTCCTCTGCCTCTCAGATCCTTTCCTTCTCCTCCTCTCTGGCTTCTCCCTGCTCAGCTACCTTCCCCTCCCTCTTCTCTGCCTCTCGGTTTAAACATCCATCTCTCACCCTGCGTCCTGTCTCCTTTCTCCCTTCCCCCCATCCCTCCTCCATCCTTACTCCTTCAGCAACATGTATACACACATCACGTACGTCACGCATTAAAACGTACCACACACAACACACGACACAACTACATATACCAGATGCACACACCACACATACCATATACACCATAGACACTACACACCACACACACAACTACACGCACACACACTGGGGTTGTCCCTCCAGCTCCCCCATGAACAAGGGTCAGGGAGAATCCAGATGTCTCTTTGCACCCAGCCAGTCCTGGGACAGCTTCTATGGAGGCAGGTGGCACAGAGGGCACAGTGGGGGGCTGAGCTCCTCACAGCAGACGCTGTCATCTGTGTCCCCATCTCTGGAGCCCCTTCCTCTTTCCCCAGGACAGTCTTTCCTCCTCCTCCTCCTCCTCCTCCTGCTCCTCCTCCTGCTCTTCCTCCTCCTCCCCCCTCCCCCAGAGTCTTGGCTCTTAGGTTAGCCTGTTTCCCGGGCAGGCTGGGCTCCCGGAAGGGTGGAGGGCCGCGGGTTAACCATTTGTTACAGAGGCGGCTGAGCCAGTGCACTGTGGCAGGCACCCGCCAAGCTGTAATTTGGCACTTGGGCTGGGCTGGGAGGGATCGCTTCCCCAGAGGTGACCCTCGGCGGGAGATTGCATGTCACTGCGTGAGGAATGGCCGAGTCGCGTGATGGGTCGGCTGTCGGCCTCCCCGACCTCAATCGCTTTCCTGCCGCGCGGCTGCCTGGGCCGACAGAGTTGACGCGAAGCGCTTATAATTCCCGCTGCTAGGCAGCAGGAGGATGATGGGGGGCTGGGCCCCCACTGCTGGGTCCAGGCCTGGCTTCCTGCGCCTGGCTGTCACCGTGGGGCCAGGGAGAGATGCGCCTCCATCTGGAACAATCCAACTGGAGGGAGGAGAGCAGGCTCGGCAGGCGTGTCCCTGGGCACCAAGGAACCAGGAAGGCTGGCGAGGGTGGCCAGGGGTGCACACCAAAGTGCCTGCTCCCCACTTGGAGCACATCTGGGCTCCTTTGGCATACTCTCCTGTCTGGTTGCCCACGGCCCAGCAAAGAGCTGTCTGGTCAAGGCAGAGTTGGGCAGCTATAAGCCACACCCGGCTGAGCTTATAAGCCCCCCTCCCCCACACACACTGGAAAAAAAATCTCAGGAGCCAGAGCCTGGTCAAGATTGGTTTTCACATTCATGGCCAACATCAGCTCTGTGAGGACAGCCCTGGGGGTGTATCCCTCTCCTTCTGGCCCCTTATCCATCTCTCTCTTCCTTCGGTGAGCTGTCTGTTTCTCTTTTCAGACCAGCGGACATGCTAGGAGCCTTCCCACCTACTGGATGCTGGGGAGAGGGGCATCTGCTGAGACGGGCCACGCCCATCACAGTCCCCCTGCTCCCGGGTGAGTAGTTGATGAGACAACACTTCTCCACGGTGACCGAGCAGCCAGAGGACGCTGCTTGGCAATCAGGTCCACAAGAAACTGTCTCAAAATAACAACAACAACAACAACAATAATATAATAGTGATGATGATGATGATGATAATAAATAAGTTAAGGTATTTGGCAGCTAAGGAATGACACCCGTCAAAGTTGCTACAAGTGTATCTCTGTCATTGTGAGACAGCACTTAAACTTAAGCACTCTAAGGGAGAAAAAGGAGATTTATTCAGCTTACGGTTCCAGAGGGGAGATGCAGGCTAAGTCACTGCAGACATCAGGGAGGCCGAGAGCTGCTGTAAGCTCAAGAGCAGACTCACCAATTCAAGCAGAGAAGAGTCACCCGACCTCAACCCCCCCCCACCCCCGTGACTGCCTTCCTCCAGCAAGGCTGCACTTCCTAGAGTGCCACGACCTTCCCAAACAACTAAAGATTCAAACACACGAGTCTGTGGGGGACGAATCACATTTCAAGCCATGACATGGTATCACTTGATGATTGAAGGTTTGAGCTCTGGGTGCAATTGTGAAGAATTAGTAGTTCTGCCCTGAGCAAGCCTGCAGGAGATTGTCTAATGGATGGTGGGAGGCTGGGTGAGGGGACCCAGGAAGACCCAGAAGGAGCACCGAAATTATAGGTCCAAGGGTGAAGTGTATAGGCCCGCCCTTTCCTGCTCTAGAAAACACGGGGACACAGCATCAGTCTTGTGGGGGAGGAGCTGGGGTGTTGATAAAACTGTCTTACAAGGACCCCAGGACAGCCTTGCTCTGACTTGGGTGGGCTGGGCTGGGCTGGGGCAGGTGAATTCCCTGGTACTTGCAACCTTCCCTGTGGATTTCTAGAATGGTTCCAAAGATGCTGAAACCCGCAGCTGAGCAGGGACTTAACAGAGCCAAGGAAGTGTTGCTCCCAACAGACTTGCTGGGAGACTTTCTCAGAACTTTCTAGGCTATATGTCATGCCTCCATGCCTCTTACCCTTAAGGGGTGTGTGTGTGTGTGTGTGTGTGTGTGTGTGTGTGTGTGTGTGTGTGTACGCGTGCACGCGCGTGCATCAGAGGCCACTGTACATCCCTGTGGAGGCCCAAGGGTAACATTTGGAATCAACCTGGATTACTCCACCTCCTTATTGCTTTGCTCTGGGTTTCCCAGGCTCCTGCACTGCCTTTTCTGCCTAGTGTTTTTACACATGGGTCCTTCTGCTTGTGAGGCAGAGTCTTAATCTCTGAGCCATCTCCCCAGCCTCTCTTTGAGTTTCCTACGCCTCCACTGGGCGCTTCGCTTCACACAACAGCTGCTTTTTGCACATCTGTGTGTCTGCGGTTTCTGCCCCACCTCTCAGCTCCAGGAGACAAAGCGGCCTTGTCCAGCTGTCTATTCCGAGGGGGGGGGGGATGAAGTTTAACATTTAAAGAACATAGATATGAATCCGAGGGAGAGGCCCGCAGGAGAAAGCTGCGCGTGGGGAGCCAGGCCTCGGAGCGAGTGGACATCACTGGCTGCTCGTGTGGGGTGCATTCTCCGGCTTGGATGTGGTCCTGACCACCTGCGGCTCATCACCAGGAGACTGAGCCAGGGCCTTGGTGAGATGGGGACCCGGGCTGGGAGTGGGGACCGTTCCTGGCTGCAGACCCTGAAACACAGGGCGCTTCTGGATGCTGGGTCAGAGTGGCTGCACAGACGTGGCCCCCGGTCTCTGGGCTTGGCGTAAATTGGAAGCCCTTGCTCAAACCCCACCCGGGAGAGCACTTGTAGAGAGGGAAGCTTGGCCACGAGGCCCAGGACTCCAGAAGTAGCTACGCTCCAAGGAGACGGGAAGCGGAGAGGACCACGCTGGGAAGCCATCTCTCCAGCCCTAGGTGACCCATCCGCAGAGGTGCAAGTATGTCCTGTTCCGAGACGATAAGGAAGCGCTGGTTCCTTTCTCTGCTCAGAACTTGGAGATCAAGAAGAAAAGGTCAACCTCCTAGAATGCAAAACCCAGAGACTTCCAGAAACTTCTAGATCCTTCCAACATAGTGTTTTGTAACATTTGGGCTGCCCTTGCTTCTTGCCGCTGCTCCAAGGACTTGTAGTACCTGCCTTACTTTTAGACGTTTCAATCCAGGGACCCCCGCGCCCCTTATTCTTCTTGTAAATCAAACCACCTTGCAGGGGCCGGGGGAGGCCTTGGCCCAGTGAGCTGTGGATCCAGCACACGTGAAAACCAGGCTGGCTTTCAGCCCATCCTTCCAAGCAACTTTTTCCACAGTAGTGTTTGTGCTTGCTGTGACATAGCATCCTAAGCACTCTGCTTGCCTTGAGCCAGGGAATGAAACCACCCACTCATAGCACTGGAGACTGACGCACGAAGAAGCAGGTCACTAGCCCAAGACCATCCAGACAACACACCTGTACGCTCAGGCGGCTGGGGACAGAGCCCAAGGTCTTAGGTCTTGGTTGCTACACCCAGACCCGATCCTCCTGACTCCTTAAGGGCAGAGAGACAGGACCCCTGGCTGGCCAGGCTGGGAAGCCCCAGGCTGTCATTGGCTGCAAGTGGATTGCATCTCACCCATCCTGTCTATCTCTACATGACTCAATTTTCTGTTAAAAAGTACCCAGTGTGGGCCGGCGAGATGGCTCAGGAGTTAAGACTCTGCCTCTTAAACAGAAGATCCTAAGTTCTGATCCCAGGTCCCACTTAAAAAAACAAACAAACAAACAAGACAGCAGCCTGAACTTCCAGCGGCCCTTGTGGCCAGAGCCTGAAAATCCAAAAGCAAAGCAAGAAGGAAGTAAAAGCAATCCAGGATGATTCCAGAAGTCACCCTTAGTCCTTCACGAGGATACACAGTGCTCTCTGATACACAACACGCACACACACACACACACACACACACACACACACACACACTAAGTAAATAAAGTTTTATATATATGTTGCCCAGCGTGTTCAGCTTACAAAGAGAAAAGTCTTGTTAGCCATGGTTTTGGAGGCTCCAGTCTACCACAGGAAGCCTCAAGTCTCAGGGGCAGGGGGAGGTGCTTCCCCCCTCAACAGGAATCAGAGTGGGGTCCCACACTCCCCTGCCAGGGCATGTCCCCGGTGACCTAAACCCTCTCCCCAAAGCCAGCCTAGTGGTGTGTGCCTGAGTGCAGCACTCAGCAGGCCGAAGCGATGGGGTTGCAAGTTCAAGGTTCACGTGGGCTACACAGTGCGACACTCTCTCAAACACTTGTGTGGAACAGCTGGGGATGGATGCAGCCTAGTGGCTCGATGAACTCAATCCCCGGCACTTCCCACTAAAGCCCCGCTTCTTAAAGGGCCCTCCACTTCCTGGGCCATCATCCTTGGGACCAAGTCTTTCCCATCCAAACCACAGCAGGAGACCTGACCTCTCTGAATCTCTGGCCCCTAGTACTAAGTCTGGTGCTCCTGGCTGCTCAGGGTGTGTTTGCTGAATGAATATCTGATGGTAGGAGAATACATTGGGTTGCTCTGTGGTGCTCACCAGTTGCTGAAGGATAAACACAGGCAGTGAAAAGGGAAGGAAGGGACCCAGACTGCTAAGGTCAGATCCTTTCTTCACTCTTGACCTTTGTCTGTGGTCGGTTACTGATAACTTGCAAGGGACAAAGGGCCTGAAAGTCCCTGACCCACCACTAGGACCCAATGGAGGTCACAGGGCTTGGCCCCTGGGGGGGCATGCACACACTGGGCATAGGCATGCAGGAAAGCCAGGACATGGATGACCAAATGAACACACGTGCCCTACCCACGGCAGTGCAGCTGTCTAGTGCCCTGCACATCAGTATCTAAAGGCCTTGAGACCACGAGAACACACGGCCACCCAACCTGCGACATAGGAATCCTCAATGATGGATGCTTTATATTTGGGGGTGGGCATGTGATGTTCATGTGGATGTCTCTGGGTGTGTGCATGAGCACATGGTGTTAACATGTGTACACACATGTACATGTATGTATGGTGTTGACATGTGTGTGGATGCCTCTATGTGTGTGCATGTGCACATAGTGTTGAAATGTGTGCACATGCATGCATGTGTGTATGGTGTGTGTGCATGTATGTGCGCATTTGTATATGGTGTTGATGTGTATATGCACATGTGTGTATGGTGACGTGTATATGCACATATGTGTATGGTGTTGGCATGTGTGCATATGTGTGCACATATGTGTATGGTGTTGCATGCATGCATGTGTATGTACAAGTGTATATAGTATTGGCATGTGTGTATGTAGTATGCACATGCATGTATGGTGTTGGTGTGTGTACATGTATATGCACATGTGTGTATAGTGTTGTGGTGTGTATGCACATGCGTGTATGGTGCTGACATGTATGTGCATACATAGTTGACATCGGGTGTCTTTCTTGTTCTGTCCACATGTCCAATTGCGGTAGGTCAGAATTCACAGAGTGCTGGGCTCCCCAGCCAGCTTGCACTGAGGATTCCACCTCAGCTTCCAGAGAGCTGGGGTCTCAAAAGGACAACACACCCGCTGGGTTTTGGGGATCTGAACTCTGGCCCTCATATTTGCAGGATGAACCAGCTCCCCAGCCTGGAATCTGCATTTATGCCAAGTCATGCTGAGTCCCGCGTGACGCTGTGGTACATCTTGAAGGGACTTCGAGCAGCATTGTCTGGACACCCGACTCGCTTCTTGCTAAACAAGGAAATGGCTTGAGAGAGTTAAGAAGGAGCTGACGCCGTGTGTCTGGACGATGCGGATGGGCTTGTTGTTGTCTTGAGGCTGGTCTCACATGTCACCAGGCTGGTGGGGAGCCCTGCCTCCTCTGCCTCAGCCTCTGAACCCTGGGATTACAGGTGCCTCCCCTACACCCCACGTGGACATCGTCATGAATTTAAAAACCTCTGAGCTGGCTCAGGCTAATAGGTAGAGCTCGGGCCTCTGGACCTACAACTTCTTTGATGAGTCCGAGGCTCCCCAGGGCTGAGGTCCCAGGGGAGCTTCTCACCTTTGTGAGTTTTGGGGTCCCCACAGCCAAATCTCCTGCTGGTCCAGTGTTTTTGCTCTGAGAAGGTCTGTTCCTTTACCCCAGGGACCCCAACCTCCTCCTTTGTGGGCACTGAACCCTCTCCATCAGGCCTCGAAAAGCTAAGTTACAGAGGGGCTGGAGAGGTGGCTCAGGGGTTAAGCCTCTGCCTTGCAGGCGGAAGGTCCTGAGTTCGGATCCTAGACCCCACGTATAGATGCCTGGCGGAAGCAAGGGAGGCCTGAGTTTATGATCCTGGTAGGGTAGAGCCTATGAATCCCGGGGCAGAGTAAACAAGGAGGAGGTAGAGGCGGTCCATGGTGATTCCCGAATTCGCCTGTGATTCTACACACACACACACACACACACACACACACACACACACATACACATACACGTAAACACACAATTGAATAAAAAAAAAAAAAGCTAAGTCACAGAAGGAGAGACCCCAACAAAGAGAGGTTGTTTCTTTGAGCACAGAAAAAAAAAGAGCGAGAACTAATGCTTCCAGAAACCTCTAGAAAGGCTGAGTCAGGGCTGGGGGAACTCAGTGGCTCAGTCAGTGGTTAGAAACGCTTACCGTCATTTTTCATGATTTGGTATGTTGGAAAGGTCTCTCCTCTTCAAGTTCACTTGAAAATCTGTTTGGTCAGAAGTGGGTCAGAAACCCCATCTCTCTCTGACACTAAAAATGTGCAGCCCCTGTCAGGACAGAAGAAAAATGACCCCAGTCCCCCCTACTGAGTGGGCCATATGGCCGCACCAAGCCGAGGCTGTGATTTTTTTTTTTTTCAATCGTGGCTATTGGGAGCCAAACTTTGCATGGACCCAAATGTACAGGGGGTTCAGGCCTCGGGTTCCAGTGTGATGTCTCTGGTCTCTTCTACTTTTCAAGCCCCCATTTCACCTGACCCTGTCCTGAGCCCACCTTAGGGTCGACTCTATCACCATCAGGGTACTCCAGGATGGGGCGATGACTAAGAAGTCCCAGTGAGGACATTAGAACTCACAGCTGGGGAAGAGAGAGAGAGAGAGAGAGAGAGAGAGAGAGAGAGAGAGAGAGAGAGAGAGAATGCATGCACGCCATAGTGCATAACTGGAGGTCAGAAGCTAATGCTCCTGTACACCTGGGCTTCTGGGGATTGAACTCAGATCTCCAGGATTTGGGAGCAGGCACCTTACTAACTGAGCTATCTCTTCAGCCCCAAAGATCCCATTTTTGAAAGGTCAAATCCTAGGTTTCATGGAGGAAGTAACTGTGGAAAGCCACTGTGTCCCGCCCACCCTAGGAGAAGTGCAGGTGGGGGGGACGGGCTGAAACGGATCTGGATAGAAGTCTCCTAGAGACCATGGTAACACACACGCATGACAGCCTGCTATAGGTCAGCCGACTTCTGATCATTTGCATCGAGCATCCCCATTGGCTGGCTCACAGATTGCCATTTTACAACACGGAAACCTAAACAAGTCTTGGGCTTGCCATGCCCAAGGCCCCCAGCTGATAGGAGCCGGGACCCAGCACAGCTCCGGCCTGGGGTCTCAGCCCTGTCCTAGAAGGTCTTGGGCCTCACCGACTGGCTTCCGGCCAGGGCTGGCAGGACTTGCCACCTGTCCTGCAGGAGCCAGTGCCCACTGGGAGGGAGGGTGGCATCCAGGGCAGGCGGGCCTTGGAGGCTCCGTTCTGTCACGCCACCTCGGCCCCGCACAGACGGCCAGGAGTAAACAGTCTGAAACACATTCTCATTAGGCTAATTTACGAATAAATTACCATATTCAATGGCCTTATTTTTACTGCTCGTTAACAGGCCTATGATAGGATGGTAATTACTGGATTTTAAGTGGCTAATGGCAGCTGGGGCGTCAAAAGCAGTTTTTACGGATCTGTTTATGGCAGAGAAGGTGACAGGGGGGAGGGGCAGTGAAATGTTGAAATCACACTTTGGGAAAAAAAAAGCTTTAATTGTGGAGTATTTATTAGAGAGGAGGGAAGGTTGTAATTAAAAAAATGAAACTCTGAAAAACAAAGGAAAGTGATCAGTCTCCGCAGAGCGCCCGTGACCTTCAGGGCCTGGCCCAGGGACACGCCTTCTGGAAGGTTCTCATTTCGGGGGTGGATCCGAGTCTAGCTTTCTACTGGGCTTCCACCATCCTACAGCAGTGGGGCCTGATTGCCCACAGCGTATGCTTCCATGGGGCGGCCCCCTCTCTCGGGGACTGTGGGGACCATGACCGGGTACCTTCACCCACACAGGGAGACGTCTCTATTTTGCCCTCTCTGTCTCTCTCTGTCTCTCTATCTCTCACCAGCTGTTGCCCACTCCAGACTCCAAGCGCTATTTGCTTCCTCAGGGTGCCGTTCAGAGCTCACCGTGCCCCTTCACCCAGCTGGACACTCACTGTCTGCCTCTTTCGTGCCACCCCTACCCCAGATTGCTCATTCCAACAGTGAGATAGTGTCCTGTGAGCACCCTCATAACCGTCTTTCCACCCCAGATAGGAGGTCTGTGACAGACCAACGTAACGGCGATGCCAAGGCCCAACTTGTGTTTATTGGGGTTGCTACGAGAGCAGAGGCAGCGCAAAGGCAGTATCATCAGAAAGCCCACCCCAGCGTGGCTTCCCCAGGGCGGCCTGAATAGAATCCCTTTTGAAAAGCTTCCTCAACCTGTATGTACTCTAAGGCCCCTCCCAAACCTCAGGACCCCTGGGAGCGTGGGGGTGGGTGGGCATATGTGGGAGGGCACATGCTCTGGCATGTATGCGAGCGCGAGTCTTCTCGCCTCTCCCCACCCTTCCTGTCTCTGAGGGACCATCAACAGTCAACAGGTGTGGCCTTAAGAGGAGGCAGAAGCTGAGGCTCAGAGCAGGTGAGTGTCTTTGCCCAAGTCACACAGTGGGGCTCGGATCTACCCTCAGGCAGCCTGTTCCCCGAGTTGATTGATGTTCTCATTGGAGCCCAGAGCAGGCAGGCCCTGGGTTACCCCAGAAACACTGGGAGCTCGGAGCAGGTCAGCCACCCACCCAGAGGCACCCAGCCTAAATGTCATCTCTAGGCTGAAATCGGCCTGCTGGGCTGGAGTGGAAAATAGACAAGGCCTTGGGAACCAAGCAACGCGTCTTGATGGGACTGCTCAGGGGGACACACGTGGCCAACTTGAGGTGGTGGGGGGGTCCACCTGCCTGTCATCCTCTGGCCAACCCCTTGGCTCTGTCTCCTCCATGCCATGTTCTCTCCTGCATCCCGGTTTAGCATGCAGCTCTCGGAAGAGCAGGCAGGCCGCAGCTGACGGTGGAGATAAATCTCGAAGTGACGTCGGCTAGCATTTGATCCCTGCTGAGGCCCGGGGAGCCGGAGTGCTGGAAAGTCTCGGCAGCTTTTAATGCTGAATAATTTGATTAGATCAGGAGCCTGCTGCTCCCGGTGAGATAAACCCTCCCCACATTACAGGGGAGATGGGCCAGGGAGGGCCGAAGGAAGCCCCCACGCTCTCTCTCCTCCCCCAGCTGCCTGGCCACAGCTCTATGCCCCTGACCCCGGCTGGCCCGTCCTGTCCATCCATCTCCTCCCTTCCTCTCCGCCCTCCAGCTCTCCCCTATCTCCATCCTTCCCTCCCTCCTGGCTTGCCCACCCCAGGCCCCCCTCCTCCTCTTCACGAAGCCTTAAACACATCATTTAATCAAGTCTCCCGGTTCAATTTCCCACACTTGTCCGCTTGAATGCATGATGAGCTGACAGACCCCCACAGACAGAGCGCAGGGGTGATCGGGCCACCAGACCTCTCTTTCACACCAACCACCCTCTTACTCCCCTGTCCCTCCAGAACCTTCTGAGTCCTTCTGGCTCCTGTCCATCAACCAGGGGCCCCACCCCTCCTTCCAAATTTGGAGGTGCTCATTCTCTCCGAAACAGAAGCAGCTCCATCTAAGCCACAAGCATCAACTCAGGCAGGGGTGGTGTGAAGTGGGAGTGGAGGTTGGACAGAGTGAGAGAAGTGTGTGTGTGGGGGGGGGGTCGAGGATGATTTGATCTCAGGGATAAAGGCATCTATATTGGCAAAGCCCTGCCCTGCACTGCTGATTTAGGACAACACTTCTAGAATCTTCCATGTCGAGGGGAGGATGTGTGACTTTACTGAAGTGTCTCCATAAGGTGAGTGCTTCCACTCCGTGTGATTGTGGTAGTGTGTGGAGTCACTGGGGACAAGAACCACAGAGGGCAATGTCTGCCTGGGGCCCTGAGCTGGGAACACGGATGTCCGTCCCTGCAGGGCCTCGCCCACTTTCTCCGTGGACTTCACCACCTTACGACAGAGGGTCAGGTTCCTCCTAGCTCGGCTCCTTCCCCATGTCCAGAGCAAACTCACAACTCCTCAGAAGCGGGGTCTTCCCCCAAGAAAGGGACCCTGGGAGTCTCCCCCACATGTTGTCCCATGCGTTGCCCCCCCACCACCCTACCCTAAGACTCCTGTAAGTTTGACTGACATGGCTGTTAGGGAACCAGAAGGGGTCCGGTCACAGAGGAGGGGTGTCTCTATTTCCTCCACGTGCGCATCACACTGCGTGATCCACCCACCGTTCTCATCTGCAGCGTGGGAGCTGCCGGGATCTCCCGGGATCTCCGGTTCGCTTCCTGGTGCTGAAACAAACTGGCAAGCCGGAAGGTGCACCCCTCGCCGCTCGGCCCTTCCTGTGGCCGTGGCTTGGCCAGTTCCCTCAGCCTCTGATGGAGACTCCTGAGCATGAGTACCTCCTTATTTCCCCAAGTTGTTTGGGTCTTACATTCATTATGACAACAGGAACATGAAATTAAGACACTATCCATCCATTCAGGCAACCACCCATTCACCCACCCATCTAGTCATCGGCTCATTTGTTCATTCATCCATCCACTCACCCACTTAGAATTTACCTATTCATCCACCCACCTATCCATTCATCCACCCATTCATCAGTCCATCCACCCATCCATCCATCCATCCATCCTCCATCCCTCCACCCACCCACCCACTCACTCACCCATCCATCCATCCACCCACCCACCCACTCATCCATCCACTCATCCACCCACCCACCCATCCATCCACCCACCCACCCACTCACTCACCCATCCATCCATCCACCCACCCACCCACTCATCCATCCACTCATCCACCCACCCACCCATCCACCCACTCATCCATCCACCCACCCACCCACCCACCCACATGCCCACCCACCCATCCATCCACGGGAAGTTGTTTCCCTCTTTCCTTCATTCTTTTACTCCGCCTTCCCTCCCTCCTCCTTTCCTCTTTTCCTCCTCCCAGGAGTCCCGAGGCCGCAGATGTCCTGCGTGACGCCACAATGCCATCCTTGTGGACTGTGGCCTTCTCGGGGAAGTCATCCAGCAGGTAAAGAACCCGCACCTGTGGGGGTCACTGCAGCAGGGCTGTGACTGAGGGGGCAACCAGGGGATGGCAGGTGAGAGGGAGGAACCGTTAGGAAAGTCTCCCATGGGGCCCCTTGTCTGCAAGGCAGTGCAGAAATGTCCTCTCCTGTCCCCTCCGTGTGCCCCCCTCCCCAGGCCCCTGACCTGCAGCGCCCACACTTTGTCCTTCGTCCTCTGCTTGCTCTGCAGGCATTCCTGTCCAGAGGGACGGATGGGCAGTGCCTGGACCTGCCTCAGCCAGGTGGGTTTCACTGATCTCACCAGCCCCTTGGCTGGGATCAGAACAGAAAGGGCGACTCCACCAGGACCCTCCCCTTCCCTCCCCGCCCTGGGCTCAGGCTTGTCCCACGGAGGTGGACCGGCAGAGACCTGTCTGCTGGCCAAGACAGGGTCTCGGGTAGCTGACGCCGGCCTTGAGTTCCCTTTAGTGCAAACAGTGACCTTGAATTCCCGACTCCACCTCTACCTGCTATGGCAGGTCCCCCCCACGTTGGGGAGGGAGCCCAGGGCCCAGTGCAGCAGGAGTGCCACCAGCTAAGTCGGCTGTTCTAGCTGACCTGCTGCGTGCTCAGGCTTCAGCTGGGGCCAAACCAACCACAGAACAGGCCAGGAAGATGTGCAAAACTAAATCGTCAACACGGAGCAACCAGGTGTTCAACACTGGGGGGTGGAGGAGCCTGACAGAGAGGAAGCGGAGCCCCTCACTCTAAAAGCACAGCAGCCTGCAGGTGAACATTCTTTGAAGATCCAGAGTGCCTTACTTCTTCTCACACAGAGAAAATAAGAATTGGAAGGGCCCGGCCTGGACCGTTTTTCTTGGATACCCCTGGTAGGAGCCTTCCTTCCGTGGCACCCACATCTTGCCGGCGCATGCGCCCCGCTTCCCCGAGGACACCCAAAGAACTGTTCTCACCTCGCAATATTGTTTGGAGAGTCACCCGAGACCGTGTGAACGCACTTGCGAAGGTTCCAGGCGTGACGTGGGCATGAAGCTGAGCTGATTTGCCTGGGAATAGTGTCTCTTGTGGAAGTCGATGAACTGCTATGTGCACACAAAGGTTCTATGCTAGGGGAACGACTCACCCATGAACTCCTACTCAACTCACAAGGCCCGGCTCGCTTTGCCCCTCCCCCCATCGGTTGAGAAGTCACTCAAGCACACCTGGAGTGAGGACAGTGAGTGGATCCCTTTGTCCATTTCCCTAAGGGTTAATTCAGTCCCAGGCAAGTCACTGCTGAGAATTTTCCTCCTCCATCAGTCTGAATGTCCCTTGAGGGCTGGGCCCGGTGCTGACCTTTGACTCCGTAGCATCTTCCAAGAGGATGGACCTCAGAGCATGAAGGCTCAGGAGTCCCTTTTCAGAAATCTGGATGGCTGGATGACGCGCACACTTCTGCCTTTATTGAAGCAAGAATGTCTGCGAGCACGCGGGCTTCCGCGCTATAAATTGATTCGTATTTTTAAATGCACGGGGGGAATTTCTATTTAAAGGAACCCTGATGTAAAGTCTTTTTATGAAATGAAGACATCTTGAGTAATGTGAATAATTGCTCTCTGACACCTCTGTTTATAAATTGAGGTTTTTTTTAAGGATCCGGAAGACTGATGCTTCTTTTTTTTTTTTTTTTTCTCTCCAACTTCATTTGACAAACCCTCCTGAAGTGTGCAGTGAGCAGCAGGCTGTGTAGGCAGGCCCCGATGGGGGGGGGGCGTCCCTCAACCCTTTAAGAGTCACGAGTGTAAAGATCCTCTTGGGGAGGGGCCGGGGGGCCAGTGTTGATTCACTCTGCTACAAATATCCTGCCTTTGGAGCCAGCGAGGCAGCTCAGAGGGTCAGGCGTCTGCTTGTAAACCTGGAGACCTGGGTTCAATCCCCCGAGCCCACAAGTAGAAGGAAAAACTGACTTCCTCTGACTCCATCCCATGTGCCGTGGAATACATGTTCTCTCTCTCATCTCTTAATCTCTCATGTCTTTTTAAAAAATGGGGGGAAACCCCTACCTTTGGGACCTGCAAAATGGCCACGGGTAAAAGCGCCTGTGTTTAAATCTGGCAACCTGAGTCCAGTTTACTGCCCACATGGCGGTAGGTGAGAACAGACTTGTTCTCTGATTTCACACAAGCACCGTGGCCATGTGTGACCTATTCTCATTCTTTCCTCCTTTTTTCTCTTTCTCTTTCTATCGAAGAAATAAATAACTGAAAATGTCCTGCCTGTCCCTCATTCCAGCCGCGTGTCCTTAGACCACTTACTTCACCTCTCTGAACCTCTGGTGCCTTATCAAACTCCCGGCTCTCACTGGCCACGAAGGTAAAAGGACACCTGTCTACTGACAGCCTGAGGGCCAGCTGCGGGGGGCGGGACACCCAGGAACCAGCCCTGTCCCAGGAGCACAGGGCTGAGCTGTGGTGCCCATAGAGACGGTGTTCCGTACCAGCACCTCCTGTGGAGACCTAATCCTGTCCTTACAACCCTCAGGAGCAGGAGGACTAGACCTTAAAGCCCAACTGTGGCTACATCATGATTCAAGTCTAGCTTGGGCTATAGACTTTGTCTTAAGAAAACTAGGGTTGTGCACTGCCATGAAGTCTCTGGGGAGCTTTACCCGCTGTCCTGTCTGGTCAGGGATCGTGGCAGGAGGGTGTGGCTCTTGCAGCCTCGACTGTGCCTGGACTCAGCTGTCATGCCCTTGCATCCCTCTGAGTCTCACCTTAAGGGTGAGTGGATGTCCCCCCATCCATGAGCTCGGGCATCGGAGCGCACATCTGAGATCCGCCAGGCACCGGGGTGGATTTTACTTGTGTTCCTACATTCATTCAACAAACAGAAGGAACATGTAGTGCCCTTCCCCATGGCAACCATGTCATCCCCAGTAGGCAGTCCTCTGGAGAGATGCAGAAGACCACCCATTGCATGGCTGCATAAAGTCTTAGAGAGGCGACCCTGGGTCAAGGTCACACAGCTGGTAGCTCCGGGCCGGCTGACTTTACCCGGGTGCATGTGGCGTGTATCATTGGTCCCGGACGCCATGAACCCTTCTGGTATTTGTCAACAAAGCGGATAGCCACAGCACCTTCCGGGCAACCACAGGGCCCAAGACGTCAGGAAGGAGACAAGTGAGTCCACAGGCCACACGTGGACACCGCCACCCTTGAAACAGAGGGGGGAGGGCTTAAGGTGTCAACACAAGCAGGCAAAGAATGGGAGAAAAAAAATTGGTCTTTTGACCATCTGCCACGATTGGGCTCTTGCATCCCCATTCGGTTCAAAAGCGACTCAGGCGACAGATTTTGAGATTCTGGCAAGAGTCTCCCCTCAGCCGCCAACGCAGATCTCTACAAGGCCGGTGAATGCCACGCGCTGTGATTCCATTATGTTTTTATTGGGGAGGATTATTTCTCTCTCTCTCTCTCTCTCTCTCTCCCCTCAGATGCTGCAGCCCAGAAAGGGTTACTAGCTCCCAGAGAGAGCTTTTCCGTCAGCACAAAGAACTAATATTAGCAGATCTAGGCTTCTGTGAATATTCATTGTAATCTGTGGGTGAGCGGCGGCTCGCTCCCTCCCGCAAGCTGCGCATGTAGAGCTTGTGAATTCATAAATATTTACGAATTCACACAATCATCGCTGATAAATTATCTCATCTGACAGATGCACGCACGCTCTGCCTTGCCTGCGTGAAATTCCGATCAAATCTCGCGTAACTCTCCCCACCCCCACCCCACGTCCCCTTCACCCCTCCACTGCCCCCCACACCTCTGTGACAAGTAGAGCCATATCACAGTTCCAAATCATCAGCGGCTCCTGCAGATTCGAGCCAGCCGGTCAGAAGTGGATGTCAACAAGAGTGACCAGACCGGCTGGCAGATGCCTTGAGCCACACAGACATTCACCATGACGTGTCTTCCACAGGGTCAGACATGTGGGGACGTGAGTGGGCTACGAGTTGTCCAGGAGCCAGACGGGTCTTGGGTGGGGTGGCTTGGAAGGTTGGGGTGGGGCGCTCTGGGTTGTTCAGTAGTCTCAATGGTGACCAGACCTTGGCCTTGGGGCAGTGACAGTGTCGGCCTTGCGTAGCACTGATGTCACAGCTGATGTCACTGCTGACGTCACGGCTGACGTCAAGCTCCGCCCTTCATGAGGCCTTCAGTCATTTTGGCTCCCGTTTAACACGGGATAATACGGAGAACAGTCGCCACGCCCCATGAGACCCGGCCTCCCGGACTCTAGACGCTCTGCACTTGAAGTCTCCCGGGAGGGACACTTGGTGCTGCTTTTAATGTTCTATGGAACAGGCAGTGAGATTAGGTCACCCTGGGACCTGCTCCCCACCCCACCCCCAGCCCAAGCCACACAGGATCTACCCGCCCAGTGGAGCTTCTCGACTTTTGCATTTCTGACGTTGGGTACCAATGTCAGCCTGGTAGGCACTGGCTTGCCTCAGGTGAGCTGGACAGAGCCTTCACACCGCGGGCTGGGGTGGGGTCAGGAAAGCCAGAGCATAGGGGAGTCTTGGGGGGGTTCCACATGAGTGACAGCAACAAGTCCTGTCTTCCTCCGCTCAGTCACACTGAGGGAGCCGGCTGGCCATGAGCTGGGTTCTGTTGGGCACCCACACTGATTCCCCTATGAAGATTCCCTGCCTATTCTCTCTCTCTCTCTCTCTCTCTCTCTCTCTCTCTCTCTCTCTCTCTCTCTCTCTCTCTCTGGTGCAGCAGCTCCTGGACCCTCCCATCCACTCTGTTCCAGTCTCCATACCCTCCTCTTTCCCAAGCAAGCTACTCAGTCCTACCCCAGGACCTTTGCACACACTCTCCCCTCTGTCTGAGTGCCCTTCCTTCCCAGGTCCGCACAAACTCATCTTCACCTTGTCTCTGCACAGAGCCACCCCCTTTTCTCACGTTCTCAGGGCAGCGCCCTTTGCCACACACTTCTATCCCTTCCCCCTGGAATGTTCTTCATCGCCTGCACTGGGGTCAGAGGCTGGTGTCTTTCCATCTCTGTCCACGAAGGCTGGCCCTGCCTCCCCTGCAGCTGCAGCCCCTCCACCTAGCACAGCGGGTAGCATACACTAAGTGCTCAATAATACTGCTGTGATTGAGGGGACAAGCAACAAGCAAATGCTGCTGCCAACGGAACGGATGTGGGTTGACCCATGGAAAGCAGCGTCTAACATGGCTCTTAGCTCTGCGATCCAGGCTGACGTAAACTCTAGGCAATCCCTGGCTGGTTCAGGACAAGACACAGTAGCAGGACTTACCTGGTTTGTCCACAGCCCTGGGCTACATCAGTGCCTTCCAAGTGATTGAGGTTCACGAGGGGAGGGTGATTCCCTCCCAGACCAGGGATGTGTGTATTTGCTTTACAAGAACGGCTGAATGCTTCTGATCTTTCCCTTCTAGAAGTTTCCATGCTAGTTTCTGGCAGAGATCTGGCAGATTCTGACAATGAAGACTTATAGGCGCCTGGTAGAATGTGTGCCTTACCCCAAGAGTTCCCTGTGCTGGGAGAAAAGGGGGAGGTGGTAAGAGAGACTGCCTGGGAGAGATCCTTCAAGATGAGGGGGGGAGATCACTCACGGGGAGGGGGAGATGGGAGGGTACTTGAAGTCATTCTAAACAAGACAGGACACATTGACCCATATCTCTCTCTCTCTCTCTCTCACACACACACACACACACACGCACACACACACACACACACACGACACGCACACGCATACACACACACATACACACACAC